>QXTE01000087.1:4672402-5272402 GCA_003942145.1 Platysternon megacephalum
AACTGCCAAAGCAAAAACTGCTGCGCACCCCCAAGGATCCTCTTGCGCACCCCACTTTGGAGACCACTGTTCTACAATACAGGTCTCCCCACCAAGTACTCTTCAGGGTCACCTTGCTTAGCATACGAGATATGACAGGATCACAGCAGGAAGTAGTCTGGCTATCTTTTGTAATTCTGTGGATTTTACGTGTCTGTTTTCTAAGGGTTTCTTATCTAGATTTTTCTCAGAGCAATTCTGTAAATTTGGACGTAGACTTAACATGGGCAATAACTAACATGCTATTTAAGAGCCAATGAAAATGTAATTTGCTTTGTTTATGACTCAGAACAAGAAGTTGACATTTAGAAATTTCCCACAAAATGGAAGTTTTTTAAAAAAGGTTTCAGGTTAATCAAAAATTTTAAAAATACTATAAAAATAAAATTAATATAAAAATAAAACAAACCATAAATTAAAAAAAATTAAATGAAGTAATTTCTAAATGAAAAATTGAAATGTGCTGTTCTGACAACCTCAAGCCTATCAAAATATTTCATTTTGATTTTTTCTAAATGAAATTTTGTCAAAAGTGACACGTTTCCATGTTTCATTGTTTTGTGTTTCAATTTTGCAACCAGCTGTTCTAGAAAGATATAAAAACAGATCAGGTTTTTGTTCCGGAACATGTTTCCAGCCAGGAATTCCCAGCAGCCTTTGAATGAAGCTGTGACTTGGAAGGATGAAGGATGAAGGAAGTCTTCACTGTGACCTTTGCCAAAACGATTAAAAAGTGTCTCTAAACTGTACATGGTCGGTTTATGTTGGGGCTGTTCCACGGCCAAGAGAGCTAAGGACCCAGGTACAACACCCACTAGAGTGGGGCACTGCCTCAGTACAAAGTTCCAACTATCAGCCTATTCTGCAGCTGATTTCTGAGCATGAACTCAGACTCACTAGATAAGGGAAAACCAGAAGAAATAGAACAGTGAGCTGTTCATAGCCGTTCTATTAGCAATAGGATTTTGCTTGTAAACTTTACAACAAGGGAAGCTAACAGGGAGTGTTCCCATCACTAATATATTCACGGAGCCAAAGAGATCTACACCTGCCCGTCTCCTCCTACCGTCTCTATCTCTTGTAGAAAAGCATCAGTGAAGTCTCTCTTTTGGGTAGGATTCCAGGTCGTCCTGTGCTCCTTCACAAGCTCATCTGTGAAGTCCAGGACCTCCTTTTGGGATCGGAAGACGCTCTGTGGCACTCCAGGGATGCGCAGCAGCCAAGGTACTACGAGAAGGAGCTAAGATAACAGAGTGTGAGAGAGAAAACCACACCCTATGGCTCCCAGAAAAGAATCACTAAACTACAATCTTACTGATCAATCAAATGGCAGCTTCTTACCAACCAAATCATACGTGCTGAGTTACCTGGGGCAGGAATCCAGCTTCTTCGTTCAAGGCCTGTTCAATCAAATGCAGCAACCTCTGAAATTTCTTATTGTCATAGTCAAAGCGCTCACTATAGACAAGGGAGCAGATCACATTGCTAACTGCGTTGTTTATAAGAAAATGTGGATCAAAAGGACGACCTGAAAAACATACAGGACCAACCAAAGACATTAGGAGGCACATCATCATTGTAGCCTGCCCCTCACTGCATGGAACATCCTGAGCAAGAACCTCTAACATTTCAAGACTGCTTACGGAACAAACCAGTTTAAAGTCCATGCTCATGTAACCTGGGGAAGTTAAAGATGCCCCACATACTAACAGGGTTGGGCCTGGTCAATACTTGGAAGAGAGACCACCATGGAAAACTTAAGAATTTCAGGTTTGTGCTCCGGATTCAGTCAGTGGTACTGTAGGGATAAGGTCTTTGTCTGCAGCCATATTAGGAAGCAGCAGCCATTAGCTAAGAAATCACATCCCCACATTCCATCTAAAATACATTAAAACAATGTAATATCGGGCTGTTAAGGCGGCGATCCTGTCCTAATAGCACCCACTATCACCAGATAAAAAAAACAGATCTTAAGATGGTTCAAGAAAACTTAGTTTGATAGCATCCTGTCTGGCATGAAATCACTTATCAATAGTTGTGGTTGTCAAATCCTCATTTCTTTCTTGTTTTTTCTTTATGGTCTCCACCTCTCTATTGTTTGTCTGTATGATTTATGTCTGGTTCCTTGTTTTTGTCCGTTACATACTTAATTTTGCTAGGTGTAAATTAGTTAAGGTGACGGGGTCTGATTGGTTAGAGAATTTTGTTACAATATGTTAGAATTGGTTAGTAAAATGATTGGTTAATATAGCTAAGCAGGACTCAAGTTTCACTATATAAGCTGGGGTCCAAGAAGGAGACCAGCAGAGAAGGAACAGAAGGTTAAGAAGGAGGAAAGACCTGGAAGAAGAACTCACTGCTAAGACACAGCCTAAGATCAAAGCTGCAAAGAATCCTCTGCACGACCGTGACATGCAGCAACCAGAATCCAGACAAGACTGCCCTTGCATGGCCAACAGGGAAAGTCCACCTGCCTGACCAGGATTGGTGAGCATAGCATTGTATGCTTAGCATGTGTATTCTGCTTGGTAATTATTAATAAATAGAGGTTATTACTGTGTAAGACTCTTTCACTGGTAAAAGGTCTTGCAAACCCGCAAACAGTACGCCCTGAGCCCTAGGAATAGGGTAAGAGAGGGTGTCTAAATTAAGAGGGTTACATCTTGAGCCCTAAGAACTGGGTAAAGTGGGTGCCCCTAGAGTGTGCGAGTAACAGAGAACTGTGTGCCGGTAACAGTACTCATCTCTGCCTCAGTACTGAACCCGTGCCTGCTGTGTACAGACAGATGTTACTGGGCTGCTACAGACATTTTTAAGTTGAGGCATAAAAGGGATGTCCTTAAAGACTTCATGGCATGTTTTGGAAGCGTTTTAATGTTGATGACTCCACCAAATTCCAGCTGAGGTAATTACATTCTACCAACCTGAAATTCCCCTTGCACATTCAATTGGAGATGTTGGGATGTTTTTTTATTACTTCCCACCACAAACTCTCATGTTAAAACATCTGTCAGGTTATCATATTATCCTTTCATTTCCTTATGTATGGGAGTTACACTGGTCCCCTACCCCGTCTCCCTTGATGCTACAAACCTTTTTCAGAACAGATCGCAGAGCATAGAAATCCAGCTTCCTCGGTCACACGCTGCTCCAGGGATTTCTTTCCCATCCCAAAGTTCCTCAAGGTGGAGAGTGCAAATCTCCTTTGCTCCTTCCAAACATGACCATATCTTGCAAGCACCACCCCTGGAAAGTATTAACAAACAAGAGACAATCACCTCTGGGAAGCATCATGCAAAATTCACTGGACAGCAACAAAATAGGGCTGGAGGGAACTGGCTTCTGAGGAAGGATAAAAGAAACTAAGTGTAGCTTGGCCAAATGGCAACTAATGAGAGCTATTATTGCATCCTTCAGAGGTGTAGGTGGTTAGTGCAGAAGGAGAGGGATTATTCAGGGAGGTCCAAGATAGAGCTAGGAGTAATGGCATGAAATTCAGGGTCAGATCCGCAGCTGGTATAACTTGATGTAGTCAATGGAGATAAGCCATGCTATACTCTAAGGGTGTGAGCCTCAGGTTGGATGTCAGAAAACATTTCCCAATGATTAGATCTATTAAACTACTCAATAGTCTCTCAAAGGAATTAATGGATGCCCCATCACAAGTCATTTAAAATTGGATTGGACAAAGCACTGGAGAACATACTATAGGGAGCATCCCTGCATTGGCCAGAATATGGGCCAGGGCCAGGTTGAGAACATAGGTGGTGCATAATGGAGGCTGGGGGAGGCTAAGCCTCCCCAGACCTCTGCTAATACTCCCCACCATGGGCCTGGGCCAGTGGGAGGACTCAGAGCTCCTCCAGCCAGCCAGGGCTTGGGGCAGCTCAGGTAGGCAGTGGCTTGGGCGGGGCTTCTCCGGCCGCAATAGGGGCTCGGGGCAGGGCGGGGGACTAGCCTCCCCAAATGGGGGGTTCACACACTGCCCATGGTTGAGAAGACGTGACTATAGATATTTTTCCAGCTCTAATCTTTGTTATGAAAGTGCTTTGGGATAACCTGAGATGATTCCAGCCCAACAAGCCTCCCTTTTAGGTTGCATTTCTTTCTACCCTCCCCCACTTTCACTCTTGGGTCCTGGAGGTTCCTCAGAAGGAGGTTATTTCTTTTACCAGCCGAGGAAGGTACATACGTATGGTGAGGGATAGGAAACTGCCCGTTCTGACAATGGCAGCCAATTGGTATTGATTAGCATGTACATTCTACTGAACATTTCAGAATGGCTACGTCTTAGTAGTTGTTGCAGCGCTGCAGTTGGGAAGGAGAGTCCCCATTTTCATCTAACCTGACTTCCTCCTCACGAGAGGTAGTGTCAGGGGCAGACTCCAGCAAAAGCGACATCAGCAGAGGGACAAGAGAGGGAGGCAGTTCACTCCCTAAGTCCCCTTCAACCTCTCCACAAGCTCAAATGATAAAGCCAGTCCCCCTGCAACACTGCCAGAAAACTATGTCAGTTTCCAAGGTACTTGCCTTCCGAGTTCTCTCCATAACCCAACTGCTCATATATAGGAAAGTATGGTCGGTCAGCAAAGTCCTCTGATTTCTGGACCAATGCTTCCTTTACTGCTTTGAATCCATTCACTACTATCAGATTACTCCAGCAGTTCTGAAGACTAAAGACATTTCCATATATTTTACTCAGCTGCCAAGAAAAAAAAAGGAAAAATATATTGTTGGAAGCCAGATGACACTTAATTTTGCTGGAAAGCAAGCCTGAAAAATATCATCTTGCATTTCTGTACGCTCTCTAACTTAGAAGGATCTCAGAGCACTCTATTGGGCTTGTTAGCTAATCACTGATGTGCAGCCACCTCTGGAGTGGAACAACTCACAGCAGCACTACACAGCCACTTACACGGGGAGAGAAGAATACCACCATTGTCAGCCGATGGTGCAGGAAGAGTTTATGTCAGCAGAACGTAACTAACCAAGTTGAAATTTGGCCAGGGATCTTGTGAAAGTGTCATGGGGTCTTTAACGACTACCAGCTATCAGGACCTCTTTTGGTGTCTTCAAGGATAACAGACCCAAGCGTACATTGTTCCTTAAAACCATGGTGTGGCACTGGCTTAACCACTGACACAGAGAGCCTTCTACAACACTTCCTGCAGCACATGGCTTTGCACAGGAGCTATCCCATTCAAGTACTGACCAGGCCCAACCTTGCTTAGTTTATGAAATCTGATATTATCACAGAGGGTATAGCAGTGCTAGCTACAGATACACNATAAAGCCAGTCCCCCTGCAACACTGCCAGAAAACTATGTCAGTTTCCAAGGTACTTGCCTTCGGAGTTCTCTCCATAACCCAACTGCTCATATATAGGAAAGTATGGTCGGTCAGCAAAGTCCTCTGATTTCTGGACCAATGCTTCCTTTACTGCTTTGAATCCATTCACTACTATCAGATTATTCCAGCAGTTCTGAAGACTAAAGACATTTCCATATTTTTTACTCAGCTGCCAAGAAAAAAAAAGGAAAAATATATTGTTGGAAGCCAGATGACACTTAATTTTGCTGGAAAGCAAGCCTGAAAAATATCATCTTGCATTTCTGTACGCTCTCTAACTTAGAAGGATCTCAGAGCACTCTATTGGGCTTGTTAGCTAATCACTGATGTGCAGCCACCTCTGGAGTGGAACAACTCACAGCAGCACTACACAGCCACTTACACGGGGAGAGAAGAATACCACCATTGTCAGCCGACGGTGCAGGAAGAGTTTATGTCAGCAGAACGTAACTAACCAAGTTGAAATTTGGCCAGGGAACTTGTGAAAGTGTCATGGGGTCTTTAATGACTACCAGCGGTCAGGACCTCTTTTAGTGTCTTCAAGGATAACAGACCCAAGCGTACATTGTTCCTTAAAACCATGGTGTGGCACTGGCTTAACCACTGACACAGAGAGCCTTCTACAACACTTCCTGCAGCACATGGCTTTGCACAGGAGCTATCCCATTCAAGTACTGACCAGGCCCAACCTTGCTTAGTTTATGAAATCTGATATTATCACAGAGGGTATAGCAGTGCTGGCTACAGATACAAACAAAATCAAAATTACTGACATAAGGAATTGGGGGCAGGGGAGGGCATTTCCTGTGATGCTGGCAAACGAGGTGCCAGCTCTTGCCCAGGCTGCAGGCACTAGCTAAGAACTAACAAACTCATCGCTGGAGACCGACCAGTTCACCTGTATGTTAGTTTGCTCAAAATAGGTATTAGTCTTACAAGAATGTATTTAGTGTTTAGACTCTGTGAAATGCTTGTGAGTTGCTGTAGGCGTTAATCTCACTTGCAATGTCTGTGTTCTGCACCATAAGAAAATATGTAAGTTTTGCTTTATAACTTTGCAAATGGCTGCTCTGGACTTGTGAACCCAGGCACAGGAATCCTCCTCCACCCCATTCAGGAGGACTATCAAAATCAGCTGGGTCAAGGAATATTGCAAACAAAGGATTGGCTAATGGCCCTATCCCACCTTGGAAATGCCATGTGCAAGGAAGCTTGTTCTGTGGACTTGGAAGCTGAATGAAGGAAATAAAACAAAGTCACAGGAAAATTTTCCATCTTTTTGGCTGTCTGAACTGTGACAGGGCTAGAGATCCCCAGGGTTGCCTGCTGGGTCCGCCCTGAAAGACACTTTGAATAGACAGATCACTGCAACTCAGTCACTCTTAGATTTAGATGATAACTCATTTGTGTGTATACGTTTGCTTGCTTGAACCTGCAAATACTCTGTAATTTCTTTTTCCTAGTTAACAAACCTTTAGATCATTTATTACAGGATTGGCTACAGGTGTTGTCTTTCGTGTAAGATCTAGGGTACCAACTGATCTGGGGTAAGTGACTGGTCTCTTGGGACTGGGAATAATCTGAATGTGGTGTGATTTTTTTGGTGACCATTTATCAGTAAGTCCAGTTCATCTAGGTGGCAAGGTAGACTGGAGATTCTAAGGGGACTGTCTGAGACTCCATGGTAAGACTGTTACAGTGATCCAGGAGCAGGGGTGCTGGAACGGGGGGGCCAGGGCGCTCCCCACAGTGGCCCGGGCTCCCTGGGTGGCTCTTACCACAGCCAGGCTTGGGCTTCCAGCCTGGCCTGGGGGCAGGGCCTCAGGGGAAAGAGAAGGAGCAGGGGGTGGAGGCACAAAGAGGGCAGGGCCTCGGGGGGAAGAGGAGAGGAGAGGTAGGGCCACAGAGGGGGCAGAACCTCATGCCGTCCCATACACTTCTACCGAGGTTCCAGCACTCCTGTCCAGGAGTTCACATTAGTTACTGGCTTGGTGAAATCTGCTTATATAACACACCACCAGTATGGGGTATCTGCCCTGTGTTTGACAGTCTGCCCTGAGACAGGCACTCACACTCTTGAGCCCCTCCCGACAGCGTGATAGTTTCTTTGCCCATCTCTTAACCTATGTGGGTGGTGCATTACCCCAAAAACATTAGCCAGAAGATGGCTTATTGCAGCTATGAAAGGTAATGTGACTATGATGGTATCCTAGCCAGCGCTGTTCTGAGCATTACGGCAGATGGCAATGACACTCAGATAACGGGAAATGTTTTTGTGTTGATTAGTGCCCTAATGCAGCTGTGATTCAACTATTTTGTTAGGGGGAAAAAAATCACATCCCTGACTGAAATCATTAAATCGATACAAAAACTGTGTAGACCAGACATGCCTGGAAAGGGGAAGCATAAAAGTCCTGCCCTGTTTCCACACTCAATGGAAACCTGAGGAGGGGGCACCTATGGAATTGCAGGTGTTCAGCTAGTGCCCAACAACTTTCAGGTCTTAGACCAAAGCAAACCAAGTAAACTTCATTGAGAATGACGTGCTTCTAAGTTCTTGGCTGCAAATCTGAGTTTTGTAATTACTAACCTTGTTCCTTTCCTGCAGCTAACCACTGTGTGGTGCAACGCAGGAGCAGGGCCGGCTCCAGGCACCAGCCGAGCAAGCTCGTGCTTGGGGCGGCAGATTCTACAGGGCGGCATTCCGCCCAATCCTAGGGCGGCACGGCTGCTTTTTTTTTGGTTTGCCGATCCGGCCGCCCCATAGGGGGCAGCGGCACGGAGGAGGGGAGCGCCCTGCTGGGAGCGGGCTGCGCACTCCGTCTGCCCCAGCCGGTGCCAGGTCTGTAGCAAGCCCGGCAGGGCAGCCCACGTCCTTCCCTCCCTGCCGACCAGAGCAGCGCGGAGCCCTCCCAGAAGGCGGCGTGGTGGTCGGGGCCTCATGGCGAGCGCCCCGCTGAAGCCCTGGCCGCCCCCCTTCTCTCTCTCCCCCCCCCATTCACTCCCCCTCCCCCCTGCTAGCCGGGGCATGTCTGCAGCGCAGGGAGTCCCCCTGCACCCTGGCTCCGGCCGCGCCGCAGGTTTTGGGGTTTTTTTGCTTTGCCGTTCTGGCCGCCTCGATTTTTTTTTTTTTTTTTTGCTTGGGGCAGCAAAAAAGCCAGAGCCGGCCCTGCGCAGGAGAGGGTAGTGCAAAGTTCTTTAAGATACCTCTGGACTCTCCTGATCATGTGTGCCAGTCCCGTCCCATTCCCTTGCAGTCATTTAGATTAGCCTGAAGGCCTTTCTCTTATGGCAGTTTTCAATGGCCATGAGAGGCAGTTACAGCAGCTGGGATTCTGCAGGGTACAGGGGAACCCTGGCCCGTGCTCCGTGGCTACAGGAAAGCATCGTGTAGGAATTGCTATTGGATTATCCCTCTGTCCTGGCTGAACACGCTGTGGCTGGCTACACTAGCTTTGAGGCTACTTTGCACCACTCCACCAGCACAGAGTGTGACTCTTGTAAGCGAGCACCAGGGCCACTGGACCCTGGTGACAGACAGGCATTGCAGAGCGCAAAGCAGAACAGTTTAAAGCAATCATCAAATAGTTTAGGCCCCAAATTTAACCTATTTTCAGCTATTTGTGGGATTTCTTGAGGATTGTACGTACATTTGGGAGAAAATGCCCTTCTGAACCAAGAATTTAGGGAGAGAAAAACCACAAGTAGTTGTTTTATGTGTATGTGAAAAACACAAAAAACAACGTATTGTGTTCCTGCTTTTCTACAGTAACTTTCCTCAACGATGCTGATGACACACAAAGAGGCACTGTGTGACAAGCAGATGAGAGTCCTTTTCTATAAGGCACTGGCGATCATGTGTCTGTAACAGTGCCCAGCATTCTGGGCATTCACCTCATTACCAGAAAGATACTGATTAAAAAGGAGAGAAATTCAGAGAAAAGCCACAAAAGAGATTAGGGAGCTGGATGGGCTGATTCATGAGGAAAGATAAAATGATCTAAACGTATAGACTGGTCAAATATCTAAGGAAGGGGACTATGATTCTGCCTGCAAGTATTTGAAAGGTGCAAATGCAAAGGACGGAGGGAAATTGTTTAGGTTTGGGTGAAGGAGTAATGGAATGAGACTAAATAATGGAAAATTTACTCTGGACATCAAGAAACAAATCCTCAGCGAGAGGTGTATCAGTCTGGGGAATAGTTTCCTAGGGGAAGTGATGAAAGCCTCATTGCTGGTCATTAAAACTGGATAAAGCCCTCCGGGGCATACCACTAGAAGGGAGAGGGGTGGATAAGAATAGGCCATTTCTATCTTTGATTTCCATGATTCTGTAAGTAAAAGGAGCAGTTTTCGTTTCCGTTCTGAGAAATGCAAGAAAGCAAAATGAAATTGTGTGAAATGGAAATGGGGCAGAAAAGGGAATAATATGTTGTTATTAAAAATGTGGAGTTAAAACATCTACAGGTCAAAAGTGTTGTTGCTAGCATTGTCATCATCCGATTTGATCTGGAAACTCGGAAACTCTTCCTACCGCATGGTGAAAACAAGAACCAGACCCAGTTTCCCTGTGACTGGAGTGTTGAAAGGTACCAGCCTAGAAAAGGGGCCTCTGGAGTTTGGAAACTACAATCACAAAACATAATATGATTTAGTTGCCTCAAACTACATCAATAGTTTCCTTGGAGAGAGGACAAAACATTCACTTGCAACAACTAACCCTGCAGAGGAGGTGTGTGCTCTTGTTAGCGCAGACACAGCCAGCAAGCACCTCCTAAAGTTGTATAGCTGGAGATTACAGTTTTGTTCATTTTTGCTGAGACTCTCAATCATTTCTGGTGACTTACGAGGAAGCTGTTGTCCATGCATCCACATCCCCAAACCAGAGAACATTTTTAATGAATGGATCTGAGCAGAGACAAATGCATTTCATATAGAATAAATCTTTCACTAGCCCTTTTCATCCCAGAGAATATAGATGGTACATAAAGGGACCACTTCACCCATCACTGAAGTGCAGCCATCTGTGAGGTGGAATGCAGCAGCTGTTTAATGGTGCTAATATTGTGCAACAGCCCAGCACACTACAATGTCTCCAACTGAAATTACAGGGAGAAGGTAAAGAGTCAGTGTGTCTGGGTGTTCCCCTGTGTGTGTGTGTCTGTGTAGTGGGGATCTCTCTCCTCCAGCGCTATCACAACATTTGCAGAGAATTCTACTGGGCTTGGGAGTGGAATGTTGCCCTCTGGACCCTAGAGCCAGAGCAAAGCCACAGCAGATAATCAGAGCGCGTTAGAGCCCCTCCTCCCCTAGTGGACTGACTGTTCCTGTGTTGGAAAAGCCCCCGCATGTAAAATAACCCCTCCAGCCCGCACCAGCTGGATTAACAAACCACCAGCCCGCACCAGCTCTGTTCCCCAGCACGCTGTGCTTAGGGTGACCAGATGTCCCGATTTTATAGGGACAGTTCTGCTATCCAGGGTTTTGTCTTATATAGACACCAATTACCCCCCACCCCCGTCCTGATTTTTCACACTTGCTATCTGGTCACTTTAGCTGTGCTCTCCAGCCCCTCTGGCACTGACCTGGGTAAAGGAGAGGTGCGGGTTGTGGAAATCGATCTGCAGCATGGTCCCAATGAAAGGCAGGGAGGTCGGCCCAGGTGGGTAGCGACTCCAGCTCTTCCTGCGCTTCAGGAAATCAAATAGCAGAATGAAGACTGTGAGGGCTATGCCCAGTGCTGGGAGGTTGTTCCCACAGGATCGAAGCTGGGACCAGAACCACAGGAGCAGCTCCATGATCTCTCTCCCCTTTGCCCCCCCTCCGTGTTTTTAACTCTCACCCCTGCCTCTTTTTCCTGCTCCTGTTCTCTCACTCTTTGCTATTTCTGTCTCCCTAGTTTCCTCCACCCGTTCCCCTTCTCTCTCTCTCTCTCTCTGTTTATTTCTCAAAGACCCGCCCCTCTCTTGCTAAAGTCACAGCTTGGAGCTGCCAGGCCAGAATTTCTCTGTAGCCCCTCCTCTGCCTAGACAATACAAACTCACAGGGGAGTGGTAATGAAGGGTGGCCCAGCCCCTGTAAAAGGGAAAGGCATAGCTCTATTTCCAGCATCTGTGGTATGTAACATGAGGGAGAAAGGAGCCCCTGGAGCCTGTGTGAGCTGTAAGGTTGGGTCCATATGCAAGGATGAGTCTCTCCTAGGGCTCGAATTTTCCCCTTGTATTCAGAAGTACAAAAACAATGAGGAGTCCGGTGGCACCTTAAAGACTAACAGATTTATTTGGGCATAAGCTTTCGTGGGTAAAAACCCCACTTCTTCAGATGCATGGAGTGAAAATTACAGATACAGGCATAAATAAATATCTATTTATGCCTGTATCTGTAATTTTCACTCCATGCATCTGAAGTGGTTTTTTTACCCACGAAAGCTTATGCCCAAATAAATCTGTTAGTCTTTAAGGTGCCACCGGACTCCTCATGTTTTTTGTGGATACAGACTAACATAGCTACCCCTCTGATACTATTCAGAAGTAGCAATCCTTACCTAGAGTGACTAGATGTCCCCATTTTATAGGGACAGTCCTGATATTCGGGACTTTTTCTTATATAGGCGCCTACTACCGTCCCCCCTCCCCAGCCGGATTTTTCACACTTGCTATCTGGTCACCCTACCTTCACCGTTTCTCCTCACTTGGTTGGTTAGTAACCAGTTTTTGCTGAGCCCTTGAGATGTTGCTTAAAATGGGTTTAACTAGATCTGAGTCCCTCTCTTTCTTACTGGATGATTTTTACATAGGATTCAAGGGAGAATCAGCTACTGAACACTGACAGGCCAAGATTTTCCGAAGGAACTAGTGACTTTGTGTATCACCTTTTTGGCTGCCCAGCTTGTGCCACTTAAAGTGGGCTGGTTTTCAGCAGGTGAGTGCTCAGCACTGTGCAAATCAAGTCTCTTCAAGGTGTCTCGATCAAGCTGAGCACCCCAATAATTGGGGCAAAGTCACTAGCCACTTCTGAAAACACTACCCACAACATTACGCAGACAGGTCCTGCTTTCACTACATTTTGAAGGAAAATGATTAACTCACTGAGACAGAAAAATTATCTGCTAGCCCCTGGCCAGGAGCTAAAATCCACTTCCTGCACACACCACTGTCTGAGGATCTTCTGTGTGGAGAGAAGAGCCCCTTGCACCTTCTTTAAAAATATACTTGCTACACCCAGGGGAGGTTATTTTTTATGCTATAGAAGGCAAAACTTCTGATAATGCAATAGTAGGGTATGAGCCAGGCACCTCCTGATGCCAACTGGCAGAGGGCACAGGGGTGCACAGAGTTTGACAGGAATCCCCCAGATGAGATAGATGTATAATAATTCACTGAAAAGTGGCATGTGAGGTCTCTGCCCACAGCCAGTAATGCTCTGGTTGTCATGTTCATTGCAGGATGCATGTCTGGATGATATTTAAGAAGTTACGTATCTGTACTGAAAAATTACGTGTTTACGGTCTGAGAGTTAAGACTGGTCACCAGAAGGTGAAAAATGTGCTCCTGTCAGGGCGGAGGGAAGAGACGCTTCTCTCCCTCTGTTTGGTCACATGTTTATTGTGTACTGTCTGCGTCACAGTGGAGCCCTAGCTACAGACTGAACCAAACGCTAATCAAGAGATAGTGAAATCGACAAGAAAGGAGCACACAGGAAAAAACCACCCATGGGTGCTGAGCAGCATCCGGTTTACAAGTAAGGACAGTGGACTGGGGGGTATAACTGAGGGCACAGAGACGCACCCTGTGCATCTTTCCACTGCGGAGACAAGCTGACAGCATGGCTTGTCTCATGGAAGATCACAACCAAGCCTGGCTGTAAGACACTGGAAGGGTTTGGGGGGAACTTTGCTCTACAAGACAGAAAAGTATCTAGTTAAATAAGTCTAGGGTCTAGAAAGCATGTTGCGATTTTATTTTATATGTAAACCATTTGCTTCCAATACTTCGACTTGCTACTTCTCAAATCACTGTACTTTGTTAAATAAACGTTTACTTGTTTTCACTACAAATGTGTCTGAGTGCCGCGTGTTCAACGGATCAATGATCTGAGGTGAAAGCGGCAAGTGGGTGTGCACTGCTTGTTTGGGAGCAGCGAAGCTGTGAACATTGGGAAAGTCCAGTGGAACAGGGGCTGGACACTGCAGGTAGATGCTCAGAGGGCTCGGGGGTTGGTGTATGTGGGCCTATCACTAGCCTGCAGAGAGACAGCAGAGCTTGCACAGACCTAGAGGTTTAGTGCTTATGTTGCCTGGGGCCAATGGAGTTGGAGATAAGGCCAGATAAGGCTCCCTCACACTAAGAGCAGGCGGTGCCCTCATTCCAGGCTCAGGCTCTGACTCTGTAGACCCCAGCTCCAAGACTTGCTGCCGCAGCATTTTTTTGCCTTGTAGACATGTGCTGTGATGCTCAGAATGGGGGATCACACCATTTTTCTTCCCAGCAGCACCTCGTATATCCCTAGAGAGTGCTTTTGGGATCATGTTTTTCATCAGTCTGGGCCATGTTTGACTTTTGCAATATCCAGAGATAGATTACACAGAGCAGACAGCTTTTTTCCCCATTTGTTAAAATCAAGGCAATGCGCCTGTTCCCACTGAAATCAATGGCAAAACACTCACTGATTTCAATGGGAACTTGGTTGGACCCTAAAATCTGTAAATGAGATTGTTTATGTTCCGGGAGAGTTCCATGCTAGTTTCATGGAGGTTAGGTCCCTCAATGGCTATTAGCCAAGATGATCAGGGCTGCAACCCCATGCTCTGGATGTCCCTAAGCCTCTGCCTGCCAGATGCTGGGACTGGATGGCCGGGGATGGAACACTTGATATTTGCCCTGTTCTTTTCACTCCTTCTGAAGCATCTGGTATTGGTCACTGTCGGAAGACAGGATACTGGGCTACACAAACCATTGGTCTAACCCCGTATGGCCGTTCTTATGCCAATCAGAATAGATGCCACTCCAGATCCCCCAGTGGGATAGGTGGAGTAATCTGATCCTGATTTGTAGAGTTGTAAGGAATAAATTATAGGTAGATTCCTCATTTATTCCAACGATGCCCAATATACTAGTAACAGCACTAATACGCTTAGACATGAGACTCATAATGGTACAGTTCTGATGGGTACCATCAATTTTATCTGCCATCTGGTAGAGCATTTTGATGGTCTCCTCCATCTGCTGTTTCTGCTCAGGGACTTCTTCACAAAGAATGTCATGTTTTTGACTCTTCCAAAGCTTTCTGCAAACTTTCTGATTTCCTCCTGCCTGTTAAAGGGGGTAGGGGGGATTTCAAGGAGATGCCCATATGGACAGCAACAAAACAAGCCATATACACTGTTTTGTAAAACACACTGTTAGAGGGCCTTCCCTTCACCCTCCCACTTCCCTGGTTCTTGTCATGCAGACAGCAAGCAGCAAAAGACCAGAAGTCCAAAGTGCAGACAATGCGATGTTTATTGGGGTTAGTTTCCAAGTAAGCATATTCCGTAGCCCTTCACACCAATCGGGCTTATCTCTATATGCCGATAGAGTCTGTTCCCCAGTGTTCCCTTCCCAGCTCTGACACCGCAGAGCGTTTACCCCGTATCCCCCTTCCCAGCTCTGACGCCACAGAGCCTTGTCTGTGTCCCTGTTCCCCATGAGACATTTTGTTTACATTGGCTGTCCGCAGGCATGGCCCCCCGCAGCTCCCAGTGGCTGCGGTTCGCTGTTCCTGGCCACTGGGAGCTGCAGGAAGCAGCAGCCAGCACGTCCCTGCAGCCCGCACCACTTCCCACAGCTCCCATTGGCCAGGAACAGCAAAGCAACAGAGATTGGGACAATGGGAGCAAGAACACCAGCATGAGAAGAAACAACGTGTTGACTGTGAGCAAGAGAGCGGAACAGGCACATCCTGGCTCCACCAGTACCTTTAAATTAGGGATTGTGTTTCTCAAACCTCTAGAAATGTTATTCCACACAGAAAGCAAACTCTAATAGAAGTGATGTGTGACGCTCTCCTACAGTCAGTTCTCAGCCTCTTCAACCCACATGGCTGACGGACCTACTTCCCACAGCTTTCAAGAACACTGGCCTCTTTTGCCACTTAAGTGATGGATAGCTAAGGGTCCTCTCCCTTTCTTTTTATAGATCCAGCACCCAGCCTGTCTCTCTAATATCCTGGGACCGACATGGCTACAACTACACTGCATACTTCTTTTTATAGTCCTGTGCAAAGTTCCCTCTAACTTTTTCCATCCATGTGCGGAATGAATTTTGTTCTGTGCACCAATATCGAGGTAATGGGTGGATGTGCGCCACCAGCAGAAACAAAAAACCTAGACATAATATATATATTTTAAAAGTTACCATAGGGATAATTACTCCAGCCAGGACAGGTTAGGCATTTTAGAACTCACTACACACAGAATTAAATTTAAGCATAAGAGAGAAATACAAATTATGAAATGCATAGACCAGTCAAAAAACTAAACTAACACACTTGGAAAGAATAAAATTACAGAGAATATATGTGCATTGCAGGAAATAGCAAGAAGTAACAACAACAACAATAATACAAGTATGTGTTGGGAGGTGAGTGTAAGAGACACCGGGGCGGCTCTATGTATTTTGCCGCCTCAAGCACGGCAGTCAGGCAGACTTTGGCGGCGCGCCTGCGGGAGGTCCGCTGGTAACGCGGATTCGGCAGCGTTTCTGCGGGAGGTCCGCCGGTCCCGCGCCTTCGGTGTACCCGCCGCCGAATTGCTGCCGAAGCCGCGGGACCAGCAGATCTCCCGCAGGCAAGCCGCCGAAGGCTGCCTGACTGCCGCCCTCACAGCTACCGGCATGTACTTGGTGCGCTGGTGCCTGGAGCCGCCCCTGAGAGAGACACACACAGAGTGTGTGTGTGTGAGTCACATAGTGTGTGTGTGTATGTATGTGTGAGAGAGAGAGAGAGAGTGTCACACAGTGTGTATGTGAGTGTGTGAGAGACACACATCAGCACTCACCAGTCTGAAGCCTGCCTGTTCAGATACAGCAGCCGCTGCCAGCAAGCTCTGTCCCACTCCCCACTCCTGAGCCATGCAGAGATGGGGTACAGAGGCGAGGGGGGACACCCTGACATCAGAGCTTCCATCCCCCCCCCCGCTCCTTTGTCTAGGAGAAACTTGTTTATCAGCTGCCTCCACAACATATTTTAAGACTATATTACAACACACATACATAACTCTCTATACACAACCCATACATACATCACACAATGCTATCCATGACCAGCGTGTCACCAGTTCGATAGGATACCTTACAAAACACTGTTTGGCTAAATGTTTGGACATCAGTGAGTTGAGTGTGCCCTTTGCCAGTTAGCACAAAGGGGTTCAGGTCACATCTCCCCTCTTACAGTGCTGTAGGAGGGTCAGCCACTGGGACAATTTCCAAGTCATATTCTTGGAGCCTCATGCTCCACCGCCGCAGTTTGGAATTGGTGCCTTTGGTTCTCTGCACCCAAATTAATGGAGATTGGCCAGTTAAGGCCCTGAACTCTGCTAAAGAGAGAGGACCTTAATCGTTTGATTGCCTACTCAACAGCACAGCATCCTTTTCCTATGACAGAGTAATTCTGTTCAGTAGGAGTCAGTGTTTTGCTCAAGAAAGCAAGGGGCTTGTGTTACTTTCCCCTGATTGCACTGCTGCTGCACTTAAACCAATGTCTGACACATCAGTACATAGTTCAAACACTTTATCTGAATCAAGACTGACCAGAACAGGCTTTTCAGACAGAATTTTCGTTTACCTTATCAAAACCCTGTGGACCAGCCTTTGCCCACATGACTGTGTTTGGTTTTGTCTACTTGCACAAGCCTGTGATAGCAGACACAATGTCACTGAACCCCTGCACAAATCGGCAGTAACAATTAACCAAGCCTATGAATGACTGGAACTCCGTTTTGGTCTGGGATACAAGCCGTTAACAATGGCTTCCACTTTCAAGGGGTCAGGAAAGATTTGCCTGCTCTCAACCCAGTGTCCCAAATAAGGAACTTTGGCTGCTCCAATTTCATATTTACAATACTACCGCATCTCTGAGTTTGGGCAATACATTTCCCAAGTGATTCTTGTGCTCTGACAAGACCTGCTCAATATGGTGATAGGGTTGATATAAGCTCATCCAAAGTCCTTTGATTGGCAAGCCTCTGAGAAGTGGCTCCTGCATTAACTAACCCAAGCGGTAACATTTTGAATTCATAAAGTCCCATATCTGCAGATTTCTTCTGCATCGTTGTCTAAAGGAATCTGTCAATAACCTTTTACCAGGTCTATCGTGCTCAGATATTTTGCTTTGCCCAAAATATCTAGCACATCATCAATTATGAACACAGGATCTGCTTCAGGAACTGTGACAGCATTAAGTTTTCCATAATCAACACAAACCCTAACAGAGTTATCTTGCTTAGGAACCAACACAACAGGTGAAGCCCAGGAGCTATCAAAAACTTTCATTATCCCATATCCAGCATACTCTGTATTTCTTTACAAATTTGCTCCTCCACTTTGCCAGTGGCTCGGGATGCCCTGCTAGGGGGCAGGCTGGGGTCCCATTGTCGATCGCATGGACCTTCTTATCAGTCATCCCTGGCATGCTGGAAAATACCTGCTTGTGACTTTGCAGCGCAGCCAGAATTTCTGCCCTTTCAGACTGTGTCAACTCTGCGTATGTCAATGCTCTTGAGTGATGAGTCATCCTGGCAGAGAGGTAACACGGTGGGTTATGGTTCTGGGCTCCCTGAGGCGAGCAGCACAGGATGGCTTCTGATTGATTAGAAAACAAACAAATCTATAACCAATTTATATCAAACTTTCATAAAAAAGAAGTGTCCATATATGACATGTCGGAGAAAGGGTTTGGATAGACAAGTTACCTCAGAGGAATGGGGTTTGATCTGCAAGAGAGGACCAGCAACCTTAGTTTGTAGAATAATAAAAGAAAATTTCTTTAAGATACTGTCCAAGTCAGGTTAAAAATATAGAGAGATATAGAGAGAGACTGAATGAGAGATTAATGTTGGAGAAAGTGGAGATTTTAATGCATATCTGGTGAACATTTCCAGTCACTAATCCAACACCTTGTATTATTTGGTTATTTATTACCAAATGCTCCTTTTGTGTAATCCTCCTGGGGTTTCCTAGCAGAAATGGTCACATGCAAGGAAAGGAATTAATTTCTCATCTCTAGTAGGTGGTAGGCTACTGACAGCCTCTCACTGGAAAAAGACAAGTTATGCAAAATTAGAGGAATGGTTAAAATGGGAGGCTGTTGTTATGGAAAAACTAATGCAAATAGAGGACAAATAGACACTTTGATATTTGGTTACTATTTATTCAGTACTCAAAGTACACTTGTCTGCAAAAACAGCTGTGTATATATATAGTTTTACTCAGTTGAATAAAATCAACAGAAATAACATGTCCTGAGTGGTTTAAAGAGGCTCACACTGTAATAGGGTAACACCCTGCTAAATAGAGAGATTTGATTGTTATATTACTGTAACGATGCTGGCTTTGGCGGGACACTTCTGAGAGTGTCAATTTAGGACAAATTGCTTAGAGCAGGGCAGTTACAGCCCAAAGCTGGAGTTCCTTTACTATTAAGGCAAACCAAACCAGCCAAACAGAGAGGACTTTGGTTTTACCCCACTGGCTAACCACAAGTTACACAAGCAATTCCCTTAGACACTCCAATTTCCCAGTATCACCACCAGTGCCACTTGTTATGGGGATGAATGGTTATGAAAACCAATACCCCAGTAAAAGAAAAAAGGTTCTCCTGATCCCAAAGGACCAACCCACAGACCCAGGTTAATATACAAATCAGATCTTACCCACAAAACACGCTGTTGCCAATCCTTTAGAATCTAAAATCTAAAGGTTTATTCCTAAAAGGAAAAAGATATAGATGAGAGCTAGAATTGGTTAAATGGAATCAATTATATACAGTAATGGCAAAGTTCTTAGTTCAGGCTTGTAGCAGTGATGGAATAAACTGCAGGTTCAAATCAAGTCTCTGGAGTACATCCACAGCTGGGATGGGTCATTCAGTCCTTTGTTCAGAGCTTCAGTTTCTAGCAAAGTCTCTCCAGAGGTATGAAGCAGGATTGAAGACAAGATGGAGATGAGGCAGCTGCCTTTTATAGTCTCTTCCAGGTGTAAGAATACCTCTTTGTTCTTACTGTGGAAACTTACAGCAAAATGGAATTTGGAGTCACATGGGCAAGTCACATGTCCATGCACGACTTAATTCTTTATAGGTGGCAGCCATTGCCCACATGCTATTTTGAACGTCCCCAGGAAGACTTCTCATGTGGATTGGAGTCTCCCAAGGTCTATTGTCAATTAAGTGTTTTTTGACTGGGCATTTAACTTGCAAATTCCTTTCTCAAGAAGATGACCAAATGCTTTACTAAGGCTACTTAGAATTAAAATACATTGATATACAAGTACATAGCCAATATTCATAACTTCAACCACAAAAATGATATACACATACAGATAGCATCATCATAACCAGAAAATTATAACCTTTCCATAGACACCTTACACGACAACCTTTGTACAATATTTGCTGCAAATATATAACACTGGTTGCAACAATGATCTATACGGTCACAGGTTATGTCAGTAACGTCACAATTACTGCATAATGTTTCTCAAAACAAAAAGATAAGCTGAGTGTTGTAGTGAATATTATATCTGATACTTATATGGCAATGATTTATAAACCTATTAAAATTTCCTAAACTTCCTAGTTCTTCACACAATGCACAGTTAATCTGTTGAACTCATTGCCAAGGGATGTTGCGAAGGCCAAAATTATAACGGGGTTAAAAAAAGAACTAGATAAGTTCATGGAGGTTATGTCCATCAATGGCTATTAGCCAAGATGGTCAGAGATGCAACCCCATGCTATGGGTGTCCCTAGCTCAGTGGTTCTCAAACTTTTGTACTGGTGACCCCTTTCACACAGCAAACCTCTGAGTGCGATCCCTCCTCCCCCCCCCCCAATAAATTAAAAACGCTTTTTAAAATATATTTGACACTATTATAAATGCTGGAGGGGAAGCGGGCTTTGGGGTGGAGGCTGACAGCTCATAACCCCCCACATAATAACCTTGTGACCCCCTGAGGGGTCACACAACCCCCAGTTTGAAAACCCCTGCCCTAGCTTCTGTTTACCAGAAGCTGGAAGTAGATGACTGGGGATGGATCACTTGATGATTGCCTGTTCTGTTCATTTCCTCTGAAGCATCTGGCATTGGCCACTGTCAGAAGACAGGATACTGGGCTAGATGGACCATTGGTCTGACCCAGTGTGGTTGTTCTTATGTTCTTATAAATAGTTATATAAAAAATGGATCCCCTTTTGATTTGGTGCTATGAATGACTCCAAATAATCTATTAATGTTGTCGGTCCTTAATCCAATTGGATCCAGGCATATTATTTATGTAAGTTCTGACAGTGCTCTCAGTGCTGTACATGAAGACAGATGCGGCCCCGAAGAGCTTACAATCAAGAAGACGGAGAGAAAAGACTGGATCCATAAGGGAAGGAGTAAAGAAAGGTCCTGACTAGCAAGTAGAAGGAAAGCCTTGAAGGAATGAAGTAGGGAGGATGTCTGGTTCAAAGAATAACCAATGAGATAAGAGAAAGTTTCTA
Source organism: Platysternon megacephalum (assembly GCA_003942145.1). Classification (NCBI taxonomy): domain Eukaryota; kingdom Metazoa; phylum Chordata; order Testudines; family Platysternidae; genus Platysternon; species Platysternon megacephalum. The sequence continues at coordinate 4,693,529 of QXTE01000087.1, forward strand.
AAAAGAAGGCCTCTAACCGATAGGGGTGACTGCAGATGGTTTTAAATAAGACAAAGAGAATCTGTATGCAGGGCCGGATTTAGGGGCAGGCGACCAGGTCTGAGGTGCTGGTCTTGGGGAGTGCTGGTCTCAGGGTGCTGTTTTTGTTGTTAGCGACAAAAGTGAAAATAGAATGTTTGAAGTAACATGTTTCAGGTATTATGTATGTGGATTTATTTTTCACTAACCTCCTTGATTGAATGTTCTGGACCTTTGTAGAATCTCGGAGAACCTTCCAGACTGTGAGAACTACATTTTCCTCGAACCTTCTAGAATCTTGTCAGCCATGCCCTCGCGGGTATATAAGGGGCAGGGCATCGCCAGTCAGTCAGTGAGATATAAGGACGAATTGAAGTGACAGCCCAGCTGCGATATTGCAAGCCTTGTTTTAGTGTGTAATTGTGAAAGTGTACTTGTGGTTTAAGACTTGAAGGGTGTACATAGCTACTAATAAAGGACATATTTAATAAGATGCCAGAGATATCTATTGAACCCTGTAGAAGGACTCGGTTGGGGCTCGTCCCTCTGCGGGGCTGTGGGGCACCACACCGCCTCGCTACACCATTTCTGCTGGGTTGGGGAACACCCAGTCTGTGGCCCAGACCCCCAGGCAGGGCCGCACAAGGAGTCCTGTATAAGCCCAGGCCCTGGGTCAGGGTGGGGCAGCAAACAAACAGTCAGAGGCTCAGGCCCTCAGGCAAGGACTGAGCACATAGTTCACTGGAAGCCCAGGCTCCTGGCTCTGAGCGTCTGGGGAGAGGGGGAGGCTGCCACCCGTGAGTGGGGTGGCAAGGGAGACGCAGGCCCACCCACTCCACTGCGGCCCAGCCCGGGGCCCTAGCAGCGGCAGAAGACTCGCTGCTCTGTCAGTGGGGATCGTGACTGCAACACACTGACATGGGTTCCGGCCCTGCTGCTGCCAGACTGGGGTCGGCTTCCCCCGGGCTACTTCCGGACTCCCCCTCGTAAGGTACCTGGGTTAGGGTGGTGTCCTCGGAGGTTTCCAGCACCATCGGTTCCTCAGGGTAGCTGGCGAGGGGTAGGCTCGGCTGCTCCTAGGGGTAGCTGGCGAGGGGTAGGCTCGGCTGGCCCAGCCAGTCCTCGGGTTGGCCGCGGCCTGCTGGCGTCTTCCAACCCGGAGCTAGGCCACAGGCATCTGGCCTCTCTGGCGGCTGTGTTCCAAGTGAGCTCTGGGGTTGGGCCTTTATACTTCCTGTCCTGCGCCGTGACCTCTGGGGGGCGGGCGCAGGATCCACTGGCTCTGCCCACGTTGGTGTCAGGGGAGGTTCTTCCCTCTGCAGGGCTGTGGGGCACCACACCGCCTCGCTACAAACCCCTATCTACGCAACAATATAAAAGAAATACTGTTACTTCTTTTGCCATGTTTAACACATCATGTTTGATGACTTTCTAAGACTGCAGAACATAGACTTTTGCTCTCCCTAATACTGTCATTTTTCCCTCATAGAAAATGAAAGATGTACCCGAAGAAGACTTCAGGAGCTCAGTATAGGAAGAGAAAAGCTCAATTGCAATCTAGTTTGCAGCAAGGGGCACATTCGATGGGAAAATATCTGAAACAGAACAACCTAGACTGGGCTTTAGGCAGTAGCAATTGTTCCAATGCAGAAGAAATTGAGGAGAGAAGCATAAATGATAGAAGTCCTCTTGCTAAGGAATTAGCAGATTTACCGGAAGATAAGGAATGGAAATGTGAGGAAAGTGATGGAGAATCATCCAGTTTTGCTGGCGCCGTAAAGGAGAGTGATGGTAAAGAAGAATCTGGTTCACATGAAAAGAAGAAAAAAGAAAGAAGACTCAACCTTGCATGATGACAGAAACAGCATTGAGAAAAATTGCACACCACAAATTGATACATCAGATCCTGCTTTTTGACCGGCAATCCTAAACTCTGAGGAAATGACATTTCCAGTAAATGAGCAGAAGCAACACTTCTCAAAGTCACACTGCAAAAGAGTGCTCGAGAATGGTAAGAAACTGAATTGGTGTTGTCAGTTGAGTTTCAGTAAACTAGCCAAAGTTTCTGTTCTTGTTGCAAAATATTTGACAAGAATGCCAAATCATTGCTTGCGCTTTCCAGGTACAATTACTGGCATAACTTAGCTGATGCTCTGAAGCAACATGAAAAGTCACCTGGCCATTTTACAGCCTAGTCCAAATGGATGGAGGTCAAGTTCAGGCTCAAGCTGAATATATGCATAGATGTAGAAAACAAGCGCATTATTAATGTAGAAACCCAGCATTGGAGGAACGTGCTTGAGTGTCTGATCTCAATTATCTTCTTCCTTGCAAAGAATAATTTGGCTTTCCGGGGCCTGTTGGATAAGTTGTTCACTGAACATAATGGTCCCCGCACCACTTCCCACAGCTCCCATTGGCCGGGAAGGGCAAGTCACGGCCACTGGGAGCTGTGGGCAGCCGTGCCTGTGGACGGTCAATGTAAACAAACTGTCTCGCGGCCCACCAGTGGATTTCCCTGATGGGCTGCGTGCAGCCTGTGGTCCGCAGGTTGCCCACCACTGATAGTTGATGCTGAAAACAGGATATATATCAGGTGGAAGATCCTCACGGATAATGTTACAAATCTGACTGTGAAGCTTCTAAGTGACTCTCGCTGGGAGAGCCACATTGACAGCATAGGGCCAGAGAGGCATCAAGTGATTGAGGTTTATGACGCCCTGGTGGAACTAGCTTAGTTGAGGAAAGTCGAGGCTGGAATCTGACACAAGGCGCAAAGCCTGGCAAACAACATCACTGACTTCAAATTTCTGGTCTCACTTGTGGTTTGGCACGATACCCTATTCCAAGTAAATGTTGTAAGCAAGGCATTACAAACTCAATCGATGGACATCGCAACCATAAGCCGCTACCTTGATTTCGTTGTGGCCTACAGAGACAACAGATTTGAAGATGCCATCACTGCTGCCAAAGATATAGGGGAAAACTTAGGAGTTGAGCCTGTCTTCAAAGAAACTCGTATTCATTGGAAGAAAAGACAGTTTGGTTTTGAGGCCAGAGATGAGGTGATGGGAAACTCGGAAGAAAAATTCAAGATGGAGTTTTTTTTGCTCACTCGTTCACACTGCTTGAGTGTTCACTGAAGAAAGGTTTGGACAAAGGAAGCACCATGGAAACACCTGGGGGTTTTGTATGACCTTAGTAAGCTGCCAGCGGACAGGAAAACACTCTTGAACAATTGTATGGACCTTCACCAGACATTGACACATGAAGGATGTTTGGACGTCTCTGTCAAACTGGACAACATCCATCACATTATGCCATGCGGGAAGCACTCTCCACTCCAAGTTCTCTAATTCATTCATGATGCAGAGCTGAAGGACACTTTTCCTAACATGTGGATAGCTTTGAGGATTCTGATCATGCTGCCGGTCACAGATGCGAGTGGTGAGTGCAGCTTTTCGAAGCTCAGGTTCATTAAAACTTACCTTTGATTGACGATGGCTGACCAGAGACTGACATCACTTGCTATTTCATTGCTTGAAAATACCATTGGTCAGTCTTTGGATCTCTCAGACGCTGTGCTTCAGTTCACGAGGGCAAAGGTGATATCAGTTAGTCCAGGGAGGGTGCATTGTAACTGCTGTGCAATAACAGTTTATCTTTGGAGTGTTATTAATTAAAAAGGCATTTGAAATTATTAATTGTGTGTGCGCATAACTGTCTTATAGTAAAGACTAGTCCTGCATTCCTAACAGAAAGAAAGTGAATCCTACTAGAATTTCTCTTTTAGTATTTAGATGGTTCCTACAGAAATCCAGCAATTGTCTCTTGCAAGGATAGGAATTCATGGTCTGTGCAAATACTTTAAGTCAGGCAGTAAATTGACTTACCTCCCCTCTACACAGGTTACACAGCTTCAGCTTTCAGCCACTGGATCATGTTATATCTTTCTCTGCTAGGTTGAAGAGCCCATTGTTAAATGTTTGTCCACCCTGGAGATACTTACAGATTGTAATCAAGTCACCCCTTAACCTTCTCTTGTTTAAGCTAAATAGACTGAGCTCTGAGTCTACAGTAGAATCTCAGAGTTATGAACACCAGCATTATGAACTGACCAGTCAGCCACACACCTCATTTGGAACTGGAAATACAAAATCAGGCAGCAGCAGAGACATAACTTTTTTTTTAAAAAGAGCAAATACATACAGTACTGTGTTAAATGTAAACGACTAAAACAAAGGGAAAGCAGCATTTTTCTTCTGCATAGTAAAGTTTCAAAGCTGTATTAAGTCAATGTTCAGTTGTAAACTTTTGAAAGACCAACCATAACGTTTTGTTCAGAGTTACAAACATTCCAGAGTTACAAACAACTTCCATTTCTACTGTATCACCATAAGGGATGTTGTTTAACCCTTTAATCATTCTTGTTGCTCTTTGAATTCTCTCCAGTTTATCAATATCCTTTTTCAATTGTGGGCACTAGAACTGAACACAGTATTCCAGCTATGGTTGCACCAGTGCCAAATGCAGAGGTAAAATAACTTCTGTACCCTTACTCAAGATCCCCTGGTGTATGCTTCTCAGGATCACAGTAGCTCTTTTGGCCACAGCATCACACTGAAAGCTCATGTTCAGCTGATTATCCCCCCTCCCAAATCTTTTCCAGAGCACTGCTTGCTAGGAAAGAATCCTCCATCCTGTAAGTATGGCATACATTCTTTGTTCCTAGATGTATACATTTAACCATATTAAAGCATATATTGTCTGTTTGCGCCCAATTTACCAAGCAATCCAAGTTGCTCTGAATCAGTGACCACTCCTTTTCATTACTTACCACTCCCCCAATTTTTGCATCATCTGCATACTTTATCCGTGATGATTTTATGTTTTCATCCAGGTCATTGATAAAAAAAGAAAGAAAAGCTAAATAGTGTAAGGCCAAGAAACGATCACTACAAGACCCCACTGGAAACACACCCACTCGGTGATGATTCCCCATTTACAATTACATTTTGACACCTATCAGTTAGCCAGTTTTTATCCAGTTAATGTATGCCATCTTAATTTTATATCATTCTTGGGTTTTTTTTAATCAAAATATTGTGGTACCAAGTCAAAAGCCTTACAGAAGTCTAAGTCTATTATGTCAATACTATTACCTTCATCAACCAAATTTTTAATTTCATCACAAAAAGATATGAAGTTAATTTGACAGGATGTATTTTCCATAAGCCCATGTTGAATTGCATTAATTACATTACCCTCCTTTAATTCTTTGTTAATCAAATCCCATATCAACTGTTCCATTATCTTGTTGGGGATCAAAGTCAGGCAGACAGGCCTATAATTACCTGGATCATTCTATCTATCCTTCTTAAAAATTGGCACATTAACTTTATTCCAGTGTTCTGGAACTTCCCCAGTGTTCTAAGACTTAATGAAAAGCAACATTAATGGTCCAGTGTGCTTCTCAGGCAGATCTTTTAAAACTCTTGGATGCAAGTTATCTGGACCAACTGAATTAAAAATATTTAACTTTAGTAGGTTCTAACATTCTCCAGAGATACTAGTGGAATGGAAAGAGTGTTATCACCTAATGACGAGACTGTGTCATCTGTTTTTTCCCCCAAATACAGAAAGAAATAATTATTGAACATTTTTGCCTTTTTTGCATTATTATTAATAATTCTACCATTTCCATCTAGCAACGGATCAGTCCCACTGTCAGGATTCTTTTTGCTCCTAATATATTTTTTTTTAAATCTTTTTTATTGTCCTTAACTCTTCTGGACGTAGATTTCTCCTTGTGTCCCTTTGCTTTCCTTAGCACTTTTCTACAATTCCTAATTTCTGTTTTACTATCAATTTCCCCTTTCTTCCATTTGTTATATATAATTTTTTATTTTTATAGCTGCCTCCACTTCTCCTCTAAACCAGGTCAGTTTTTTAAATTGACACTGTCTTCTTTCTCAGTTGCAGGATTGTGGGGTTTTTGGGCATCTAGTGTATGGTGCTCTTAAATGATTCCCAATTAGCATTCATATTTTCCTGATTAAATTCTCTCTCGGAGCTGCTTTGGCTCGTAATTGTTTTCAGCTTTGTGAAATTGGCCCTTTTAAAGCACCAAGTGTATAGAGTACTGGTCTGGACTTTATTCTGCTTGCTTATTATAAATGTGATCAAATCATGATCACATGCACCTAAGTTCTGTGATCAGTTTCTCTTTATCGGTTAGGGCAAGGTCTAATTAAACAATTCCCCCATGTTGGCTGTAACCCTTTTTCTGAGTTAGAAAATTGTCATCAATAATGTTTAGAAATTCCAAGGATGTTTTAGTACTGGCAGCATGAGCCCTCCAGCATATGTCACTCAGATTGAAGTCCCTCATGATCACTCAGTTTTTGTTGTTTTTCTCTACAAATAGGTGCATAAGGAGCCAGTCACCCTGTTCCCTGGTGTGATTTTGGTGATCCGTAGCAGACACCAACTAATACCCCATCTCGTGCTTTATCTGTTAGGACACTGCGGGAGTGAAGTCTCTTGTCTTCAGCAGAAGCATGGAGGGTTGGGAAAAAACACACGTCAGTGTATACTTTGATTGATGTGAAATTTAGAAACAAGCTTGGGGAGACCCTTGGGGTGTAGTCACAGAGAAGCCTTCTCTTTGTGAAAAACAGTATAAGAAGGGTCCACCACGATGGCGCTGAGCTCACTGACCTTCCTGGCCAAAGTGATAGCCACTAAGAATGCCACCTCCATGGATAGGTAGGTCAAGAAACACGTCACCATGGGTTTGAAAGTGTTGACATGAGATTAAGTTCTCACTGAGGTGTAGGTTTGATCACTGGTGGGAAAGTCCAGATTAGGCCTTTCATAAACCGTACTGACACTGGATGAGTAAAGACGAAACGTCCTTCTATCAGGGGGAGGAAGGCACTAATTGCTGCTAGGTGCACTCGAAACCAGCTAATAGAGAGACCTGAGGTCTTCAGGGACAGGAGATAGTCTATGACAACCAGGATGCTTGGAGTGGCTGGAGAATTTTGGTGGAGTTGTGCCCAGGCCGAAATGCATCGCCATTGGGCCAGCTAGCAGGTTCTCTAGTAGAATCTTTTCTGCTTTGGTTAAGGATAGTCTGAACGGGGACCGAGTATGAGTGGTCTATTTCTGACGCCCTCCAAACACCAGGCCATGAGGTAGAGTGAGCCAGGATTGGGTTGATTGATTTCCCCCCCGTCCTGGGTTAGGAGGTCCAGGAATGGGTGGATCCTGTTTGGAGGGTGGGACAACATCATTAGAAGTTCCATGAACTAGGGTGCTAAGAGAATGACGTTGGCTCTGTTGCAACATATCTTCCCTAGGACGTGTGGAAGTAGGGGAAGGGGAGGAAAGGGAGATCCGAGAGAGTTTATCCAGAATAGCAGAAGAGCATTGCCCTGGAAACCGCAAGCTGTGGCGCCTCTGGAACAATATACGGGGAAGTTCCTGTTAGTTTGGGACGCAAAAAGATCCTAGAGCGGTGTCCCTCGTGTAAATATCTCACTTAGGCCTGTGTGCTGGATCTCCCACTCCTGTCTGTCACCAAGCTTCTGCTTAGTCTGCCTGCAAGAGGCTTATGAATACCGGGATGGTAAACAGCCCGTATCGTGATTTGGTTCCAGGAGCGCACCAGTTCCAGAGTCTGACAGCTTCCAGGCAGAGGGGACAAGATCTCGCTCCTCCTTATTTGCTTATATAGACCAGGATAGTGATATTGGCCAACATTATCTGTATATGGAGTGAGCATGCCTGCCCTAGTGCAGGTCACCCCTCATCCTTCTCTAGAGCGACAGGGTTAGATACCAGGACAAGCCCCCATGTATCACAGAAACTGCTCAGACCCACTTCCTTTTAGTGTTCACTCAGTATTTTAGTCCAAACACTTCCGCCAACGCCAGTACAGCGCCACATCACAGTTTTAATCCCTACGTCTTTCAGTTCATTTCTACCACGGCCAGAGGGAGAAAGAGATCTCCGTGTCTTGGATGCTCTTTCAGCCTGGGCTCCGTGAGCTCTGTCGCCCTCCCCTGGTATCACTTCCTTCCTCGCTTTTATAAGGTTAGCCAGATGAGGTCTAATTAGTTCCTTACCTCCCCTGCTTCTCCTTCTCATAAGCTCATTGCTCAATCAGCCATCACTGGGAAACTAACTGAGGCTACAGCGATGGGAGTGCTGACCCACTCACCAGGACTCAGCACTGTCCCACTGGTTCAGGCAGTTTCCTACATCACATCCTAAGGCCCTGATGCCATAGAAGACATTATGCAAACAGAGTCCCAGCTGAGCAAAGTGCAAACCCTGAGCAAACAGCATCCATGGAGAAAAGTTAATAGGTTATTTTGAAACTCTCTCATGTATAATAATCTGAAACGCTCTTAGAAACATGGAGAGGGACATTGGAGGCCCTTATCCCTGCTAGTGAGCACTTGCCCATGTGACTAGTCTCATTGATTTTAATGGGACTATTCCTGTAGGCAAGGCTCCTCCATTGGCCCTATATATCTGACTGGAGGAAAAGGTAGAATCGTTATCCCAAAGGTTGACTGTTTTTGTATAGGACCTACTATATTCAAGTGGGCTTGAATAGTATCTAGTGTATTCAAGGTGGCTTCTGTATTCTTGCTGAGGTCTAAGAGGAAATAAGACATAAAATGAGGAAAAGGAAGAATCTGCCCTGTACTCATCTTTAAAAGAACAATATACTGTACCATAATGCATTTCATCCCTGCAGAGATTCATATTATAAGGCTAAAAGCAACCATTCTGATCATCTATCTGACCTCCTGTATATCATGGGAATTCCCTGAATTAATTCCTGTTTGAACTAGAGCAGATCTTCTAGAAAAACAGCTAATCTTGACTAAGATTTCCAGTGATAGACAATCCAGCAGAATCTCTGTAAATTGTTCCAGTGGTTAATAATCCTCGCTGCTGTTCAACATCTGAGATGGAAAAGGAAGATGCCAAGTGTAAAGCCTGGTGTCAGATGTGGCAGCACACGTCACTTGCAAAGAAAACAGCTGAAGAGCTGGAAAAACCGAGCTGGGGTTTTCAGGACTTATTCAGGGAGGTGAGACTAGCTACTGGGAAAGCAGGGGATGAGACGGTAAAACAAAACTTCTTTCTAGGGGCAAAATATGACAGTGAGGACTCAGCACATGAAGCCCCAATTCTTTTTAGAGGTGACCTGCTTTAAAAAAAGAAGTGCTCATCCCTGAGGGAGTGGGAAGGACGACTAGTTTGGGATGGGGGGGGGGGGGCGGGCTTGAAAGGTATTTTTGGTACATCCTTTTTTCTTCCCCTTTGAAATATCAGGCATGTCAAGTCTGATATTCCATGGTTCAGCTGGAGAACTCCTTGCAGGTCTCAGGTGTAGATTGCAATTTCTCTTTGACCTTAATTGAAGGGGAAACTTTGTGGAGGCTTGGATCAGATGACACCTTCACAGAGGCACCCACTGCAGCTGCTTCTAGTCAAGCAGAACTAGGGAAGCCTACACTCTTGGCAGGAGGAGGAGGAGGAGGAAGAAATGAGTGCAAAAACCCCGTGTCCTAATTAGCTACCATCTGCTGGCTTGACACAGTCCGGGCCACATGGGTAGCAGCCACATCACAGAACAACAGCTGCCCTGCTCAATTAGTTAGATTTGCCATTCAAAGATAGACTCTTCCAGGCAAAGACAGGGTAGATGAGACCTGAGTTTCAAATGTAAAAACCAAAATGAGATTAAAAAAAACAAAAACCAAAAACCTTACAAGCTCCCTTTAAACATGGTATCTGATAACTGCCTCAAGCTACAGCCACGCAACACCTGCCTTCGGCTTCAGCTGCCCTTCTTCTTGCCTGACACTACTCTCCTCCCCCACACTCCACAGACAAGAAATTAACCAAAAATCAAGCTAACCACAGAGACATGTGCCAACCAACTGCTCTCACTAATCAGTGATCACTAATTCATGGGCATTTAGCACCTGAGTGTAAACTAAAGGCTTTAAAAATTACTAAATAGGTCTCACACAATGCTTTCAAAGGTTCCTGTGTGTTAAGTAAATTAAATATGGAGACTGAAAGCCACGCCGTGCATTAAAAAAATAAACCTGTCTCCCAAATATACACCCAATTTACCTAGGCCCCTATGGGCTAAATCAGTTCTACCTCTCAGTTTGCTTGTATTTGTAATGTCCCAGCATAAGGCATTCAGGCCCAGCAGAGGCCTAAAGCAGTTTGAGCGATTAGTTTATACTTATTTATGGCCTGTTCCAAAGTTCACCGATATAAAGGGGAATCTTTCCATCTGCCTTCAATGTGTTTTGGATTGGGCCCTTATGTCCTAACTGCACTTCATAATCTGGGTTCATTCAGCACATACTTCTGTGATGAATATAATTTTCATCTAGTGCCTTAAAATACACTATACAGGGAACAGCTCCATCTAGTGGTATACTGGTATAATTGCAGACGTATCTCGCTGCACTATCTCACATTGGAGAAAGGAATACATGGCATAGCCGATGGCCTGTATGATCCTTAGGTTATGTTATTTCCAGAAGCCCTCAATAGAATTAGGCTTCAATTGGAAGTATCAAGTATGCTGCAAGTGTGAAGCCTGAGCCTACCAGACCTCTCAGTTCCCCACACTCTACTGGATAAGTATTGTACACATGGGTACCACTGATAGTCCTTCCTCCCTTCCCCAAAGCATCGCACTGCGGCATCAGCAAAGCCCCGGTCCACAGGGGGACTGGAATCTAGAACTACAGATGCCCCAAAAGAAAACCAACTAGCCTCAAACCTTTGAGAAAGCCAATGCAGTTGTTTTGTGGAGAGGGAGCAGCGGGGGAGACGGAAACCCTGGATGTGCTGCAGTGGGTGAAAAATGTGGCAGGGATTTAGAGGGGGGAAAAAAGCTCCCAAAAGGAGCCATGTAATTAAGTGAACTGCAGACCAGATCAATAAACTACTTGCAGACTGATAGGCGCATTCAGCAAAGTGCATCTAGGCCGATGGGAAGGAAATTATGTATTCATCATATTTCATTAATATTATATCTTTATTATTTAGAGCAGATGAAAAGGTGCCACACTGGAAGCCTTTGCGTCTACAATCCAATATTTATCTCTATAATAGGCAAAGCACAGGTGGGAGCAGTACAACCTTCCCCAGCTCTTGCCCCTGCCAATATGCCACAACCATGTCCTGAAGAGACTAGCTCTAGGCTTGAGAAGAGAGGTTAGTCCCCAGGGCTCGAGTCAGTCCATCTCTCCAGCACTCAGAAGGCCCAATGTGGGGCAATTAATCCCAGCCTGTGATGAGGATGCCTATATACCAGCAACTGGATTGAGATCGACCTGCTCATTGTGTCAAGCCTACTGATTAGCTGTCATGTAGTGACAACTTTAAGCAGTTGAACCATCCCCCAGGAGGGGAAAGGCTGTGGAACCCAATCACCTCACCCTCCCCACCATTAATCTAATCTGTAGTTATTTTACAGGGTGTGTTTTCTGCTAGACTGTCACCTTAAAAGCCTCAGGGTGGCAGCAGTACCATGCTATGAGCAGCTCTAACAATGCACGTAGTAAGCAGCACTCAACTGGTGGAGAGGAGGAAGAAATAGGAAAGGGAGAAGGAAGCTGGACAGGTAAGAGTGGAGTTTTAGTTTGTACTGAATGGACAATGAGAGAAGCTAAGGTGGGTGTGGGAGCTAGGGGAGTAGAAATGGAATTCCGAGTCTTCCACGCCTAGGTCAGATAAGAGAAGCCCCTAGGTGATGGAGGGGATTGGGTCATGCAGCTTCTGACCTCTAGGGTCACTGGTTCTGATGCTGCCCTACACTCTTTAATGGCCTTTGTGAAGTGGTCTTAGTCCAGTTTCTAGTAGAGAGGAGTCCGCCACAAAAGCCACCACATGCCAGCAGGCATTAAATGGATCCCCTTTTAGCGGTCTCAGCAGAGAGGTGAAGAATGGAATGTGGAGACTGAACTCTCCTTTCCCTCTTATAAAAGTGGGTTGCCTCTAGGTTCTAGTTGAGGAATGTTAAGCAGAGAGCGTTTGCTGGAGAAGCCTGTGCTGTCTGTAGACAGAGGACTTTGGTATCTACTGTGTTGATCCAAACACTAAATTAATTACAAAGCAGGAAACAAGGGGTGAGCAGCAAGCGGGTGAGTCAATAAGCGTTTAATATAGGTGCTGAATGAAACAGGACAAGAAGATAACTAGTAAGAAAGATTCTGAAGGATCCTTGCTGAGGGCTTGACCTAGGCAGCATTCAGCAGCATGAACTGTTGACTTCAATAGGAGCTGAGGATGCTCAGTAGCTTTCAGAGGTGCTCAACACCTACTGAGTGGGGCCCTAATTTAGGGTAGTCACCTGTTGCTATTGGCACAGGCCAGGCCTAATTTGGAAGGCTGTCCTCCAGGTGGGGTGCTCTGTGCTGTCATAACGTAACGCAGCATCGTGTCATCATGCTACCAACATTGGCATACAGTTTTTAAACATGGCATCTCTAGGTAACATGTAGAAGCTGCAGCTGTGTCACCAGTAGCTGTGATGTGTGTCTGGGATTTCTGACTGCAGATGTGATTTGGGTTCTTATCAGACTATTGGTGCCAATAGGCAAATCCTAAAGGAGCAGCTGAGAAAAGATTTTGGTGAGTTTAGGAAGAGAAAAAGCAAAATTGAAGCATTTTGGAAGCAGTTTCCTATTTCTGTCCAACTAGTGCTGGAACTTCTGGATAACCTTGAAGCACTTAAGGACTGACTGTGGGTCAAAGGGCCACTGGACAAGTTTTGGAGCATTCAGAAAAGCATTTTTGGAGCAGAAAATCCTGAAAATGTCAAGGAAGAAAAAAGCAAATATAAAAACTCAAGGAGTTTGTCCAAGAAATAAAGTGTGGGTCTAGCAATATCGAAATGGTCTTCCATTCTGGGGGAAGTGACCTTCTCATAGCGAGGTGATGAATTCTGGGGATTCTATTACTTCTGGTTTTGAAGAAGTGAAATTAACAGTGGAGGCTCCTGGAGTTATCTCAGGGAGCTTGGGAAAGCTGAGCTTATGTCTCCCATATCCTTCCTAGTATGCTGCCAAAAGAGAATTCATCAGTCCCCTGTGTGGGGACAGATTAATGCTGAAGCATGAAGAGTGGCCTGAGATGGTTGAAAAGAACATATCATAGGGCAAGAGAAATACAAGAACGACCTAATAAGGAACATAAACGATTACTTGGAAAAATATGAAGACGTGCACAAAGCATTACAAGAGATAATAGGGTCATGGAAGACAGATAGGAATGACCTATTAAGTCATCTTCTCCAGGCTACTTTCACTCCCTTCCTCTCCATCACCAGTGCTCAACAGTGTTCTCTGATTCTGACAGTCTGCGAGCCACATGGCTTTTCAAAAATCACCAGGTACAATTATCCTCCATGACAATGGCATGAGGAACAAAGGCTGCTGTACAAACTTCTTCTTAAAACAGTTAGCTGCTATACAAGTAAGCCAAACAGGGGAATATGGGAGATACAGAGGCAATTCCCTCTATTGGTATTTGCTTGATTCTGCTTAAAAAACACAAAACTGTACATGTACTTCAAACAGGCTTTTAATGTCTAATGGACATTGGAGCAGGTCACTCATTGCTTGCTATAGAAAGGTTTAAAAAAAAGCATAGCTGCTGGTGAGTATTTATTGGAGCGTGAGGAACAGTCCATTTCACAAAATTCTGCATTGTGAAATCTAAATTGTCTAAAAGTCCCCAGAGCATGGTATGGGCATTTATGGATATTTTATACATCTAGGTTGATTATTAATGGCAGTTCCACTGAAAGCCACATAACCCACAGACGTTTGACCAATGAAAATAGACTTGCTTGACCAATTTTCTCCATACTTTTGATGCATGTGCACACAAAGAGCTGGGTATCATTCTGCAATTAATCCATTGCTACAAATCAAAAGGCACTCACATACATTCTTAAGAATGGACCACAAAAGCAGAATTCCTTCCCACACTTGGAGAAGAAAAAGGCAGGCAGAAATTGCATACTACAAGACAGTACAGACTACTCAAATAAGCCTGGACTGGTTTCATCCTTAGTCTTGCAAAGGGTGTCAAAAACATGCATGATACAAACCCCAAAGAATAGCTCTACAAGACCCATCCGTTAAAACATTTACAGTTACAAACAATTTTTCATTTTTTGAAGCAAAACAGTGTTGAGGTAGGAAAGCAACAGCTACTCTTGAATGCAACGTAGGCCCGATAAACACTGAAGGAGAGGAAAAGAGGACATGTCTTTCTTTTTTTTTGGGGGGGGGGGGGGGGGGGGAGGGGGGNCTCCTCACATCTGCCCCCTCCTCATAGAATCCTTCAAAGCAGGTCAAAGACAAAAGGGACAACCCCAAAAGACTGAAGTCTTCTATTCCTAGGGCAGGTAGAGATTACACAGTACACACTCCCACATACACTCTCTCCCTGACTCCCCTTGTGCCTGACCTCTGTTCTGGATGGTCTACTTCCAGGGCAAGAGACCAATCTCCAGGGGTCACTTAGTCCCTGGCCTCTGCTGAGAGTGCCAAACAGGGGTGCTAAGTAGTGCTAATTGCAGTGGTGGGTTTTGTGATGTGGGCAGCAATTTCCATATTAAGTACCCAAATAATTCTTGTTCTCTTTAGTTTAAGCCATAGTTTATGTTTCAAAAAACCCTTTGCAGGGGATGTAAAATTCAGGGGACCTTGGAAAAAGATTCTGCAAACTAGCCCATGATCAAGCCATTCAGGTTTAGGAAACTCAGGCACTGCATACCACTTCAGGTGCAATAAATACTAAAAAGACAATTACTACCCTCCATACAAATCCCTTCTAAGACTCATTTCTTCCACAGTGCCAACAACGAAAGAAGCAATAGAAATATTTTCCACCTCTGGGGTCCTGATACAATCTAAGAAGATTGAGTAGGCAGGACGTAAAAAATTTTCAGGGCAGCAGCTGTCTGTATTGTGTCTTGTACAGAGCAGATAGAGTCAATCTATTTTTAGAATCAAAGCACTGGAGTGTTCCATTCCACCCCACTCTCCAGGTCTAGAGTATTCCAGGATGTCCCAAATCAGGCCCTTTACACATAATCTGATCACTAACCCAGGTGGTGCAGTCTGCTAGAGTTCTAGAAGTGTTTAATAAATAAAAATGTTGCCCCCATGAAATTAAAAGTTATGTCATGATATATAAATTGTATGCAGTGTTTATGATCTCCTGAGATTTAGGAAGCCAGAGAGAGAAGCCATTCAATAGTCTGGTGTATATGGTAAAAATACTCTCTCGTCTTGTGATGGAGACATTAAACAAGCTTCCTTCGTTACATTTTCCGGTGGCTACTATACAGGTGGAGTTAAAAGAATCTGTGGCAGCTTCCCAAACAAAGCAAAGAGAGTAGGCTGTGTGCATGATGATGAGAGGGATACAGAAAAAGGAGAAGAAAACACCGAGGAGGCCTGGTCAATATTCCCTCCATCCATAAAAGTGTCTATCAGATACTGCGGGAGCTATTGCTGAGTGCAAAATCGCTGCCACGTTTGTCAATATGCTGTGCCTAGGTTGGGCAGTGGCTGAGTTGGGGGCTTTGCAATAGGTCAGTTTCATTGTTGGAGATAAATTGATGTCATGGAGTCAAGTCTGGGGTAACCTATTTACACGATGTGGGCGTTCTCAGCATGCATAAGTCCTGTCAGTTTTAAACTGAGATTCACCCACCCTCACACAACTCTGGAATCCCCTGAGCAGCCACCAGGAACAGCTGACTCCATCACTAACTCTTCAAGTCTCCAACCGTCCTTGCAACTTCCCAGACCTTCCCCACATGGCTGCCCGACAGCCCCTAAGGCAGGAGCTACAAGAGCAGCAGCAGGCTCATCACATTGCCCTCTGCTGACTTACTGGTGGTTGGTGGATTCTTCACACTGCCCTCTCCTTTGAAAAGGATGTATCCTCACTGTCATATTTAACCCACTAGAAGATCCTTGTGCCAGAGGGCTGCCATACACCATCAGCTCAAAGTCCAGGTCAGCCAATCACACCCTGCCCAGTTTGGGTGTCCCACTGTGGTTGATCCAATGTGCCAGGCATTTTCACAGGGGTGATTGGCAGAGCAGGATTTGTTCCAGTTATTGACATACTTGTGCCAATCAATAGCAGTTGTTGCCGACGGCCTTAGTGAGTTCCTCCTTTTTTGTGTACTGGGTGTTTATGGCTTGTAGCATTTCTACATGGTCCAAATGATCCAAATTCCTTTTGTTCTCCTCTGGAACTGCATACAAGAGGTACGCTGGGGTCCTCAGTCCATGTTCAACGTGAGTGCTTAGACTTTCCGCTATAAGTGAGACCCTTTCAAATCCTTCAAGTTCTTGTGCCAATACAGCTCCCAATCCATACTCACAAGCACGTGAGTCTAATCCAAAAGGGTTTTTTGTAACATGGGTAGGCTAAGATAGAAGCACCAATTCACAACCAGTGAGTGCTGAAACACTTTCCCTTCTACTCCATTTCTATGCAATTTAGCAAACCCATGATTTAACCTTCTGTAGTTGGTGCAGAGCCCTACAGAACTCTGTATCTGTCAGCATCTGAAGAGCTGGTCCGTTCTGTGCTGACTCAATTTCCTGTCACTGGAAATGCCACCCTCCTCTACTGTGTGCCTGAGCCAGGGTAACTTTTTGAAACAACTCTCAGTTCTTTGGATTCAATTTCCAATCAGCACTCAAATTTATCACAGGTCATCGGTAAATATATCAATTCTGGATTAGAAATTGTAGCATGCCTCAGGATATCTTCCAGGTGAGCTGAAAGGGGCATGCCACACAATATCCTCACCAGGAGCCTCTCAAAAGGTGGAAGGGGCATTACACAAGCCAAAAGCCATTACTTTAAATTGCCACAGTCCCTGTCCTGCTACAAAGGCAGTAGTCTTCTCTTGCCATTTTGGATCTACTGCCACCTGTCAACAACTACTCTCGAGATCCAGTGAGGAAAGCCAGATTTAACCTGCTTTTCTGTGCCATTTGCCCCATCTGTAAAACGGGGATGATAGTGACCTCTTTTGTAAAGTGCCTTGAGATCTGCTGGTAAAAGCCACTATGTAAGATCTAGGTACTAGTATTGCATCATCCAGGATCTTATCCCATTCATGGCAAAGGATAAAAATCCTTTCAGCTACAGAAAGTCTACACAGCAGCTAGGTGGGTGCTTCCCAGCTCAGGTAGACACACACACATGCCAGCTCTGCTCAAGCGAGCACACTAAAAATAGCACCGGGGCTGCAGGGGCATGGGCTAGCTGCCTCAGTACAACTGCCTAACCCCCCTGGCCACCCATGCAGCCACAGCCCCACTGCTATTTTTAGAGCCCTAGCTTGACCAGAGCTATGGTGTGTCTGCCTAGCCGCGCTGGGAAACACCCTCCCACTGCTGCGTAGATGTATGCTTAATTTTCTACGGTCCACATAAAATCTAATGCTACCATATTTTTTCCTGACCAGAAAGACAGGTTTGGCCCAAGGTCTACTTGAAATTTCAATTAGACCTTCCTGATACACTTCCCTAAAGACCTGTAAAGACCCTTTTCTTTATGAAATCAGTAAGCGTTTGTTTGATGAGCTGCCATCCTCCAGTGTCAGTCTTGTGCTGTCAGTGCTGTCCCTTCCCTTTTCTGGAACGGGAGAAAAAAAATCTCAATTCTTTACAAGCAAGTTTCTTGAATCTTCCCGCTGCTCATTTAAACATACAACACTGCACTGGAACACCATCTAAACACACACTGGAAAAATCACCTTCCACCCCTTTCTCCCTTAGAGCGTCTCTCTATGCTAGTATTTACCAGATTCTCTGGTTCCAGTTTTGCCATTGTGGTTTTCTTTTTCCACATTTGACGTTTGTCAGAAATATTCAGCAGCTGAACAGGAATTTGTTCCTGCTTCAGGTTGACAAGAATATTAGTAGCTTAAATTCCCCACAGAACCTGTGTCTCAACGCAGTTCTCAACTTCCCTCAATTCCCCCTTCCGAGGGAGCTATCCCAAACATATGACTGCTACTATAGTTTCAACACGTAGGAGAAGGACAATTTGCTTTTACATATAATCTGTCACCTGCAAAACATGAGCCATAACTGAAATGGAATTTTCAGATGGCAGATGAAGGACCTTTCCTGGCATCTATTATTAGCCATAGTAAAATCCAAGTCAGTAACCAGCTCATCCCCACACTCAGCTATCCAGACATCTTGCTCCAATTCTAGAGACGCAATGTTTAAACCCAGTTTCCCCATTTTTGGACAGGTGTGTGGTTTCCCAGACACTCTCTCTACTTGAGCCCAATTTAGCCATTTGATTTTTGGATCCTCTGTTCCCTAGCATTTTTAGCATGTCTGGTCTGCTAACCATTGCATTTGAGCCAGTGTCTACAATAAGGTCTGGTCTACACTACAGACCTATACCGGCATAAGTATATCACTCAGGGGGTGTGAAAAATCCACACCCCCTGAGCGACATAGTTATACCAACCTAACCCCCCTGCATAGACAGAGTTTTGATGGCAGGACAGCTTCTCCCACCAACACAGCAACCGCCTCTCAGGGAGGTGGATTAACTAAGCCGACAGCAAAGCTCTCTCCCATTGGCTTAGAATGGTACAGCTATGCTGTTGCAGCATTTAAGTGTAGACGTGCCCTTGGTGTGTATTTCACACTCTCTATTAGAGACAACAAGATGGGTGAGGTAATATCTTTTATTGGACCAACTTCTGTTGGTGAGAGAGACAAGCTTTTGAGTTTACACAGAGCTCTTCTGCAGGTCTGGGAAACTGAGTGTCACTGCTAAATACAAGATGGAACAGATCGTTTAGCATAAGCAGTTAACATATTTCAAGGGACCATTCAAGGTGAAGTGGCCTGTTGACACCCCTCCAGTCATAGGGAGGAAAGGAAGAGAGTGGGGGAAGCAGCTGGGGGGGGGGAAGGAGGGTGTTAGTGGTTTATAGATTGTTGTAATAAGCCAAAAGTCCAGTTTCCCAGACCTGAAGAAGAGCTCTGTGTAAGCTCGCAAGCTTGTCTCTCACCGACAGAAGTTGGGCCAGTACAAGGTATTACCTCACCCACCTTGTCTCTCTAATGTCCTGGGACCTACACAGCTACACCACAGCATACAGTCTCTATTACACATTCAATAGCCAAACTCCCAATGCTGTTCATTAACTGCCCATATCTAAAGGAAAACTGTGGGGTTACCTCCTGTGCTGTCAAGCTTTCCCCTTGTAGCTTGGTGTCAGCCTGTTTCCTGCTCTGTGGGGAGGGTCTAAACCTTAGGCACTTGTGATACTGTCTTCCCTTGACTTTATAAGGATCCTTTTTGTGGCCAATCTTTTTATAGTACCATCATTCAATTGAATTACTTCCTTTTTCATTATTGCCAATCTCCTTTGTTTTACAAACCGAATTGAATACCATTTCAAATAATTCAAAAGTATCATGAATCCAGCTACAATCTCCTTTTTCCCCACATCATGCATATTTACAGATCTGTATCTACAGGGCTTGTACCAGACGGCTACAACCTTATGCAGCAGTAGTTGCCTTCTGCACTACACAGCAGGAAACTCACACTCCACAACCTCACATAGCATCCTTGGTTTTGTTTTGAAGACCTTGATATGCAAATCCCCATACAGCAGAGCATCAATGTCTTATCCAAGTTGCCTGGTTTGCTCATTTCCTCATCCAAGTATCTGACTTTAACATGGTTTGTAAGCCCTGGATTTTCTTCTCTAGACAGTTCATCATATTCCGAGTCTTTGCTGCAGCTCATCTTTGTTAAGCAAGTTCCAAGCTGACCAAAGCCTTTTGGTGTTTTTCTATTTCTTTGGAAAAAAAAAATTAGTCTATGGTAATCAAGCTGCTGTTCATCTCTTCAGTCAGGGCTCGCAAAACAAACTGAACATTTCATACATAGGTTCCAAAATCCCCTCAAGCCCTTTGTAGCTTCTGATTCAATATAGTTTTTATTTCCAAATATCTGGATTTGATCTCTGCCTTCAGGGCATATCTCAGTCCTTCCTGAGAAGCCTCCAGACCATTTTAATTCCTCTTGGCCTGGTCTTAGTGCTTCTTGGATAGCTTTGATTTCTGTAAGCACCACACTGACTTTTTCCATCCTTTTTCAATGGGAACACCAGCTCACATTTTCTCTTCTTAGAAATTTAACCCTGTCTCTGATACCAGTATTTAACTTTGGCCAAGTGGTGGCAGAGTTCAGGGTCTTGCAGCAGTTTCTGTCATTGGAAAGAAAACGATGTCTCAGAGTCAGGTCCGGTGTAATTTGTTTTATTTACATGATGTACATGAGTCCTGATACTCTGAAATCAACATGACCCCTCTGCATACAGGCAACGCTGGAATCCTCAGCTCCATCACCCTGGGCAGCCACCAGGAACAGCTGCCTCTGATGCTCTCCTCCAGGTTTCCAACCACCCTCCCAACTGCCATGAACCCTTCCCCTCCTGGCTGCCCTTGAGACCCACATTCAGCAGCCAGAAAAGCAGCACCAGTATCACCCTCACAAGTTTCAACACACTCCTGTCTGCTGACCGACTACTGCTCAGCAGACTCATCACAAATATAACTAATGGAATCCCTGTAACTCAATGTTTTGGGATACGCAGAGTAGAACAGACACTAGAGAACACCAATTTCACTAGATTTGAAATAAATCATTTACTCAGTCACACTATGTGGAAAATGATTTTGTTCTGACTACACAGGCAGCTGAAGTTTTTTCAGTACTGGTTACAGATGTCACAAACATTTCCTAGAATAGTAGGAGCTTGACTTCAGTGCCTACTACTGGCTAAGGGGTAAGCAGAGAACTTTTATATTGCCCCTTCTTTCCAAATACATATCAAAGACAGTAGTAACTTCTATAAATTAATTACTGTCAACAGGGCCAGATTTACCCCTTACGTGCCCCTAGGCACAGCCTCTTCAGCGCCCTCCCCCACACACCCCGCCTACAGCTGACCTAAGTGTTGCACACAGTTTTAGAGAGGAAGGCGCCCCTAGAATGCCAGTGCCCCTAGGCACGTGCCTAATTGGAAATCTGGCCCTGACTGTCAAGTGTCTCCATTTTCCCCCAAATAGAGCTAAAACAGAAGTATTATAATAAGCTAAAATTTAATTTTATGCTGAATGTTCCAAAATGCAAGCAGCAAAAGAGGCACCCACATCATTTTTTAAAAGGATTTCCTCACCTCCTCAACCCCATTTTAGATACAAAGTCATGCTGGCCAGCTCCCTCTACAACAGCTCCCTGCTGTGCACCACAGCGTGTGACGTCATTAGAGCACGGTACCATCCTATGGGTAAAGGAAAGGTCAGGCAGGTAGTGTAATACTACTGCACACGAACTATGAGTTCAGTGAGTCAAGTGATCCTACTGGCTAGCTATGCCTAGGCACCATATAAATCCTAAAAACTTCATGGTCTTCCTCCTCCTTGGCCAGTCCAGACGGTTAAGGAAATCTCATTAGTGAAGGAAAGACACAAAGATGACAGAAGGCAAACAACCCAAAAGATGGCAGCTTAATGTTAGCATGTCTCCCCCTCCCTTTCAACAAACCAAGTTACATTCACAAAACAAAAGGAAACAAGGTTAAAATGAAGTTTATTAGTTTTTTGTTTTGTTTTTTAAGCTTTTTTTTTTTTATATAAAACTGTTTGTGAAACAGCTATTTTATTCCCATGGCAGAGTGACCCCTGAAAGATGCACTAACCCCTTCTTAAGGCCTTAACAAGAAAAAATGTATTTGTTTTTTTTTTTAAACTCAAATGTTTAAAAATTACACAATTTACAAAAAAATAACCATATGGTATAGGCTATTAAATTGACATTCTCCCTTCCTTCGGAAAAAAACAACAAAACCCCAAAACAACCCACCCACACACTAAAGAAGGGTTAACTGAACTTTCCTGGACAATTTAAACACACATTGATTCCATCAACATTCAGACTTCCTGTTCAACTTCCCACCCTGGCAGACAAACCAACATCCTCCTTTAGCCTGCTTTCAAAAGAGACGGCAGCTTCTTGGAATGATTTAGGGGTGTTCATCATTACCACAAATGGCAGAAACACCCTCCCCGCACCCACCATTTGGTGCAGACATATCCACATCTATATGGGGTGTGTGTATTTGGCTAGCAGCAGCTACCTTTTACTTCACAAGTCGCATGACCTAGGAGTCAGATGTTTTTCAAGCTTCTATTGTTAATCAAAATAAATAGTGTTTCTTGAAAAGAAAATATTGTAAACTCACTCCCCACGCATACACATATGAACAACTCATTGCCTGCAGCCATCCAATCCCCCTTCCTACCCCACAGACAGTTTTGTAATGAAAGAGGATTTTTTGTTTTATTTTCTTTAAATCTTGAGCTCTTCTTCCGGAAGCTGGGGGAGAAGAAGAGGGAGACAAATCTGGTTAGTGGAATGCATAATTCCACTAGGAGCCTCCTTTGGATTCCAGACTTAACATTTACTGTAGTTAGAAGAAATTGTGAATTTATCTGTGTTTTTAATATTGAATCAAATGCATAAAAAGGGATAGTGCACCTTTCATTTAAAACGAAGTCTTCCAAGACTAAAAAATAGATCTTTATATATATATATATATTTTATCCCTCCCTCTTTAATTCCCCCCACCTGTTTCCTCTTTTTCCCTCCCCTCCCCATTGTCACTATGGAGTTTGTGTCCATGGAAACAGCTGGTTCAGACTCCTTGGTCATATTCTGTGATGTCATCAGTCTTGAGTGTGATGTAAGAATTTATGAAGGAAGTGCTGGCATTGGCAGGCACATCAAGAGGGGGCATGGCTGCACAGTGGGAGAGATTTCATTCAGTCATGAATGTCCACCGCTTTTTATCTCAACAGCCTAACCTGCAAAACAAAGTGAACACAGCAATATTAGTATACTTATAGTTACCCTTGTAACAGCCACCAGGACTTCAGAGCAGCTTACCCAACAACCTGACATAACAGCAATGCCAAGAGCTAAGTTTACAGAAGCATGATCGTTGTTATTTCTTTACAACAAATTTTATGTGGTGAAAGGTATCGGATTAACAAGCCTTGGAGACTGTAATCTATTTAGCTACAGAAGGGGTACAGCATGGGCAGCCGCAGGAGCATACGTTTCCTCTACCACCACCACCAAGCCACAGACCTTATAACACAGAACCACTTCCTGCAGTGAGAAGATCATTAATCCTTAGTCTATTTGCTGGAAACTAGCAACAAAGGGGCCCAATTAGGATCAGTTATGATGGTGGATCTGTGATGTGACTCCTGCCCACTAGGAACTGGACCGAGACGCCAACACATTTCATACAGACAGATCACCAACCAGCCATCAGATAGTAACAACTTTCAACCAATACCAACTTGGGACTGTAATGAAACTGATGATTGAGTTAACAGGTTCCATATCCAGTTATTAATTGCCTGAAGTGACCAGTCCTCACTAGAGGGATGAGCCACACTTTGTGTATAGTTTACATTTCCTTATGCTGTTTTCTTGTTGTAGGTTGCAGACTGCAGGGGAAAGATTAGTGTAAGGAAATCTTGGAGTGTCTTCAGGCAAAACCTCAAACTCTGGAATGGCCAGTCCTTCTCTAGGATGTTTAGTATTTCAACTGCACAGATCAAGAAATCACATGAGGAAAGATACAGAACTCCGGGAGTTTAAGTATAGTTGGGACTGAAGTAGCTCAAAACAGGAGTCGAATTCTCCACAATTAAAGCCACACTTCCTGTTCACTTTTCTAGAAAACACCTCACTCTCCCTTAACAAGTTGCCACTGCTAAGAAAACGTAAAAGATTTAAATATTCTATTCCTTCCTGTGACCCAAGATTTAGTTATTTTGCAAGAATACTCCTTTGCTGTAGCTCACGTAACACTCATATATCCTTTCCCCCTCATAAATGAGCTCAAGTGAAAAACAAAACCCACAACTTATGCTGAACGTATGTAATGCAGTTAATAGCATTAGGGGTGCACGCACAAAACACACCAACTACTGACAGTTACAACTCCAGAACTCCCAGCTGGCTGTGCTATGAAAAGTAAGCTATTCGGAGTATCAGCACACAAAGTAGATCACATCCCAGCAAACATACTACTTTACTGCTAAAATTCTCACATGCAGCAATGTAAGGCTAAGGGCAAACAAAAAGACATGAAGCAAGTGTGTAAAAAATAACAGACTATTACAAAGAGGAGATATCACTGAAGGAGAGAGGGAAATTCCTAGAAGTAACAGCTCAGGCAGCTAATCCTTGTTAGTATTCATTATTGTGCAATTGTAAGCTCGAGTAGCAAGCCCATGCTGCTGCCTCTGGCTTCTGTTCAACAGTGGCTTGCCCATGCTTGGAAGCAATCCAGAGCATTAGGCACTGACTCAGGGAAGGAACAGGCTCACCATGTGCAAAGTTCCTCCCTGTTCCTGGAAAAAATCCAGAGCACCAGGCGCACTCACACACAGTCACTCTCCATATCTGGAATTGACACAAATGTTCTAGGGGCAAACTGGCTCAGGAAGAGAGGAGCAGCAAACAGACACACAACCCACTACCATTCCTGAACTTGATCCAGAGCACTAGAGTGCAGGCCTTTTTTTCCCTTACGGAGATCAGAACGAAAGCAGCCAAAAACAAAGAAAAAAAGCTCAACCACCCCAACAGCCTATTCCTTCTATTCTAGCAGGCAACTTTATAGCCCATTTCCACCAAAAGCAGCAACAGGACACACATCTGTCCCACTGTGAGAAGATAGTTTCCCTAAACTACCATGCATATCACATTTATTCAAACTTACAAGAATAGTTTGATTGGGGGGGAGGGGTGCAGGGCCAAATGAGAGGAAAGGATCCATAAGACATTCTCTACTACAGAGTTGACAAAGCCCTGGCTGTGATGATTTAGTTGGGATTAGGTCCTGCTTTGAGCAGGGGGTTGGACTAGATGACCTCCTGAGGTCCCTTCCAACCCTGATATTCTATGATTCTAAGAGGGGTGGGGAGAGACACAAGTATCTCCAAATTAGAAGTATCTGGGAGAAGAGAAGAGGTGAGGAGAAATGCAACACCCAGCTTCAGGCACAGCATTCATATACTTGTGGTTTTATCCCCCTTTCCTCTCCCATGTGATTCTCAAATCCTTGTCATCGTTTTGAGGATGCCTTAACTCATACTACTCCATACTTTCACACTAGGCTTTTTATTCAGAGCTTATGGGCCAGATCCGTGGCTCTTTGTCTGGCCCCTATGCACCCCTCCTGCCGTGCAAAGTGGCCCTAAAGATGCCCCAACAGAGCAGCTGGAGGGAGGAGATTCTAGCGAGGGAGGAGAATCCTCAGCAAGGGATAGTCAGCTCTACAACATCCCACTTTTCTCCCCCCTCCCATGCTCACATAAGATAGCATCTTGGGGGTGGGAGGGAACGCGCTGAGGGAGCATCTAGCTCCAGTGACCCCTGGCCAGCAGAACAGCTCTAGCAGGCAGTTACAAGCAAGCACTGGTTAGAGGAGCACGGAAGCCGCTTTTACTTCTGCTAAAGGCTAAACTGGCTCCAAGTACTGAAGGAGCATAAAGATGCTTTAAATCACCTCCCTCTTTTCCTTGGGGTCCTGTGCCAAGAACTGGTCAGCCAGATTTGGTGGCCATATATATTTAAGCAGCAGACCTCCCTTACAGCTTTGAGAGGAAAGAAGCCCTACTGCAGGGGTCGGCAACCTTTCAGCAGTGGTGTGCCGAGTCTTCATTTATTCACTCTAATTTAAGCTTTCACGTGCCAGTAATACATTTTAACCTTTTTAGAAGGTCTCTTTCTATAAGTCTATAATATAGAACTAAACTATTGTTGTATGTAAAGTAAATAAGGTTTATAAAATGTTTAAGAAGCTTCATTTAAAATTAAATTAAAATGCAGAGCCCCCCAGACCGGTGGCCAGGACCCAGGCAGTGTGAGTGCCACTGAAAATCAGCTCGCGTGCCGCCTTTGGCACGCGTGCCATAGGTTGCCTACCCCTGCCCTACTGTATGGGTTAAAAGTAAACGTTATTTAACAATTTTCACTAAGCTATACAGGAGAGAGCTTGCATCATCAGGCTCTAACCTTGTAGCCTCCAGTTAGAGCTTCCTTGGCCTGAGAGGCAGGAATCTCCACTTACAGCAAAACAGGAAAAGCAGCAATGTACCCTAAACCTTCCACTTCCAAAACCAATACCCAAACATGGAGAGACAATTTATTGCCATTCCTCCAACAAAAATACCCATGCGGGTGGAAGAACTAAAGCCCGGGAGAAGACAGTAGTGGGTAACAAAACCATGACCCACACATTTATAAATGAGAGTACTGTGAGATGTAGACTGGGCTGCTCGGAGAGTCCCTGAAACCCGGCAAGTAGCAAAGGCTCCAGCCCTAAAACCAACGTTCTGACCTGTACTGCATCATTAGAGCTACTTCAGGCTCTCTGGCCCAATGCACTGGTAGTTTGCAAGACAGGGGCTGCTGGCTGGTAGTGGAAGCAGCTGCTTCTCAAGCTGCAGCTCTGGACTCCCTGCTCCTCTACTCCCAGAAGCAAAGAGGCCTATGAGGAAAGGAGGGGAGCTGCCCATGAGTTTACAGCGGTAGTCAGACAGGAGAGGGTGCTGCTGGGCTTACACAGGAGGGAAAGAAAAAAGGAGCAAAAACAACCCTGCAGCTCAAGAGCCTGATGTCATAGAATCATAGAACTTAAGATCAGAAGGGACCATTATGATCATCTAGTCCAGGGGTAGGCAACCTATGGCACGCGTGCCGAAGGCGGCACACAAGCTGATTTTCAGTGGCACTCACACTGCCCGGGTCCTGGCCACTGGTCCAGGGGGCTCTGCGTTTTAATTTAATTTTAAATGAAGCTTCTTAAACATTTTATAAACCTTATTTACTTTACATACAACAATAGTTTAGTTCTATATTATAGACTTATAGAAAGAGACCTTCTAAAAACGTTAAAATGTATGACTGGCACGCGAAACCTTATATTAGAGTGAATAAATGAAGACTCGGCACCCCACTTCTGAAAGGTTGCCGACCCCTGATCTAGTCTGACCTCCTGCATGATGCAGGCCACAAGAGTTGACCCACCCACTCTTGAAATAACTCTCACCCTTGACTCAGCTGTTGAAGTCCCCAAATCATGATTTAACGACTTCAAGCAGCAGATAATCCTCTAGCAAGCGACCCCTGCCCCATGCTGCGGAGGAAGGCGAAAAACCTCCAGGGCCTCTGCCAATCTACCCTGGAGGAAAATTCCTTCCCGACCCCAAATATGGCGATCAGCTGAACCCCGAGCATGCGGGCAAGATTCTCCATCCAGACACTCAGGAAAAAGACTTTCAATATCCCAACATTTACCATCGGTACTAACTACCAGCGGTGGCACATTATTGACCTATTGTGTAAATCAAGTTATCCTATCAAACCATTCCCTCCATAAACTTATCAAGCTTAATCTTAAAGCCGGAGAGGTCTTTCGCCCCCACTATTTCCCTCGGTAGGCCGTTCCAGTATTTCACTCCTCTGACGGTTAGAAACCTTCGCCTAATTTCAAGCCTAAACTTCCCAACTGCCAATTTATATCCATTTGTTCTCGTATCCACATTAGCACTGAGCCGAAATAATTCCTCTCCCTCCCTGATATTGATCCCTCTGATATATTTAAAGAGAGCAATCATATCTCCCCTCAACCTTCTTTTGGTTAAGGAAAACAAACCGAGCTCCTCAAGTCTCCTTTCATACGACAGGCTTTCCATTCCTCGGATCATCCTAGTGGCCCTTCTCTGTACCCTTTCCAGTTTAAATTCATCCTTCTTAAACATGGGAGACCAGAACTGCACACAGTACTCCAAATGAGGTCTCACCAGCGCCTTGTATAACGGGACTAGCACCTCCTTATCTCTACTAGAAATACCTCGCCTAATGCATCCCAAGACCGCATTAGCCTTTTTAACGGCCACATCACATTGCCGACTCATAGTCATCCTGCGATCAACCAGGACTCCGAGGTCCTTCTCCTCGTCCGTTACTTCCAACTGGTGCGTCCCCAGCCTATAACTATAATTCTTGTTAGTCATCCCTAGATGCATAACCTTACACTTCTCACTATTAAATTTCATCCTATTACTAATACTCCAGTTTACAAGGTCATCCAAATCTCCCTGGAGGATATCCCTATCCTTCTCCGAATTGGCAATACCTCCCAACTTCGTGTCATCCGCAAACTTTATCAGCCCACTCCTACTTTTGGTTCCGAGGTCAGCGATAAATAGATTGAATAACATCGGACCCAAAACCGAACCCTGAGGAACTCCACTGGTAACCTCCCTCCAACCCGACAGCTCCCCTTTCAGTACGACCCGCTGCAGTCTCCCCTTTAACCAGTTCTTTATCCACCTCCGGAATTTCATTTCGATCCCCATCCTTTCCAATTTAACCAGTAATTCTTCATGCGGTACCGTATCGAACGCCTTACTGAAATCAAGATATATCAGATCCACCGCATTTCCCTTGTCTAAAAAATCTGTTACTTTCTCAAAGAAGGAGATCAGGTTGGTTTGGCACGATCTACCTTTCGTAAAACCATGTTGTAATTTGTCCCAATTGCCATCGACCTCAAGGTCCGTAACTACTCTCTCCTTCAATATTTTTTCCATGATTTTGCACACTACAGATGTTAAACTAACAGGCCTGTAGTTACCCGGGTCACTTTTTTTCCCCTTCTTGAATATAGGAACTATATTAGCTAATCTCGAGTCAAACGGTACTCCCGAGTTTAGGGATTCATTAAAAATTATCGCTAACGGGCTTGCAATTTCACTCGCCAATTCTTTTAATATTCTAGGATGAAGGTTATCCGGGCCGCCCGATTTACTGCCGTTAAGCTGTTCAAGTTTGGCTCGTACCTCGGATACTGTAATGTCTACCCCGTCCCCCTTCATTCCCATCAGTCACGCTGCCACGGTCCCTGTTCCCTCCTGTGAATAATGTCTAGGGCTAGGCCTACCAGCTCCTTCTCTTCTCTCCTATTCAAAATCTAACACTGGCTCCTCCTGAGCAGCTTCAGTCTTTAGCTCACTGGCCTCTCTATACTCCTTGGAGAGAGAAGGGAGTAAAGGGGGGAGACAAAGAGGATCATGACCAACAGCAGCCCCTTGGGAGGGACAGAGGAGGATGGCAAATCAGCACTGTGTGTGAACGGGCATGATTGGAATGTGGGAGGCTGCATACATTTGGGGGCCTCATTAATTGTATGGGGATGTTGCAAGAATTAATTTGGGGGCAGTCTGGGCAGGGATCACTCAGGCCCTCACCCTGGTGCCCCATGAAAAGCCTATGTAGAGACCCCATTCCTGAATCCACCAGAAGCCTGGAAAGGGACCCCACATATACCTGACTCTAAAAGTGGAACACCTTTGTTTTGTTGTATGTCACACCACAAGCAGCAGATACTTGTTTATGGTGTGGCATACAACAAAACACCAGTGTCATTTGTCACGCACTGTGGTGGTGTATTTTTCACATTGGCAGGTTGGATGGTTGAGAGGCATGCCTACAACTTCCCATGTGGAGCAGAAGAATGTTGGGGGAGGGGAGAGGTAGAGGTAGAGGCAGAGTTGGAAGGGGAAAAGTTGTCAGAACCACCATTTTCCCCCTCTCTCACACCCTAATCCTTCCCCTCACCTAAGAGGGCTTGTCACAAGCAAGGGCAAATGTCCTGGGTCCACTGCTTCCTTATTGGGGGAACTTCTAGAAGGAGGGGAGGAACAGAATACAATGATTATTATTATTAATAATACTTCGAGCACCATAGCTGTACAAAGCACTTTATAAAGCTAAGATGACAGGTATCTGCCTCGTGGAACTTAAAACGGATCAAGCATGAAACTCAGACTAGACTGCCCTGCGAGAGGGGATTAACACTGGAAAACTATGCAGTTACTTTCCTCTAAGAACAGACTACAAGTTAAGCAACTTGAAATTGAAAAACCCACATGAAAAAAAATTAAGGGCACATTAATGTTCACTGACTCCTGAAGTCTTATAAAAACAAAGATCTAACAGTTATCAGGGTGGATAAAAATAAATAATTTAAAAATAATTAAAAACAATTTTTAAAAAATTTAAATTAAATAAGGTTTGTTTTTTAAAATAAACATTTAAAATTAAACTTGAAACTGACAATCTATATTAACGCCTGGAACCAGACTTTGCTGTACTGCTAAACAACTTTTGAGAGCAGGAGCCACTTCTGCAGGTGTAGACAATATCTTCCTAATTTCAGTTTATTAAACTAGTTCAATTCAATTACTAGTTAATGCTAAATTAAGAAATGAAGTCAGAATTGAAAAAGTAGGAAAGATTGTCTTCCTCTTCCAATCTATGAATATGAACTAGGTATGAGAGGATGAGATCTCCTAGTTCTAAAATCTTGAATGGCATAGTGACCAGAAACAATCAGTTCAATCTACTTACTATAGACAACACTTTCCTTTAATAAATTAGATAGTTTTGCATCTAAAACATGTTTTTATAAACTTTTAGATAAACTTTTTATCCTTAAGTATCAAGCACATTTAAGGTGGTTCTATTTAATACATTAAAAATGCTGTTTTAATTGAATTTTAATTTCCATCCAAACAGAGCTTAACACAAATAACAAGTAAAAAATTAATCTAATAAATAAGAAATGCATCGTTCAACCATTTTCGATCATAAAATGTAAAAATTAAGAATATCAATAAATGCAAGTTAAGCTATATAACCGCTTAAATAAATGTGTATAGATACAGTGTATCCACCTGGTTAGAAAAAAGAAGCACCAGTTTTAATGTAAAGGTTATATAGTTGCAAATCAGCATGTTTTAATGGTTACCGGCCAGTGAGAATCAACCTCTCTTTAGCAAAACAACTAAAATGTACAAATGCAAAACAAGATTAAAATCTATTCTTTTAACCAAGGTTTCCTGGTTACTGATTTAAAATATGATTAAAATCAGTAATTTAAATTGCTTTTATTTAAACAGTCTACCCTGATTATCATAAAGAAGCCAGCTCCATATCTGCTCAAGTTTACAGAGCTGCAAAAGACACCAGCAACACACACTGCTAGACCATTATCCAATTATTTTTCAGCCACACCATCATTTACACTTTATGGAAGACAAAAATAAAGTTTAATCAAAAAAACTTGATGATCTTTACTATTTAGGAAAAATCGACAATAAATATTAATGGTTAATTTTGTTTGAATGGCTATTTTTCTTTAGTGAAAGTCTCAGAATGTAAGAGTACTAAAAATCACAGAAGAGCTGAGCTAAACCAAGCCAACAGCCACATCACAGAGTCCTAATACCAAATACTAGCTGTTTGCTGCTATTGCACATACAAAATACAAAACAATTTATTAAATCTCGCTTCCTTCATATAAAATACCACAAAAACCACTTTGTAGTTGACTAGAGAAATAAGGAAGGTTTTAAGGCAAGACTTATCAGGAAGTGGCTGAGAAGAGAAGGGAGTCAAGAAGGGGGAAACAGCTTTAGTTAGTTAGATAAGGCAGTAGAAGTAAAATAGCAACTCTCATCTGCAGAATCAGGGAAAAGGGACAGAGGCAAGCAAGACCAGGTAATGCAAATGAGCAACGGAATGAGGTCAAGAGATCCAATTAGTGCCAACTCGGGGGTGACTGGGGACACCTGCTCCAATAGGACTCTGAGATTGCAAACTCATTTCATTTATGGCTTGTCTTCACATATAGCGCTATAGTGGCGCAACTGCTAGCACTTTAGCGAAGACGCTCCTACACCGATAGGTAGGGCCCTACCAAAATTTAAGGCCATGAAAAATGCATCACGGACCATGAAATCTGGTCTCCCTCTGTGAAATCTGGTCTTTTATGTGCTTTTACCCTATATTATACAGATTTCACAGGGGAGACCAGTTTCTCAAATTGGGGGTCCTGACCCAAAAGGGAGTTGTGTGTGTGTGTGTGGGGGGGTGTTGCAAGGTTATTTTTGGGATGGGGGATGTCACGGTATTGCCACCCTTACTTCTGCGCTGCTGCCTTCAGAGCTGGGCAGCTGGAGAGTGGCGGCTGCTCACTGAGTGCCCAGCTCTATAGGCAGCAGCGCAGAAGCAAGCATGGCAATGTCATACCATGCCATCCTTATTTCTGCGCTGCTGGTGGCAGCAGCTCTGCCTTCAGAGCTGGGCTCCCAGCCAACAGCCGCCACTCTCCGGTGACCCAGCTCTGAAGGTAGCACCACCAGCAGCAGCGCAGAAGTAAGAGTAGCAGCACCGCAACGCCCCCAAAAATAACTTGCGACCCCCCCCTCACAGCTCCTTTTGGGGTTAGGACCCCTACAATTACAACACCGTGAAATTTCAGTTTTAAATATCTGAAACAATGAAATTTACGATTTTTAAAATCCTATGACTGTGAAATAGACCAAAATGGGCCACGAATTTCATAGGGCCCTACCGATAGGAGAGCTTCTCCCACCAGCGTAGTTAATCCACCTACCTGAGACAGTAGCTATAATTGGCAGGAGAAGCTCTCCCGTCGACACAGCGCTGGTTTATATGGGGGGTTAGGTTGGTATAACTACATCACTCAGGGATTTTTCACACCCCTGAGCAATGTAGTTATATCGATAAAGGTCTGTGGTATAGACCTGGCCTTAGAAGCTGCCATCAGATAACAATGACTTTTGATTTGGGGTGCGCTACACATTGATAGTGATCTGCAAGCTATCTAGATAACTAAATGGGTATGAGGAAGTGCATTTCTCAAGGGCTTTGCATTTTGGTAATCAACAATGGTAAGGAAGTAAATACAAGGATAAATGTTAGAGATTCATGAGATTGTGGCCACACAGATATGACTCTACCTACTTCAGCTCCAGTCTGGTTGGACAGGCAGGAGAAAGGGCTTGGTATGGGAGGGGGGAGAGTGTAACAGGTCCCTAGTAAGGATCACCTCTTGCCCCAATTTGGGTAGAGGTATCCTGCATGCTAAAAGTGAGAGGCTTGCAAGACTATAATCACTGCACAATTATAATCATCTTGAAATATCAATGCAATTAAATTCTGACCTGGCAACATCCATGTTACAAAACTGTAAGTACAATAAGACTAGTTTATTCCCAAGTACAAAGTTTAAGAAGGTGGCAATCCTACACCTAAGTGAGGTGGTGGGGTTGGTTTTTTTGTTGGTTGGTTGGTTGGTTTTTGGAAGTTCACTATTTAGGTTCCATAAAATTAAGGAAAAATTTCTGCCAGATTCCGACGCACATGGAAGAGACAAAAGTATGAGTGGACGTTTCTGGCATCCAGCAACAGTAGAGTAGGGCAGTTATTAAGCTTTGCCCTTCACCTGTAAACAGAGGGAATTGCTAAAGAAATACAAAAATGAAACCACTAGCCTGAAGAAAATTGAGGAACAAAAATCAAAGCAATCCCAGTTATAACCTCTGTGTGTGTACAAACTGCCCCAACTTCTCCCACAGAAGTGGAGAGAGGGCATGGGGGGAACTGGAAGTCCTCCCCTCAACTCACCTGTGCTTGCTTTTATTTCCATTCCCAGGAGCACACTTCCCCCCTCACCCCCGCTCCGACTGCTCTGTGCTGAGACTGCCTTTCACCATCTTGTTCTGCAAGGAGGGAAGAGAGCAAGGAAGGAGGGGCTGATGAACCAAGCCAAAAGGAGAAGGAGCAGGGAGATATGAGGGAGAGCAAGAGACAGGGGAGGGAAAGAGGCACACAGAGAATGAAAGAGAGAAAGAAAAGTCAGTACACTGGAATGAGTTATACAGATTTTCAGACAGGATTTTCCCCATGACAAGAGTTGTCATTAAGCAAGAGTGGAGAGTTTGGTTTTAAATTTAAAAAAATATATACAGAATTTCACAAGAAAAAGCAAAACTTCTCAATAAAACCCTTTAAAGGTGACTTGCAAAGGATTTCTGAAACATTGGGCATGTGCCCTTTTATGGTCTATACAAGAGGCTTAAAAGTTCTCTCCCCCAACACTGTTACTCAACCCTAAAAATATGAGGAATGTTGAGCATGGCCATCCCTGGCTCTGCTGGAGCACCTACTGGATGTGTCAGAGGATTTATAAAGT
Source organism: Platysternon megacephalum (assembly GCA_003942145.1). Lineage (NCBI taxonomy): Eukaryota > Metazoa > Chordata > Testudines > Platysternidae > Platysternon > Platysternon megacephalum. The sequence goes on from QXTE01000087.1 coordinate 4,727,850, forward strand.
TAGCTCTCAAACCTCAATTAAAGAGATGGAGTGTCTGTTAATTAGCTACTGAGGTTAAATAGGCATTAACAAAAAGCAAAGCGCTTTAAACAGTCTAACTAAAAGTCCCTTCCTCTCTCAATTACTCAACTTTCACCCTTCTGGCTCTCGCAAAGTCACAGTTTAACTTTTTCTCCAGTGAGTCATTTTAACACAGTGGTTCTCAGCCTTTTCCACATCAAGACCGCTTTTTCCATATCAGGATCATCCCTCAACCATCTCTAGCTTGGACCCCCCGCCCTCCCATTTACAATACTGGAAGGGTAAGGTGGTCATGACCCCCAGGCTGAGAACCCATGTAATTCTTCCCAGGAAGATTTGGAGCAAACTAATGCTGATCAGTGAAGCATTCAGCAAGGGCAGAGCCACATTCAAGCAAGGAAAATCCTTCCATTCTCTCTTGAGCTCAAACAAGTGACTCAAAACTTTCACACTGAAGTTCGTTCATGGTAAAGAGAAGCTGCAGATGACGAATGCCAATTTCTTCCCATAAAATAGGCAAAAGATCTGCACTGGGCTTACTGTCAGTAAATGTCACACTTTTACAGCTTCATGAGGTACCTGTTTCAGTTCTACTGCCACCCTCTGTTCCTTCAAAGCTTACCAGTGAACTGAACTGTGTTCAAATAGCTTATAAAACAGACTGCATTCTAGTCACAAGGCAGCTGTGTTTTAATGTTTTCCTATCATAGTTTGGGGACCATCATTGCAAATACTAATACAGCACTGCCAACCCAACCTATCTGCAAGAACTGAATGCTGGAAAGCTTTAAAAGTGTATTTTATTTTAATTTTTTTAACCCTATAACACAGGGGTTCTCAACTTTATTGCATCGCAACCCCTTCTGACAACAAAAATTACTACATGACCCCAGGAGTGGGGAACTGAAGCCTGAGCCCACCTGAGCCCCACTGCCCTAGTTGGGAGGGGGGATGGGCAAGCCAAAGCCCCACCGCCCTGGATGGGGAGGCCAAAACCCAAGGGCTTCAGCACCAGGCAGCAACCTGAGCCCTGCCACCAAGGGCTGAAGCCCCCATGCTTGGGCTTTGGCCCTGGCCGGTGGGCTTGGGCTTTGGCCCTGGGTGGTGGGGGTCAGGCTCTGGGTTTGGGCCCCAGCAAGTCCAAGACAGCCCTGGTGACCGCATTAAAACAGGGTCACAACCCATTTTGGGGTCCCAAACCATAGTTTGAAAACCACTGCTATAACATGTCTTGTCAGTGGACAGCAAAACCAGGAAATCCTTGTGTTACAGATCCTTCACAATCACACTAGACAAGTGTCAGAAAAAGAAGACACCAGTTTCATCCAGCTGTTGGGGCAGTTCACACCTTTCAATTATTGTTTCAGGCTGCCTGTAGATTCAGGCAGGCATTAGTGCATTGGTTTATGCTTGTTCCACATTTCTGAGGTTCTCTCTGCAACCAGAAGGACTAGAATTTTTTTTTTTTAATGAAACGATGAGAAAAAGGGAGGCTGATCATTGCTTACAAATTGAGAACCAATGTCCTAGAGTCTTCCAGGCTAGACAGGATCTGAATTTTTAACGTAAAAAACAAACCACCACTATTTTTTTAAAAGTGTGGGGGTAAATACATAAAAATAGCTTGTTGTGGTAAAACCACTTGCTCAATATGCTTTTCTCCTTTACACAGATTTTATTTTTCAGAACTACGTTGTAAAAATACCAGAAGCCACCAGATGTCAGTCTAATCCAAGGCACAGCAGAAAAGAGCTGCTGACAAGTATCTGAATGCAGTAACTGAATTCTCTGAAGCATTCTTGCAAGTGCTAAGGAGCAGAATCCCCCCCCCACCTCAAAATCTAAATTACAAGTTGTGCTGTCTATACTCTCACACAATTTAAATAGATTCCTACTAGCCACCAGAATTGCCATTCCTCCTGACATTTTTGATCACCTAGTTATACAAGCTGATGCTTCAGTAACTTGTACTGAGGATGTGAGGGAAATAGAATCAGCTGAGCAACTGTACTCAACCGGGTAACTGCTGCTGAACTATGACAAGCTGCTTCTATTTCTGGCAAGTCCTTGCTTCCAACAGCTGATTAAAAACTTTTCCATTAGATGTTTTTCCTTCCTTCTTGCATCCCTAGTAAATCCCAGAAAGAACCTTCACCAAAAAGCTGCAGTATAGCACTCAAAAAGAAGCAGTGTATTGACTGTACCATAAAAGATAGGAAATTAAGCTGGGTTTCATGTCTCTCTGAAGGTCTAGACAGCAAATGGCAAAGACATACAGTAGGCTTCACAGATCTTCTTAAGCAATCTGTATTCTTCTAGGTAGATACTTATCCCCAAAAATGCATCCCCCACAGAACTACCCACACACATACACACACAGCTTTGTCTAAAAGCATCTCCTCCCTCTAAAACATGTTATCTGGGTATAAAATTACTTCATTAAAACAAATGTAGACAGAGCCCAGAGGAGGACAGCACTGAATGGACCTAGCAGGGAAGAGGTTTCCTCTTACCTTGTGCTTGGGGCACCTCACTGAGAAATTCTCTTCGTTTAGTAAACAATCTAGAGGAGAAGACAGACAGCAATTTGATTATTTTATTTATAAAAGTATACCTTGCATAATGTGTGTGTATTCATCATACCTTTCAGGTAGATGATGTATTCAGAGATCTCTTCTAGAATTAATATTTGGGGGGTTTTGGAGGAAAGGGGTTTCAGGAATATTTTAGTAAATTAAGTTACCAAGAGACCTGAGTGATATTGTCTTTACTGCAATCAATACGCCAAGCCCAAATTTCCCCAATCACCTCATTGCTGCTTAAGGAGTCAAAGTCAGAGCAAACCCACAAATCTCTCCTGGCATCATGGATTCTAACCCTTAGAAATACAAAGACAGGAAAGACCAGATACACCAGTAGTTCTCAAACTTTTGTACTGGTGACCCCTTTCACATAGCAAGCCTTTGAGTGCGACCCCCTCCCCCCTTATACATTAAAAACACTTTAAAATATATTAACACCATTATAAATGCTGGAGGTGAAGCGGGGTTTGGGGTGGAGGCTGACAGCTCGCAACCCCCCCCCCATGTAATAACCTTGTGACCCCTTGAGGGGTCCTGACCCCCAGTTTGAGAACCCCTGAGATACATCCATCTCATCTTAGCATATTATCCTTGCCTTATGCTTCAGAGGAAAGTGACTGCCCCTCATGTTTATCACAAAGTCCCTGAAATATCAGGGGCAGAAAAAAGTTGGTGTGTGTGTTGTGACTTATTTCCAACCCCAAATCTAGCGATCAAGTTTTGTTCATTGGCACCATGCTTGATATACCACAGGGTCACTCATCTTGCTCTTGGATCAGCTTCCACACTCTGTAAATGTGAAGCTTCACTAATCTAAGAAACAGTTTAATGACTTCACATTTTTTAAGGACACTAGAACAGATCAAGTTTGTTTTTAAAAGTGACTTTAGCATTGTTAAGAGGTGCTACATTAACAGCTCCTGAAACCGTTAAGTGCTGTATCCATAGAAGAGGGTGCACTAAAGGCAACAAGGCAGTGCAAACTTTGGAGCGCCAGCCTTCTACTCAGGGATTTCCAAGTGCCCCACATTTCCGTTTCACAATCAAATCTTGAAGCAGCAGTGCACTCTACATAGGGGTTTCAGCTGCATCTGCTAGGTATTGTCATCTACAGTGCAACCCCACCCTTGGTCAAACTTTTGACACCACCTCCAAATACCTGATGTTACTCAGCCAGCATCTCATTACTGCATTATTTCTGGTGGATCACCAGTGTAAGAATTCAGCAAGGCATTTATGACCTCGTGTCCTCTCCAATGTCCCCAGATTGCCAGCAAGTAGCACAATGGTTAATAAAATGTGCTAATTTAAAAACTTAAGTATGCAGCATAACTACAGCTCTCTGCTGTTCCAATCTGCTAGATGAGTTTAACAGACAGCACCTAGGGCTCCAGGGCAATGCTTTCTAGACACCCAAGCAGAGTTTCCTTTGCTGGTATGAAACGCTTCTCAGTTTCAAGATCAATGCCTCTGGCCTGAATTAAAAGGAAGTAGCATGCAATAGGCTAAGTTACTTCAGAGATTTAAAAAAAGAGAATAAAAACCCTTATCCCTGTGCTAAGGGAAATAATTTCAAATGCAGTATAGCAAAGTGTCTCATTATAAAGATAGGAATTTTGCACAATGAGACTGTATCATGAATTATCATTGTACAACACAGTAACCATCAGAACAAACCTGAAAATATTAGAGAGAGAAGATTGTTTTCTCCTTTTAGTGAATTCAGCACTGGTGACAGATGAAATCCTCCATTCATCCACCAAATGGGAAGGGCACATGGGGGCGGGCAATATAAGTTTCCACACATGGTTTCCTGTCAAGACAACTCATGCCCTGAATCTGGACCATGCGTGGGGGTGAGAAAAGCTCAATATCTATTATTCAATCTTTGTCTTTTTTTGTCATAAATGCCAACATTGGAGCCAACTAATGCCAACTGTGGTAATTAGTGTAAAAGGTTAGGGACACTTATCTCCGCACTGGGAATGGGAGAGACACCGTGAGATCATTTCATAACTGCCACTGACTACTCCTAAGATGGCAAAAACTTTTGCTTACTACTAACCTGGCCTGGATTTGAACTGGTGACCTAAGGTCACACATTTCATTTCCCAGTCAAGTAAACTTTAAAAATCAACTCCAAGTAGTAATTTTAGATAGCAAGACAACAATACATCAAGCTATGGTCAGTTCAAGGAGGAAGATGGAAAGGCAGCCATGCACCTTGTTTGAGTAGGTTTTCCTGCATGGAGCAGTCAGGGGAAAACGTATAACAAAATATGATTTTAACACACAATTATGCTTATATCTCCTTGTACTTTGTCTCTCTCTCTCTCTCTCGTTTGTTACCCTTCACAAAGAATATTTGCAAGCAAAGAGGGTTTTTGTCCCTTAAGAATTCATCATTTGCTAGTTATTCTGTTTATGGAGTACATATCCTTTGTTTGTGATATCACATAATATGGATGCTGTGGAGACAACTGTGATGTAACAATCAGGATTTGACTCCAGGTGGGGAAGAAAAAAAAATAGAGGGAGTGGATGTGAAATCTCAAGAAACAAGGATCCTGTTTCCATGGAGATGTCTCTAGGACTAAGTTATCTCAGACGTCAGTGGCTCTTTATAAATTTGAACAGATGAAAGCTAAACACAGATGAAACGTTAACGTTAGCCATCTCCATATTATTATTATTACCATAGTGCAAAGCACCATAGTCACATCACAACGAACAGTAAACACAACACACAGGAGTCATGGGTCAGCAATCTTCCTCCACATGTCCTCACAGCGCCTTGTGAAACATGCCATTCCACATATCATCCAGTCAGCCACATCGTTGAATCACACTCACCCCAGGTGCAGTGGTGCAAAACTTGGTTTATTCGGGACCAGGCTAGTGATCTAGCACTAAAAATTGATCTTCAGTGTAGAAGCACAGAGCACTAACTGCTATCCTAAAGGGACATCCCCCAGCAAATTGATCCCCTAATGAACCATCAGGACCAGAAATCAAAATAGAGTCCTCCAGCATATTAGTACAAAGTCTTATGATTAGCATTCAATTCCTGTTCTTGTTGTTTATTGAAAATGGACTCAGATACTAAAAGGAGGAAGGTAGCTGTGCTGTACTTGTTCTTCTCTGTAGTTCAAATACCAAAACTTAATCAGCTATTAAAATACTTATAAACGATGGGAAGTATTTAGTTTAAAAATCAAACATGATTGTTACCAAAAATATTCCTAGAATTGTTTTTTAAAAACACAAATAATGCAGAGAGGAGACAGATCAGATGAGGAGCTGGGTGAGAAACTGGGGCTGGCTGGCAAAGAGACTGGGATTAGGAGCCAGTGGGGGCTGCGGATGATGATTGGAGACCAGAGAGAGGGAGAGAAACATCAATTGAGGAACCAGAAGGGGGGAACTGGGACTGGCTAGGTGAGGAGACTGGAACTGGTAAAAGGAACCAGGGATGGAGAAGATACAGGACTGGGACAGGGACTAGCTGGAGAAGATGGGGCAGAAAGAATCACTTGTGGGGAAATGGGCAGAAGAATTATGTCCGGTAAAGCACACTTGCCTACAGAGCCTGTAATGGAATCCAAGACTCCAGAGTCTCACCATTCCTCTGCTGTTACAAATATCTGTGAAACCCATTTGCAAGGTGTCTCATCCCCCTCTCATACGGGTCCACACAGAGTATGACAACCTACCACTACTCTCAGTTAACCCGTTAGCTCAAGCAGGAAGTGTTTGTGTGGTGGCTCTAGATTTCAACCCTGCTAACGACATATGGGTGTCACTATGATGCCACATGATGGAATTTCTGTTTTTTCAAGATCTAGGAAGTTACACATAAAACTACACCTCTACCCCAATAGAACGCTGTCCTCAGGAGCCAAAAAATCTTACTGCGTTATAGGTGAAACCGTGTTATATCGAACTTGCTTTGATCTGCCGGAGTGCGCAGCCCCCCCCCCCGGAGCGCTGCTTTACCGTGTTATATCCGAATTCGTGTTATATCGGGTCGCGTTATATCGGGGTAGAGGTGTATGTTTAAAGAACATCAAGTATGCAAAAATTAGGAAATGACAGCAGTAAGGTTGCCAAATTTGGCCTCCTTGTGCATATGCATTATGAGACAGGCTTCAAATTACATGACGACTTTTTTTTCCACAGGACCCATGCTCATCCAGTGCACAGTACAGACCTGCTTCTGTGATGAATCAGGATTGCGTAGTGGAGGAGACTGTTTATAGGATCCCTTCTTCATGTTGCAGAAGCTGGAAGGTGTGTAGGGAAAGAGGCAGGGGATAGCAGGAAGAAAGATGACGGACTCATGATTAGGGCGGCTGAATGCTGCCCCGGAGAACTGAATTTTATCCCTGCCTCTGCCACAGAATTTTCTTATGTAATGCTGGGAAAGTCACTTAACCCAGACTTTTCACACATGATCAAGTAATTGGGCATTCCTCATTTTCCAAGTGCGTAGCTTGAGATATTGGGCTCTGATTTGAAGAACAACTGAGAAATCACAGCTACAACTGATGTCAATGTGAGCTATTCTTTGAACAAATGAAGTGTCATATAATGCTGTGTACTCTGAAACATCATGTCCTAGGCCTCTCGAATTGGGCACCCAAAATTAGTGGACATTTTTTACATTAATCTCTCTGTGCCTCAGTTCCCCATCTGTAAAATGGGGATAACACTCCACATCTCACAGGGGTGATATGAACATAAATTCATTAGCATTTGTGGAACACTCATGCTACAGTGATGAGCACCACAGAAAAACCCATGAGAAAATTAATAATTCTGTCTGCAGAGCAGGTTTTCACTAGTGTGTAGTAAATAAGGCCCGACACTAAACAATGAGAAAACATAATATTGAATAGCTACTCATTAAGTGAGCACCATACATTCTGTGCACTGAATAAGGTAGGGATCCTGTGGAAAAAAATAGTATGATCTCGTAAATAAATACTGTATCATAATGCATATGCACAAAGGAGCTGCATTATGATTATACAGGCAACTTTACTTCAGGCATTTCCTAACTTCTGACTGCTTGACTTTATTAAGATTACAAAGTCCTTTTAACATAGTTTTTTGGTGGGTAATTTTAAAGAGTGTGTATCATACCACACAGTAGATGAGGCCTTAACTGGATCAAATTCAACATCAAACAACCCTGAATTCCATTGCAATTTTAATTCTGTTTTATTATTTAGCATTTATATTGTGGTAGCACGAAGAGGACCAATAGGTTGGGGCCCTATTGTGCTAGGTGCTGTACAGTCATACACAGGGAAGATATGAAGTTCAGGACATTCACCCCTTATCCTGCAATGAAATATCCTGTGTAGGTTTAGCAAGCCAGTCAATCGATCAGTCAAATAATGTCAGCTGACCACCTATTATTTGATCTTGGTCAAATATTCCAGCAAGAATGCCTGATTTAGGCAGTGGCTTACCTTTTTGATTGAATCATGGTGCCATTCTTTCATTTTTTAGAAGTTCATTTAATAGTGTTTTGCATTTTTCCGAGTTAAAATAACTCAGTTAAGTAACTTGTTCCTTGTAATTAGGCATATGCATCTAAGGGTAAGTCTACTGGAGACCATAAGGTCTTACTCTTCTTTGTTACCATTGTTATTGTTCTACTAAATTAGCGCTTTAAAATATTTGACGAATAATTTTTGGACCATTCAAATGCCCAACCCTAATCCTGTCTTCTAAATCAGAGGTTCTCACCCTTTTTCCTTTCTGAGCTCCCCCCATAACCCACAACAAGCTATAAAAACTCCACAGTCCACCTGTGCTACAACAACTGTTTTTCTGCATATCCAGTAGATTAAAAGCAAGGGCCAGTTTTAGGGGATAGCAAGCACGGCAATTGCCCAGCAAAGTTAAGTTGCTCGGAATTTAGCTTCAGCCTTCTGCCCTGGGCCCCAGGGAGCTGAACGCCAACCCTGCTCTCTGGTTTATTTTGGCGGACCTCCTGAAACCTGCCTCCTCCTCCACCCTAGGGTCCCCAGACCACTGGTTGAGAACCACTGTTCTAAATAATCTATGTTCACACCAGACACTACAGTCATAAGGATAACAGCACACACAGATAGCACTAGTACTCTGATCACTGAGCAAAAGGAGCAGCAGCTCTAAAAGCTATACCACCCAGGCTGATATTTCATAGCTGACCAGAAGTGAGCAATGTCAGTGCTTGGATAAGAGACTTGTGTGGGCACAAATGAGGTGCTACTGGAAGTGGTGTTTATGACTCAGCAGGTGACACTTTCCATTTGGAATCTACTAGGCTAATGCCCAATTGTACTGCTAAGGAGCGTGTCACTGTAGGAAGTGCTGTCTTTCAGATGACATGAAAAATCAGAGATTCTGATTATTGGGAGTCCTTAAACAGCCTGTACATTTTTCACAAGGAAAGGGGGTTTATCTCCCATGTCATGGCTAAATTCTAGTTTTTTTAGCAGCATTTTAAATTTGTAGAATGCATTCTGCAGTTTCAAGAAGATTCTTCTACATTTCTCAATCCAACTTGTTCCAAAGTGCTGCCATGCTCTGTTTTATCAGCTGCCATGCTCCATCCCTTACATTACTGTATTCCCATGGTGGGTTAAGAGATTCAGAGTATAGCAGTTTGTAAAGTGCTCTGGAATACTTTGGGGGCAATATGTGTCCTATAAGCGCAAGATATTATTAATCTTATTTGTTCTTACCTGCATCAATGGCACACGGGTAATGGTATCGGAAGGAGCAACCTTTGTTGTAGCAGCCTAAGGTGGCTCCTGGCTCCTGGCAGTGGGAACATTTCTGAAAGGGATGGAAAGATAGAAATATTAGCAAATAGGTGAGCCCTCTATCTCCTCCCTCCATACACCTTTTCCTGGTATTTCCACCACACAAACTTCAGCAATTTCAGGCACTACTTTCTCAAAATGTATCAAGAGCCACCAGGTCCCAAAGATCACTTTTTAGATTACTGGTACATTCCCTTCAAACATCAAATAATGGGTCCCACCATCCAGTGAATAAAACAACGATAGGTTTTTCAAACAACATACTTTTGCACAGCAGTGGTAACTGGACTTAATGTACTGTTAAATAGCAGACAACTCTACCAGCTGCCAGATGAATAGAACTATCAACATTCCTTGCACCTACTAGGTCACCATTGTCCAGTCCAGGGGTAGGTAAACTATGGCACATGGGCCGAAGGCGGCACGCGAGCTGATTTTCAGTGGCACTGACACTGCCCCTGGCCACCAGTCCGGGGGGCTCTGCATTTTAATTTAATTTTAAATGAAGCTTCTTAAACATTTTAAAAACCTTATTTACTTTACGTACAACAATAATTTAGTTATATATTATAGACTTATAGAAAGAGACCTTCTAAAAACGTTAAAATGTATGACTGGCACGCGAAACCTTAAATTAGAGTGAATAAATGAAGACTCGGCACACCACTTCTGAAAGGTTGCCGACCCCTGGTCCAGTCTCTTGGCAGATGTTTCAGAACACAATGATGACCTCAGCATTGAAATTGCAGTACGAAGACTTGAATATGTCTGTGGCAACTTTAAAATGAGACTTAGCAGAACAGAGAATGGATATGGGGCCCTAGTCGGTATAAAATCACTACCTGATTCATCTGGTCAAATCTTTCACTACCACTGACATGTCAGTCCAAGAGGACTGAGGCCAACCTGAGCATTTTGTCACACAAGATAAAGACGGGGTATACCTGGTGCTAAGTGAAATGGCACCAGGGAAAAACCATCAATGTCACAAGAATGGCATGTCTCCAAAATAAAGGTCTTCAGTGCTAGAAAGATGTTGGTACTAGGGCTGTCGATTAATTGCAGTTAACTCGCATGATTAACTCAAAAAAAGTAATTGTGATTAAAAAAATTAATCACAATTAATCACAGTTTTAATCACATTGTTAAACAATAGAATACCAATTGAAATTTATTAAATATTTTTGGATGTTTTTCTACATTTTCAAAAATATTGATTTCAATTACAACAGAATAAAAAGTGTACACTGCTCACTTTATATTATTTTTATTAAAAATATCTGCACTGTAAAAATTATAAAAGAAACAGTATTTTTCAATTCAGCTCATACAAGTACTGAAGTACTGTAGTGAATCTCTTTGTCATGAAAGTGCAACTTAAAAATGTAGATTTTTTTTGTTACATAACTGAACTCAAAAACAAAACAATGCAAAACTTTAGCGTCTACAAGTCCACTCAGTCCTACTTCTTGTTCAGCCAATCGCTAAGGCAAACAAGTTTGTTTACATTTACAGGAGATAATGCTGCCCACTTCATTGTTTTGGTTTTGAACGCAGTTTTTTTTTTTTTTTTTTTTTACATAATTCTACATTTGTAAATTCAACTTTCATGATAAAGAGATTGCACTACAGTACTTGTATTAGGTGAATTGAAAATTACTATTTCTTTTGTTTTTTACAGTGCAAATAGTTATAATCAAAAATAAATATAAAGTGAACACTGTACACTTTGTATTCTGTGTTGTAATTGAAATCAATATATTTGAAAATGTAGAAAACACCCAAAAATATTTAAATAAATGGTATTCTATTATTAACAGTGCAATTAATCACGCAATTAATTGTTTAAATCGCTTTACAGCCCTAATTGGTACATTTATTTTCAGTGTGAGATAATTTATCTGATGACCATTTTTAATTTCCATTACTTATTCCTAATATCTAAACTGGTTTATATATTTAATAATTTTATCAGATGGGTGTGAATGCAACAGAGAGAGCTATTCACTGACTTACCGCAGCCTTAATGGCTTTAGAGAATTAGGCCTACGGTTTATTTCATTCAGAGAGCAACTTTATAAGTAAAGTAAGTGTTTTTCAAAACTAATGTAAGCTTTTGAAGAAAGCTTGTTTCTGACATGCTGAAATTTCCCTTCTTTATAAAAGGACCGGTCATGTGGCTAGCAGAGATTCCATTTAAGGTTGCGAGCACCACAACAAAAAACCCACCTCAATACCTACAAGAACACTCTGGTTATAAAAAATAAACCTATAAGAAATGCAGCAAATTCAGTTTTGGAGATAAAATGTGGCAAAAAGCATTAAAAAAATAAGTGCTTGAACAATTGGTCAGAATCATCTGAAATTTGGACCATAACAAAGTTGTCTTTTGAACGCAGACTATACATATATACAGATCTAAACCTGGTCTTTTATTACCAAGCAAGTCTCAGATGTGATCCACAGAGAAGTTCTTGTCTCTATAGTAAGTAGGGGGTTATAGTATAACACCCTTTTTAAAAAATCAGGAAAAAAATTGACAAAGGCATTCACTGCTCTCCCCACCATGCCATGCAGACAGTGAAGGATGTAGTTTAACATGTAAATGACTGAGTATGAAAGCAAAATCAGCTTCCTCCAACCATATGCTAGGTGCCTCTTTGAATCAAAGCAATTGTAATAAATGGGAAAGTCTGAGATGCCAGTTCTCGTGACTTGTACAAATCCAGTCTTCTCACAGTTATGACAATGCACCGTAATCCTGATCTGCAGTATCCTTTACTAAATCAACTCCTGGGTGTCTTTTAAGCAGCAACCCTCAATCATGAAAAACTAGTACAATATTTATTTATGACATAAGAAAGTGTCCTTGAGGTCCAGGATAAAAAAGCCAACTAACTTATTTTTATTTGTCAGAATATGACCCCTGGTTTCCAAAGGTAAAACTTCTAGGACTTTAATTCTATACCAAACTGCTTGGACCTCCAGGCAAGTTTTGTAATTCACTTACTCATGGGACTATAACCAGCCTCAACATGTAGCAAATGGCTTTTCCTGGCAAACTATTGAGTCCTTCCTGTAAAGTCAGCCACAGGAGAATCATATGTACGGTACTCCAGGGGGAATTCTGCACCACTGTGCATGCACAGAATTCATGTCTAGTGCATTCTGCTGGAGAGGTACTGCAGTTACCCCTTTTGCCCACCAAAGCCTGCGCCAGAACAGAGAGCAGCCACTCCCAGGCGGGAGCAGCCCTAGCTGTAGCTAGGGAAGAGAAGAGGCTACATTCCTCACAGTGCCCTGCCCATAGGGCCAGATCAGGAGGCACAGGATTTTGGTGGTGGGTGGTGGGTGGTGGTGGGGGGGGGTGGGGGAAGAGAAGAAGAGAAAGAGGACACACGACAGTATGGGGCACATGGAAATGCTGGGGGGGTCACAGACTGGGGCTCTGAAGGGCTAGTGGGGGAGGAGGACATTCTGGGGTGGGGGCTGAATGGGAGTGGGGGTGCAGGAGCACATGGGGATAGAGTGGCTGAGTGGTGGTGTAAGGACAGGGACAGATGTGCCTGACTGAATGAGAAAGGCTAGGGGTCAGCCAGAGTCTACATGGGGGAGGCTCCCTAACAATCCCCCACCCCAAAAAAACAACTGTTCCATACTTCTTCCACCCAAACCCAACAACCCTCCAAATTCTCACCCAGGCTTCTTCCCAGCAATTACTTGCCTCTCCCTCAGCTCCTCCGTTACCCCTGATTCCCCCAAGCCTTTGACCTGCTTCTGAGGGGCACAGGAAATACGTTTCTGGATTGTATTTTAAATGAATTATTACTCAAAGTTCTGTATTAATATGGCTAGTAAGGAATCTATTTGTCAAAAAAACATTTCCTGAATCTTTGTTGTCTGTATTGTTATAGACATACTTGCTGACAGGTATTTTGTAATAAATTACCAAATTAATTTAAACTGGAGTAACCATATTGTGTTGTTTTGACAAATAAAATATGCAGAATTTTAAAATATTGCGTCCAGAATTTTTAATTTTTTGGTGCACAATTACCCCAGGAGTAGTACTGACACCAGTCCTAGTTTCAGTAATGGCAGTTATGCTCAAAATGCCTCCTCAGGAGTCCTGAATCACACAGCTCTCTACCACCCCCCGCCCCAACCCCCTCCATTCTCACTTTTAGACATGGCCAACCAAGGCTAATGATGTTAACAGGGCATAGTCCAAGTCAGCCATTCTTCTTGAATGGAGCTCTGAATGCCCAGTGTTATTCCTTTGAGGCACATGCCATTCCACCCTTGCCTGCTCCTTTGAAGTGCCATAGCACTGCAGCAATAAAAGAGGGCATTCCCACATGTATTCTTCCCCACAATGATCTTTCTTGTACAGAGCACAATCAGTAAGAGCAGAGGAGATGGAGCAGCAGAGAATGAGCTGAAGTTGTGGAAAGATATCTTCAAACTAAATGGAATATTTTGAAGAGTGTATTGTGTGATTTAACTGCAGACAAAAAAGTAACTTCAAAACACCATGAAACAGTATGTTGCCTTTTTCAAAACATTACTTTATATTTTATAGCAATCCTCCCTATATAGTTGCAGCCCAGTCTATCCTGCTCTTCTGACGGTGCTGCAGCATCACAGAAGCACAGAGCATTTTGAAGCATGTGTCCTTCCCATAACGTTCAACGTGCCCATTTTTTTGTTCATTTACATGACCGGGCCTGCTCAGAATGGGTCATGAACCTTTTCACACTACGGTTCTGTTAGTGAAGGATAAATAGAGGTAAGAAATTTCAATAAAGTGAGACGGCCAAAGTGCAGGAATTGGCCCTTTATCTCCCTTCTATGCCTGACCAACTGGATTATTACGAAGGTTGCCGGCAACAACCCCCACAACAGCAATTCCCCATTGGGCTGCAATTCCATTGACTGCTCAAGGCAGAGATCATCTACTGCTCACTCTCCTGCTGCTGAACAAGTCTCCACTCTGGCAGATGCGGCTGCTTTTCACAACCCACTGACAGTCTAATAACTCTATCTCCTCTATCTCCTGGGACCCACAACCATCTGCTTCTTTCAAGGGAGGGTGGAGGAACCACATACACACACCAAACTACTCTCCATTTCTTTCCAGTTTCCTATTCTTCATACACCAGAAAGACTAAATACAGCTGATTACCTGTAAATTTATACAGACATAAAATAACTCATAAATCTCTATTAGGTTAGGGAGATTCTTATATCACATACACATGGTATCAGAGTACCTCTAGATGATTTTAAACATACGGTAAGTGAATAGAGATGGCTAGATGGTTTCAGCCTAATTCTTCAGAGACATTATTTCAAATTAAAAACCCCCACAAACCATGATTGGCAACCTCTTGGAGAAACGCAGAGCTGAAAGAACAGTGGGTTCTGCAGGTCAGGACTGAGGTGCACTGAAAGATGTAAGTACATACAGCTCCTGCTTGCACTATGTCTGACTATGGCCCGTATTAACACCCTCATTTTCACAAGCACATAAAATGTGCATTTTACCATTAAAAAAATACTAAAAACAAGATATAAACAAATACTGGAACTTGCACAGGAAGATACGTGAATTGTGCCTAACTGCCGCAAACTAAGCTCTTCAGTTTCTGTTCAAGTTTTCACTCAAACCCCATCCTGAAGACAGCCACCAAGACATGGTAGTAGCTTGCTAGCCGCTTTCAAAGGAATTATGCTATCCTTAGCCAGGGAGAGAGAACACAGGCTCTCAAGGGAAGATAAATTCCTATTGCTCAGTAGGCAGTCTGCTTCACCCTCCTTTGCTCTGAAAAGCTGAAGACCAGCAGCACTTGGACAAGGCTCCCAGAGAGAAGGGCTGATGAATGGTAATCACTGCCAAGCATCTAGCTAACTCTTGGCTCAAATACAAAGCAGCAATGATTGGTTAACAGGCCCCTCCCTCACAATCCAGCTAGAATCACAAAACAGTATGTCTCACCTGGAGTAGGTTGAAGGGAGGGTAGAGTTAGATCTGGGAAAGACACCCCCGCCCCAATCTCTTGAACTAAGTTATCAATGCTATAACAAATATTAAAGCCACACACATTATCTCTTCCTCACCATGCTATTTAACAGCTCTCAACTCTTTCTAGCTCCAGCTCTCAGTCTTCACCTGACAATGTGAAGTTATACACAATCTAGAAGTGCGAACAACAGGGTGACAAATATAGTAGCAGTTCTCAACCAGGGGTACGCATACCTCTGGGGGTACGCAGAGGTCTTCCAGGGGGTACATCAACTCATCTAGATATTTGCCTAGTTTTACAACAGGCTATATAGGTAAAAGCATTAGCGAAGTCAGTACCAACTAAAATTTCATACAGACAAAACGAGAAAGTAAGCAATTTTTCAGTAACAGTGTGCTGTGACACTTCTGTATTTTTATGTCTGATTTTGTAAGCAACTAGTTTTTGAGTGAGGTGAAACTTGAGGTACTCAAGACAAATCAGACTCAGGGGTACAGTACTGTGGAAAGGTTGAGACCCACTGTAATGTAGAATCACCAGAGTTCTGCTCTGTTTCATTCAATGTTTCAAATTAGGAACTACCTGATACTATTTTTTTTCTGCAATTTGGGTTCCTCCACTATTAAGTGAAGTGGCTTTGAATTTAGTAGAAGGGGTTACACCTGCATGCACACATACACGCATCCTCCCCTTCCATCTTGTCAGAAATACCTTGTTGTACCTCTACCTACAGGCTACAAACCAAAAGATCCTGTCCTGGGCCTTCTAGCCCCCTTCCTCTTCCTAACCAGGTACAATACTTTTGTCTTCTGAAGTGACCCAGGCTGCCAGAGAAGAGGATCAGGCCAAAAGCTGCTTCCCTTTGGCTCCATGCTAGCAGGCAAAATGCTGAGCTGACAACTTAGCATAAGATCACTGGGGCCCCCACTAACTATTTGTATTATCTGAAAGTTAAACTAGCCCTGGTTTACTAGACAGGACTTAAAAAGCCTACTCACCCATGGTGAGTGGGAATTTGGAACAGAAAAATGACCCAACAAAGGGTAGCAGAGGAGAAAGAAGCCTTGCTGGAGCTACGGCTCCTTTCCCTAGCGTGGAGCTGGGAGCTGGCTATAGCCTTATTTGTTTGTTTAATTTTAAATTCCTAGGAAGGAGGGGAGAAAAATTAAGGAACTGAGCCCACAGGGTGGAGGGCAATCAGAAAGAGTGATTGTTTTGATTCTGCCTCACAAGCTGGTGCTTCTCAGATGATTTCTCATCTACACTTTCCACCAGCAGCTGGGGATCAGCTACAGAAGTAGTTTCAAGCAGGCACCTCCATTGATCTCAAACTATGTTTTTAACAGTTTTTACCCTGAACATGCTTTCCTCTCAGCCGATTGGCTGCTTGCTCCTGGCCCCACCCTCAGACTCTTAGTCTCATTCCAGATGCCCTCCATGCCCCTCTCCAAATAACTTCCCTCCCTTCTATCACCATCATTTAGTCCCCTCACTATTCTCTCCCACTTCCTTTGTTTTTCCTTTTAGGTATCCCTTCATTTTTCCCACCACTGTCATAATACAAAAACTTGTGGCATTAACATGATGGAATGAAACCTTCACTAGGTGTGATATATCCCTTTACTCCACCCTCTGTCTTGTCTTTTTAGACTGTAAGCTACTGAGGACAGAGGCTGCATCTTATCTATGTTTGCACAGTGCGTAAAACACTGAGGCATCTAAGTTCAACTGAAATACATATAAGTATTATGATTTATTAGAATTAAAATAATAATCATGGGGGGAGGTCTTCTTTTGGTTGCTTCTGGTTAGTCAGTAGGCAGGCTGGCTAGAGTCATCCTCTCTCCAGCTACCCTCTGTGAAGCTGGAATGACAACAGAAGTAGCAGCAGAGTCCTCCTCCCAGGGAAGCAGACTATGAAGAGAGGCTTGATCACAGCAGCTAAGAGGGAAAACTGAGCAAACAACTGCTGCCCCATGAAGAGATGAAGAACTATTGTTAGAGATATTGGGGAAATGGAGGTGGAATGATTTTGGGAGGTCACTGTTAAGAGGTACTGAGTGGGAGCGCAGGGAGGGATGAGAAAGATTTTGGAAGGGCCTTGTTTTTAGAAGATGGGAGCTGTAAGCAAGTATTTTCACCTGGGCTAAAGCAGAATCAGAGAATCTCTCTGAATTGAAGAAATTAAGGACTGATTTAGTTTCCAAGATTTCAGCAATTAAAAAGATAGTCACTGCTTTGGCGGATAGAGCTACTGTGCTGTAAACTGAAACAGCAGATAGAATCACAGTTGCAGTGCTGCATGAGGCTGCTCGAGCAGAAAGACAGCTGCAGCTCAAAATGGATGATATGGAAAAGAGAAAGAACTATTAGAATTAAAGGGGTGCCTGAAAAAGCTGAAATGGAAATTCTATTCAATTCGTACAAATGTTGATTAAGGACATATTAAATTTGAGCTCTGTGGAAGAGGGGAAAATAGACAATGCATACAGGGGCTTTATCCCCCCCCCCACGCCATTAGGGTCGGTAACAGACTCGGAAAGTTGATTGTTAAATTCACCCTACGACCAACAAAAGAATTCGATTAAGAAAAAGGTTAGGGAGCATCTAGATCAGTGTTTCTCAAATGCAGCCACCAGCGTATTTGTGTGTGTCCACAACAGCCTCCTGGGCAGAGGGGGGTGGGTAGGAGGTAAAGCAGTAGCCCCTCCCTGAAGAACCCAGCTGTTGATCCTAGATGCGCCGCCTTGGTGTTTGCTGGCGCCATCAGCAAGGGTCAGCACCCTGCACCGCACAGCCTCCTGAGAGTCTCTGGGCAGCACCTCTGGAGACATGTGGGGCATAATGCTGAAGGAACTTTGGACTCAGCAGGCAGCTTGTAAGTTCCTGACCCACCTTCTGTGGGCAGAGGGGCTCGGGCTTCAGCCCTGGGGCCAGCATTAGAGAAAATGGCACCATGGGCAAACTTGTATTTTGGCACCCCTGGCCCCCTCTGCTCTGCGGGCTCCCCCATCGCCCCTGGTCCCTACTGCCTCCCCCCGCCGAGCTTCATTCTGCAGCCTCGCACCCCAGGCCCACCCTGCTCCTGGCCTCTTGACCACAGCGACCCCCAACCACAGTGTCCTGGGCAGTCACCCATGTCGTCCACCTGTAAGGCTGTCCCAGGTTAAATCCCCCCCAACCTGCTCCCCAAATATAGAAGTCAAACTATACCTATGCATCAAAGCATCCCAACAATCGCTGAGATATTAAGTTTTAAAGTTGCTTTGTAAATGCCATAAATCATAATGCGCACTCATTCCCTTCTAAATATTACTACAGCGCAGGCAGAGCTATACTACATAGGTGCAGTTCTCTTTCAAGTCACAAAGCGTATTCATTGGCTAACCACTATGCTTACATCTCATGCTTCTGTACCGCCATAAGCAACTATTGGCCAACATTATTGGCATGATCACTGTGTGGTGTCTGGATAAATTGAGATTGTTCTTAGCAGAAGGCGAAAGAGTTAAAAACGCGAATGGATATCAAAGTTTTTTTAAAAATCAGTGCCAGAAAGTGACCCTGAATGTGATACAGAGATGGCTCTGGAGAAGCCACCTGCTGCTAAGAAAAGCAGAACATAAGAACATAGAAGGAAGAAAACTGAACATTTCAGGACAAGTGGAAAAGGCAGTTTCTCTGAAGCCATCCAATTCCATTTCCAAGCAGGTTGCAGTGTGTGCTGTTGGTAAGAAATAAATTTATCAAATTAAAATTTACGCAATGCAATGTCACTATAGCACTCATGCAGGGGTTTGTTGAACAGAATTACCGCAGTGAATTTCAGAGGCGCAAGATGTTACATGATGCAAAAACCGAGCTCAGAAGACAACAGCGATGGCTCAGATATTTTTTTTAAATCGGATCAGATACAGATGGCTACTTTTAAAGTCGCACTATCTTTGGGGAAAACAAGGAAAGCATTTAGCAACAGAGAACTTGTGAAGAAAATTGTTTTGGCCATGTAAGCAGAAAATACACTTTTCAGAGAGATACCACTGAGAAACAACACGTTACAGAGGAGCAAAAGAGATCAGGCGAATTTTCTACAAAATGGAATAGCTGAAAAAGTTGCAACTTTCTACAACCTGTGCTTGGATGAGAGCCTTGATGTCCCAAGGGAATCATATTTATTCTCTTTTTTGACTGTGATCGCCATTGGTTTTTGGAAGGTGTTTTATGTCAGATGAGCCTCAGTGCTAGGCCAACTGGCAAACACATTTTTCAGTCTGTTCAGGCGAGAATGGAGGAGTGCCGCATTAGCTTTTTGACAACCTGCGTGGCTTGCCAGCTGATGGGGCAGCAACTATGCAAAATGCACAAGTAGGGGTGCTGAACTGCTACCAAGAAAAATGCACGCAAACTTTTTTTGTTTCACTGTTTTGGCCACCAAGAAGTACTTGTCAGAAAGGCTTCAACGGAAAGTATAGATGAGGTAGACTCTGTAGTGAAAAACTGCATCAATGTGCTCAACACCAGCGGCATCAATAAAGGGAGATTCGCATCACTGTGCAAAATGAGCTGCGAGACACACAAGGTGCTGCTGAATTACAACCCGGTCCTGTGGCTTCGTTTTAATTAGTGTACAAAACCCATTTGAGCTCTGGAAAGAGCTTGTTGAGGTTTTGAACACAGTTTCGCCAGAATTGTCCCAAAAGCTACAATATCCAGAAGTACGTGGCTGTTTGCTCTTTTTGAGAAGAGTTTTTACCAAAGCTTGCTTCCTTGAATCTGGAACTTCAGAAACCTCACCTAACGATATCTGACAGCATTGAAGTAATTAATACATTGAGAATGACAATCACTGACATTGTCCAGCACCTAGAAGAGGAAAAAGACTTCAGTTTTTTAAGTGCTTAATCAGTTTCTCAGCTATCAGGATGAGAATGTGCAGTGGAAGGTCAGCTTAGCTATAATCAAATACCTAGGTATTCTTTCGGAGGATCTTGAAAAATCATTTCAGTGAGGGAAACTTTTTCTGTCAGTATACCTTCATGACCGACCCATTCAGCAATTCTGGTTCAGGTTTTTTTGGCTGCCAACAAACTAACTGCATTGCAACACAGATTAGTTTCCTTTGACTTTTTGGATTTAAGCAATCTCAAGTACCTCATGCTGCAAATGCTCAATGATGCAAGAGTGAAAACATACTTCAGTCAGCCCAATGTTACAGTACAGGACTTCTGGAGTAATATGTACCTGCTTGAGGACACCTACAAGCCCCTAGCTAAAGTTGCTTTGCTTTTCTTGTCCCTGTTTCCTACTACTGTGCTGTGTGACAGGGCATTCAGTGCACTGCATTTTCTGAAGAACAAGTACCGAAACCGCCAGTCACTAATGCTAACCTGGAAGCTTCCCTTCCAGTTTTACAGGAGACACATGACCTTGCAGACTTTCCATTCAAAGAGCTCCTGAACTTCTGCACGTAGCCTGATCCACACAATGGATGTGTTAAAACTCAGAACTTTAATTTCATTATCACAATATATTAATAAAGTATAACAACAGGATTATGTTTGTTGTTACTATTATCATTATTACTAGATTAGATTGATTTTTTGTCTGTTTCTGAAAGAGAAAAAATTTGGACATATTTGCAGATGTTTTTCA
The DNA here is from genome assembly GCA_003942145.1 of Platysternon megacephalum. NCBI lineage: Eukaryota > Metazoa > Chordata > Testudines > Platysternidae > Platysternon > Platysternon megacephalum. The sequence continues at coordinate 4,748,952 of QXTE01000087.1, forward strand.
TTATTATTTGGACTTTTATGTAAAAACATTTTTAAATTTACTTCAGAACTGCTGTACAACCCATCTTTTACCAAAATAAGCAAAAGAAACAATAAAAAAGACAAGAATATGAAAAGCACCTTATTTGTGTTTCTACTGTGTTTAGGTCCAGTAAAGAATAGACACAGCTGTACATTATTATTTAGTCTGCAAAAAAAGAAGAGAGCTGACCAAAACTGCAAAAGTAAACAAAATTCACTACAGGTGGGAATTTCCATTCAAACTCACATTCATCTTCCATGATCAGGCTTATTATTAAGATACTCCAAAGGTGAGGAAACTATATTCCAGACTCTTGGTATAGAGAGCAAAGGCTCTAACATGCATGAATACTCTCCAGAGGTAGAACTGATGAAAAGTGGTAGTAAAGTCATGGAAGATGGTGAAACCCAAGCAAAGGACAGTAGAAAAGAAAAGGAAGACAGGAAGGGAAATGATGGGGGTAGGCAGGGAATTGCAGTAGAGGTAGGCAAATTGGTAAAAAAGGGAAGAGTTACAGAAGTTTACAAACAGAAATTATGTCATAAGATGATACACAATTGTGGGAACACCACACGTAAGAGACACCATCTGCCACATAAGGATTCATTCCAGTAATTGACCTTTTCACAGACCATCTTTGGGAATTAGATTAGGAGAAAGTATTTGGTGACTATCTATTTGAGATGGGACATAGCCAGATCCAGGTAGCATAGCAATTTTTATGTGCCAAAAAACAAAACAAAGAACAGCCCACACAATTTTAAAGTTTCTGAATAAGCCAAATAAGAATCAATAGCTCTGCCTTTTAAGGTTATGTCTTTGATTGCCAAAGTACTGAACATGTCATCAAAAAGAAAATCTCTGGCAGAAAAACAAAAGCAATCCAGCACACAGTTCAAAAATATTACTTCAAGAAATTAATTTTTAGGAGGAGCAACAGAATTGGTTTCAGCACTTATTTTTTTCTTCAAAACAAGTAAATGCATAATATTTGCTAAATCTGAAGCCTTTCAACTCAAAAAGTGATGATTTATCTTAATAATCTAGGGCCTGTAAACAACAGTGAGTTTACTGTATGCTCCCTGCAAAAAAAGCCATTTTCCTTTTGATAATGGATTTTTAAAAATACTTGAATACTTTGGAGTGGGAAAATTACACATGGAAGAGACTTCAAATTGTATACCAAATCCCTATTGGGAAAGAAAACAACAGACAAGGAAAAAGATTCAGTGCTAACCTATTATAATTATCAAACTCTCTCAGATTGTTGGAGAGACTTGCACTCAGGGTAACGAGATTATTTACTTTATTTATACTCATTTATGTATTAGAATAAAGCGAATGTTAATTTCTAAATTCTTATTAAAGTAGGCAAAATATGCAAGAATTGACACTATTTTACATGGTCAGAATCAGGATGGAAAAAATCTATTTTTTAAAAATAAAAAAAATGATTTTTTAAAATTTAAATCAGATTTAAAAAAATTAATTAAATACACATTTCTTTTAAAATTGTTTAAAAATAGATTTGAAATTATGGCAACCCATTTAAGGCCTAAATTTACTATAATCTATTAAAATAATTAAATAAAATATGCTGCATCAAAGAACTCACCGTAAATTTTAAAGATATTAAAGGATGCTACTTTTTAAATCATATACAGAATCAGGGGAAAACATCTTTAAATTTTTAGGTCAATTCAAGCTTTATAAATATGTTACAATGTCATATATTGCATTAAGTAAATATCTATATTATTTTCAGCCTTTACAATAAAGCAAATGCTGGTATTTACATTTGTCCAAATGTCAGTACTTTCAGTTTCTGTTGTGCAAAAAAGCTTCTGCCTTAGTTACTTATGGTTTCAGTTTAGCTACCAGGTGCAAAGAATAGCTTCATCATTTGAACTAGTTCACACAAAGTTGAGAAACTGAATGGGAGTTAAAAAGGCAGGGGAATTTGTTTTCCTCTTCCAACCTATGAGTAAAAGCCAGATGGAAGATCTATTAATCTGAGAATTTGAAGGCAGTAGGGCCAGATTTTGAGAGGTGTTTAGATGCCTAAAGGTGCCTAGTGGGATTTTGAAAAGCACCCAACTCTCATTGGTTTTACTCCCATTAATTTAAATGGGAGTTGCGTGCTTTTGAAAATCCCAATAGGCACCTTTAGCATCTAAATATCTTTGAAAATCTGGCCCAGAGTGACCAAGAACAACCTGTCAATTCACTAACTATAGTTAATACTTCCTTAGTTTTAAATGCAGAATATGTTTTGATAAACTTATTTTTTTTCTTAAGTATCTAGCACATTTTAACGTAGGCGTCTTTTTTTTTTTAAACCAAAAAAAAAATGTTAAATGCTTTTTATGTACAATTTTCATTTGAATTCCAATTTCCATTCAAATGCAGCTTGACACAAATCCTGAGTAAAAAACACCCACCATCTAATAAATAAGAAATGTGTCCCTCACCATTTTCTAGCATAAAAAATATAAAAGTTAAGACTGAATAAAGGATCTTAAGCTACATAATTGCTTAAATAAACGTGCATGTAGCATATCCTCCTGGTTAAAGTGTGCACCAAATTTAGTAAAGCCTACATTTTGTTGTAAATCAACAAATGGTTGATTAATGGTTAATGATTTAATGAGAATTAACCTTGCTTTAGGAAAAGAACTAAAAAGTACAAATGCAAAACAAAGATTAAAAACCATTATTTAAATTGGTTATTTAAATCCACCTGTAGCGGGACGGTTACCCCGCTCCGGCCCTGAAGGGGTTAAAGGTAGGCTGATTGGGGAAACAGCCACAGCTGGGGCCACGCCCCAATCAGGCCCTATAAAAGGGCTGTGAGGCAGCACCTCAGGCAGTCTCTCTCTAGCGGTGGAGAGAGGAGGACTTGGCTGCCTGGGAGCTGAGCAGGGCTGGGTAGAAGGCAAAGGAGCGGGGGAGCTCCAGCCTGGCAATTCCCCAGGCTGCAGGCCTGGCTAAAGGCCTAAAGCAGGTACTGGGGTTGCAGAAGTGCAACTCAGGGTTAGTCAAAGGCAGCAGGTCCAAACCCCCTTGCCGATGATGAGTGGCCATGACAGACTGCAGTTTGCCCCAGTGAGCGGGGGCTAGATGATGACTGGCAATAGCCACTGAGGCAAGGTGGGATAGAGGGTTGGGGGTTCCCCTGGGAGGGGAGACCCAGAGACTGCGGGGGTACTGTGGTGGGCAGAACCCTGACGAAAGGGGCACCGGGGTCTGGGAGACACGGGAGCCAGCAACAGGTGAGCCACTGGCCAGCAGAGGGTGCTCAGGAGCTGGAGAGCTAATTCCCAGGATGACCAGCAGGAGGTGCCGCGCTGGTGAGTCATTGCCCCGCCACACCACCTAGTCAGAATATGCTCCACTGGAAGTAATATTTAGTATTTTAGATGGGTACTGTGATGTTGTGCAGTCTGTATGATTTTGTAAAAACATGATAATAAGTGAGTAATGTAACTGGAATATGCTTCATGCAAAAGGTCTCTTGTAAGGTATCATTACAAAGCTTATAATCTACTGAGTGTGATCATCCTATTTGTATAAATGTACCACTCTTGTATCTAAAACTAGAAATATGAAATATAACTCTGAGGGCCTATTGTAATTATGCAAAGTGTGGGCCATTAATGGTGGTTTGGAATCTTAATGGCTCCCGTCAACCAAAACAATTGACTGGATGGCTCTGTTTACAAGCAAGCCTTCCTGTGAGTCAGGCTGGGAGGAATGAAGGCTTGGGGTCTTGCAGTGACATGTGATCTGTCACCTGAACTGGAATCCATCTTTAACCTGGTGCTTTTCCAGGGAGTGGGGGTGGAAACCCAGAGGGACAAAGGATTCCGGCCTTATGCAAAAGATATATAAAGGGGTGGAAGAGAACAAAGGGAGAGAGGAGCCATCATGAAGAATCCCCTACCTACCACCTGAGCTGGAACAAGAGCTGTACCAGGGGAAAGAATTGTGCCCAGGCCTGGAAGGTGTCCAGTCTGAGAAAAAACTTACTGAAGCATCTCTGAGGGTGAGATTATCCGTATTCAGTTTGATTAGACATAGATTTGCACATTTTATTTTATTTTGCTGGGTAACTTACTTTGTTCTGTCTGTTACTACTTGGAATCACTTAAATCCTACTTTCTGTATTTAATAAAGTCACTTTCTACTTATTAACTCAGAGTATGTATTAATACCTGGGGGAGTAAACAGCTGTGCATATCTATCAGTGTTATAGAGGGCGAACAATTTATGAGTTTACCCCGTATAAGCTTTATACAGGGTAAAACGGATTTATTTGGGTTTAGACCCCATTGGGAATTGGGCATCTGAGTACTAAAGGCAAGCACACTTCTGTGAGCTGTTTTCAGGTAAACCTGCAGCTTTGGGACAGGTTATTCAGACCCTGAGTCTGGGCTGGAGCAGACAGGTGTGTCTGGCTTCACCAAGACAGGGAGCTGAAGCCACTGAGCTGGCAGGGAGAACAGGAACAGAGGTAGCCTTTGCACATCAGTTGGCAGCTCCCAAGTGGGTTTCTGTGATCCAACACGTCACAGGTACAAAAGGTAATCTTACTGGTAAATGAACTGTTTACTTCTCTAGGACAAGTATCAGGTTGCAGCAATTAAAGAAGACAAGTTCAATACATTCAAATAAAAAAAGATAAATGATAATAAAAGGAGAGGTCTCCTATAGACGGCAGGTAAAGCAGTAGTGAGTGGTAAGCAGACAAGTATAACTTCAGAATTTCAAAAGAGAAAGCAGAAGAAAAATTAAAACAAAATTGCACTCAAAAGGAAGATCAACAATTAAACAGTATAAGGAGAAAAGTGAATGTGTTGATTACCAACATCACTGAAGAAGCCCTCAGGTATACAAAAGTATGAAAAAGGAAATATGTGGTAAGTTGTTGGCTCAAAAGCTTAAAAGGATTCAAGAGGAACACAGTCTACCATTTAAAAATAATCAGCAAAAGTTACACATCATAATGAAGTATGTGCTTCTCGCATCAACTGTACATTTCAGATATTCCACGCGCCATAGTTATTAAAAAAAAAAAGAAAAAAATCTAAAGTAGTAGACTTGTCAAGAGACATGAGACTGAGAAAGAAACTCTAGATGAAGTAGTAGTTTTAGAGGGAATAGCAAGTAAGAACGTGGCAAAACTCCAGGGGCCTGACTGCTTTCCAGCTGAATATTACACAATATTTGAGGTATTAGTAGATTCTTTGATGAATATAAGTTTAATACTGTTCTATTACGGCAGGACTGCCTCCATCTATCGAGTAAGGTACAGTTTTGGTTCTCCCTGAAGCTGGAAAAAACATTACCTCATGTAGATCTTATAGATTCATATCATTGCTGAACGATAGCAAAAATATTAGCTACCCATTTGCAATCCATGGCACGGGAAATTGCAAGCCCGTTAGTGATAATTTTTAATGAATCTGTAAACTCGGGGGTTGTACCGTTTGACTGGAGATTAGCTAATATAGTTCCTATTTTCAAGAAGGGGGAAAAAAAGTGACCCGGATAACTACAGGCCTGTTAGTTTAACATCTGTAGTGTGCAAAGTCATGGAAAAAATATTGAAGGAGAAAGTAGTTAAAGACCTTGAGGTCAATGGCAATTGGGACAAATTACAACATGGTTTTACAAAAGGTAGATCGTGCCAAACCAACCTGATCTCCTTCTTTGAGAAAGTAACAGATTTTTTAGACAAAGGAAATGCGGTGGATCTAATATACCTCGATTTCAGTAAGGCGTTTGATACGGTACCGCATGAGGAATTATTGGTTAAATTGGAAAAGATGGGGATCGATATGAAAATCCAGAGGTGGATAAAGAACTGGTTAAAGGGGAGACTGCAGCGGGTCGTACTGAAAGGTGAACTGTCAGGTTGGAGGGAGGTTACCAGTGGAGTTCCTCAAGGTTCGGTTTTGGGTCCAATTTTATTTAATCTATTTATTACTGACCTCGGAACCAAAAGTAGGAGTGGGCTGATAAAGTTTGCGGATGACACAAAGTTGGGAGGTATTGCCAATTCGGAAAAGGATCGGGATATCCTGCAGGGAGATTTGGATGACCTTGTAAACTGGNCTCTTGGGGCATAGTCTAGTATGGTTTAGGCTTCTGACCTGCTGGTTACAGGGTAGGCCCTGGTTAGAGCCCGCAGAGGGGGTTGCTGTTACAAGGGTAGGGGGCCCCCCATCTGATGCCATTTGGGCATCTGGCTAGGCCTTGGGGCAAGGAGGAGGACTAACCTTCGGTGGGTATGGGCATACAGGGGCTTACCTAAAGGGGTACAATTTAAAGGCAACAGCACTTATATGCTAAGCAACGATTTCATTATAAAAGCATTGATTACAGATAGGGTTCAGGATGAGTCTTGATAACCTTTAGCATGACAGATAGCACAAGCAGATGCATTTTAAACCTTGAGCAATGCCTGTTACAAATAGTTCTTTCTAACCTTTGCTAGTTCCTCTTTTTATTCCCTTTCCTCAAAGTGAAGCCCAGTCTGCTTCAGGCTTCCGGTCTAACAGTTTTGAGCCAGGCCAGGGTTTGTGGGGGATAGATAAAAGGGGAGAAAGTAACTTGGAGGGGACAAAGGGGGGGTATTTCCTTCACAGGTCCAATTTTATTTAATCTATTTATTACTGACCTCGGAACCAAAAGTAGGAGTGAGCTGATAAAGTTTGCGGATGACCCAAAGTTGGGAGGTATTGCCAATTCGGAAAAGGATCGGGATATCCTGCAGGGAGATTTGGATGTCCTTGTAAACTGGAGTAATAGTATGAAATTTAATAGTGAGAAGTGTAAGGTTATGCATTTAGGGATGACTAACAAGAATTTTAGTTATAAGCTGGGGACGCATCTGTTGGAAGTAACGGAAGAGGAGAAGGACCTCGGAGTCATGGTTGATCACAGGATGACTATGAGTCGGCAATGTGACGTGGCTGTAAAAAAAGCTAATGCGGTCTTGGGATGCATTAGGCGAGGTATTTCTAGTCCGTTATACAAGACATTGGTGAGACCTCATTTGGAGTAGTGTGTGCAGTTCTGGTCTCCCATGTTTAAGAAGGATGAATTCAAACTGGAACGGGTACAAAGAAGGGCCACTAGGATGATCCGAGGAATGGAAAGCCTGTCGTATGAAAGGAGACTTGAGGAGCTCGGTTTGTTTTCCTTAACCAACAGAAGGCTGAGAGGAGATATGATTGCTCTCTTTAAATATATCAGAGGGATAAATACCAGGGAGGGAGAGGAATTATTTCAGCTCAGTACTAATGTGGACACGAGAACAAATGGATATAAATTGGCCGTCGGGAAGTTTAGGCTTGAAATTAGAAGAAGGTTTCTAACTATCAGAGGAGTGAAGTTCTGGAACAGCCTTCCGAGGGAAACAGTGGGGGCGAAAGACCTCTCTGGCTTTAAGATTAAGCTTGATAAGTTTATGGAGGGAATGGTTTGATGGGATAATGGGATCTTAGTCAATAGGTCAATAACTTACCATCACTGGTAATTAGGACCAATGGTCAATGATGGGATATTAAAAGTTACTACAGAGAACTTTTTCCTGACTTTTTCCTGAGTGTCTGGCTGGAGAGTCTTGCCCGCATGCTCGCGGTTCAGCTGATTGCCATATTTGGGGTCGGGAAGGAATTTTGCTCCAGGGTAGATTGGCAGAGGCCCTGGAGGTTTTTTGCCTTCCTCCGCAGCATGGGGCAGGTGTCGCTTGCTGGAGGATTCTCTGCAACTTGAAGCCTTTAAATCATGATTTGGGGACTTCAACAGCTGAGTCAAGGGAGAGAATTATTCCAGGAGGGGGTGGGTCAGCTTTTGTGGCCTGCAACATGCGGGAGGTCAGACTAGATGATCATAATGGTCCCTTCTGACCTTAAAGTCTATGAGTCTACCAGTTTATATAAATTCATATCAAACTAGATTTATTAAGGATGGACAAATGTCTGATAATATTCATAGAGTACTTGGAATAATTCATAGGACCAGTCAGATCAAAAGAGGATGAGAGTCTTTTGTTTTCACTTGATGCAGAGAAGGCTTTGTTTAGGATAGACACAGATTTTTTTATTTAAAGTTTTGTCATTCAATGACACTGGGCCACCCCCCTCCTGAAGTGAATTACTGCTTTTTATACCAGCCTAAAACCATCTTTGGCCTGATCTACACTGGGGGTGGGGAATCAACCTAAGATATGCAACTTCAGCTAGGAGAATAGCGTAGGCCAGGGGTCGGCAGGCAGCAGCGTGCCATTAAAAATCCTGCCCAGCCCGCTCTTCTCCGCCCTCCCCCTCTCGCGGGGGCAAGGGGCAGAAGCTTGGTCCTGCCCGTTCCCCTGCCTCTTCCTGCAGTGTGCTGGGTTCCTGCCCCTCCTCCTCCTCTCCGTCCCTCCCTCCCTGCTGGCCGATCAGCTGATGGCCCTTGCGAGGGAGGGGATGGAGGAGGAGTGGAGTCAGCGTGCTCGCTGCTCCCGGTGGAGGCAGAGAAGAAGCGGGGGCAGGGCCTTGGGGGGGTGGTGGTGGTGGAATGGGGGCATATCCCCTCCTCCAGCCCCCTGCTGTGAGCACCCCATGATCCCCCCCTCACACACCCAGCCCTCTGCCCTGCTGCCCCGCACACCCCCCCAGGCCCATGCCCTGTGACCCGCCCGAGCCCTGTACTCCCCTCACACACACCCAGCCCTCTGCTTGACTCCTTCACCCCCCCACACACACGACCCCAGCCCTGACTCTGGCACCCCCACACATACCCAGGCCCCCCATACCCTGACACCTGCACCCCCTCACATGCCCCCAGCCCTGACTCTTGCACCCCCCACATCCCCACCCTGAGCACCAAACGGGAGCTCCTGCACCCCCACCCCCACATTCCCACCTGCACCCCTCACACCAAATGGGAGCTGCCCAGGTCAGCGCTCCACACCCAAACCTGCTGCCCCAACCCTGAGCCCCCTCCCTCATTCTAGCTCCTGGCCAGACCCTACACCCCAACCTGTTCCTTCCCTCCCACCCTCAGCTCAGTGCAGAGAGAGAGGAAGAGAATGGGCCAGAACCAGGGAGAAGGTAGGTACCCACTATATGTGGGCAGGGCCGGGACCCCAGACCGGCAGCGTGCTGAGCGAGTCTGGCAGCTGGGATCCCGGCTGGCAGGAGCCGGCGGATGGAACCCCTGAGCAGCAGCGGGCTGAGCCGCTCAGCCCACTGCCGGTCTGGGGTCCCGGTTGCCGGCCCTGCACAGCCCGCTGCCAGTCTGTGGTTCTGGCTGCTGGACCCTTGCCAGCCGGGGTCCCGGCCGCAGGCCCCGCTTAGCCCACTGCCAGCCTAGGTGAACAGAACCCCAGACCAGCAGTGGGCTGGCGGTGTAAGATCTACATTTTAATTTAATTTTAAATGAAGCTTCTTAAACATTTTGAAAACCTTGTTTATTTTACAATACAACAATAGTTTAGTTATATAATATATAGACCTAAAAAATATTAACATGTATTACCGTCACGTGAAACCTTAAATTAAAGTGAATAAATGAAGACTCGGCACACCGCTTCTGAAAGGTTGCCGACCCCTGGCGTAGATGAAGTCGACGTGTCTTAGGTCGACTTACCTCGCGTCCTCATTGCACGGGGTCGACTGCCGCCGCTCCCCCATCGAATCGGCTTCCGCCTCTCGCCGCAGTGGAGTACAGGAGTCGACGGCAGAGCGATCAGGGATCGATTTATTGAGTCTGACTCAGTAAATCAATCCCCAATAGATAAATCACTACCCACCGATCCGACAGGTAGTATAGATGTACCCTTTGAGAGTCAGTGGTTAAGTCTCCCCTGTTAGAGAGTGATACAGGTGAACCAGACAGGTATGTCCACTTCACTTTTTGCATTAGCCTTGGAGCCATTTACACAGAACATAAAGAAAGGTTACTTACTGATAACTCTTGCTCTTCAAGGGTTGCCTCTGTGGATTCCCACTTGGAGGACTGGCAGCCCTGGTGATGCCTTGTTTCAGAAGCCCCCAAGTGGCAATGCACAGAGGCCTTCACAGAATGAGGAATAACTACATTTAATAATGGAAATAAAGCTTGCCGGAACATATTACAAGATAAGTATATAAAGCTATACTTTTATTATCTAACCAAAGCATTTACCTAAAATCATCATCTACAGGAATTTATGATTTTCTGGAGAAAAAATGGTTGCAAAGTAAATTATGCAGAACCTGAAATGCTAGCCATAAATATATAGAGACAGAGTCTTCCCTCCAGAAATATTTTAGATATAAGTGGACAACAAATTCTACAGAGGTACCTGGGAACTCAAATCTCAAATAACCTAGAAGACACACACAATTTAAGATGTCAGGCCATTATTTTAGCAAATTAAATAAAAGAGTGAGTTTGTTGGGGAAGAATGCAATCTTGTGTGTCAGAGAATAGTCAGTCAAAATGAGCATTTTACCTAGGATTTTTTTTATTTCAGAATCTCCTTATAATCACTAGATAGCAGGTATATAGAGAATGATTTTGGTCTTGTTATTCCACATAAATACTTAATGCAGCTACTTTATATAGACCCATTAAGCAGAGTGTCTAGCTGTTCCAAATATTATTTGGTACCATAAACCCAGCCAACTCAAAGGGGTAGTGAACTGGGAGTACTGTAATCCAGCCAAACAATGGGTCTTTACTGAACAAGATGACGATGGCAATGTGAATATTGCTGTTATCATGATGTAATAAAAAAAATTATGCCCTCCAAAAATGAATACCTACTTTTGGCAAAGCTTACCCTGGGGGTATGGGATAGAACTACACATGCAAGTTCATTACCATCATTAATGACATCCAGACTAACTCAAATAATGAACTAAAGAGTTTAAAACACTGGGAGAGCCATGGAATACACGCAGTTGATCAATTTTTTAGAAATTTTTCTTTGGTTTTGATATCTTAAAAAAAAATTAATTTAGCCAACTTTCTGATGGTACTAGTACCTTCAAGTTAGGCACCATGGTTTCTCAACTTTTTCTAGAAAAACTATTTTATACAAAAAAATACCTTTGGATGAACAGGAAACAAAACATTTTACTCTTTGCAGGCAACTTTTCCAACAAAGAAATATTCAGTATGATAGGGGTGACCAAACTTACTGACCCTCCAAGCCGCATACAACAATCTTCAGAAGTTAGAGAGCCAGGAGGTGCCTGCCAGGGCTTGGGGCTTCAGCCCAACAGGCGGCCCCTGCTGGGGCCCAGAGTGCCCTGTGTGGCTGAAGCCCTGAGCCCCAGCAGGTGCGCCCTGTGGGAGGGGCACATGGGGTCACGTTGCGCCCCCCCCCCCCAGATTTTTGCCAGGGTTTGCTGGCCCTGCTTAGTCACATGGTGTGGCCAGGCCCCCTGCCATGCATGGCAGCTGCTGGAGCCAAATATGAACCATTCATTATTGCAATTGTTAATATTGCATTTTTGGTATTTGTGTGGTAAAGATTTGTAAGACTGACTATACATTCAAAATAAATACACGTCTACCTCGATATAACGCGACCTGATATAACACGAATTCGGATATAACGAGGTAAAGCAGTGCTCCGGGGAGGCGGGGCTGCGCACTCCAGTGGATCAAAGCAAGTTCGATATAACGCGGTTTCACCTATAACGCAGTAAAAATTTTTGGCTCCCGAGGACAGCGTTATATCGCGGTAGAGGTGTATATGAAAAATGGTATTCCTGGGTATTGAAAAGATGTACATTTTGTTCTTTAAAGACTTAGCTCTGTACAGACTCTAAAGCTTTTGTTTTTAAGTGTTTTTAATTCTTGACATTGCAAATATAACCTTCCAAAAGTGAACCAATGCACTGCCGTACCACGTCCGCTAAGAGACTGAAATATATGCACCAAGTGAGACTTCAACAGCCCCGCTCATCAACATTAAAGCCTAGATGCTAACCTCTCCACTGCTGACAAGAGGAGCAACTTGAACTAGTGAGAGCTTACACAAGCTTGTCAAACTCCATTGGAGATCAATAGAGAGAATCATGGCTGTGTCTACACTAAACTGTTTCTTCATGTTTCCCATCACAGCAGCTCCACCAGCAGTAACAAGTGATGGGCTCTATGAAACAAAGGTCTGGTGTTTTTACAAGTTAGGGTGCACGGGGGTAGTACAGTAGTGGGAAATTTTTAAACTAAAAGCTCAAAGCAGACAAGGTCCAGAGCTGTCATCAACTGCACCATCAATTCCGATAGCCACGGCAAATGTCACAGATGAAGATAGACCCCTTATCCAATGGATTAAAACTCAATCACTTGGGTAGCCTGAGGGCCTGAAATTTAGACTACAGACCTGAGTAAGAGTCTAAAGCAGGGGTCTCAAACACGCGGCCCGCAGGGTTATTTTCTGCGGCCCGCGAGCTCCTCACGGCCCCCCCACCCTCACCCAACGTTTACCTAGAGCGGCTCCGGCCCGACCCGCACCAGGGGCAGGGCAGGCTCCCTGCCTGCCTGCCCCCGCGCCGGGAAGCGGCTGGAACCTGCGGAAGGAGGGGCGCAGGGGTGTGTGTGGCTGTTGCTTCAGGCACCGCCCCCAGGAGCTCCCATTGGCCGGGAATGGGGAACTGCGGATTGAGTTCTATAGAGAGAAAAATGGCAAAGGCATGTCCTATCTGAAAATCTGTTAGCTTTGGGTTGCTAAATAATACCCAGATTACCTACCCCAACACTTGGTTTGGGGCTTTTCCTTGCTTAGCACTCACAGGAGATGAGTAACATGCAAAGGCACAAACGACACAGCCAGGAGGGTGGGGCCAAGGAAGGCTTACTGGATAGTGCCTGTACCACAACTGCTAATTCTCTATTGGTCTTCCAGACAAAGTGTCCCAACTTCTTCCCTCTATTTCACTTACACAGCTAAAAAGCACAGGTCCTTGTTAGTGCCCTTTGAGCAGCTGCTCCTAGTATTACACCCTAAACATTTTTTGATACTTACTAAACATAGTATGTTTAATTTTCAAAGCTCTCTGCAGATATTAGCTAATCTCCACAACACCTGTGATAGATAGGGAAAATAAGAGTGACTCGCCAAAGGCCACCCACCGAGTCCATGGCAGAGCAGGAATTAGAGGTCTGAGGAGTTTATGGCTCTGAGCTCCTCACTCAATCAAGTGGATGAAGCTGCCTCTCATTTTGGAAGGGTCACACTGAGAAAAGTGCCTTTTTTCAAGAAGAAAGTACAATCCCTGCTACCACGGTTCATGATGTGATTCTCCCCTCCCTTTTCTCTCATTACTAAATCCTCTTTGAAGTTGCAAAAGACTCCTTTAACTAATCAATAACCTCCTTAATCTCAGCAGGCCTGAAGTCTCCTTAATGGAAAGAATAAAACAAGGTGTTTGAGGAGCAGGAAAAGCTGGGGTTTATAAAAGCCTCATATGTGGGTTAGAACAAGAATATACTTTATCGGGGGAGAGCCATGGAAAGAAGACGGACATGAAGTAGACAGACACCTATTCCAGAACAAAAACGTAATTAAGTTACAGTTAAGTTTATTAAGCACAAGTCAAGAGAAAATGTTACAAAACCTAAATATTAAAAGCTAAAGAAATCACAAATTAAGGTTACATAAAGGACTTCTAATATCTTCCTTAAATTCCAAAACCCAAACAGAAGGATCAGACTTGGGCATGGATAAAGGCTGAGACACCATCCAGATAAAACAGAGTGACCTGGTTGGCTGGGGTAAGTAATTGGAAGAGATTGTGGGGTTATTTCAGCCCCTTTGATTGAGGATGTGTGCCTACCTTTGGTTGATCTGGTTTGTGATCCAGGTGTCTGATTAGACTCCCAGCTGTTACTAGATCAGGTAGCAGCTATGGCCAAGTCAGCCTTTTCCCATCTACGGATGGTTAGCAGGATGCGTCTTTTTCCAGATGTGGACTTTGCAACTATCATCCATGCCTTTATCAAATTTAGATACTACAATGCTCTCTACACTGGGCTACCTCTTAAATCTTTTAGGAAAGTGTATTTCATGCTGAATTCAACAGCTGTGCGGTCTCTTTCCCAGTGCATCTTAAACCTGAGCTCTATGACTTGCTAGGGCTGCCTCTTGTTTCCAGATAGATTTTAAGATGTTGGTTTATAAATCTCTAAATAGTGTAGGGCCTGCCTGTCTAAGGCTACGTCTACACTGCAACGTATATCAGCATAACTTATGTTGCTCAGGGGTGTGAATTAATCACTCCCCCTGAGCGACATACGTTACACTGACAGTGCTGGCAGGACATAGTTACTGCCTCATGTGGGGGCAGGAATAGTTAACTTGATGGGAGAGCTCTCTCCCATCAGCTTAGAGCAGCTACTTTAGAAAGCTTGCATTGGCACAGCTGTAAACCCTCTAGTGTTGCTGTAGCCTAAGAGACTGCCATTCCTCATGATATATTGCCACAGTCACAATCAGCAGAGACACCTGAGCTGAAGCCTGTTTGAGACAAGGGGACGAGACAGCTGGTAGGCCACCCTCTATTAGGGCCCCAGACCGTTGGAGCTCACTTCCTCCTCAGCTCCACAAAAGTCTGAGTCTTTTAGCCTTCAGGACATAATGTAAAGCACACCTTTTCTCTTTTGCCTGTCAGAATGGGCACAGGGCTGGGTGTGAGACTCTGGCAATAGTGTGTGGGGTCTATTAATTTCAATAATTTATGTTGCCAGTGTATATTTGAGTTGATCTAGCACAACTGATGGATCTGTTTATTTTAATGTGTTTTTAAAATACTGTCAAAAGCAACAAGAGTATTGGACAGGTACTTGTACTCCATATAAATCTAACTAAACAGTTAACCTCAGTGACCAACGTCCAGACAATCTTAACTCTGTCCCTGGATCTGTGTGAATCTCACCCTAAAATAGTAAAACTTCCATTGAAATCAATAGTAGTTTTTCCTTTTACTTTAATGGGAATTAGACCAATGTTTTTTTAACAAAATACATTGGGATAACTGATGTGTTTATATTATTTGTTCAGAAGTATATAGTTTAATGGCTCTTTGCAACATAAGACATCAAGTCATTCAACATCCTCTCTACACTCCACACATAAATTCCCCTTTCTCAACCTCAACTAACTTCCCTTCCAGCCCCCACATAACTCCACCTTCATTCTCAACAACCAACAGGTAAGCCCTCAACACTGATCGTATTTAATGGTTAGATGTTCTTCTATTTTGATGATTGGTCTGGGATTGGTGTGACTGTCCATTGTATTTTACATAATTTTGAACTGGTAAGAAAGATATGGTGTCAGAATGTAAAAGGTGTTTGCAAGACAACTTTTCCTAGACACTGCAGAAAAATGTGAACAAGTGAGCTGTTTTAGCAATTGTTCTACAATTTGGTATCAATCAGTCTGTAGACATTACAGAATTGAAATCATAAGTTTGCACATTAATGTATTATATTTATGGTCAGAATTAAGGTTGCATGTCAATTTATTCAGGATAAGTGTGGATGTGCGTGGCTGGGGGTTGTGGAACGGAGGTGGTTATGAAGGGGAAATAGAGAAAAGTACAGATGGGGTACTGAAAAATCATCCCTTTTCAGACATTGACAGAGATCAACATTTAAAAGCAGAATGTAGTAGAGAAGCATATCTGGGAGAAGGGCTGTGCATGCATCAGAGACATTAGGGATGTGGTGTGAAGCTATGGGGGGGGAGGGCCTTTACCTGGGATGGTCCTGAAGGGGAGGAGGAAAGTATGTCTATGAAGATGCAATGGCACTTAAAAGGCTCCTCCAGCAATTTGCACAAGCTCACCAGCACAAAAAGGCAGCAGTGCCAGGAGAGACTTTGGTGCAGTGGTGCCTCAGCACAGAAACAATGCCTCCAGCACGGCTGTTATCTGGTGAGCTGGAAAGCTGAGGCAGCAGTGCTATGGGAACTAGGTGGTAAAGTTCATGTAGGAATTATTTATATAGCCTTAGCTTTAAAATTTCTATAGTTTAATTTTTTTTTTTAAAAGGATGTATTTAATGGTACTAAGAACAGGAGTACTTGTGGCACCTTAGAGACTAACAAATTTATTTGAGCATAAGCTTTCGTGGGCTACAGCCCACTTCTTTGGATGCATAGAATGGAACATACAGTAAGAAGATATTTATACATACAGAGAACATGAGAAGGTGGAAGTAGCCATACCAACTGTAAGAGGCTAATTAATTAAGAGAAGCTATTAACAGCAGGGGAGAAAAACTTTTGAAGTGATCATCAAGATGGCCCATTTCGGACAGTTGACACGAAAGTGTGAGGCTACTTCAACATGGGGAAATAGATTCAATTAGTGTAATGACCGAGCCATTCCCAGTCTCTGTTCAAACCTAAGTTAATGGTATCTAGTTTGCATATTAATTCAAGTTCAGCAGCTTCTCGTTGGAGTCTGTTTTTGAAGCTTTTCTGTTGCAAAATTGCCACCTTAACGTCTGTCACTGAGTGATTAGAGAGGTTGAAGTGTTCTCCTACTGGTTTTTGAATGTTATGATTCCTGATGTCAGATTTGTGTCCGTTTATTCTTTTGCGAAGAGACTGTCCAGTTTGGCCAATGTACATGGCAGAGGGGCATTGCTGGCACATGATGGCATATATCACATTGGTAGATGTGCAGGTGAACGAGCCCCTGATGGCATGGCTGATGTGATTAGGTCCTATGATGGTGTCACTTGAATAGATAGTGGGCAGAATTGGCAGCGGGGTTTGTTGCAAGGGTAGGTTCCTGGGTTAGTGTTTTTGTTGTTTGGTTGCTAGTGAGTATTTGCTTCAGGTTGGGGGGCTGTCTGTAAGCGAGGATATGTCTGTCTCCCAAGATCTGTGAGTGAGGGATCATCTTTCAGGATAGGTTGTAGATCTTTGATGATGCGCTGGAGAGGTTTTAGTTGGGGGCTAAAGGTGACGGCTAGTGGCGTTCTGTTATTTTCTTTGTTGGGCCTGTCCTGTAGTAGGTAACTTCTGGGTACTCTTCTGGCTCTGTCAATCTGTTTTTTCACTTCAGCAGGTGGGTATTGTAGTTTTAAGAATACTTGATAGAGCTCCTGTCGGTGTTTGTCTCTGTCTGAGGGATTGGAACAAATGCGGTTGTATCTTAGAGCTTGGCTGTAGACAATGGTTCGTGTGGTGTGTCCTGGATGGAAGCTGGAGGCATGTAGGTAAGTATAGCGGTCAGTAGGTTTCCGGTATAGGGTGGTGGTTGTGACCTCTCGAACTGCATTTAGCAATCAACTATAACTGAAGGCTTATTTTGGTATTTCCTTTAGTGATTTTTGTTTTTTCAGTCTGATTTAATGTGCAAGCTGGATCCCCACTGCTTTGCTTGAGCTGCTCTTTGCACCAAGGAAAGCCTGAGTGTCAGTTAAAGGTTTCTTCGCTCACTGTTCAACGTTTTCTCTAGAACAGGGGTTCTCAACCTTTTTCTTTCTGAGCCCCCCCCCCAACATGCTATAAAAACTCCACTGCCCACCTGTACCACAACTGTTTTTCTGCATATAAAAGCCAGGGCTGGCATTCGGGGGCCTCTAAGTGTCACTATAATATTAATGCTAACTATACTATTTTTTAAAATCTTTCAGTTTCCAAATTGTTAGAGGAATTTCTCTATTTTAAATACACATTTTCAGATAAATCACTTCATCTAATCAAAAGACAGAGGGGTTAAAGAATGAAGCTTAGAATGGATGGCTGGATGCAACTTTAACTTTGGAATCACTCCAATACTTCCAAAATTGTGACCTATATTGAACTGTACAGTGCAAGGGGACGTTTACTTATTTAAAAAGGGGAGTTAGTTACTTACAGCAACTCATGTGTTGAGACTGTATTGCTGCCACAGAGCCACAACATAGGAGTCTCATGTCTAAACGTCCTACAGCAATGGAACATGTTAAAGCAGTAACTGGAAGCTGGGCTGGTGCATGCATTTTCCTCAAGTTTTGCATTCTGAAATCTGAGGATAGAAATAGCTTGACAATGGTCTCCACAGCTCCTCTCTACCTGCAGAGCCCTATTTACAGCAGGGCTCCAAAGTAAGAGGGGGAAGGGAGAGTCAATGCGGTTCTAGGGAAGCAATACAATCTGAAAACAAAGATTACTGTAGGAGAAAGGAACAGGAGTACTTGTGGCACCTTAGAGACTAACAAATTTATTGTAGCATAAGCTTTCGTGGGCTACAGCTCACTTCATCGGATGCATGCAGTATTTTCCACTGCATGCATCCGATGAAGTGGGTTTTAGCCCACGAAAGCTTATACTCAAATAAATTTGTTAGTCTCTAAGGTGCCACAAGTACTCCTCGTTCTTTCTTCAGAATTCAGTATCCCATAACACATTGTCCAGCCACCCAATCCTGCTGTGTAGATACCATTCGCCCCATGACATTTCCCCAATATTTTGGGAATATTTCCAGTTAGCAGTAAGGATGAGCCTAACTTGCAAAGGTCAATCCTGATATGAATTTTTCCTAAGGGAAAGTGGTTAGCACCAGGGTTTTCCTTTGGGCTCCTATTAGTTCTGATAATGATTAGATGGTAGGACATTAGTACACAGCATGACTAATTCCCAGAGGTTACTTCTCTGCACCATGTAGTTTGAGGGATAAACTGTTACTTTTGTTCTTAAATCAGCAAGATCCAATATCCTGATTCATAGTGTGGAAAAAAGATAAAAAGCTGAAGAATGTAAATAGGCAAGGAAACAAATTTGAGATCAAGGGTCCACGATATATTGAGTCAAGGATTGTTGGAGGAGGGAGTATCATACAGCTGTGTTGTAGGTAGTGACTCATGAATGCATCTCCAACTGTTCCCTAATTGTAGTGTTGTGGTTTATGGAGCATAGAGATTAGGAGAATCTGGTAACAGCAGANGGTGGATATTGTAGTTGTAAGAACGCTTGATAGAGATCTTGCAGGTGTTTGTCTCTGTCTGAGGGGTTGGAGCAAATGCGATTGTATCTTAGAGCTTGGCTGTAGACAATGGATCGAGTGGTGTGGTCTGGATGAAAGCTGGAGGCATGTAGGTAAGTATAGCGGTCAGTAGGTTTCCGGTATAGGGTGGTGGTTATGTGGCCATCATTTATTAGTACTGTGGTGTCCAGGAAGTGGATCTCTTGTGTGGACTGTAGGAGAGTAATCCCCACTTTCCTACTGACTCCACATACACATACTCTAGGTCTAGGAGACCAGTTACTTGGGTCCTTCCGGAGGAAGTGAGCAAAAGATATCCCACCCTTGGGAAACCAGCATCTGTTCTCAACGCAATGTGAGGAGAATAGTGATTTGTAAAGGTGTGAACCAAGTTATATGCAACAACCCTGCAGGTTTCCAAATGAAGGCACATTGGAAACACATGCCAGAGACAGCCATTGCCTCAATTAGAAAATGAGGCATTCAGGCACAGGAACATCAGCACCTACAAAACATGAGTGAATGCACAGCTTTCTTCACTTCTTTAAGCCAAGATGGCTTGACCTTGAACTTTCTCCAGAGACCACTGTGATTTTCTGAATGGTATGATTCTGTTTAAGTAACAGCCAACAACTCTCACATCCAATGTATGCAATCTCACCTCTGCAAGTTAGCACTGGGGCTTTTGACATAATGCAGACAAGTGCAATCAATTGACTGAAATGAAGTTCCAAATCAGTTTGTCAGAATTGTAAGTAGAAGGGCAAGAACCTCCTTGTCTTTATATCACATTCCACAGAAAGGTTTTACTTATTACTGCCTGCAACTCTAGAGTCCTCCTGACCAGGGTAACCGATGCCAGAAATGAGACTTTTGATATGAGGTGATTCTGAGAACAGGGTCCCCAAGAAGTTAGTGTCCTTCCATGAGTTTGGCTTACACCAACTTCAAGTATGAAGGATTAGAAAATTTCCAGGACTAAGGATTTGAGGGGGAGGTAACAGGCTCATAAGACATTTTTAAATTAAAGTTTCATCAGGGGATGGACAAACTTCCCTTT
Source organism: Platysternon megacephalum (assembly GCA_003942145.1). Taxonomy (NCBI): domain Eukaryota; kingdom Metazoa; phylum Chordata; order Testudines; family Platysternidae; genus Platysternon; species Platysternon megacephalum. The sequence goes on from QXTE01000087.1 coordinate 4,769,004, forward strand.
CAGAGGAATGGGAGTAAGCAGAAATAATAGCGGAGTAAACCTTCACATTTATCAAAGCGTGCTTCAACACCACCAGAGAGAGGATAAAGTATAGATTACTTGGAGCTGGGCTAAGGCCTCTGCTTTTTGGGGAGGCACTCTTAAAATTGGTTCTATCTGGCAGCATAAAACCTCACAGCAACTGGCTTTCTAGAAAAAACGGTTACCTACCTTTTTGTAACTTTTCTTCAAGATGTGTTGCTCATATCCATTCCATTCTAGGTGCCCACGTGCAGTCATCAGAGATTTTTGCCTTAGTGGTATCTGTAGGGCCAGCTGTGGCACTCCCTTGAGTGCCGTGCTCATGCGCCGGTATATTAGGCGCCGCCGGCCCTACGCCCTCTCAGTTCCTTCTTGCCAGCAACTCCAACAGAGGGGTAGGAGGGCGGGTAATGGAATGGACATGAGCAACATCTCGAACAACTTTTTTTTTCTTTTTTTTCCTTTGAGTGCTTGCTCATGTTGATTGCATTCTAGGTGACTCACAAGCACTATCCTCGGAGGTGGGCTTGGAGTTCAGTCTTGCGGCTTATAACACTGCTCTATTGAAGCCAGCATGGCCTACTGGATAAGCACGTAACGGGATGCGAAATGTGGACAGACGACCAGGTGGCCACCCTACTGATGTCCTGGACAAGTACTTGGGCTAGGAAAGCTGCCGAAGAGGCTTGAGCCCTGGTTGAATGGGTGGTTATGATTGCCAGAGGTGGCACCTTGGCCTGATTGGAGCAGCAACGATACAGGCAGTGATCCAAGAAGAAATTCTTTGAGTGGATACTGGACGACCTTTCATCCTGTTGACCACCGCAATGAACAATTGTGTCAACTTGCAGAACTGGGTCTTTTCAATGTAGAAGGCTAGCGCCCTTCTGACGTCCAGGGAATGCAGCCGATGCTCCTCCTCCGACTTATGCAGCTTGGGAAAAAAACGTGAGACCACCTGGGGCAGGAAGGCTGGGTGTGGCTGCAGCTGGACCTAGTCCTTATAAAAGACTGTATAGGCAGTTGTGTGGTAAGCGCCCTAATCCCAGACACCCTGTGGTCTGAGGTTATTGCGAGCAAGAACACGACCTTCCAGGAAAGGATGAGGAGAGAGCAGGAAGCTAGAGGCTCAAGGGGGGGGTCCTGTGAGTCAGGACAACACAAGATTCAGGTCCCACAGAGGGAAGGGGTCCCTGACATGCAGCTAGAGGCGCTCGAGGCCCTTGAGGAACCTGGCAGTCATGTCTTGGGTGAAAACCGACCTGCCCACAAGCAGCGGATGAAAGGCAGAGATAGCTGCCAAATGGATGAAAGGGACAAGCCTTGGAACTTGAGATGCAGAAGGTAGTCCAGGATCAACTGCAGCGAGGCCCGCTTGGGCCGAACGCCTTTATTTGAGGTCCAACAGGAAAACCGCTTCTATTTGGCCAGGTAGGTCGGTCTGATGGAAGGCTTTCTGCTGCCCAACGGGACCTGCTGGACACCAGCTGAGCACTGCTACTCCTCCGCATTCAACCATGCAGTAGCCAAGCAGTCAGGTACAGCGCCGCCAGGTTCGGATGCAGAAGACTGCTATGGTTTTGGGATAGCAGGTACAGCTGGAGAAGTAGCTGTAATGGAGCAGCCACCGAGAGGTCCAGCAGCGTGCTGAACCAGTGCTGGTGCAGCCAAGCCAGCGTTATGAGGATCACCTTCGCCCTGTCCTGCTTGAGCTTCAGAAGGACCCTCTGAATCAATGGTATTGGGGGGAAGGCATACAACAGCGCCCCCAACCACGGGAGCAGAGAAGCATATGACGGAGCCTCTGTTGATCCCCGAATTGAGCAGAAAACATGGCATTTCCTGTTCTGCCTGGACACGAACAGGTCCACATGGGGAGTCCCTCATCTCTGGAAGATGAAGGTGACCACTCATGGAGAGACGAGAAGGTCCTGCTGTGGTGATCTGCCAAAGTGTTCCTGGCCCCTGGGAGGTGTGCGGCTACAAGATGGATGTCGTGTTGGAGACAGAAGTTCCAGAGCCTGAGGGCTTCCCAGCAAAGGGGAAACGATCTGGCTCCGCTTTGCTTGTTGATATAGAACATTGCCGTTGTATTGTCCATCAGGACCTGCACCACCTTGCTTTTTGTGCGAGGTCGGAAGGCTTGGCAGGCCAGGTGAACCACTCTGAGCTCCCTGACGTTGATGCGTAGGGAGCAATCGTGACTCAACCAACGACCTTGCATACTAAGATTGCCCAGGTGGGTCCCGACCTCAGGTCCGAGGCATCGGAGACAAGGGTCACAGATGGGGATGGAGCCACAAAGGGAACTCTCTCCAACATCGATGCAGGATTCTGCCACCAGGCCAGTGACAACAGTACGTCGTCGGGGACCCTGACCACACGGTCCATGCTGTGTCTGTTGGGGATGTAGACAGACGCCAGCCATGCCTACAGGGGCCTGAGCCAGAACTGCATGTGCCGGACCATGTAAGTGCAGACTGCCATGTGGCCTAACAATCGCAGGCACGTGTGAGTGGTGGTGAGGGTGGGCTTGCATGCACAAGATGAGGTCCGCTATGGCTTGGAACCGAGCCTCGGGGAGGAAGGCTCTGGCCTGAATAGAGTCGATGACCACTCCAATGAAGTCTATACGTTGTACTGGAATTAATGTCGACTTTTTCTCGTTTATTAACAGCCCCAGGTTTCAATAGGTGGAACAAACCAGATCAAGATGCCGCCACACCTGATCCTGGGTCCAGCCCTTTATTAACCAGTCGTCAAGGTACGGGTAAATTTTAATGCCCTGATGCTGGAGGTAAGCAGCCACTAGAGCTATGCACTTTGTGAACACTCTTGGGGCACACAAGAGACTGAATGGCATTGCCGTGAATTGGAAATGGCACTGACTCAGCATAAAAATGAAGGATGCGCCCTGGGAAAATGGAAATACACGTCCTTCAAGTCTAAGGCGGCATACCAGTCTCCCAGATCCAGGGAGGGGATAATGGAGGCTGGGGAGACCATGCAAAACTTCAACTTCTTGAGAGACTTGTTGAGGCGATGCAGGTCCAGAATGGGTCTGAGGCCCCCTTTTGCTTTCAGGATTAGGAAAGTGGCGGGAGTAGAACCCCTTTCCTTTCATGTCCAAAGGGACCTCCTCCACCACCCCCAGGGGCAAGAGGTTCTTGACTTCTTGGACGAGGAGTTGCTCATGAGAAGGGTCCCTGAGGAGGGACGGTGAAGGGGGGTAGGAGGGAGGGTCGGCCATGAACTGCAGGGTGTAACCTGAGAATATTATTTTGAGCACCCAACGGTCCAAGGTCAGCCAAGATCAGGCCAACCAGAAGGGGCAGAGGTGGTTGAGGAAAGAGTGGGAAGGTGGATCCTGGGAAGTGACGGGAGAGTTGTCCTTGAGTGTACCCTCAAAATGACTGCTTCTGCCCTCCTTGGTTTCTCAAAGGCCCAGGCTGAGCAGACAAATGGGAAGACGAGTGTCACCACTTAGACCCCTTGTCTCTATCTTTTCTCCTGTAGGCAGTCAGACGGGGAGTCCCCCAGGATCTAGACTGTGAAGGCAGAGAAGGAGGAGGAGGACTGAACAGCTTCCTGGCTTGCTGAGGAGTGTGAAGGCCCAAGGAGCAGAGGGTGGCACGGGAGTCTTTAAGGCCATAGAGCTTTAAGTCTGTGAGCTCAGAGAAGCGCCCCACCCCCTGAAATGGGAGGTCCTGAATATTGGCCTGCTTCTCCTGGAATAACCCAGAGGACTGCAACCAGGAGCTGCGCCTCATGGCCACCATGGAGGTGACCACACTGGCTGCTGAATCAGTAGCGTCCCAGGCCATTTGGAAGGTTCCTCTTGCCACCGCTGTGCCTTCATCCACTAAAGCAGCGAACTTCTGGGCTTGGTCCTGTGGGAGGGCCTCCTTGAATTTTAGGTACAATTTTAACCTGTGGAATTCCCTTAACAGGGCCTGGTGGTTAGACACCCAAAATTGCAGGCTGGCCGTTCAATAAATCTTTCTGCCAATTAAGTCCAGTCTCTTGGCATCTTTGTTTTTTGGCATGCCACTGACTTAGCCCTGCCTGTCCCTTTCATTAACAGCGGACATGACCAGTGATACCGCTGGAGGGTGTGTGTACAGATATTTGAACTCTTTTGCAGGGACGTAATACTGCTCTTCCACCTTCTTAGAAGTAGGCAGAATGGAAGAGGGGGTCTGCTGCAGTGATTTGGCAATCTTAAGGACCACCGAGTGGACGGGCAGCATAACCCGGGCTGGGGTGGAGGAGGATACAACGTCAAAGAGGTGTTCGGACTCCTCTGCGATCTCCTTAATTGGTAGCTACTCTTTTAAGGAGGTCTTGGTGCTCCTTGAAGTTGTCGGGGGGGGGGACGGGACTACCACCTGTTTGGGAGGGACCCGCCACTGCATTGTCTGGGGACGACAATGACGACTGCACTGCTTGGGGGGGGGAGGGGTTCCCCTTCCTGCTCCCCTTCCAGCTCCTTAGATGCTGGAGTCTGATGCGCTGCCCCCGCGTCAGATTCAGTAGCGTGTTCTGACTCTGGTGTCGGTAGTTTTGGGGCAGTTTGTCTGAGGCAGACAAGGAGGACTGGTGGGAATATGGGACCAGCATCACGGGCACACCCCATCGGTTCCAGTATGGCCATTGAGCAGACCACTGAACCTGCTGCCATGCCGCTGCTGCAGGTGCTGCTCCAGTCTTGCGGGTTGGCAGAGAATCACCCCTCCTTGGCGAGGGGCTGAACTCCCGGTCCGACTTGGTCCAGTGCCCTTCTGGCGACCAGGGCGGAGCCATTGAGGCCTGAGTCTCTCAACTGACCCGGGTCAGTGACCTGTGAGGTGGGGGCCGGTGCCTGCCCGACAAGCGCTATTGGAGGGGGAAGGAGACCGGTGCCGTGACAGAGTGTGATCCCACCCTGGTGGGGACTGACATTTGGGAGCCCATCTGTGTGAAGGTGACCTGCACAGCGGCGATCTTTGGCAGGAAGCTCACCAGTACCGGTGGTACAGGGACCGGTGCCTTGACTCCGGTGTCCCATGTCTTGTAGAGGGAGAGCGCGGCATCGGGGACCAGGGTTTCCTGACTGGAGACCGAGGCTGCAGAGATGGGGATCTACGCCTGCAGTTCGGGGACCAAAGGCGCTCCACTGGCCCATCATCGGCTTGCCCTTAGGCATTAGGGTCTTAGCCAAGTCCGGTGCTCGGTGAAGGGTCTGCGGTGCCGGTCAGCCTGCTTGTTCGTTAGCCACTGGGGCCGCTTCGGGCAACGAGGGCCCTAGAAGAATCTGGGGTCCCCTGCCACTCCCAGGAGTTGGATCCCTGATGGGGGGGCGGGGGTGTTGTCCGACCTCAGCAGTACCCCTGTGAAACCCCAGGGCGGGCCTGACAGGTCCTTTGCCCAAAGTCCCTTTCCCTTCCAGTGCCTGGGGGCTCTTCTTTTGCCGCTTCTTAGGCACCGGTGAGGGGGGAACGGTGCCGGCGGTGTGCTCCGCACCGATGCCAAGGTGCTCAGTGTGGGATCCGAGCAGGAGGGCTCTGACGCAGGGTGAAACGCAGCCTCCATGGGGAGGGCGCTAAAGCAGATATCCTGCTCCTTTTGGGTTCTAGGGCAAAAGTTCTTACAGATTCTGCACTTGTCCTTTCTATGGGACTCCCCCAAGCACTTCAGAAAGCTGTCATGGGGGTCAATAATAGACATTGGCCTGTTGCATGAGGAACACAGTTTGAAGCCCGGGGAACAGGTCATGCACCGCTCCAGGGCAAAGTCCCAGCCAGGACACTAACTACTAAACTCACGACTAAAACTTACCTTAATGACTAACTAAGTACCTAAGAATTATATACAAAGGTTAGGTAACAATGAACTGTTGAGAACCGCTAACACTTTTACAATGCAAGACAAGATGCTCCAACCAACCGTCATGGGTGGTAAGGAGGAACTGAGAGGGCGTATGGCCAGCGGCACCTAATATACTGGCGCATGAGTGCAGCATTCAAGGGGGCGCCACAGCCGGCCCTACAGATACTGTGAAGGCAAAAAAACTCCGACGATGGTGCACATGGATGGATGCGCACACACCTAGAATGAAAACAACATGAGCAAGCATTCGAAGAAGTATTCCAAGTTTTTACCTCCTCTGACAAATGGAAGTCACCCCATCTTACAAGGATGTTATTTAGGCCTGGCCAGATCTAACAGCACAAGCTCTGTTATGGCCCTTCCTCAACACCAAGTGATCCCCCATAAAAGTGATCCCCCATAAAAGGTGCATTTCTTGGCTCTATTTGAGATATGTAGATTCCCAAGGATTTAGAAGGAATCTAGATGGCTACTTAAAAATGCTTTGGTCACAAGTCGCAGATTTTCAGCCTAGGATGGAGTCAGTACTTCAGTATTGAAGGAAGCTTAGCAGCTACACTTGAGACCTCTTTGACCCATGGACTCACACAGTCTCTTATGTCACCACAATCATGCTGAACCTTCTTTGAGAAGGACTTAAACATTGCAGCTCTTGGTGGACTGTCCATCCCGTTCAGTATGGCAGAAAGTTATGCCTATGAGAAGCAGTAAATTTAGCAAAGCAAGCAAAACCCCTCTTAAAGCTCAGATTCTTTACTGGACTGCCATAATGGGCAATGCCAAAGTGATCCAGATAAACAACTCAACTGTCAAAACTATCAAAAATTCTATGTTTATACTTAAAGCAATTTACAATACAGAATAAGGCTGGAATTTTTAGATGGGCTTAAACAATTTAAGGAGCTCAAGTCTCACTGAATGTCAATGCAGACTTGTGCTTCTAAGTCACTTAGGCACTTTGAAAAATCCCACCCTAAACTTCTGTGCAATGGTAAAAAAAAGAGTGGATTAGTTCTGTGACTATTCCTCAGTGAAAGAGAGGAACTGTTAGAGGGGCTGGGCAATTTATACCTTTAGTTTCTGGAAAACAGATTTGAGAGTCAAGTGCTTAAGGAGCTACTGATTTAAAATAGTTCCATGGCCACAGGGCTAGGCATGCTACTTCTGCAGTGGCGCTCTGCCAGGCAGAGGAACAATTGTTTTAATTTGAACTTAAAAGGAAAACAGTAGAAACTATTCTAATGATCTGAGGCTTTAGATACACTTGATTTAAGAAAATTCAACCTCTTTGTAGAAAGTGGCGAGGGGCATAGAGCTTTACAGGGATCCTATGGGTCAATATATGCACAATAGTTCAAAGGGTGGAATGTAAGATCTCTACCGAGTGCCAACAACCCACTGGTCATCCTAATCATTATGAAATGTGTGTAGATAATACTTAACTTCCAGTATAGATACATAACTTATGTTCTTAAAGTCTTGAAGTTAAATGCAGTCACCACAAGGTGACACGCCTCGAAAAGATTCTGGCAGGGGTTGGAGACACTTACCTACAGGGATCCTAGTTTTTCATGATAAAAAACAGAATTCTCCAATAACCGCCCCCTCCCCACCCCCAAAAAATCCGCATTTTTCCACAATTGAAACGAAAGACTGAACTTTCGTTTCCCTAGCCACAATATATACAGGTAACAGTTGAACACAATGTTTTATGGCTATACTTACATTTGTAAAATGCTGGAATGATCCAGTCACAATGAATTGTTTCTTTACTGTTGCAGAGGGCCCTGCTGTTTCAGCCTCTTGTTTTCATTTCCTTTCATTCAGTTTGTTTTAACACTTTCCATGTGTTCTACAATTGTCTGCCTCCAAATGTAATCTACAGCCTTGCTGCATATAGTGCAGAACAGCACAGGGATCGGCAACCTTTGGTGTGGGCCGGGCTGGTTTATTTACCTGCCATGTCCGCAGGTTCAGCTGATCGCGGCTCCCACTGGCCATGGTTCGCCGCTCCAGGCCAATGGGGGCAGCAGGAAGTGGCGGCCAGCACATCCCGCGGCCCCCATTGGCCTGGAGCGGCGAACCGTGGCCAGTGGGAGCCGCGATTGGCCAAACCTGCGGATGCGGCAGGTAAACAAACTGCTTACCCTGGCGAGCCGCATGCCAAAGGTTGCCAATCCCTGGAACAGCACATTACCATCAATGTGAAATTTGTCCTTGCCAAACTCAACTACGTGGTTTTTAGGGGTGCTTTTTAGTTTTCAGCATCTTTTCATAGCTTTAATTATTCATGTGTGGAGGCTGAAGTGAAATTTAAGATGCATTAAAACACAAACCCCTATATGCCGTTGAGTAACCTTTATCACCGGAAGCAGTTTATTGGAGTATGTTTAGCTATGTAAATTTAAAGCGCAATCAAAAATCAACCACAAGAGGGGGAAGTTGCGCATATTGAATAAGTGACAGGTATTTTCAGTAAAATTTAGTTAATAGTTAATATATTTTAATTTTTTTCACAAAATGTAAAAACTAAAGAGTCTCTGTAAAAACACAAATTTTGCATTTCTCTGAGCCAAACAGATTTATAGCATTCCTGCTTAACTGTCTGGTCACTATGTATCTCACAATATAAGTTTATTTACACAGGGAGCCACCAACTAATCAAGAGTGAAATCGACGAAAGATGTGATCAGTGTTCTATTCCTACTGCCATACTCTTATTATTCAAGCATGGAATTTCTAGCCATAGAGATTCCATAGTACTGTTTGATTCACTTCAGATTTTTTACTATGACTATGGTTTCTTTCACATATAGTGCCACTTCCCGACCCCGCATGACCTACGTCAGTGGTCCCTAACCTTTTTCGTCTGGCGGGCGCCAAAAAAAACCCAAAAAAACCCGAGCGCTGCCGGCGGGTGCCAAAAAAACCCAACCCCCCGAGCGCTGCCGGCGGAGCCAAAAAAAAAAAAAAAAAACCCCGAGCGCTGCCGGCAGAGCAAAAGAAAAAATTAAAATGACAACCGCTACGCGGGCGCACTTAGACACCCTGGCGGGTGCAATGGCACCCACGGGCACCACGTTGGGGACCCCTGACCTACGTTGTCACTCCTGTATATTTTGTACCCTGATATTACTGGGTCCCATTGATTATCATCATTGCACCAAGTTTTTGTGATGCCTATTATATCACTGTCCTTTTTTAATACCAGACACTCAAGTTCACCCATCTTCATATTTAGTTTTCATTTGTATACAAGCACCTATTCAAATTTGTCAATATTTAGTTATCTGCCTTCATTGTGATGTAATTGAATGGGACTCATTTGACTATTTTTCTTCAGTTCCTATGTGTACTTTGCCAACTTCTCTCCTTTCCTCTTTAGTAGGATATATAGTATCCCTTTTAATAAAATCTCCCCTAAAGGCAGCCTGTCCAAACCGTGCACTCCTCTGCACCTGTTGGCTTTCCCGCAGCCCTTAGCGTAAGAACTCCTTTTTAATTTTACATGTCAGCAATCTGGTTCTGTTTTGGTTTAGGTGGAGCCCATCCTTCCTGTATAAGCTCATTTCCCAAAAGATTCCCCAGTTCCTAATAAATCTGAATCCCTCCTCCAAACACCATCTCACCTACACATTGAGACCCTGCAATTCTGCCTGTCTAACCGGCCCTGCATGTGGAAAGGGAAGCATTTCAGAGAATGGTACCATGGAGGTCCTGGACTTTAAGCTCTTACCTAGCAACCTAAATTTGGCCTCCAAAACCTCTCCCCTACCTTTCCCTATGTCACCTACATGTACCACTACCACTGGTTATTCTGCAGCACTGCACATAAGTCTGTCTAGATGTCTCGAGACGTCCGCAACCTTCGAACCCAGCAGGCAATTCACCATGAGGTTCTCCCAGTCATCGCAAACCCAACTATCTATATTTCTAATAATCAAATCCCCCATTACTATTACCTGTCTCTTCTCTTCTTTGATACTATAAGAATAATGAACTGCATGTCAGAGGTGAGAAAGAAAATGCATTAACAGAATAGGGAAGAGTGAAAGCATATACACACCAGGCATAGGAAGTAAGATAAGGGTTGTTTGAGCCAGCAGGCTGTCCTCGGGCAGCAAGATAACATAGAGCCTAGTTCAACTGAGCCTTTCCAATGCCTGAGGATGCCCTGTGGCTCCTACACTTCTCAACCCTCTCCATACTGAATGGGAGACGATGTACTGCTTCCTTGAAAGAGTTTGGCATTACAATTTTACTGCAATAGGACAACAGGTTTAAAAAACTGCCAAGGAAAAGTAACTGTCCCAGTAGTTGCAATGGTGCTGAAGAGGAAAGGGCAGTTATTATCTGTACTACCTAGAACATCTAAGAGCACTAGTCACAGACCAGGACCCCCGTTGTACTAGATGCCATACAAAACACAACAAAATGACTGCCTCTGCCCCCGAGAGCTTACAATTTGAACATGAGACAATAGATGGATATAGACAGAGAAGGGTTAAGAGCTATTTAAGCTAAAGGACAATGTTGGCACAATGAATATAAACTGGACATGAACAAATTCAAGCTGGAAATTAGAAGATTCCTAACCATCAGAGGGATGAGATGCTGGCACCACCTCCTAATAGGAGTTGTGGGGCGAACAACTTACTTAGTTTTGAGAGAGAGATGGACAAATTTATGAGTGCAATTGTATGACTACGTTGCTTGGGATTGTAGGAGCAGGCTCAATTGCCCCCGGCTCAATGCTGGTTTATGTTTTATGTTCCTAGAAGCTTATACATCAGGGTTTCAGCCGGTCACCAGCAGGGGTCAGTTTTTTGTTTTTGTTTTTTTAAACACTTTCCTCTGATGCAGTAGGTATAGTCACAGCTGGAGACAGGACATTGGACAGAAAGGGCCAGGGCTCTCAGGTGGCACTAAACATTCTCTCTATCAGGTGCTTGGCTGGCTGGTTTTGCTCATATGTGGGGTCAGGAAGGAATTTTCTCCCAGGTCAGACTGGCATTGACCTCAGGTGAGTTTAGCCTTCCCCTGCAGCATGAATGCAGGTCATTTGTGAGAATTATCTGGGTCTCTCTCACTTAATGATTTCCCTACCAGTGCAGGGACCCTCAGGCACTGGCACACCTCGGTCCCTCCTATTCTCTGTGTGGCATGAAATACTTTGGTCTAATTTTGGTTGTGCTGGTGGTGTTGATAGCCTGTGACATACAGGAGGTCTGACTAGATCAGTGACAGACTGAGGCTCCAGAGCTGCAAGTGGCTTTTTAATGTGTCTCCTGCAACTCTTTGCAGTGCATGATATTAAAACACTGTGTGATTTAATTATTAACCAATCTCAGTTATTAACCAATTAGGATGCTTTTACTATGTTAGTAACCAACTGTAGTTGATAAAATATTAATACTTGGGCAGTCATTTTGCTGTGAGAATCTCTATATCTAGAGAGAATGAATGAAACAATGAATTCATACTACTATGGTTCTTTTGGGTAATGCGAATCGCAAATTTGGCTCCTGAACCACTGAGGCCTGAGTATCACTTGACTAGATGATCTAGTGGCGCCTTCTGCCCTTAAACTCTGACTCTACATGGAAACAATGAGACAATATTGGTCAGCATGATGGGCAGCAGTTTTAGCACACCAGCAGCCCAACCGTTGTCATGTTTTCTGTAGGCATCACAGCAAAAGAGAATTTAGAGGAGAGTTTTGAGGAGGATAATGAGGTAACTTTGCAGATGTTTACAGGGAGCAACTCCCAAGCATGAGGGGGGGCACGGAAGAAAGCACAAAGGTGCTTGTTTGAAAAAAAAAAAAAATGTAACAAGTGGAAACTGGAGACTTGAATCATAGGCCAATCTGATGGAGTCGACATTTTTATTGTGAAGGAGGGATGATCAGTAGCACGGGAATACGTTGTGAAGAGGAGGCCTTGAAAGTGAGCAGTTTATTGTTTGATGTGAAAGAGAAGAGGGAGCCAGTGAAGGGATGCAAAGTGATGGGCTAGAAAAAGAATCTTTGCAGCAGCATTCTGAATGCCTATCTATGGGGCAATAATGCATTTGTCAAGGCCAGAGAAAATGATGTTGCAGTAGTCAAGATGCGAGATAAGGAGAGCCTAGATGAGAGATTTAGCTGTGAATAGGAAAGGTCATATGTTCAAGATGTTATGCAGAAGAAATCAGCAAGATTTAGACATAGCCTGAATGTGAGGACCTACTGAGAGGTCTGAGTTGAAGATCACATTCCAGTTACAGAACTGAGGGCCAGGTGGACAGTAACAGAGAAAGGAGGTAGCAGGGAATTAGAAGCTCTGTTTTAGCCACATTGAGCTTGAACTGATGGCTAGACATCCATGAAAAGAGGCCAGACAGAACAAGATTTTAGTCTGGACACGAGACTGATGCAGTTCTAAGTCATCAGCATAGTGATGGTAGTAGTTGTGTTTGTGGATTATATTACCCAGAGATAACATGTAGAGAGAGAGAAGAGATGGGGACTGTGATGCTACACCCCATATTTTTCATAGAAATATTGTTATATGAAATGAATATGGCATAACTAAGGTATGTTTTATGCAAGTTGGGTCATGTGAGACATCATTGGAAAGGTTACGACCTACTGAATGTATTTATCCAATTTGTATGCCTGTATCATTTCTGTATCTGAAGTTAGGAATATTGACTATATAACAGTTACAACTGGGTGTGTATTTGGGGGAATGCCCACCAGACAGTAGGCAATCAGCCTGGATTGGGCCATTAAGAAGGACAATAGAACTTTGAAGACACTAATCTCCCACCTTCCTGAGAAGCTTCCTGGGATGTTGCTTTGACACTGCAGGGTCATCTGATGTCACCTCGTACGGAGTACCACTTTGGACACTGCTGGTATTTTTCCACTGGAAACAAAGGGTTCCCGCCTTATGTAAATCCTAGTTAAGTCTGGGAAGGAAGGCAATCAGGACTCTCCTCCATTGCCTGCCCGGGAAGGAAGACTGCTAAAAACACCTGAAGGGAAAGGCAGGGTTGAGTCCACGCTGAGACAGGGGTCCAGTCTGTAAAAAGAGAAATAACTGGAACTCTAAGCTACAGAAACTCTGCAACTTGCCTAAAACAACATTTAGGGTGAGAAATTACATTTTGTAACCTGTTTCTTGAGTGTATTAAGCTTAGTGTTTTGTTTTATTTGCTCAGGAATCTGCTTTGTTCTGTTTGCTATCCCTTACAATCACCTAAAATTTACCTTCTGTAGTTAATCAACTTATTTCTTGCTCATTTCAAAACCCCGTTTGTTGCAATTCATATCGGGGGGGGAGGGGCAAAAAGCTGTGCATATCCCTCTCCACCCATGGGAGTGCGCGAATTTTTATGAGCTTGCACTGTGAAGATCTTTCTGTACAGCGCAAGACAATATTATTTTGGGTTTACTCCCCAAAGAAGATGTGCACGTGAGTGCTGGGTGAATCCCTGAGCTGATTCCTCCCACACAAAGCTGATAGTGTCTCTATCCATAGTGTCCATTTGCAGCTGGGTGTGTCCCTACCTGTGTGTGTGTGTGCTGAAGAAGGCTTGAGGTCCTGGCACCACTAGGACAGGGTAAGGAAACCCAGGCTGGTGGAACGGGCGGAACCAGTGGGACCCCAGCACACAGGTGGCATCTCGGACTGGGGGGGAGGGGGGTTTTCCAACCCATCACAGGGACCAAAGACAGGCCCTGTGGAGCCCCCACAAAGTTGGAAGGGAGATGAAAAGGATCCTCTGAAGGTCACAGTGAAGGAGCAATGAGAGAGGTGGGAGGAGAGCCAGGAGAGGACAATCACAGAAGCCAAGGGAGGACAAGATTTCAAGAAAAAGAGCATGGTAGATATCAAAGTCACCTGAGAGGTCAAGGAGACTGATAGTAGAGTACTAGTTCTGAGCTTTGGCTAAAAAGGGATTATAAACTTTCGCAAGAGCAGTTTCAGTGGAGTGCAAGGAGCAGAAGACCAATTGGAGGGGTTTAGAAAATAACTGGAGAAGAGGAACTCCAGATAGCAACTGTAGGACAGCACGTTCGGTGGTCTTAGAAATGATGGGGAGGTAGTTGGAGATGCAAGTGAGATCAAGAGTGTTTTTGTTTTTTTTTAAGATGGGAGAGACTAAAGCATGCTTGTATTGTGAAGGAGAAGACCCAGAGATCAGATGTCAAAAGGGAAGAGTAAGGGAGAGGGATGAAAGTCTGAGTGGAAGATCAGGAGATGGGACGGGAAAGGATCACTGGAGCAAGTGGAGCGGTTAAAGGAGAAGAACAGATGAGAAACTTCTGGGTCTGTGACAAAGGAGAAAGGAGAAAGGAGAGAGAGTTGTAGGCCTGCTAGGCAGCACAGCTGAGAGGAGGGGGAAAATCACATTGTATTTTGTCAAATATATATACAGAAGAAATCAGCGAAATCCTATGCAGAGAGATAAGGGAAGGCAGGAGATGGGAAACTTGAAGAGCAAGACAAAGGTGGCTGGGACTGCAGGTGTGGGATTCAATTAAGGTGAAGAAGTAGAGTTGTTTAGCTAAGATGATGGCAGAACAGAAGCAGAAAATGAACCTGTAGTGGAGGAAGACAGCCTAGTCATGTGATTTCTCAGACATCCATCGCAGTGTGAGAACAGGTGCAGAACCAGTGGATGCTGGGAGTCAGACAGGACTGGAAGATGGCAGGGTGGACCTTACAATGGGAGAGAGAGCAAAAGAGTAAAGAACAGAGGAGAATGAAGCATAGAGAATCAGCCACCGTATCAGTAGAAGAAAGGGAAGAGAGGGTAGGTAGGAGATGGCTCAAAGCAGATGAGAAGTCACCAATGCTCATGAACTAGAAGTCACAGAAAAGCCAAGTGACAAGGGACATGGGTGGGGCACTTGGGCGATACTGAAAGGGATCACAGAGGGGGAATTCAGCAATAAAGAGAGAGAGTGTGCATGCACACGAGCATGCAGTGCTTAGTGAAGACCAAGTCCAGTGAACAGCCCTTTTGATGAGCGGGAGAGTTGAACCAGGGCTGCAGGATGAATGAAAAGGAGGTGAGGGCAAGGAAAAGGGTTGAATTGTTATCAACATGGAAGTAGGAGTCAGTCACCCAGGACGAGAGTGGGAGATTGTAAAGAGCAAATGAGAGAGAGACAGCCAAGAGTCAAAATCAGAGAGGAAGTCTGACTGGGAAAGAGTTGGGTGGACAGTAGATGATAGCAACATGGAGGGAAGTGGAAATGAGAGATGTAGTACTATTCAAAAGAGTAAAAAGAATGGGAAGGAGCAGGGTGGAGTTGGACACAGCAGGAATGAGAAAGAAGCCCAACACCCACAACCTCCTCTGCAATGGTCTGATTCAGGGTCAAAGGAGTAAGGCCTGTTCTAAACTTAAAATTTACGTCAGCATAACTATGGTACTCAGAGGTATGGAAAATCCTCACCCCACAGCAACATAGCTATGCCAACCAAACCTCCAGCATAGATGCTTCCATCGACTTAGCTACCATCACTCAAGGAGACAGTGTTCCTACACTGATGGAAAAAACCCTTCCATCGGTGTGGGCTGTGTTTAGAATACAGGGTTATACCAGCATATGTACAGAGCCATAGTTATTCTGGTATACTCCCCATAGCATTAGACGTGGCCTGAGGAGAGGCCTCCATAACAGAAGGTAGCTGCAGAGGCAGGGTCAGCCAAAAGGACCCAGGTCTCTGCAAGAGCCAGGACCTGGATGGAGGGAGATATGAAAAAGTTTTGAGAATCGTGACGGGTATGAAAGAGGAGGGAAGCCTGCCCCTGTACTACTGCAATTCCAGTTGTTTCAAGTGTCAACCTCCCACTCCTAGCAATACACATCATTATCTACAACCAGGGGATCCTGTAACTTGTTTTTCCTAGAACTGGCATGCTACGCCCTTCCTGGAGCCAAGACATAAGACACCACTTTAAGATTGGATAGGTTTCTGAAGTCAACAGGCAAAAATCCATTTGCGATGGTTCATATCTGCACTAATGGTATAGCATCGCAGGATATCCAACAGATAAAAGATTACTTCAGGGAACTTGGAAGCATGCTGAAGAATGTCCAAGCAATTTTCTCTGTGATCCTTCCTGTCCCATGAGTGAAGGAAGACAGACGGCAGAAGATTCTGGAAGTTAACTAGTGGTTAGCTAAGTGAAGTAGGTTGGAGGGCTTTTGTTTTGTGGAACGTTGGTCCACCTTTTGTGGTCAGAGGAGACTGCATAGTTTGATTGGTCTCCACCAATCAGGGAAACCAATCTCCTTGGGGCAGTCTCACTGGAAGAGTCAGGCAGGCATCAAACTAATAAAAGGGGAGGGTAAAAATTAGGAAAGATTTGAGCACTCATTTAGCAAAGAATCCAGATGCTGAGAACCAAATTAATTAAGGATCCAAAGGACATGAAGATAAATTCTTTAATTGTCTATACACCAATACTAGGAGCCTGGGTAACAAACAAGAAGAATTAGAATTGCTCATTTATGAGCATAAATTCAATATAGCTGGTATTACTGAAAGCTGGTGGGATGAGTCACACAATTGGAATGTTGAAAATCTATTGTTATAACCTATTTAGGAATGATTGAGTGGGCAAAAGGGGAGGGGAAGTGGCACTTTATATCAAAATGGACATTACCTGTTTCTGAGTCACTGATAACTCGGAAGAAAATGACCTTGAATGCCTATGGTTCAGCACCCTAACAGATAAAGCACAAACTGGGGGTTTAATGTTGGGGTCTGCTACATACCACCAAATTATGCTAGGGAACAGAATGACCAGCACTTTACGCACCTACCTATAAATACTTAGGGGAAAAAGCTGCATGATCATGAGGGACTTCAATTTGAGTGACATGCTGGAGGTCTCATGCTGTCACTACTAAAACATCCTTGGAACTTTAAATATTCTAGAAGACAATTTCCTAACTCTAAAAGTGTTGCAACCAACATGGGGGAATTCTATATTAGACCTCCTCAAAAGGAACTGATCGCAAAACTAAAAATTAATGACAGTTTAGGTATTTGACATTTATATTGTGCAAGCAGAATAAAGTCCAAACCAGCAATATATATACACACATACGTGTGCGCACACATATACATGCACACTCTTGGGTATTTTAAAAGGGCCAATTTCACAAAGCTGAAAACAATTATGAGCCAAAGCAGCTGGGAGGAAGAACCAACTCGGAAAAAAAGTGAATAACTGAGAATTTACTAGATGTCCAACGAGCCACAATGGAGGAAGCCCATGCTGATTAAAAATCTGACCTCGTTTAAAGGGGAAGGGAAGGCAGCTATTTAAAAAAAAAACAAAAAAAAACCCCCCACACACAACATATGGAAGAAAGGGAAGTTGAGAGTAATAAATATAAATCACAAATTAGGAACTGAAGACAATTGCTAAGGGAAGCAAAGGAACACAGAGAAATCTATAGTCAGCAGAGTTAAGGACAATAAGAAGGAGTTTTTAAGTATATTAGGAACAAAAAGAATCCTGACAATGACATTGGTCCATTGCTATATGGAAACAGTAGAATCATTAATAATAATGCAGAAAAGGCAGAAGTGTTCAATAAGTATTTCTGTTTTGTATTTGGAAAAAAACAGATGATATAGTCTCATAATTAGATGAGAACACACTTTCAGTTCTACCAGTATCTCAGATGGATGTGAAATAGCAGCTCCTAAAGTTAGACATTTTTGAAGTCAGCAGGTCCAGACAACTCGTATCCAAGAGTTTTAAAAGAGCGGGCTGAGGAGCTCCTGGACTGTTAACATTGATTTTCAATAAATCTTAGAGCACCAGGAAAGTCCAGAAGAATGGAAGAAAGCTAATGTTGTGCCAATATTATAAAGGGTAAATGGGATGACCCAGGTAATTATAGGACTATCAGTCTAACATCTATTCCAGGCAAAAGGGAAGTGCTAATAAATAAATACAACATGACATTGTTGGCATCACCGAAACTTGGTGGGACAATACACATGATTAGAATGTTGGTGTGGATGGGTACAGCTTGCTCAGGAAGGATAGACAGGGGAAAAAGGGAGGAGGTGTTGCCTTATATATTAAAAATGTACACACTTGGACTGAGGTGGAGATGGACATAGGAGACGGAAGTGTTGAGAGTCTCTGGGTTAGGCTAAAAGGGGTAAAAAACAAGGGTGATGTCATGCTAGGAGTCTACTACAGGCCACCTAACCAGGTGGAAGAGGTGGATGAGGCTTTTTTTAAACAACTAACAAAATCATCCAAAGCCCAAGATTTGGTGGTGATGGGGGACTTCAACTATCCAGATATATGTTGGGAAAATAACACAGCGGGGCACAGACTATCCAACAAATTCTTGGACTGCATTGCAGACAACTTTTTATTTCAGAAGGTTGAAAAAGCTACTAGGGGGGAAGCTGTTCTAGACTTGATTTTAACAAATAGGGAGGAACTCATTGAGAATTTGAAAGTAGAAGGCAGCTTGGGTGAAAGTGATCATGAAATCATAGAGTTTGCAATTCTAAGGAAGGGTAGAAGGGAGTACAGCAAAATAGAGACAATGGATTTCAGGAAGGCGGATTTTGGTAAGCTCAGAGAGCTGATAGGTAAGGTCCCATGGGAATCAAGACTGAGGGGAAAAACAACTGAGGAGAGTTGGCAGTTTTTCAAAGGGACACTATTAAGGGCCCAAAAGCAAGCTATTCCGCTGGTTAGGAAAGATAGAAAATGTGGCAAAAGACCACCTTGGCTTAACCACGAGATCTTGCATGATCTAAAAAATAAAAAGGAGTCATATAAAAAATGGAAACTAGGACAGATTACAAAGGATGAATATAGGCAAACAACACAGGAATGCAGGGGCAAGATTAGAAAGGCAAAGGCACAAAATGAGCTCAAACTAGCTACAGGAATAAAGGGAAACAAGAAGACTTTTTATCAATACATTAGAAGCAAGAGGAAGACCAAAGACAGGGTAGGCCCACTGCTCAGTGAAGAGGGAGAAACAGTAACAGGAAACTTGGAAATGGCAGAGATGCTTAATGACTTCTTTGTTTCGGTCTTCACCGAGAAGTCCGAAGGAATGCCTAACATAGTGAATGCTAATGGGAAGGGGGTAGGTTTAGCAGATAAAATAAAAAAAGAACAAGTTAAAAATCACTTAGAAAAGTTAGATGCCTGCAAGTCACCAGGGCCTGATGAAATGCATCCTAGAATACTCAAGGAGCTAATAGAGGAGGTATCTGAGCCTCTAGCTATTATCTTTGGAAAATCATGGGAGACGGGAGAGATTCCAGAAGACTGGAAAAGGGCAAATATAGTGCCCATCTATAAAAAGGGAAATAAAAACAACCCAGGAAACTACAAACCAGTTAGTTTAACTTCTGTGCCAGGGAAGATAATGGAGCAAGTAATTAAGGAAATCATCTGCAAACACTTGGAAGGTGGTAAGGTGATAGGGAATAGCCAGCATGGCTTTGTAAAGAACAAATCATATCAAACCAATCTGATAGCTTTCTTTGATAGGATAACAAGTCTTGTGGATAAGGGAGAAGCGGTGGATGTGGTATACCTGGACTTTAATAAGGCATTTGATACAGTCTCGCATGATATTCTTATCGATAAACTAGTCAAATACAACTTAGACGGGGCTACTATAAGGTGGGTGCATAACTGGCTGGATAACCGTACTCAGAGTTGTTATTAATGGTTCCCAATCCTGCTGGAAAGGTATAACAAGTGGGGTTCCGCAGGGGTCAGTTTTGGGACTGGCTCGGTTCAATATCTTCATCAACGACTTAGATATTGGCATAGAAAGTACGCTTATTAAGTTTGCAGATACCACCAAACTGGGAGGGATTGCAACTACTTTGGAGGATAGGGTCATAATTCAAAATGATCTGGACAAATTGGAGAAATGGTCTGAGGTAAACAGGATGAAGTTTAACAAAGACAAATGCAAAGTGCTCCACTTAGGAAGGAACAATCAGTTTCACACATACAGAATGGGAAGTGACTGTCTAGAAAGGAGTACAGCAGAAAGGGATCTAGGGGTTACAGTGGACCACAAGCTAAATATGAGTCAACAGTGTGATGCTGTTGCAAAAAAAGCAAACATGATTCTGGGATGTATTAACAGGTGTGTTGTGAGCAAGACACGAGAAGTCATTCTTCCGCTCTACTCTGCGCTGGTTAGGCCTCAACTGGAGTATTGTGTCCAGTTCTGGGCACCGCATTTCAAGAAAGATGTGGAGAAATTGGAGAGGGTCCAGAGAAGAGCAACAAGAATGATTAAAGGTCTTGAGAACATGACCTATGAAGGAAGGCTGAAAGAATTGGGTTTGTTTAGTTTGGAAAAGAGAAGACTGAGAGGGGACATGATAGCAGTTTTCAGGTATCTAAAAGGGTATAATAAGGAGGAGGGAGAAAACTTGTTCACCTTAGCCTCTAAGGATAGAAGAAGCAGCAATGGGCTTAAACTGCAGCAAGGGAGGTTTAGGTTGGACATTAGGAAAAAGTTCCTGTCAGGGTGGTTAAACACTGGAATAAACTGCCTAGGGAGGTTGTGGAATCTCCATCTCTGGAGATATTTAAGAGTAGGTTAGATAAATGTCTATCAGGGATGGTCTAGACAGTATTTGGTCCTGCCATGAGGGCAGGGGACTGGACTCGATGACCTCTCGAGGTCTCTTCCAGTCCTAGAATCTATGAATCTATAAAATAATGGAGTGGATAATATGGGACTTGATTAATAAAGAATTAAAGGAGAGTAATATAATTAAATGTCACTCAAGAGTTTATGGAAAATAGATCCTGCCAAACTAACTTGGTACCCTTTTTAGAAAAGATTACAAGTTTGGTTGATAAAGGTAATAGTACTGATATAATATACTTAGACTTCTGTCAGGCATTTAACTTGGTACCACATAACATTTTGATTAAAAATTAGAATGATATACAATTAACATGACACGCACTAAACGGATTAAAAGCTGGCTGATATGTCTCTAAATGTAATTGAGGAATCATCATTGAGCAGATATGTTTCTAATGGAGTCCTGCAGGTATTGGTTCTTGGCCCCACGCTATTTAACGTTTATATCAATGACATGGAAGAAAACAAAATAATCAATGATAGTTTGCAGAAGATGCAAAATTGGGGGAGTGATAAATAATGAAGAGGACAGGTCACTGATTCAGAGTGCTCTTGATTGCTTGGTAAACTGGGTGCAAGCAAACAATGCATGTTTTAATATAGCTAAATGTAAATGTATACATCTAGGAGCAAAGAATGCAGGCCATACTTACAGGATGGGGCAACACTGAGGGAAGCAGTGACTCTGAAAAAGAACTGGGGGTTGGGGTGGATAATCAGCTGAACATGAGCTCCCAGTGCGACGCTGTGGCTAAAAGGGCTACTGTAATCCTTGGATGCATAAACAGACCAATCTTGAGTAGGAATAGAAAGGTTATTTCGCCTCTGTATTTGGCACTGGTACAACCGCTTCTGGAATACTGTGTCCAGTTCTGGTGTTCATAATTCAAGAAGGATGTTGATAAATTGAAGAGGGTTCAGAGAAGAACCACAAGAATGATTAAAGGATTAGAAAACGTGCCCTGAAAAGACAGACATAAGGAGCTGATTCTGTTTAGCTTAAGAAAGAAAAGGTTATGGGGGAACTTGATTATAGTCCGTAAGTACCTACCTGGGGAACAGTTATTTAAGAACATGCTCTTCGATTTAGCAGAGAAAGCTGTAACACAACCCAGTGGCTGGAAGTTGAAGACAGACAAATTCAGACTGGCAATAAGGCATAAGTTTTAACAGTGAGAGTAATTAACCATTGGAACAGTTTATCCAAGTTCTTGGTGGATTCTCCATCACTGGCAGATTTTATATCAAGATTGGATGTTTTTCTAAAAAGATATACTTTTGGAATTATTTCAGGGAAGATCTATGGCCTGTGTTACACAGGAGGTCAGGCAAGATGATCACAATGGCTCTTTCTGGCCTGGGAATCTATATAGACATCCCCAAGACCTCACATCCTGGCAACTATCTTTCTGGCCAATAAGGACTAGATAGTACTCTTTTCGAAGCTCATCAATACACACAATACACCTTGATCCAGGCTTGCAGCACCACTAGCTAGTCTAAATGGCCTCCCTACTACAAAGGCCACACCTACACTTTTGTGGTTGTAGGATATGAATCAGTATTTAATAGAAACTGGACAAAGAACAAGGCTGAGATCTTCATGGATATACAAATCCCTTAGACAACTAATTCTCATTAAAATTAATAGGTACTAGAGCATCCAAATCCTCCAGGTGGCTTTAAAAATCTCAGCCCAAACTAAATTTCACTAGGTGACCTACGGTAGGATTTTTACCCTCCATCAAAAGGGAACTACTGAAGATTTATATAGAGAGGAAACATGGATGCTTGAGGTGTAGCAGAAAGAAAAAAGCATATTACAGGGAGGGAAAAATTCTATGGTTGCAAAAGGAAAAACCTTTCATCCATCAATAGATAGTAAATACTGGTACTCACCATCTCTCTTGCTATTTCCACAGCTTCCTGCAGCCCATAGAGCCTGCCACACACCAGGTAGATTCCATTGGCCCAGAGAATACAACCCTCGTGGACCCAAAATTCATTGCTGTCAAGAGGTAGTTCAGGAATTTGTAACTCCAGCTCAGGGCCACCTTCTGAAGTGGGCATGGGGGCTTTTAAGTCCAAGGGAGTCTTTTCACTGCCACTGCCACCCTCAGTGGTTGCTTTCTTACAAGCAGCTCCCCTTGAAAGTGACCGAGGGGCCCCACCACAATCCTCAGAGCGATGCCGCCTCTTAAAGCGGGGGTGGGCAGCCAGGCTTCTCTGTTCTTTCTGTTGTTGCTGTTCTTCTTCCTCTTCTGTATCGGTCTTGGAGCCATTAGAAGCACTTTTGTGTCGTACCTTGACCTTGCTTTGCATTTCTGAGGCCCTCTTGGGAGGTGGGTTTTTGGGCAGCGTAGCTGCATAATCCTGGGGATAGAAAGGCCCAAAGAGGTCTCCCATGTTGCGGTAACTGGCCCACTTTCCACACAGGCAGCACACCAGATGCCCCAAGACAGAAGACTCAGTTATCACCGGGCCCTGCAGCATGAAAGTTGAGGTGGGCAGAACTTTGCTCTCAGTGTTGCTAGGAGGGGGTGTCAGTGACCTTTGTCCCTTTCGGCCCCTCACCAACTTGTTCTGCTCTTCTTCCTCTGCATTGATGATTGTGCACACAGCACCTATCTCACACTTGTTTACCACATGAATGTATGGGAAAAAGGACTTGTTCTTGGTGTCAGTTTTATCCAGCGACTGGGTGGCATACTTCAGCTTGATCTCTGGTTCTTGAGGTTCCACAATTGGAGTGGCCCGTCTAGTTTTCCGCTTTCGTGGTTGTGCTGCAGGTTTCCTCCTCTCCCTCCTTTGTCTCTTAGGTTTTGGTTCTCCACCTCTTGTCCCTTCTGATGGCTGTGGTGGTAGTGGAACTGGTGGAGGAGGAGGAGGAGGTGGTGGTGGTGGCTGCTGCTGCTGCTGCTTCTTCTGCTTGTTTACGCTACCAATAGGCCTCCCCTTTTTCTTTCCAGAGGGGAAGTATCCCTTTGGAGGGAAGCCATCTGGCTTAGGTGAAATATTTGTCACATCATCTTTTTCTTCAGACTTTGGGTTTGGTTCAGAAATCAACATACTGGAAGGAGAAACTGTTTTTGAGTCAGGAGACATCAGAGTTCCAGCTCCACTTAAGGATCCATCTGATCGTCCTTGACTACCAGACTTCTGTGAAGGTGGTGTGGCAACATTGGCCCCAGATACCTCTTTACTGACACTAGCAACTTCAGGTGTCTCCTTCTTGACTTTGTCATCCCCACTGCTGTGCCACTCTTCTGAAGATCTTGGCAGAGATGTTTCACTAGTCAATTCCTGGCTCACTTGCCCCACTGGATCTGACACAGTCTCCCCTTTTCTTTTTTCTGTCTCTGGTCCATGACTTACCAAACTCCCACCTTCAGGTGGTCCACATTTGAGGGACAGGATGTCATCAAGGGTGACTGCATCTGCACCAGTTTCAGCACTGTTGGAGGAAACACTTCTCCTGATGTTGGGGGATGTAATCTTTTGAACAATAGCTTCCAGTTTCAATCCCCGCCCCTTCCGTGGGGGCAATATTTTGGTCTTAGCCGGGCTTGTGAGGGAAACAGCAGGGCAATTCCTGTTGTCAGGACTTTGGAGATCCTTGGAGGAGTCTCCCTTTGGGAGTGGCTTGCCAGCATCTTGGCTTAGAGATGAGTGTGCATAGGAGTTGAATGCTTTGTCAGCTCCTTCCTTTGAGGGGGGAAGCAGTCGCCCTTTATCTTCTGTGCCACTGTTCTTCATATCCTGCGACTGTCTTTTGCTGGGAATAGGAGAAATGAAAGAACGGACCCTCCTCCTCATAATTAAGGGGTTTTGAGGAGACTGGTCTTCTTGGCTAGGGAGCCTCAGCATCGCATTACTAGGTTTGGGCAAATCCACAGATTCCTCTCGCCTATGCCCATCACTATCTTGAGAGCAAAACCTTTTCTGATTGGTTGCTCCTAGAGGCCCACTGTTCTTGGCAGGAGAGATCTGCCGGGAGAGATCCCAGCCAGATTCCTGTTGCTGCATCTTCTGGCCACCATGTTTTAATTCTGTGCATTTGTTTTGTGTACCATCACTCCCTATGAGACAGCGCCCAGCTTCTTGGCTTCCAGTATCATGGTAAGAGCTAGCCTGGATGTACATCATTGCTTCCTTGTCATTTTTCAAGGGACTCCTTACTCTCTCAAGGAACTGCTGTTGTCTTGGACTCTTCTTTGCCCCTTCCTGCCTGTGCTGAGCTGCAGCAATCACACCCTGTGCAGAACTGCTGCTCCAATCTTTGTATTCTTCTTGCTGCTGGTGGTATATTTGCCTTTTGTAATGATACTGGGAATTCAAACTTTGGTTAAGGTCACCAAAAGCATGAGACCTAGTGTTTGTGTGATATGCCAAAGCCAAAGATGAGCCTTCAGAGTTCTGGGGGAATGGAGAATGCAAAGAACCCCTGCTGACCCTCTCAGACAGTGTCATGTGTGGATTCATGTGGTGGAGGTCCGTTCCTGGGCCTCTGCTCCTGCCTGGTGACATCTTCAGTTTGTCAGCCAGATCCTGATATTGAGAAGGTGATTTACCTCTCATGCCCTCTCTGCTGCTTCCCATTCTTCCAGGTGCTCGTCTTAGCTGTGTTGATCTGCTGTCCTGCTGGGAGACGTAGTCTGGAGTAGAATCAGGGGCTGCAGCTCCAGGGTTGGCATTGCCTCGGAAAGACTCATGCTTAACATTGGCAGGATGACAATGGTCTCCTGATTTTTTACTGTTGAGATTGACTGAGGTCTTGGCCTGTTCAAAATCTTCCTCTTTTATTTGCCCACTATGAGACTTCAACTTTGTTTCCATGGACACCAGGCCACCAGGGAGGATGACTGACTGGCCTAAACCAGGAGTGAGACGTTCACTCCTCCCACTTCTGGCCTCAGAACCTATGTGACCAATTGGGTGAGGCCCAGGATCTCTGACAAGCTGCCTTAATGGAGATATGTCACAGATCACTGATCTTCTCTCTGAGAGTGTTCCCCCTTCATGGGCTGAAGACTGTGACTCTATCTCAAACTTTCTAGGGATAGGATAGTCAGCCAGATTGATCTGTTTTATCTCAGGAGCTGTGCCACTTGATTTCCTATCCCAGGGGCCCCAGTGAGGACTTTCCAGGAGAGACCCTATGCTTTTATTTAGGAGACTCCTACTGGTTAATTCATTGGTTTGACTAATTAGAATGTTGGGCCTCATGGCTCCTTCCAGGCTTCCAGCCATGCCTGGATGTTCTTGTGCATTCCTAGCATATCTTCTGTCTGGGTGGTGGTGATAACCCTGCAAGACCTCCTGCAGAAGACTGGGAAACTTCTCATTCCTGCCCTTTCGCTCACTATGCCCTGGAAAATCCCCTTTTTCTTGACCTGAAGGATACTGAGGAAAGCCACCAATGTTTCTCTGCATGCCAGCCCCAAGGTTGTCCTTATAGCTGTACCTCAAACTGCCAGGCGATTTGGAAGGTTCTGTTCTGCCAGGAAAACTTGAGCCAATGATTGCATGGCCAGGCTGGCTGTTTCCCTCTCCATTGTGGTTAGTATTGTTATCCCCACTCTTACTCCCTTTGCTCCCTCCTTGAGGCTCTGACTGTGGTAACACCTGCCCAGTTTCTTTTATTCCACTGGCACCAGGAGGCGCTTGGGTAGCTGGAGGAGCATCGTCTTGTGAGGATTTATCCTGGCCGCCTGATTTTTCTACTCGGCCTGTCATGGCCTCCCGAGAGACTATCACCCCAACTGTCTTTTCGTTCACCTTTGGGGTGGCCTCCACTGCTATTAGGACTTCCTTTTCACCTGGGGAACCCACATCTTCCCTAACTGTAGGGCTGGTACTGAGTTTGGCTGGCTCATTCTGAGAGCCTTGTGCTGGTGACGAGTTGGATCTCTCTAAGTTACCCCGATTGTAGGTAGTGTCAGAACTAGTGCTCTGGCCACTCAGCTGTCTGACCCTCTCTCCATGGTCCTCTGAACTGCTAGAGCAGCCGCCATCAAGGGACTCTGCCAGGGGAGACTTAAGCTGCTCCTCTGCTTGGGAGGAGCCTTCTGAGTTGGTGCAACTGTCAGCTTTTTTAGACGACGATGACCTTTTGGAACTTTTTTTCTGAGGTGCCAAGGCATCTGAAAGTAACATGTGCTGGACTGTGTTAGGAAGGTTGGCCACTTGAGAGCTTAAAGCACTTAGGCTGCTCAGCCCTGGATCTGTAAGTCTCTTCTCCTGAAGTCCTTCCAGCCCAAATCCCTTGAATCCTCCACCATGAGCATTGGGGCTCGGCATCATGGATGGTGTTGGGCTAAGCTGAGGCATCATCTGTAAAATTCGATTTCTAGAGCCTATCGACATATTGCCTTGCCCACACTGGAGGTTTTCCCCACTTGGCATGAGGGGTGATGGGGTAGAGCTGCAGCTTGGAGACTGGACCACCGAGGCAGCTGGAGATGGGTTGGATATAGGACTGAAGTTCTGATGGAACTGCATGGGTGATCTCACAGGGACTTCAGCTTGGCTGTACTGTCCCACTTGACTTTGAAGAGAGAGCTTGGTGGCAGCATTTGAGTACTGCATTACATGCTGTGAGGCGTGCTGTTGCTGCTGCCCCTGCTGCCCACCCTGGGGCATCTTAGACTGGTCAAAACTTTTTATTGGCTGAGTCTGAAAGCTGTAATTAGATTGAGTCCCATATCCCTGTGAATTAGAACCTACAGCATGGCTTTCATACTGTGAACCAGAATTCACACTGTAACTGCTATCATAGTTCTGCCCAGACTGCCCAAAACGCTGTGAGGAGGGGAAAGAGGAAGAGGAAGAAGCAGGGGGTTGATAGTGTTGGCTGAATTGACCCACTCGTAACTGGTACCCAGAAGCAGAGGAAGGCAGGGCAGATGGACGCTGCATTGGCTGCAAGTGGGAGGTGCTAGACGCAGGCTGGCTGGATGCCTGTGGTAAAGGCTGATGGGATTGATAGAGCTGCTGTCTCAGCTGTTGCACCTGCTGCTGCTGACTGGAAGCCTGCTGCTGATACTGGGCACTCCCTGGAGAGAAAGGACCAGTATAATCCTGCTGATAGTGAGATACACCCCCAAGGGCTGAATGCTGTGTTTGGAACTGGCCCACATGTCCCTCGCTCCCGTACTGGCTCCCAAAGTTGCTTCCTTGGGGTGGCCCGTAGCTCTGCACTGGTCCAGACGGCCTGCGCTGAGTTGGCTGCTGCCCGCCTGCTGCCACTGCATCCTTGTTGGAGGCCATGTAGTAAAACTCTCCTGCTTCTTTTCTAAAACCTTGGTAACTCTGGTGCCCAGAGCTCTCACCAGCCATTGCTGCAGATGCTCCTGTTGCTCCCCGGCGCCCACTGCCAGCACCTCCTCCAAAGCTCTGGAACATCTGGGCCTGCTGGCGGGGGCTAAATTCTTCTAGCCGGGATGCCCCGTGCACTTCCTGTGGGTAGCTCTGCTGGTTTCCGTGGTAACTGCTTTGCTCCCGAAAGGACTGCATGCTGTTCAGCACCAGAGTGACCCCTCGATAACCCTCCTGGAAAAAAAGGAAAAAAAATTAGCAAATTCACATCTCCCAGTCATATCATCAGTAAAATTAAACTATAGTATTTAGCAGTAATTCAAATTTAACTCCTCTCCTACCATGCAGCTCTATCAATGCTTAACACCTTAGCCACCCCTAGTAACTGAGGAAATAGGATTCCCATTTGTGCTGAGAAGTCAAAGGTGTTCATCACTCCCAACCCAGTTACAGCAGCATTCCAACATTAATGCATTTTATAAAGGCTCCTCCCAACTGTCAGCAATTGGGTTGTGTGTCCCAGAAGGACTAAACATTTCACTAAACCAATTCAAGTGGGAGAACGACTCCTATTTCAGTAACACTAACTCCCACCCCTAAATTATCCCCTACAGGCCAGGAGACGCTCAGAGTGGAGTAACTGTATTTTGTTACTACTGTGGAAGTCTGAACTAATGGCAAAAATTATATAAATTATCTTAAAAAAAATATCCAGAGACCCAGAAGCCTCTCTCCAAACATCCTCCGTTAGAAGTCAGTCCAGATGTAAATGAGACAAGATCAAAGAGGGCCCTAAAATCAAAATTATCTGGGAAACTGCAGAGGGACAGTCAACAACTCACCCAAATACATCTCTGTTCACTATACCCAAGCATCCCTATGACGACACATGGCTGAGAAGCGGCACTCCAAGAAAGTAACTGTATTCCCCCACCTAGACTCCCAACCAAAGCTTGCTTGGTTCTAATAGATGGAAAGTCACATCCAGGTAGACTGCAGCTATCCACCTCTACTTGAGGAGCAGCAGCCTACAGCTTCACCCCATACCAAGAAAAAGATGATTTATATTGGCTTGGATAAAGTTAACAGACCATTTTTTTAAAAAGCCAAAAATATACTTCTTAAATACCTGGTATAAACCACCTATATTCACATCACCATCCCATGAAGTTACATTTCAAGGAAGTTTCCCTATATATCTCAATATTCATGTCTCAGTCCTTGAGAAGGAGTCATGAGCTCTAACTGCAGAACTGGTATGGAATTCAGCCTTATATTTCAGCAGAAGCCTGACATTTGTTGCTAGCTGAACAAGTTTTTGTGTATTGTCCTTTTCAGAATTAAAAATGAACGTGCAATCTACATAAGGGCCTATTGCTTCTGACATCCCAGCTACCCTCCAACCAGTGCACAAATGGGGGAGGCAACATGGAGACAAACTTATCCAACCCATCCTCAGGCTTTAGAGTAAGGCACACAGACACAAAGGAAATGAAGGGCATGTCTACACTACAAAATTTAAATGATTTAAGTTGGGTCAACCTACAGGCACTGCAGTAATTAAATCAGCTGTTTGTGTCCACATTATGCTCCTTCTGTCGGTGGTGCACGTCCTCCCCATGAGCACTTGCACTGAGTTGAGTGGGGCATTGTGGGGCTCTGTCCATCAGCCTGGGTCTCCGGTCATCAAAGGCAGCAACAGGCGATGTAAGCAATGCAGTGTCTATATGAACACTATGTCAACTAACTACATCGACCTAAGTGCTACGCCTCTCGCAAAGGTGAAGCTTGGCGTAGCTGGCAAGTTAAATCAGCAGGAGGAACTTTGTAGCGTAGACGCTTACATAATTAGGTTGACTACCTTACATCAACCTAACTCTTTAGTGTAGACCAGGCCTGAGAAACAGGACAAGAAAAACACAAGTATAAAGTGGTGTCTCCAGGCTATGGATGGAGAAATTAGAGACGCACCTATTGTAACAGATAGCTGTTATGCAGCTACCCTCTGGGCTCCACAATCAGAAATACTCCCACACTTCAGTTTTTGAGTCTACCCCAAATCTTTCCTTTTGTATCCACTTTTCAAAAGATGACCTCCTTCCCACTCCTCACAAGATCAGGCTTTTTCATAGGACTCCAGACTCATTCTAACACATCATTTAAAACAGGTTTACCCCATACACATTTAAAAAAAAAAAAAAAAGTGGTCTCAGAAGCCTTTTCTACACTAAAGTAGTTTTGCAAAACTTTTCCACCATTGCTAACACCTGTTCAACTCCAACAGTATCAGTGGCATTAGGAGCTCTAGTGTAGTCAGGGTATTTTAAGCCTTATTTCATCAATTGCTTCTTTTAAAGGTTGACTCTTCTAAGGCTGGTTTACACCTAAAATTTAGATTGACCTAGCTATGTCGCTCAGGGCTATGAAAAATTTTGCACATAGTTAGGTTGACCTAACCTCCATTTGTGGATGCAGCTAGGTCAATGGAAGAATTCTGCCGTCAACCTAGCTACTGCCTCTTAAGGGGGTAGATCTACTACAGCAATGGAAAAATCCCTTCCATCGCTGTAGCAAGTGTCTACATTATAGCACTACAGAGGCCTAGCTGCAGTGCTGTAGTTGTGCCACTGCAGTATCTGTAGTGTAGACATACCCTTAGCGTTCCAAAAATCCAGTACTTACTCAGATTGCTCTGAAATTTGGTGCACCTCTCAGGAGTGCAGCGTAGGGTTAGTGATCCAACTTTGGGGCATTTAAGCAAGGGGTTCCTGAGATACAGGTTCCCCATCCCCAAGAAAACCCCCAGCATCTCTTGAGATTGACAGATTCTACCAATGGTTTTTGCACAGACCTAGGGATAAAAACATAGCTCTAATCATGACCAAAATGGTCTCAATTGCTCACACTTACCCCAATTTGTGCATGATACCCACTAACACTTTGAGGGACCAAAATTGAAAACAGTATTCGAAAAATAGTTTTGCTCTCTAGTCATGCCCATGCCTAATGCTCATGAGCCAAACAAATTACATTGCACACATGCAGACAGAGTGCCCAAGAAGGTTACTATCCAGCTACAACTCATAGAACTTGTGTGGCTCAAGTGCCATTGAACCGAGCAACAGGCAGGCATGTAGGCTGGAACACAAGCCTTGGCAGAAAGCTGAAAATGAAACAAGTATATTGCTACAATCTGCCTCTGTCAAAGGGGTTCTTGTTTTGGGGAAATGTAAAAGACAGTTACCTTTTCCGTAACTGGTATTCTTTGAGATGTGTTGCTCATGTCCATTCCATATTAGGGGTGTGTGCTCGCCACATGCAGGGCCAGCTTTAGGCCTATTCCCCGGAATCGGAGCCTGCGGGTAAGAGGGCCCCGCGCCTTAGGCTCACCCAGCGACGGTCCACTCCAGCGGCATTTCGGCAGCGGGGGGGCCCGCTCCGGGGTCTTTGGCGGCATTTCGGCGGCGGGGGGGGGGGGGGGCCCCCCGNCGGAAGACACGGAGTGGACCCCTCCGCCGCCAAAGTGCCGCCGAAGACCCGGACCACGGAATCGGGCCCCGCAGGTCCTAAAGCCGGCCCTGGCCACATGTACCAGTGCCGGAAGTCTTTCCCTCAGCAGTATCCGTAGGGGACCAGCTCTGGCGCCCCTAGGGTCGTGCCTGCATGGCGCGGTATAAGGGGCACCACTGGCCCCCCGCCCACCCTCAGTTCCTTCTTGCCAGAAATTCCAACAGTGGGTAAGGAGGGCGGGTCATGGAATGGGTATAAGCAACACATCTAGAAGAACACCAGTTACGGAAAAGGTAACTGTCTTTTCTTCTTCGAGTGCTTGCTCATGTCCATTCCATATTAGGTGACTCCACAGCAGTACCCCTGGAGGTGGGTAGGAGTTCACAGACGTGTAGACTGCAACACAGCTCTGCCAAACCCAGCATCATCCCTGGCCTGCTGAGTGATGGCATAATGAGAGGTAAACGTGTACACAGAGGCCCACATTGTGGCTCTACAGATGTCCTGGATAGGGATGTGCACCAGGAAGGCCGCCAAAGAAGCCCACTCGACGAGAGCACAGGCGCTGACAATCAGCGGTGGCGGAACCCCCGCCAGGTCCTAACAGGTCCTTATGCACGAGGTGATCCAATTGGAAATCTTCTGCGAGGACACCAGGTGACCCTTCATCCTATCCGCTGTAGCGATGAAAAGTTGAGATGATTTACGGAAAGGCTTGGTACGTTCTAAGTAAAAAGCCAAGGCCCTCCGGACATCTAGGGCGTGAAGATGCCTCTCTTTACTGGTCTTGTGCGGTTTGGGACAGAACACCGGGAGAAAGTTGTCCTGGTTCATATGGAAGATGGGAGACCACCTTTGGCAGGAAGGCCGGGTGGGACCACAACTGAACCTTATCTTTGTAGATGACCGTGTACGGTGGTTCTGAGGTCAAGCTTTAAATTTCCAAGACCCGTCTTGCCAACATCACCGCCACCAGGGACGTGACCTTCCATGACAGATGGGAAAGGGATCAGGACCCCAGCAGTTCAAAGGGCGGGCCAGTGAGCCTACAGAAGACCAAGTTAAGATCCCACTGCGGGACGAAAGCCTGCACCTGCGGGAAGAGTCTCTCCAGCCCTCTCAATAATCTGATCGTCATGTCACGGGAGAACACCGTCTGTCCTTGGATTGGCAGATGAAAAGCAGAGATGGCCACAAGATGCACTCTAATGGAAGAGTGTGCCAGGCCCTGGTTCCTCAAATGGAGCAGGTAGTCCAGGACAGCCTGTATGTAGGAACATGAGGGAGAGATGCCCCGTTCGGATGCCCAGCAGGAAAACCTCGTCCACTTGGCCAGGTAAGTCAGTCTAGTTGAGGGCTTCCTACTTTCCAGGAGGACCTGTTGGACTCCTTCCGAACAGGTCCACTCCGCCGGGTTCAGCCACACAGCATCCATGCTGAGAGGTAGAGGGACCCGAGATTGGGGTGTAAGAGCCAACCGTGGCCCTGCGACAGCAGGTCCGGTCGATTGGGCAGGGGCCAGGGAGGG
The DNA here is from genome assembly GCA_003942145.1 of Platysternon megacephalum. NCBI lineage: Eukaryota > Metazoa > Chordata > Testudines > Platysternidae > Platysternon > Platysternon megacephalum. The sequence continues at coordinate 4,801,931 of QXTE01000087.1, forward strand.
GCCGCTGACAGGCTCATGAGTGCGCCAAACCAATGCTGGCGAGGCTACGCCGGGGCGATCATGATAACCTGCACCTGGTCTCTCGATCTTTGCCAGGGCCCTGCTGATGACTGGAATCGGAGGGAAGGCGTACATCAGGCTCCCTGACCATGATAGGAGGAAGGCATCGAGAGGGAGTCCTTGCTCAGACCCTGTCAAGAACAAAACTGGTGGCATTTCCTGTTGTCTGGTAGTGAACAGGTCCATTTGGGGAGTTCCCCACCTTTGGAAGATCATGCAGGCTACCTCTATATGGAGCGACTACTCATGGTGAAAGGAGAAGTCCCTGCTGAGCTGGTCTGCCAGTGTATTCCTGACGCCGGGAAGGTGACAGCTTCCAGGTGTATTTTGTGGCTGATGCAGAAGTCCCACAGACAGAGCACCTCCTGATAGAGAGCCGACGAGCACACTCCCCCTTGCCTGTTAATGTAGAACATTGCTGATGGACAACACAGCCTCGCTCGTATGACCTTGCCCAACAGGTGGGGCAAGACGACTCCACACGCCAGCTAGACTGCTCAGAGCTCTTTGACATTTATGTGTAACTGCGCCTCCTCCGGGGACCACATCCCATGTCTGGAGGTTGCCGAGATGTGCCCCTCAGCCCAGGTATCCGACATCAACTCAATGGAGTGAGGAGGGTTGTCGAACGGAATCCCTTCCAGGGCTGACCTGCGGTCGGTCCACCATCGCAGTGAGGTAAGTATCGCCTGGGGAATGACAACGATCTTCTCCAGGGGGTCTCGGGACTGCGAATAGACCGTCGCCAGCCATTGTTGCAGGGGCCACATCCATAGCCTGGCATGGAGGACCATGTGAGTAAACGCTGCCATGTGGCCCAGCAGGCACAGGCAGACCTTGGCTGTAGTCAGAGGGAACACAGAGACTTCCGCAATGAGGTTCGCTATCGTGTGGAACCTTTCCAGCTGCAGGAACACTCTGACACAGGTAGAGTCGAGGACCGCTCCAATGAACTCTATCCTCTGCACTGGCACAAACGTCAACTTTTTGTCGTTCACCAGCAGGCCCAGAGAGCAGCACGTGGCTTGAAGTACCGCGACATCCCTTCAAACTTGAGACCTGGAGCCACTCTTGACGAGCCAGTCATCGAGGTACAGATAGATCTGGATTCCTCAGTGCCTGAGGTAAGCCGCCACCACCGACATGCACTTGGTAAACACCCTCGGTGCTGTCGCCAGGCCGAACAGGAGGACGGTAAATTGGTAGTGGTGGGGCCCCACCATAAACCAGAGGAAGCGTCTGTGTCCTTGAAAGATCGCTATGTGGAAGTATGCGTCCTTCAAGTTGAGGGCAGCATACCAGTCTCCCGGATCCAGAGAGGCGATAATAGAAGACGGAGAGACCATGTGGAACTTTAGCTTCTGTAGGTACTTGTTGAGGTCTCCATAGGCGCCAATTCTGTGGGTGCTGCGGTGCTGGAATGGTGCAGGGGCGGAGAGGTGGGGGGGCGGGGTCGAGCACACACGGGGCAGAGGGGAAGTCGGTGCCTATGGAGGTCTCGCAGGTCCAGGATAGACTGTAGACCGCCCTTGGCCTTTGGGATTAAAAAGTACCAGGAATAGAACCCTTTGTTCTTGTACTCGAGAGGAACTTCTTCCACCGCACCCAGCTGTAGTAATCCCTTTAACTTCTGCACGAGGAGATTCTCGTGAGAAGGGTCCCTGAAGAGAGACAGGGAAGGTGGGTGGGAAGGGGGGGTAGAAAGGAACTGGAGGGTATAACCCCATTCCACTGTGCTGAGGACCCAGCGGTCCAAAGTTATAGCGGTCCACGCCAGGAGGAAAGGGGAAAGGCGGTCGGAGAACACTAGGAAAGATGGATCTGGGTAGGTTGCCCTCGGGTGCACCCTCAAAACAACTGTTTGGCCCCGTTTATTACGGGTCAAGCCCGACTGGGCCGAAGGTAGAGGTGGGTGGCTCAGGCGGCGCTTGTAACCCTTGGCTCCTTTGTGGGGCTGGTCCTGCTGAGGCTGGCTCCCCTGGCCCTGAGGCTGCTGTGGTTTGAATCGCTTACGCACCGGGGCTGGGACGTAGAGACCCAGGGTTTTCAGGGTGGTGCGGGAGTCCTTGAGGCCATGCAACTTGTTCTCTGTTTGCTCCGCAAATAGGGCCCCGCTATCGAAGGGCAGGTCCTGCAATGACTGCTGGGTCTCGATGGACAACCCAGAGAGGAGCAGCCAGGAGACTTGCCGCATGGAGATAGCAGAAGTCATGGTGCGGACAGCAGCATCAGCAGCATCCGACAATGCCCGGAGGGCCACCCTGGCTGCAGTCGTGCCCTCATCGAGGATCACTCGGAACTCCTTTTTGGAAGCCTCAGGGAGCAACCCTTCGAACTTGGCCATGGCTTGCCACATATTAAAGTCATATCGGCCAAGTAGGGCTTGGTGGTTGGCCACTCTCAGCTGAGGCTGGAAGACGAATAAACCTTACGTCCAAAGAGATCCAGCCTCCTTGAGTCTTTATTTTTGGTGGTGGCCCCGGCTTGTCCTTTCCTCTCCTTGTGGTTAACTGCCTCAACCACAAGGGAATTAGGGGCTGGATGGGAATATAAGTACTCGTGCCTTTTGGTCGGCAGGAAGTACTTGCATTCAGCCCTTTTAGAGATAGGAGCCAGGGAAGAGGGGGTCTGCCACAGGGCACTAGTGATTTTGGAAACCCCTTTATGAAGGGGTAGAGCTACCCTGGCAGGAGCCAAGGAGCAGAGGACTTCAAACAGAGAGTCCGAGGGCTCTTCCAATTCCTCTGCCTGAAACCCCAGGTTAGAAACGACCGACTTCAAATGTTCCTGGTGCGCTTTGGCGTCATCCTGAGGAACTGGGTGAGGGGGCCCTGTGACAGCCTCGTCTGGCAACAATGAGAACAATGACGTGGGAATCTCCACGTCCTTTGGTGGTCCTGCAGCTTGCTCCCATGGGAGCTCCTGGACCTGTGGGGTCTTACCCCCCCAAAGCCTCGAGCAGCGGAGGGGGACAGGATACTGAGGCCGCTGGCCTCTCCAAGGCTCCCAACATCAATCGGGCAGCCTGGGAAGGTTGGGTGAACCCCCAAAGGTTCCATGGATACCATGGTGTCGGCCACTGCACTTGGGGCCATGGGACAGGTTTCAGTGCTGATAATGTAGTTGGCACCGCCAGTACCGAGGCTTGTCCCGCAGGCAGGGAACCTCGCTCCAAGCCGGAGCTACCAGCAGAGTGGTCGGTACTGGGCGACCAGGATTGGGCTAAGCGGTGGCTCTTGTCCAACCGGTGCCAGTCGCTGCATCCCAAAATTGACCTGTCCAAACGAGACTATCTTGGTCGGGCTCTTGGGGACCAAGGGCATTCGGCGGATCTGCGTTGGATAACTGGCGATCCACGCCTCACGCTACTCAACTGGTACCGGGAGCTACTATGGGCCGGTTGCCGAGAGGATTGTCCTGAGTATGGTGACCTCCTTCTTGGAGACAGGTGATGACGGCCCAGCGATCAGCGGTCTCTGGTGTCTGATAAGTACCAGGCCCTTGGAGACGATTGGGGCTGGTCCCGGAGTTCTTGCCAGGTGGCGCGTGCGTCAGAGGGTCTATGCCAATCTACTGGCGAGGTACGCCATGAGTCCTTTGATCGGTGCCCCCGGTGCGGGGACCGAAGAGGGCTCCTCTGAGCCTCCCTCTCCAGTCCTGAGGCGTGGCAGCTGTTGGCGGGTGAATGCTGGCAGGACGTCCCTCTCGATGGGGATCGGTACAGCTGAGGCGGGGACACATGCAGAAGTCCCAACACGGGTTTTCCCTGAGACCCGGGTACCGCGGGAGCCGGTGTGGGCAGTACTGGGAGCATCAGGATCTCTTGAGCCGCTCGAAGAGCCTCGGGCGTCAAAGGCACCTGAAGCAGGCTAGGGCCTGCACCACTACCGGGGTCACAGGTGAAGCATGGGATGGGCTGCACCGCTCGACCTGAGCTGGGGCCCAACTTCCCAAAGGGGGTGTTGAACTGCCCAGCATGGGTCGTGGCTCACCCCCAGCCCTCTCCTGTCCCTTACTGGAAATCTGAGATCTTCCCCTCCCAGTCTTTTTCGGCTTCCCCGGAGCCGTGGAGGGGGACCGGTGTCAGCTCGTGGACGGAGCCAGTGGAGCACTGTGCACGGAGGCTGCAGTGCTCAGTGTGGAGTGAGTGCCAACTCCATTAGGAGCGCTTTCAGGCGGATATCGCACTCCTTCTTCGTCCTAGGTTTAAAGGACTTGTAAGCACCTTAGGCAGCTGGTATGGGGATCGCTGACGGGCATAGGCCATTTGCAGCGATCGCAGGGCTTAAAGCCTCTGCTTGTTGGTGTAAAACATGGCAGTGGTGTTGTCCGTCAGAACTGCTACACACTGACCTTGTAGTCAGGGCTGAAAGATCTGACATGCTAGTCGCACTGCCCTCAGCTCAACGTTGATATGGAGGGAGAGCTCGTCCTGTGACCAAAGGCCCCGTGTTTGGAAGTCTCCCAAATGCGCACCCCATCCCAGAGCCGACGCGTCCGTTACCAGGAACAAGGAGGGATGAGGACTGTTAAAGGGGACTCCTTCGCACACAGTCCGAGGGTTGAGCCACCATTGAAGGGACTCGAGCACCTGTCCCGGCACTGTGACCACTGAATTCAGGCTGTCGTGTCCCAGGCGGTAGGCTGAAGCGAGCCAAGCCTGTAGAGGCCTGAGCCTTAGTCTGGAGTGCCGGGTCACATAAGTGCAGGCTGCCATGTGGCCGAGGGGACTCAGGCATCCCCATGCTGAAGTGGTCAGGTATTGCTGGAGGCCTTGAATGATGTCTGTGATGGCTTGGAATCGGGACTCTGGCAAAAGTGCCCTTGCCTGAACTGAGTCCAACACGGCCCCGATGAATTCTATTCTTTGGGTCGGTTCCAAGGTTGACTTCCTCGAGTTGAGGAGAAGACCTAGTCTCTCGAATGTGGACCTGACCAACTGGATGAGAGATTCCACCTGCCCCCTTGTGTGGCCCCTGAGCAGCCAGTCGTCGAGGTAGGGGTATACCTGCACCTGCCTCCAATGGAGAAAAGCGGCCACAACCGACATGCACTTGGTGAACACTCTGGGGGCTGTTGAGAGGCCTGTGAATTTATAATGTTTGTGGTTGACCACGAGGAGTAGGAATCACCTGTGTGCAGGCCAAATAGCTATATGGAAGTACGTGTCTTTCATGTCGAGGGCGGCGTACCAGTCTCTCGGATCCAGAGAAGGGATAATTGTGCCCAGGGAGACCATGCAGAACTTCAACTTTACCATGAACTTGTTGAGTCCTCGCAGATCTAGAATGGGTCTGAGACCCCCCGCCCCCCCTTGGCTTTGGGGATTAGGAAGTATCAGGAATAGAATCCCTTGACCCTGAGGAACCTCCTCCACCACTTCCATGGCAAGGAGCGCCTGCACCTCCTGGATAAGGAGTTGCTCGTGAGAAGGGTCCCTGAAAAGGGATGGGAAAGGGGGGTGGGAGGGAGGGCAGGAGCAGAACTGGAGAGAATATCCCACTTCTACCATATGGAGAACCCAGCGGTCCGAAGTTATTTGGGACCAAGCATGGTAGAAGTGGGACAGATGATTCAAGAAAGATGGGGAAGGATCCGGAATTGAGGCTGGTGTGCCGTCCTTGGAGTTCTTTTTGAAGGTGTGCCCTTGGAACCCGATGATGGTTTAGTCGGACCCTGGGCCTGCCCAAGGGGTTGGAAGGCTTTCCATCTGCCATTCCTGCCCCTTCTCCTATAGAAGTCCTGCTTTGGCCAAGGAGGATAGGAGCACTGCTGCTGAGGCTTGAAATGTTTGCGTTGGGTTGCCGGGGTGTGCATACCCAAGGATTTCATGGTAGCCCTGGAGACCTTTAGGCTATGCAGCCTAGAGTCAGTTTGCTCTGCAAACAGACCTGCCCCATCAAAAGGCAGATCCTGCATGGTCTGTTGAACCTCGGGCGGGAGTCCAGAGGCCTGCAGCCATGAGCTACGCCTCATGGTGATATGGGAGGACAAGGTTCGCACCACTGAGTCCGCAGCATCCAGTGAGGCCTGTAAAGAGGTCCGTGCCACCACCTTGCCCTCCTCCACTATCGCTCTAAACTCCTCCCCAGACTCTGTTGGCACCAGCTCCTTAAACTTGAGCATCGAGTTCAAGGAGTTGAAGCTATATCTACTCAGAATTGTGTGCTGGTTGGCAATCCTGAGTTGCAACCCCCCTGTAGAATACACTTTACCCCCAAATAAATCTAGGTGCTTGACGTCCTTTGACTTAGGCGCTGGGGCTTGTTGTCCCTGCCTCTCCTTCTCGTTTACTGCAGCCACCACCAATGAGCAAGGCTGCGCATGTGTGAAGAGGTATTCATATCCCTCAGATGGGATGAAATACTTCCTCTCCACACCCTTTGCGGTGGGAGGGATGGAGGCCGAGGTCTGCCAAATGGTCTTAGTATTGGCCTGTATAGTCTTGATGAGGGGTAGAGCCACACTTGACAGGCCTTCCGGGGCCAGGATGTCGACCATTGGGTCCTCTGACTCCATCACCTCCTCAGCCTGCAAGCCCATATTTCGCACCACCCTGCGAAGGAGGTCCTAGTGGGCACAGCTCTGTATGAGGGGTGGTCAAGAGATGGAGGTGCCTGCAACCGCCTCATCTGGGGAGGATGATGATGAGGCTCCTGACCCTCTTGGTCTTCAGGGGCCTCCTGTCCCGCCTCTCTGTCGGGGCCAACCACACCTGGATCAGGCTCAGAAACTGGGGTTGGTTCCAGGGGAGGTCAAGTGACCAGTACCTCCTTGGCACCCCTAGGGGTGGGGCGATTGGCTGATGCATCTGGCACCCACGGTTCAGAGGTCGCTGAACAGGAACCTTTGGATTGGGTGCCCTGGGCCTGGTGGTATGCCCATGGGGTCCAAAGTGGCCACTGCACTGGTCCCTGCCACTGCACAGGCCATGGCACTGCCCCCACCTCAGGCCTTCCCTGGCCTGACCGGTGCTGGCCCTGCTCTGAGTATCTAGACCCCATCTCCGAGTCCGAAGACGGGGACCGGGACCGCGATGGCCAGGGCAGTGCCGAGTGGACCTGGACTGGTGAGCAGTGTTGCGAGGCTGGGGGAGCAGTGTCGAGATTGGGATCCGTGTGGGGACGCTGACCAGTGCCGGGATGACTGGTGCTGGGAGCGGGAATTGCTGTGCGACATGGATCGATGTGAGGATCGGCATCACAATTGGGAGCAGCAGTGCTGAGAGACAGAGCATCACCAGTTTGCCCCGAGACGGTGCCACACATTGCGGTACCAGAGGCTTGGCACGAAGGACCAGGGACCGTGGTGCTGTCATGTCGATGAGGTGCCTCGCAGCCTCAAAGGTATCCGGGGTGGATGGCAATTCCACCTCCTCGATGACCTGGCTCGGGGGAGTCCAACGGCACCAGACTCGACTCCTTGCGGAGCCGAAGTCAACGGTACTGGCTCCAAAGACTTCGGCACTGGGTGCACCTCTCGGGGACGTGCCCCATTGGCCAGCTCCAAAGGGGTGGGTCTCTGAGTCTGAGATCCACTCCTCCCCTGCTTCCGCCGCTTCTGCGTCGGGGAATGGCACCGATGCCGGGTTGATCCTGACGGTTTTGGCGCCGGGGAGCAGCAGTGCCGTGGGTGTCTCCCAGAGTCCTTCCACGGTGCCGCTTCTACCATTGTTGCCGGGGCACTGTGCACCAATGAGCTCGGTGCCGGGCCTTGCAGCGCCGATGTAGGTTGCGGTCTGAGTGCCGCCTCCATAAGGCGCTGTTGAGATGAAAGTCTTGCTCCTTTTTTGTTCTGGGGCGAAACCCTTTACAAATCCTGCACTTGTCTGCTTGATGTGCTTTCCCCAGACACTTTAAGCAAGCGTTGTGGGGGTCATCCATTGGGATGGGCTTGCTGTAGGACTTGCAGGGCTTGAACCACTGGGACTTAGGCATGTAAGTCCCGCAAAGAGAATTCAGTCGGGGTAGAGGGTAAACCCCCCAGCCCAACAGCTAGCTAACTACTAACTATAACAACTAAGAACTAAACAACTACAAAATACAAACAGTCCGAACAGAAGCTAGGGAAACGCAGAGAGCTTGCAAAGCTTCCAACGACCGTCACTGGCGGTAAGAAGGAACTGAGGTGGTGCCAGGTCAGCAGGGTCCTATATTGAGCACCATGAAGGTGCCACTCCAGGGGGCTCCACAGCCAACCCGACGGGTGCTGCTAGGGGAAAAACTTTCCGACAACTGTGCACGTGGCGCGCACACATCTAATTGGAATCGATGAGAGCAAGCACTCGAAGAAGAATTAGGGGATTTAAGGGGAGGAGAGGTAGCACTCAGGTCAGGGGGGACCTGTCAGTCCCACATTCTCCCCTCTTGTGTATGCACCAGGATCCATGAGAGCCCTGCTTATGGAAGGAAGTTTTAGCCCCTCTCCTTGCCACCACCCTCATGTGAGCTGGGATCTGGGGAGCCCTGTCCCTCAAGGGGCATCTGAGCTCCTCTTCCTGTCCCCCAAGAGGGAGCCAGGATTTGACTGCAGAAAACCGAACACCCTTGCCCAACCCCTGCCCTGAGGCCCCACCCCAGCTCACTCCATCCCCCCCATCATTCACTCTCCCCCACCCTCGCTCACTTTCACCAGGCTGGGGCAGGGGATTGGGGTGCAGGAGGGAGATCAGGGTGCAGGCTCTGGACAGCGCTTACCTCAGGCGGCTCCCGGAAGCAGCCGGCATGTCCCTGCAGGCACTGCCCCCGCAGCTCCCATTGGCCACGGTTCCCAGTGCTCAGGGCGGGGGCAGTGCGTGGAGCCTCCTTGGCCACCCCTGCACCTAGGAGCCAGAGGGACATGTCGGCCGCTTAGGGAGCCACGCGGCACCAGGGCAGGCAGAGAGCCTGCCTTAGGCCTGCTGCGCCACCGAATGACTTTTAACGGCCCGGTCAGCAGTGCTGACCAGAGCCGCCAGGGTCCATTTTCGACCGGGCGTTCCAGTCAAAAAACAGACTCCTGGCAACCCTAGCTCTTGCCCATTGGTCGGGGAGAAGAAATCAAAGCCCCTGTCCCTGTGCATCTGCAAGGTCTGTGGGTGTCTGCGAACCTCTTCCTGCATTCTCAGATGTTTGCTGGGATCTGGGGGGGACCTCGCCTTTCTGGAGAAGGTCTGAGCTCCTCTCCTTACCCCATGTGCATGTGCCAGGACCTGGAGGGGCCCATGCCCCTCTCTGGCCATCATATGACCTGGGATCTGAGGGACCACTCTGGAGAGATCTGATCTCCTCTCCCTTACAACCCCGCATGTGAGCTGGCATCTGGGGAAACATTGCTCCTCTGAATGGCTTTGAGTCCATCTTCCTGCCCCCATTTGTGAGATCACATCTGGAGAATCCCTGCTCCTCAGGGTTGGAAGCTGTGAACAGACATGCTGGGACTCTGGGAGCATGCACCAAGATCACACTGCTGAGACTAGGGTGAGAGTTGACACAGGCATGATTGATGCATATCAGATTCTCAAGCATTGGAGTGGGGGGGAGGGGAGGCAGGCTGGCTGGGATATATTGACACCTACTGTGATAAATGGAGCAGTTCACACATCTCAAAGCTATTGTTCCAGGCTGTATTCATCTCCATGGGGTGTTCTCATTCAGCTGAGAACATCCCCCATGTGCTGAGATGAATTGTCACTTCACACCTCATTGAGCCTCCTATGCTCCAGAACAGTGGTTTTTCGAACTGGGGTACGTACCCCTCTTGTCTGGGGGTACACAAGAAAAATCCTGTAATGACAGACAACATATTTTATTTAATAAGACTTGGGCAATCTAATCAATGTTTATTGTCCTTTTGATTAAAACTGCAGGCGCATTGGTGTAGGTTTCCTTTCTGCTGTGCGACTCAGAATCAGGTTTTCAAACTGAAGGGCACACCCCACAAAGGGAGCGTGCAGGAACGTTCAGGGGGGCTCATGCTGGCAATGCAAGGTGGGGCTCAGCTCACGGAGAGAATGCCACCTCCAATTTTCAAACTTTTTAGCTGAGTCCCCCTTTGAGTTAGTTTTTGGTTGCACCCCACCAACCCAGACAGGTTGGGTGGCCCACTGAGGTGAGTCAGGGAGTGGAGATGCCGTGTTGGGATGGCCCGAGCCACCTGGTGTCACCACTCACCCTCCTGAACACTCCTCCGTGACCCCCCAGGGGGGCATGACCCACAGTTTGAAAACGTCTAGAAGCTGTTGCAAAATGGAAGGCAGAAATCTGCACTTGTCACTTCTGCCTCTCTCAGATGGGGGTACGTGGAAGACTACATTATTTGGAAAGAGATACACAGCCTAAAAAGTTTGAAAACCACTGCTCCAGATGGATGTATCGAGCCTCTGCTAAGTCACTTCACCTCTGTGCTTCAATTTCCACATTTGTACAATGGGAAGAATGTTTCCCTCCTTGGTAAAGTGCTCTAAGATCTACTGATGCAACATGCTATGTAAATACCATCTTCATCTGGCCACAGAGGTTATCTTAACTGCAACCCTACACAACAACCACTACTTTAATGACCACTAACTCCCAAGAACATGTTATAAAACTCCAGGAAATTCATCAAAAAAATCTTGTTAACTCAGAATTAAGGTTGCCCGGTGGTACCTCCCACCCTTTCAAACAAATTTCACAAAACTAAAATGTCTGAAAACCAGGAAATATAGAATAAAGGTGTACACACCCATGCAACTGTAACTCTGCCCTCTGAGTGATGCCCCAATATGCCCCTAACACACACGCTTGCACTCTGCCTTTGCACTATACTGAACAGGAGCTACTTATATCAGCCTAACACTCCACAGAAAAATCACCATATCTAACACATTTTACAACCCCTTCACTCTTATGCACACTATGCCATCTAACAAACAAGTCACTTAGCCATCACTAAACTCAGAGTCCATACCTCATATCCCCCCTAACTGCTGACACACTTCCTGGCAAGAAGACCACCTTGTGCCCTGCTGACACAATCCACAATACTGAAATGAAACACAGTGGATCTCATGATACACATGTACCTCTTTCCTTTGATCACACATGTGGGGATCAGACAGAGAGGCTCATACCCCACAAAAAGGCATGGACCCCATAGATTGCCTCATATCACAATCACAGCTCTGCCAAGCTGCTCCAACTAACCCCTCTGCCATTCAGTACAATTACACCAAACTCAGTGAATCCTGCTGGAGTGCATGCAGATAATTCCTAGTGGCTATTGGCAGCCCCAGTTAAGGTTGTTTGGGAGTGTACCTTAGTTCTTCATTTCGAGGTTTTCACAAGTTTGAGTTTATTCTAGAAGGGCACACAATGCCACCAGGCAAGTTTTGTCAGTGGACAGACTATAGGAGAGAAACAGTGAAAAACTACACACAAGGTAATGTCAAATGAACAAAGCAAACAAAAGTTGGATCTTACCAACAACAGGACATAAAAAATTCAGACTAAAGAGTCTGGTGTCCTTTTAAACAGAATCCTCTGTGCCTCTGCATAAAACCCATCCTGCATTTCTCACAGGATTATTTGACTGATCCATACAATTAGCAGAATTATGAAACTGAACAGCACTATAATGGTTTTTATTTAGGAATGGGTAAGGATATGTGGGAGAAGTCTTAATCCCATGAATTTGGGGCAGGGACCATCTTTTTGTTTTGTGGTTGTTCAGCGCTGAGCACAACTGGCCCTGTCCAGAGTTCCTTTGATTACCCCTGCTGTAGCATCTATTATTTTTGTCAAGTTCCAAATTTCCTGGTCAAGGTCCAGACTGCAGAAACATTTTTCACACCGCAATAACAATAAGTAGTAGTAAATAAATCAAGTAGTCCATTCAAAATTGTCTGGCGGTCCGGATTTGGCCCGCGGTCTGCCTACCTCTGCGCTATGGTAATACAAATAAATAATAATTACTACATAACAATACTTTAATTGAAACATACTACCTGTTCCTGTTATTCTTGTAATATGATACCACTGTTCTTAGACTAAATGCTGTGCTGACAGAGTATAGGCCAAAGGATTATTTCACAGGTGAATCTTTTAGAGAAGACATGTCCAGGTAGACTGCAGCTATCCACCTCTACATAAGTAGAGGCTTATAAATTCCATATATTTTTTCCTGCTACAGGTGGGTTATACTGGCTTGGATAAAACATAACTGGAACCATTTTAAAAAGCCAAAACATACACCTGGTGCAATAATCTATACTCATATCATTACACTTGTTCAGCAGATCCAGCTTTACTTATTACATGAGTCTCAGCTACCACTTCCTTCTCTATTTGTAGGAAGTCAAAAAGGATGACATACCAGTTTCTGACTGCACACTCCCACACAGCTCACATCAATCTGCACATCCATTGCCCCAGATCTGCACTTCTGCCCCAATCTGTATCCAGCAGGGGCTCTCAGCCGTCCATCCCACACAAACAAGCTACACACCTTTTTGATATGACCACCTCTACCAGCAGCCACACATGCCCCTTCCCACCAAATCCACCCTTACTCGCATTCTGACTGCCAGCACACATACATATCTACACCTGTAGTGTTATATTCCTACCCTGCCCATTTATCTTTATTCACAGTGAGAAACCAATCCTCAGTATAGCTCTCTACCCACTGTTAGACATACACCTTCATCCCCAGGTGCATCCAGCCCTGTCAGTACAGGCTCACCATTTGCCATATGTATTTATAGTCCCCAGCATCACACTCATCCAGGGACATCAAAAGTGACTTGACAGACTACCTTCAACGAGTTAGCCTCACTTCCCTCCTCTCCTCAATACACTCCCCCAATATCCAGTAGCCAAAATTCAGAGTGGTAGGAACAAAGGAAAAGAAAAGAAAACCACTAACTGTGGTGGGTGATCAGTGAATAATTTATGAAAGTATACTGTCTTTGTACTAATTATTTATGTGCAGAGAAGCAACTTGCCCCACTATCAATACTACTAAATTATTTGCTGTAAGATGTAGAGTGACCTAAGCTACTATCTGAACCCTGCTCCAAAAGGTAGCCCAGGGGAGTATGGGATATGAGAAGATCCAAAATGTATCTTAGAGCTCATCTACACTATGGGTCTGGTTTGGTTTACTGAAGTTTATAAACAAATGGTAATACTTATCCTACATACAACATATTAACACAAGTAGGGCTCCATGTCTGTCATGGAGGTCGCAGAAGTCACAGATTCTGTGACTTTCCGCGACCTCCGTGACTTCTGCAGGGGCCATCTGCTCCTCCAGCGGTCCCCAGTAGCTGGTACCACTGGCTCTGGACGCCCCCTCTCCCCAGAGGCTTTCCCGGCAACGGTCATGGGGCGGCCGGAAGCCCCCAGCAACTGGTGCCGCAGGTCCCAGACTCGCTTCCCCTTCCCACCCACCCCCCGATTTAATCACAGGTATTTTTAGTAAAAGTCACGGACAGGTCACTTCACGGGCTGTGAATTTTTGTTTATTGTCCGTGACCTGTCCGTGACTTTTATTAAAAATACCCACGACTAAATCGTAGCCTTACACATGAGCTCAGATACATGGAAGTACCATGTTTTGACCTTGCCTGTGATCATGGCTGTAATATACAGGATTTAACCATGTTCTAACAATTCTGCTGTGTAGATGAGACTGGCCAACCATCTCTCATTACCTAAGTTAGTCAGTCCTTTTACTGCCGAGGTCAGTAGGTGAAAGGACATCCCAAAAGGTACTGTATTTAAAAACAAACCAAAAAAGCCACATACAGCCACACACCTCTCTGCTCTACTTATCAATGACTGCACTAGTATAGGGTAGTTGCCCAGATTTTCCCAGAATATGTTGATGTAAGCACAGCCCAAAACAGCTGTGCTAAAAATGTTGGTATGGGGATGCTCTGACTTGCATTAGCTGTAACTATGTCAAAGGAGAATTCAAGAGGGAGCATATCCGAGTTTGGTTACACTTAACACAGCTGTATGTGTAATGTAAGGAAGACTTCTTTTGCATTATTCAACTTTTCTTTAAACTATGGACTCTATGACTATTGTGACTCATTTGTACAAGAACACAGTAGGCAGAAAGTGAAGAATATATTATTTATGGTGACTTTTCAGTTAATGTGGACTTTGATTATCATCCTTAGAGTTAACATCTCATTTGAATAAATGGCATAGTTCATGGCTAACTGCTACTGATACAGAATATTTGCAGACTCATGAAGACAAGATGCACCGGTTCTGTCTGGCTAGGTTTGCAGAATTTGAAACAAAAGCTGAGGTGTGAACTGCCCCATTCATGTCAACCTTGTTAATTATTTCATTGCTCAAAATATGAATGAAATTCTACACAGTTTACTCTGTGACTGCTCGTTTTGGTGCCACAAGTAGGTGAGTTTGGGAAACACGACCACTTATTTTTTGCCCTCAAGTCAAGAAGCAGCTCCAGCTCAAGAATCCCAGCATGGCATCTGAGCCCCACTGAAGGGAAGACAAGACAAAGGACCACACTAGAGCCCACCTGTGCGAAAGGTTTTGTTAGAAAGAACATTACTAAACAATTACCATTCAAAATGTTAAGTAATATTGTTGTAAGCTTGAAACATTTAAACTTTTAGTTTAAAAAAAAGTGACTTGTATTCAACTATTTCTTAACATCCAATACTGAAAACACAATTCCTTAAAGAAAGAATTTAAGAATATATCTTAAAATACAATTTAAATTTTCTAAAATATTAGTAGGCCTTTAAGAACACAATGAGGTGGGCAAGGTGACAACTAGTTTCATTTTCGTGCGGGGGTGGGCCTCAGCTTTCAAAAATTTGGGTAACAATGAATTAAAGGATCCAACCAGTACCCTATTGCTACATGTTCCTTTATTACTCACTGTCACCCTGAGCGAATTACACCCAACCTTAGATTTGCCCCCTTGTTTTATTCTGCAAAGGAAGTGTATTGTTCAATGTATACCGTTGATTTTGCATATTAAATGCAATAAGAACGGCCATACTGGGTCAGACCAAAGGTCCATCAAGCCCAGTATCCTGTCCTCTGACAGTGGCCAATGGCAGGTGCCCCAAAGGGATTGAACAGACAGGTTATCATCAAGTGATCCATTCCCTGTCACCCAATCCCAGTTTCTGGCAAACAGAGGCTAGGGACACCATTCCTGCCCATCCTGGCTAATCGCCATTGATGGACCTATCTTCCATGAATCTATCTAGGTCCCTTTTGAACCCCGTTATAGTATTGGCCTTCACAACACCCTCTGGCAAGGAGCTCCAGAGGTTGACAGTGCGTTGCCTGAAAAAATACTTTCTTGTGTTTGTTTTAAACCTGCTACCTATTAATTTCATTTGGTGGCCCCTTGTTCTTGTATTATGAGAGGAAGTAAATAACACTTCCTTATTTACTTTCTCTATACCACTCATGATTTTATCCCCCCTTAGTCACCTCTTTTCCAAACTGAAAAGTCCCAGTCTTATTAACCTCTCCTCATACGGAAGCTGTTCTATACCCCTAATCATTTTTGTTGCCCTTTTCTGAACCTTTTCCAATTCCAATATAGCTTTTTTGAGATGGGGCAACCATATCTGCACGCAGTATTCCAGATGTGGGCGTACCATGGATTTATATAGAAGCAATATCATATTTTCTGTCTTATCTATCCATCCCTTTGCTAATGATTCCCAACATTCTGTTTGCTTTTTTGACTGCTGCTGCACATTGATTGGATGTTTTCAGAGAACTATCCACAATGACTCCAAGATCTCTTTCTTGAGTGGTAACAGCTAATTTAGACCCCATCACTGTATATGTATAGTTAGGATTATGTTTTCCAATATGCATTACTTTGCATTTATCAACATGAAATTTCATCTGCCATTTTGTTGCCCAGTCACCCAGTATTGTGAGATCCTTTTGTAGCTCTTCACAGTCTGCCTGGGACTTAACTATCTTGAGTAGTTTGTATCATCTGCAAATTTTGCCACCTCATTGTTTACCCCTTTTTCCAGATCATTTATGAATATGTTAAATAGGACTGGGCCCAGTACAGATCCCTGGAGGACACCACTATTTACTTCTCTCCATTCTGAAAACTGCCCATTTATTCCTACCCTTTGTTTCCTATCTTTTAGCCAGTTACCAATCCATGGGAGAACCTTGCCTCTTATCCCAATGAAAGGAACCGAGTACAAGCATACATTAGGGACAGAATTCTATCAGTTCTCACACAGTGATATGTTAGAGAGAAAAAAGTATATTAACTGCAACGATTGACCTGTAATATGTCTATTGATTGTAGGTTTATGTAAGCCTATGTAGATTTTGCAAATTTATACCTGTAACCATATTAGTTGTCAGTGACTCTCAATCCATGAGATGAAGACCACTAGTGGTCAATAGTCAAGTTTATGGTGGTCCACCCAATTGGTTGGCTGAAAATCATCTACACTAATTTTTAAAATATGATGGTCACTGCTACTTTATTAAAAGAATGTGTGCAAATCAACCAGTCTCCGTTCTCTCGCAACTCTAAGTCCATATTGCTGAGACCTCCAAAAAGCAGAAATATAGGGTGCCTTGTGGGATTCACACGAATGACAACACCTCAAAGAACCAGTTTACCAGAAAGTAAACTGTTCTCTGTCCTTAGGTGTCAGTGTGGATCCCACTGTAGATGACTGGCAAGCAATATCCTCCCTGGACGACAGGAGTGAAGAGTTATAGCTATATCAAAGGATTGAACTACCACTCTCCTGACCTTAGCATCTATCCTGGCTACCCTGTCAAGTGCATAGTTAGCAGGTTGCTTCATGTAACTGCCTTGCATATTTCAAAGACTGGCACATTTCTGAAGCAGGCAGAAGATTAGGCCTGTGCCCTGGGGAAGTGTGCCTTGACATTCGGAGGGAGAGTCTCAACAGCCAGCTGATAGCGGTAATCCACTATATTTCCACACAGCAAGCGATTCTCTGCAATGAGGTAATTGGACCTTTTAATGTGCCTAATATGGCCACAAATAGGTGGGAAGAGAGCCTAAAAAGCTCTATTATCTCAACAGGCCTAAGGAAGGCTCTGGAAACCTCCAGAGTATGGAGCTTGTCTTCTCCCAGCATTGAGTGCAGCTTTGAGACGAATACTATCAGGGTAATAGACTGGTTCAGGTGGAATTCTGAGACCACCTTAGGGTGGAATTTGAGGTGTGGTTTCATCACTACTTTGTCTAAGTGAAAATATGTATAAGGCAGCCCAGCCAGAAGAGCTTGGAGTGAAGTGACCCTCCATGCTGATCCGATGGTAAGGTAATGTATTGAGCACTCAGACAACAATTTTAGAAGAGGCTCCATAAGCTTGAGAAGGACACGGAGGTACCGTGAGAGTTGGGTCTCTGACTGGAAGGTAAGTGTGAAGAAGGCTCTTGAAGAATTTTGATACTGTGAAGTGTGAGACTAGAGTGCAACTGTGCTAGTGTGACATAATATTGCAGTGAGGATTCTAAAAGAGTTAAACGCTAGTCCTGCATGTTGCAGGAGGAGGATATAGTCCAGGAACTTTGGTATTGGGGCCTCCACTGGATTAATACTCCAAGTTCCCTAAATTAAGAATCTTCTCAGTTTTGAGGAGTATGTTTTCCTGCTGGAAGGTTTTCTGCTCCGTATAAGAACTTCCTGAACCTATAGGGAGCAGTCTGTAGCTGTTGCTCAACCAGCCAACATCAAGGCTGTCAGATGCAATAACTGTGGGTCCAGGTGAAGCATTTTACCGTGGTTCTGGTATGTTATTTCCAGTAAGCTGAAAGATGTATGGCAGGCCACTCGGACATCTGCAGTGGATCAAATAGCCAAAACTGGCTTGGCCAGTATGGGGCTATCATGCTGACTGAGGTCTTGTCCCATCTGATTTTGACTAGTATCTCAGCACTCAGAGGAACAAATGGTAAAGCACACAGGAGGCCTCAAGACCATTAAAGGAGGAAGGCATCTGACAGGGAGCCTGGGCTCACTCCTCCTCTGGAACCTAAGTTCTGGCACTTGGTGTTGGCAAACAAGTCTATGGTGGGAGTCTCCCACATTTCTGCTTAGAAAGTCTGTTCAGTCATTGCTGACTCCTGGAAAGTGTACAGCTATTGGAGTCTGCCCACATTGATGACACCATTCCCAGAACATGATAGCTTCCAGGTAACAAGGGTATAATAGAGCACCTGCAAGGCTGTTTATATAGTGCATCACCAATGTGCTGTCTATCAGGATTTGGACTGTGCTGATGCAGATCCCAATGCTAATGTCAGTGCTAGTTCTTCCTTGGTACCCACTTCTCCATGGTGGACTTAGTCACCTGTCTGCTCACTGGGGTACTAGAGGACATGGGCCTTGTTCATTCGGAGGACTTTGGAGCTCTCTTTCTCTGGGTCTGACAAGACTTTCATGGACTGTTCCAGAAATTGGAGCTTCAGCCTCACATCTTGCAACTTACGATTCCTCGCAGAGAATAAGCATACCAAACATCTGCTCTGAACATGGGATTCTCCCAGACAGAAGCAAACCTACTATGTTCATTTTTAAGGGGAAGTAGTCCATTGCAGAATGGACAGGGCTTGAAGCCTGCAGATTTTGAATGTGCCATTACAGAAACCCTGTACCAGGGTGTGTACACCAGGGGGTGTAAAGGGCAGTCTGACAAGGGAAGTTCAGTACAATAGTCAATCAGTTCACAGAAGATCAGAAGTGGTTTTGAGGATTTTTTAAGGAATGTAACCTGCACTAAGAACTAACAGGTCAGACACTAGCGAGGTTCTGTCTCACTGCCACAGGCCATCAGAGGAAACTGATTATATCCTCATACAGCAGCACAATGCGCACAGGTACCACTGACAGACACTGATAGTTAGGTAAAATCTGATCATGCACACAGTGCAATCCACACTGATACATACTTCAAGAACCTGTACGATCAGTTATCTCATGCACCATATTGATCACATTACGTGGTGGCCATTGTATTTTAAAATCTAAATACATAACCACTTTACATTTAATTGTTAATGGAATAAACTGATATAAAGTTACATATTAATATATGATCAGTGGTCCACCTTTTATTTTTCTTTTCAGGAGTGTTCTTTGTTCTCTGTGTATATAGTGCCTAGCCTGGTCCATGACTAGGAGTCCTACATGCTGCCACAATACTGCGGCTACTTCTAGCCACTATAATACAAATAAAGTTGAGAACTACTAAACTAAGTTATGCAGTTATACAGTTATACAGTTTTTCTATATTAATGTTGCAGTATAGGTTAGGTGTTGTATATTAGAATTGGATCCCTTGAATAGGAAATAGGATTTTATTACCTAATTTGGTTGAGAGTTACAGGGGACAGAATTAAAAGTTGAGTGGGGTGATAACGAGTGTTGAAGACTTATACATCAATGGGAAACTGGCAGGACAAACTGTTCATTTCCATTATTATTATTTTTTTAAGTATGCACCGTTAAAAATAAAGAAAATGTAAGAGGTATAGTTAACTATACACCAGTGAAAGCTTTCAAATTTCACTAGCTACATTTGGCATTCTTCTCTCTCATCTCACCCAAACAGCACTAAAAGTTTTAAAGCTGGTTGGCATATAAAGTCAACAGGAGGATATCCTGGTCCTGACAGATCTTAATAGGTGACTTTAGCACACCCATAGGAGGCACGTGGAAAGGATGGTGGGGAAAAGAATATTTGGAGAACAAAGGATGGAGGGTTTTAAATACATGGAAAAATAACTGATTAAAAGTTTTATCTCAAAAATTAAATGTTTAAAATATTTTAAACATTAATAAAAAAAGACTCCATCTTTCTCTGCCAGCCACGTTTCCCTCAGTTTTTCCTCTGCACCCCTGCTTTCCACATGCATCCTCCAGTTCTCTGTTCTCTCCCACATGCCATCCTTCTTCTGGCTTCCTATCTCACTCCACTATCTAAGTCCACCGCTCAATCAGAAGCTAGAGCAGGTCTGTTTATACACATTTTAAATACTGCACAACTTACACCCGAAAGAAGCTCCATAATAGTGTAACCCAGGCTGTGGCTTCAGGTAACAGGAATGAGAGGGGAAAAAAAGGGCACCAAGAAACAAAATACTGTACCCTGCCCCCTTTAAAAAACACACACACACCCCTGCAGAGGTTTCTTTGCCCTGGTCCAATGTACAAGGAGTGACAACAGTAATTTGACCATCCCAAACTCATGCTGCAGGTTTTCCATGACCAGTATACCCATTTTCTCTCATTCAGACAGAAGACCTGTCAAGGAAGACAGTGAAAGAGTGAGTGGTAGAGAGGAGGTAATAATCAGAGGTATGGAAAACAAGAGGAGGGAGAATGAGACAAGCTATGTCTACACCATAAATCCTACATCAGCATAGCCCCCTAGTATAGACGAGCGTACACGGATAGAAGGCTTTTTTCTGTCAGTGTAGCAACACCACCTCACCAAAAAACATTAGCTATGCTGAAAGAAGCACTCTTCTGTTGGTAGAGCTGCATCTACACTGGGGGTTCTGTCAGCATAGCTATGCAAGTCAGGGATGTGGATTTTTCACACCCCTGACCAACACAGCTACACCAATATTAGTTGTAAGTGTATTCCAAGCCTCAGTCAATGGAGAGGAATGATAAATTGGATAA
Source organism: Platysternon megacephalum (assembly GCA_003942145.1). NCBI lineage: Eukaryota > Metazoa > Chordata > Testudines > Platysternidae > Platysternon > Platysternon megacephalum. The sequence goes on from QXTE01000087.1 coordinate 4,822,668, forward strand.
GTAAGTGGAAAGGAAATGAGAATGGGAGAGACTGTGCTCATCGGGCATGACTTTCAGAAGTGCCAGATACTTAAGACTTTACATGAAATCAAGAGGAGCCACTTATGTTCTTGTGTTGAGGCAAGGTAGTTTGTTTATCAATTCTTCCTTGATGCCTGGGGCTGTAGAAGAAAGTGGGGAGAAGCACTGCTACCTCTTCATGTTCCCTGCTCTAACAAGCCCCTAGGATCTTCCACTGTGCCTACATCACTGGTTCCCAACCTTTACTCTGCTGTAGCCCGCCTGGAGCTCCAGGGGCTCTTCCCCACAACCTCCTGGCCGGCAGCTGCAGGAGGGCAGGGCAGGGGCAAGGGAGCTGACAGCTTGTTCTCACAGGAGGGGATGGGGGAAGAGAGGGAGATTGAGTTCTGATTGTTTGCTCCATCCATGGAGAAGGCAGGCCAGTGAGACAGACAGCCAATCAGAAGGTGGCTTTCCCCCATTTTAGTTTTTAAAAAAATTCTGCAGCACACCTGTTCAGGCCTGATGGGGCACCAGTTGGGAAACACTGGCCTACATCATAATGAGGGTATGATAATATACTCCTTATCCACGCTCTTCATATTTGCTTTTTGGACTGGGCTGAAAAAAGCCCTGGTCCTCACGAATGGTCCCTCTATTTTTTTCCCCAATGTATTGAATGAATGACTCTCAGAGCTCAAGTCCATGCATTGATACCCTGCAGTTCTGTCTAACTGACCCTGCATGTGGAACGGGAAGCATTTCAAAGAATGCTACCATGGATGTCATGCCCTGCAGTTCTGTCTAACTGACCCTGCAATGTGGAACGGGAAGCATTTCAAAGAATGCTACCATGGACGTCATGCACTTCAATCTCTTATCTATAAGCCTAAATTCAAGTGAGAGGTGGTAGCAAGAAGATAAAAACAAAAATAACCAGCCGTTATCTAAGGCTGGTCTACACATGGAGTTATTCCTGATTAGCTATTCCTAATTAACTCCATGCGTGGACTCTAATTCTGGAATAAGGGTGTCCATCCATGGAATTGGGAATAACTATGTGTAGACAAGCCCTAATAAAGTCTCTTGGTTAGCAGAAATATTCCTTGTGTGTAAGCAAGATAATTAATTTCCCAATTCCTCCTTTCTGACTAGGGGTATGTATACACTACCACTTATGTTGGTATAATTTATGTCGCTCAGAGGTATGAATAAGCCATCAAGTGACACAAATTGCACTGACCTAAGCACTGGTGTGGACAGTGCTATGTCGTCAGGAGAGCTTCTCCTGCTGACATAGCTACCGCCGCTCGTTGGGGGTAGATTAATTAAGTCAACAGGAGAAATCTCTCTCCAGTCAGCTTAGAGCGGCTACAGAAGAGAACTTACAGCGGCACAGCTGCATCCGTGCAGCTGCACCGCTGTATGCTCACTAGTATAGCCATAGTTTCCGGATCCTCCTTTCTCACTGAGCTGCACAGAGGGCAAGCGTCTTCCCCCTGCCTCCTCTTTGTGAGCCTGATTCAACGCCCACTTAAGTTAATGGGGATCTTTTCACTGACTTAAATAGGCTTTCAATTAGGCCTCATATTCCTGCTCTGAAGAGCTTCTAGTTAATCTCTTCACTGTAGTGTTGGATACGTACACCACCTGTTCATGTTATACATCTTTGCTTTTCCACCAAACCCTCCCCTATCAAAAAAAGAAGTTTTACTTCCTCAGCAAGGCCAACAAAACAAAATTGGAGTTTGTAAGCCCAAAGTGCAGTAGAGTAAGACTGAGCAGATTCTTGTCAGTTTCATAGCTGTCCACAGGTTTCTAAATGAAACTGACATGAATCATGTCAATTTCTCTGTGTCTTAGAATGTGTGAGCAGAGGAAGCCCTGGAGTTACAGATTAGGGGACCCCCCCCCCAAAAAAAAAGGTGGAGGAAGGAGCAGAAGGGCACAGCCACCATGCTTACTCCAAAACTACAGCAGCCAGGATGCTAAAAAAGGAGGGGTAAAATAATCCCTACCCACAGTCAAAGCAGTGAGGAGAATCTGGAGAGTAATAAAAATTATTTTGTATGGGGAAGTGGGACAAGAAAAAAATATAGGGGATGAGAGAGAAAGGGAAAGCAGCTGCAGAAAACAGAGTACATTCTGGTGTTGTACATAGCTATTATCGACACTCATCTTGAGGGCCTGTATAGTGGATTTGAGACACAGCAGTAATTCGACACCTTAATCCATGAAGATAAAACCCTTATATCAAGTAATCATGTATTCCATTTGTGCGTGACATTATATATAATCATATATACACACACACACAGGTCTGTCACATCTTACACTGCGGTTACGTTCCGCGGTCAGCACGTAAAGCGAAAACCGCATATAGTCAAAATTACATTGAGTGTAATGGCGGGCAGAATCGCCCGCACTACAGAAACAGTATTAAAATTGTTATTTTTCTCTTTTTTTGTTTTTTTCTTGTTTTTGCCGACCACATAAAGCTGAAATCGCACATGTTAAATGCGCCTAAGATGCGACAGACCTGTATACACACACACCCCATGTGGACAGAATGGAGAGAGGAAAAAAGAGTCACCTTACTTCTTTCTACTTGCTGTATTCGAAACATGGCCAAGTAAAATATCACGGTTTTTCAAATGGAACAACTATTCTGGGACAGAGCGAGTCTCAAAATATTTCAAACCAAGCCCTTACAGAGAAGAAGAACCTTGCAACTCTTTCCTCACCCTCCCCACTAACCTAGTGGAACAAAAGTGAAGGGAAAGTGTCCCATATTTACTGCCATTAAGCAATCTCATAAGCAGGTGCTTGCCAGTCCCTCTAGCATTTCTTATTCTGGTTTGAGGGAGAGCAAGTTAAGATGGGCAGTGGTATTTTTCACCCACAGAATCACAGAATTTTTGCCCCATAGAATCAAGAAAAACAGAATGAATTTAGGATGAGAGGTCAGCCTTAGCCTTAAGTCTTCATGACTTTATTTACACTGATTTTTTTAAGTTATTTTGGTAACTGTAAAAACACACTACACAGAAAGAGGAAAACAAGAAGAAAATCAACTTACATAGGAAACAATGCATTTGCAACTATACCAAGACAAGACTACATAAAATAATATGGTAATGTAATGCTCTCATGCTAAAGTATTTCTAGATTTAGATTAATAATAAATTGTTCACATTCCATCCACTCTCCCACGCATCCCCAATGAGCACCATCCAACTCTAAAGTCTGAATTGCAGACACTATTCTTCCTGGAAAAGGTTCTCTGAGACCACAAGCTTTTCTACTTTCTATACCTACACTCACCAAGCAGACACAAGGAACACTGCATCCTCAGAGTTTAGCATACTGTCCCTGCAGCACTCATCTATTTTTTTGAGTGCAGGGGGGAAAATTCTTGAAAGAGTCACTGAGTCTATGTTCCACCTTCCTAATTCAAAGCCAAACTATTCAGGCAGATCTCCAAACTATGAGAGGGCTGGGATAAAGGGTTTTCAGTGTAGAAAAACATTCCCACAGAAGCATCTGGTTGAAACCACAGATGGCAATAGCTCCTGAAAAATGCTTCAGGACCTCCTGTGTAACCAATTTCCTAACCAAGGCACCTAATTCACACACCTTAAGATTGGACAATTTCCGCAAGTGCACTGATATATCAACATAAGTTGTTCTGAATATCTTGCTTTACCCTTGTGTAGCTGATGTTTCACATTGTGATTTTAAAAGGTAAAGGCCTTTTGGTTTGCAAAGGGAGTTGGTGATAGGAGTGAAGGGAGTTGAGGATGAGGCTCAAGTACATATTGGGTTTGTGTTTAGATCACTCAGGCAACTTGGCAAATTTCAACTTAGTACCCAACCCTGGATGTTACAAAACTACAGCAAATTAATATAATTGACAGGATCAGCTCAAGAGAGCAAGGAGTGGAACAGCCAGGCTCTGCAAACTAGCATGGAGATGTACTGCCAAATTGTCCATGGAAGTTTAGGATCAGAACAGCACAGGATGCTATAGGTCAAGACTGTGGTCCAACAGGAGAGCTGCGAGGGAACCCAGGACTAGGAGAGTAAGGGGTACTGCAGTTTAGGGTTGAGAAAAGTTAGCTAAGTTGTACACAGCCATTCAAGATGTCAAAAGTAGGGAATGTTGTGCTTGTTCTTCACAGTAGCAACACTGTTTAAGAGGGATACGTGCCCAGCCCACTGTTTAGATTCTGCTTAGCTCCCCATATTATTAACTCTTTACTTCATAAGCCCATTATATAAAAGTTCTCTTGAAAAGGGATACCAAAACAAAACTGTTCTAAAATATTTTAGATTGTTTTAAGCCATATTTACCAAAGTATTACAAAAAAGTCCACATCTAAAACAGTAACATTTTCAACATGGAATAATTGTGATTAAAATACCGCCACTGATGAATTGACTTGAACAAGAAGAGCTGGTTGATCTCAATTCAGTAACTACTTGTGTATAAAGTCTAAATCACAAAAGCCACTACTGCAACTGGCAGTAGTCAGTAGTCTATTTAGATCCTTGCATGGCCCCTATCTAACATTTCAGCATTTGGAAAGGCCAAACATAGGACTAAACAGCATAAAAATAAATCCTCTCATTACCAGGTCAGAAGCACAATGGTGCTGGAGAAACTAGCACTGCCGACTCTGTTCCGGGATGGTGGTGGAAAGGGAGGGTTGTTGTGTTTATCTAAAAGCCTTCAGGCTCTAAAACTCTTAGTCCAGTGCCTTTCATAAACATCAAATTTACTTGAACTAGTTTTAGAGATTTTTTCTAAAATATACATTCTAATTAAATAGCCACCCTAGAGATATGCATGAGCCAGCTATAAATACCTAAATATACCCCAGCCAACAGTCTCACATTATAGGGAAGTCAAGCAAGCAGTATGAAAACTGTTTGAAGGGATTACATATTATACCCTCATTTCAGATAGTAACCTTTCAAGCTGCAACAGTAGCAATAGGAATTGTGTAGTACAAATTCTACGAAGGGGCCCTCCAAGAAGAGCACCCATTGTCATTTAGTTCTGCAAGGGCTTTAGTTAAAGATGACCTACAAAGGAAAAATATAATAGGACCATGCACGGCTTTTCTTTTTAATAATGTATAAAGGCATGAAAGGATTTGTTTCTGCTTTAGAAAAAAAACAGGTCTTATCCATCCGTTTTTCTTGAAGACTAGATATCTGGAGAACTAATAGAACCAAGACATCATGGGTGAAATTGAATTAACTGATAAAAGTTACTTTTAAATAGATTAAACAAACATGAACATCTTTTCAAAGAGCTGGAAGAAAAGTTAGGTAACTTCACCTAGCCAATGAAGGGCTGAGAAAGCTCCACACACACATAAGACCTCCAATGAGTACACCATTGGAGGTAAGACTTGACGTTACTAATAATCCTTAGCTAAAATTTATTTTAAACCCTGCTTACAAACACCCTGCAGGCTTTCTTTATGTATCAAAGCACCAAGAAAAGCATAAACCTAATTATTTTTCTGTTTTTTAGGTCGCCTTAAAAAGAATCTCTCTTCAGATGCTCCAGTGCAGGGGATTGGTCTCTTCACATTGGGGACTTTTCCTTTATGGCCCAGGGACCATAAAGGTTCATTTAAGTGCAGGTTTTAGCACAAACAAAGGTCCCATCATTCCTAAAGCCCCTGGAACCTAATTTAAAGATCAAAGTCCAAATTTACGTTTTGTCAAATAGAGACTTAACTCTTTCTATCAGAGAAATAAATGCAATGGGGCACCATCAGGATATATAAGCAGGCAGTTTGGGGAGAACCTAACTTGTCAGAATATCCAAAGGTTTCTCACAGATACCTGAGTTTGAGAGTACAGCAGGTACACAAGGCTACCAGATTCTCCAAGATCACGTGGAAGAGGGCTGGCACGCAAATGTGGTCCTCACCTACTGGGATTATACAGCTCTGAGTCACACACTCTGATATACGTGGTGGTGTCAAAATACTATTCAGAAGTAACATCAGATTTGCAAATCACTGTCATGGGTAAGCAAGTGATCCATTTTCTGAAGGCCTGGAGTTTACTGAAATGGTTGAATGCTATTCTGCTTTCCTCAGACCTTTAACAAAAGTTTATCAATCAAGGAATACATGACTAGCCTGCCAGCCAAACACCCTCTTCTCATCACAGTCCCCTCTACAGAGCAACAGGGCTGTCACTGCTCCTCTTTTGTCATGCCAAGTGACCTTACTGAGGAGATACAGTAGACAAAAATACAGATACATATAATCCAAGTTGTGTTAGAAAAATATGAAATCCCATTTAAGGTGCTGGGTTCAGAGAACTCTTCAACCAAAAAGAAGGTAGGTACAATAAGCTCTTTAATAAAAGGAAAAATTCAAAGCCACCCTTAAAAAAAAAGAAAGTGATGGTGAAAGGTGCCATATTTAAAGTCCCAAAAAGAAGTCAACTTCTCTCACACAAGGCCCAGCTAAAGCATCAGAACCCTAACTTGAAAGGAGTTCAGCCTCCATTATCCCACTCAGTCTTGACTGAGACTGGCCAAAAGAGCTGACTGTGGTGTGGGCACCTACCCACTAGGAAATGTACTAAGAACCAACAACTCATTACAGTTACCCACTGATGAGTCAGCAGATTGTAACATGTTTCAATTGCTAAGGATATGAGCATACCATTCCCAAATCTCTAAGCCCCCCAACCTCTTTTTAAATAAAAGAGCAAGTAAGGATACATCAGAAAAAGAGCAAAGGTGTGACCTAGTCAAACTGCCCCCCCTCATACTGGAAGGGATGTCATGTTAAGGGTTAAAGATGAGGCCAGTTCATAAAACATTAGAGGGTGCTTAGCAACGACAGGCAGCGAAGCTCCCCTCCAGCACCTCCTGCCAACCCCGCTGATCAACTCCTCCTCCTCCCTTCCAGCACCTCCACAGCATGCAGGAGGTCCTGGAAGGGAGGGGGAGGAGCGGGGAACAGGGTGCGCTTGGGGGAGGGACTGGGTGGGAAGAGGTAGGGTGGGGCAGGGCCTGGGGCAAAGCATGGCTGGGAAGAGGCAGGGCGGGGGCTTGAGGGAAGGGGGCATGGCCTGGGGCAGAGCAGAGGGTTGAGCACCCCCAGGGCCTATAGGAAGCCACTGCCAATTTACACTTAAACATGGCATGACACCAGTGTTGTGCTGAGTATGGAAAAGGATAGAGAACAACCAGGAGGGCATGGGGGAAAGCTGCCAGGATGAAAAGTTTCCCCTGACTCTGCCACAATGGATCACTTGTTGATTCACACCCCACCCTTTTAATAACAAAATCCCAGTACAACCTACCTAACTTGCATAGTTAATGTTTGCAGTGTTGTAGCCACGATGATCCCAGGACATGAAAAAGAATGTTAGTTGGTGATGAAATCTTTTATTGGACCAACTTTGTTGATGGAAGATACATGGTTTTGAGCTACACCAAGTTCTTCTTAAGGTCTGGGAAAGAAAGCAGATCTTCCCCAAACTTGAGAAAGAGCTTGGTATAGCTCAAATCCTTGTAACTTCCAGTAACAAAGTTGGTCCAATAAAAGATATATCTTCATCTACCTTCTCTCTTGCATATTTAATACATTATAACTTTCTCTTTCCCATGGTGGGTAGAGGATAAGGCACTTTCTGTGAAAAAAGATCATAAATACAACTTCTAGCTAAAAGGAGAGGCATCAACACAACCACTCAGGAAGTATGCTCTCCATTCCTCATAAAAGCCCCTTCCCATTGTTTTGATGAGACCTCGTGAGAGTGATGGGTTCTAGATTGCCCATCCAGAAGGCAACAAGGTGCTGCTAACTACATGCTTAATGCATTCATAATACAGCCCGGCTCCTCTGCTTTACATATGGTGTACATCTCTCTCTTCTTTTTTATCATCAACACCCCCACCCCAGCACAACACCACATTCACCCCCACTTCAAACTTCACTGGTCTTAAAACAAAACATCATTGTGGGGTCGGAAGGTAAAGAGATGTGGGGCACTTCAGAATTAGTAGAATGGCTTCGTCGTTCAAAAAGAAAATTGAAGAGGGTGAGACCAGAAGAACCTTCCTATCCCCTCCCACTCAACCTACCTCCCCTCCGCCCCCATCCGAGTCCCTGGGCACCACTATTTATAACAGGGTTTTTATCGTCAGTCAAGGGGAGCTGGGGGCGGGGCGGGCCCTGCTAACAGCCACTGGGCCGCACGCTGTGAATCATCCCCCCCGGGCCCCGCCACCGCCCTCCCCCGCGCACACACCCCCTCCCCCACCCCCGGGGCAGGGTCCCCCTCGGAGCAACTAGGGGATCCGTTACCTGCCACCCTCCCTCCCCCGCGCGGAAGGGAGAGCGCGGGGCGGGGTCTCTCAGTGGCGCAGGCGGCGGGGCCCCGCTCCAGGCCGGGGGGGGCTCCGCGGCGGCGGCGGTTCGGGGGTTTCTCGCTCCATTCTCCCCTCACACACAGGAAATAACACAGGGTCAGCTGACCCCGCCCAGCCAATGGGGAGGTGGTGGAACAGCGCGCGCCAGCGGGAGCAGCGCGAGGCGGCGGCGGCAGGTCCCGGGCAGGGAGGCAAGGAGGAGGACGGCGCGTGCGCGCGCGCTCTCGAGGTGTGTGCTGGGCGTGGGGGTTGCAGCCACCTCCTTCCCCACCACACGCTCGTTTAAAGGGGCCGCGCCACCCAGTACACGGCGGGCGTACTACTGGCTTGGGGCAGCTGGTGCCACTTCCCCGCGGGTGAGGGGCTCCAGCAAACGGCGGCTGTAGCGCAGCTCGGCGGCAGATTCCTCTTTCCACCCCTTTGCCCCCACCGCTCTGCCTAGGTGGCCCCGGGGCAGAGGCGGCTGGTGCTTTTCACGCTAGGTGCAGCGGCCCCAAGTGGAGTCGCAGCCCAGTCTGGGGTCCTGGACTCTAGCCCTGCCCTGGGCGGGGCAGGTGGCTCGGTGGAAAACGAGACCCACGTGGCCCGGCGGCGGCAGCAGCGGCGCTAATCGCTGGGAGCTCCTGGGGAAGGGGGTGTGCTGTGGCCGGACAGGGCTGCAAAATGTTACTTGTGCAGGGCCCTAGCACAGGAAATCAGGGCTAGGACGAAGCCCGGACCCTCCCATTTCAGCGCCCTTCAAGCAGTTCCCACGTCCCTGTATTCCCAAAGCTCTGCCCCTTTGCTAACACTCAGGGCTCCGGAGGCCGCGCACAGGCTGGGGAACCCTGTGAGAATGACTTTTTAAGCCGCCTTTACTCGTAGGAGCAGTGGTTCTGGCCTACCTTACAGGTCCGCAGTAAAACTCAGGACTGGAGGCTGCTGCAAATTCCTCCTTAAGCACCGCTCCCAGCGCTAACCCCAAATGAAAAGAGGATGTAGTAGGGCAGGTCTAGGCCCTTCAGCCATGCTGCCGCTGCCCCTTTACCTGACAAAAATAACTTCAATTTTCCATTTGTAAGTTGTGCTAAGGTGACTTTACTACGGAATTTTTAAAGCTCTGATTTTTCTGAGTTACTTTAGAATCTGATGCTGTTTGGTCACCTTTTGTACCTCACTCAGCTGTAACATGAAAGCTAGATTGCTCACTTCTGTGCATTTTCATTGGAATCAACAGTGGTCAATAACATTTTCTAGTTAGGGCATTATACATTAACCCCTAAATTTTTGCCTAAAGTACAGTGCTTTTTTAATGAGCAAGGTACTGCAGAGCAACATTGCGGGTACAGTGGTAGAGCTGTAGAGAGCCCAGGAAGCAGCAAGGAGGGTGTAATTCAGATCTAATGTACACCACCAGACCTGAAAGGAAAGTAGGAAAACTTACATAAAGCCTATCTGCTTTATACATGACTTCAGCCTGTAGTATCAACTCTTCCCTTTCACAAGTGCTATACTATTTTCAGAACCAATTTGAAATAAACAATTTTTAAATGCTCTTGTAATATCCTACACAAATCTTTAATTTAAGGGTCCTTAAGTGCACTTCCCCCCTTGAGCAGTAAGTTGAAGGTTTTGTGCGGGTATTTCCTAGTTTACAAAAGATTAGCATGCTAGTGTAGGGGACTGAAACATGGAGCTTGGAGGGGCCAGCTGGGAAGCGGGGATGCAAAGCCTGTCAGATAATCATCTTCTCCATTTAGAATTTGCATGTCAGTGAAGGAAGCTTTATGAGACACTCTAGCTTCCTCCATCTGCCACTCATAGCTTTTCATGTGAAAATGCAGGATAGTGGCAGGCTGAAAATCTTTAAGTGCTAAGCAGAGAAAATACAATCATTTAAGTCTCTCTAGAAGGAGTTTAACAGAGCAAATATGATGGTTTCAGTTAAATTTCCCCAATCTCTGCTCCCAAGAACCTCAGCCCATCTTCATCCCTTGTTGTAGGCCTTACTCTGGAAGTAGGCCCTTGCTTATAGCTCAGCCAGTACAAACTTCAAAATTACACTGTACAATGCATTCTCTTGTCAAAAGTGATTATGGGGGAGACTGGGGCATAGATGGGACTGGCAGAAGTGCCGTCTGAGTAAGACTGAAGTCGTGGCAATAGATTGGGGGAGGCAACCAGAAAATATAATATCTACTCCACTTTATTGATTATAAGTGCCTACCATTTGTCACTCGAGTTAGCAATTTGGGGGGTATTACTGAATCCACAGCTGCTGTTAGACCACCATGTATAGGGTTGGAAGAATTAGCTTTTTATTGGTAAAAGTCAGCAAAGTAAATTTAACTGTACACATACACAAACTGATGGGGAAATATTTCCATTAATAATAAAAATTTATAGGTAGGCAAAGTAAGAACAATGCAGTTTGAGAACTTATTGGAGTGGGATTTAAGGATATTTACTTTGTATGTTTTGACATGTGATGTTGACAATTTGTGATTTAACAGTTATAAATCTTTAACTTTTTGAAGCTCAACATGTAGTGTCATTAAATAATTGTCTGCCTCCCTCCCCCAAAATTTCCTGCAACAGTGAAAATTTAAATGGGGGGGGGGGGGGGAAATAATAAGAAATGCTTAAAAACAAACAAACACTGATATTATCCATCAAAATTATATAAAAAATAAAAATCTAATTCTCCCATGCCTAATCATATAGCAAAAGTTTCTGGTGAAGTGTCTCCCCCCACAATCTTTGACTTGCCAGGAGCATGCAACTGTTTCTTTCTGATGCAAACCTTCTACTGTGATATATGCCTTATCTCCCTCAGATTAAATTACTGCAATGCTCTCTACATGAACTACCTGGAAACTGCAGTTTGTTCAGAAGGCAGGAGCCATTTTATGAAGCAGGATCTCTCCAGAAGCACATTACACCAGTGCTCTGATCTGCATTGGTTTCTAGGTAAAGTTTAATGACTTCACCTATAAACCCCTGAATGGTTTGGAAAAAAATGCCATGAGAAATGCCTCTCTCCCAGTGATACTGCCACAAGGGGGTTAGTGGAGGTGCTCAAGCTGGAGCTCCTGTGATTCAGTTTCTGGCAGTGTGTTCACCATGAGAAACCCACCTTTCCCTGGTATGATATAGCCCAAATCTTGTTGACCTTCAGAGGATGCTAAAAAGCTGTTGGAGATGGAAGACCATGATAAGGGCTGTTATCTTGAGGGAGGGGTATTAATTGGATTGAAAGTTTAGAGTACAGGATGGATTTTTTTTATAGATATTAAAATACATAAAATACAAAGCCATTTATAGGCCATGATGTTTAAGATATTAATTTTACAAGAAATCAGCCTCAATAGAAAGTTATGTATGGTTTGCATATTTTTGATTTATGAACATATAAACAATCTATGAGTCATCTTCTAAAAATTAGGAATTTCTTTGTTAAAGATGCAAAAAAAGTTACACTGAAAAAAATAATTAGGAACATATGATACTGCACTAGAGGACCACTGATCTTATTGCATATGGGAATTCCTTTCTCCAGCAATGGCCATTACCAGATGCTTCAAAAGAAACAAGGAGGAGTAATTTTTAAACGTTTGCAACTCAAACTAATCAACACATTTACTTATTCTTATAAAATTCATTTTGTGCTTAGAAAGAGTATGTGCTGTAAATTTGGGGATGATACACTGTGTCAGCAGTACTCAAACTATAGTATATGTACCACTGGTGATACCTGGGTTGGTTTATAGCAGGGGTCTCAAACATGCGGCCCACGGGCCGCTTGCGGCCCGCAGGGTTATTTTCTGAGGCCCGCGAGCTCCTCACGGCCCCCCGCCCTCCTCCAGCGTTTACCTAGAGCGGCTCCAGCCCGACCCGCACCAGGGGCAGGGCAGGCTCCCTGCCCTGCCCCCACGCTGCGCCGGGAAGCGGCTGGAACCTGGGGAAGGAGGGGCGCAGGGGTGTGTGTGGCTGTTGCTTCAGGCACCGCCCCCAGCAGCTCCCATGGGCTGGGAATGGGGAACTGCGGCCAATGGGAGCTGCTGGGGGCGATGCCTGAAGCAACAGCCACACACACCCCTGCGCCCCTCCTTCCCCAGGTTCCAGCCGCTTCCCGGCGCGGGGGCAGGGCAGGCAGGGAGCCTACCCTGCCCCCGGTGTGAGTCGGGCCGGAGCCCGCCTCCCGCACCCCCCTGCACCCCGACCCCCTGCCCTGAGCCCCCCGCCGCACCCCAACCCCCTGCCGCACCCTGCACCCCACACCCCTTCTGCACCTCGACCCCCTGCCCTGACCCCCGCCGCACCCCACACCCCGACCCCCTGCCCTGAACCCCCACTGCACCCCGCACCCCTTCTGCACCTCGACCCCCTGCCCTGAACCCCGCCGCACCCCACACCCCGACCCCCTGCCCTGAACCCCCACTGCACCCCGCACCCCTCCTGCACCCCAATCCCCTGCCCTGAGCCCCCTGCGGCACCCTGTACCCTGACCCCCTGCCGCACCCCTCACCCCTCCTGCACCCCACACCCCAACTCCCTGTCCTGAGCCCCCGCCACACCCCACACCCCTCCTGCGCCCCCTGGTGGCAGGGAGGGGGCGGAGTTGGGGTGGGGATTTCGGGGAAGGGGTTGGAATGGGGACAGGGAAGGGATGGGCGGGGCCTCATGGAAGGGGTGGAGTGGGGCCGGGGCCGAGGGCGGCGGAGGAGAGGTGTCAGTAAATGCGGCCCTCGGGCCAATGTACTAGTCCTCATGTGGCCCTTGTGGTCATTTGAGTTTGAGACCCCTGGTTTATAGTAAAGTATTAGAATAAGTATCCATTGTAATTATGCTAATTAAAGTTACCAAGGTGATATGGCAAGTACTTTTGAGTTTTAGATGTGGTATGCTAAGTCCAAGAACTACTTGCACTATGCTGCTCATCCATGAGAGATTTCATAACAAGTGTGAAAGCCTCATTTATCACATCAGCAGGTGGTTTCTGCTAAAATAATCAGCAATTAAGTAGTTAACAACATTGACTTCTAATTGGTCATCTTTAGGTTTCAGAGTTAACGATCCTAGTGAGCTGAATGGGGCAGTTCACTCCTCAGTGATATTGTTGACACTCAGGAAGACAACCATGCATCAGTTTACATTTGGTTGATGTGTATAAAGTTTTTCTTCACAACTGAGGGCTACAGGTTTTTTTCTTTAGAGGAAAGAAATCTTAGATTCTGCAGAATCCAGTGAATGACAACCATTTGACTGCAATCATTTCAATATAGAAATAATTATGACTAATAGAGATAATTAAAAATTAAACCCATTAAGACACTTAGGTCCCAGTCCTGTAATCAGATCCATGTGGCTGGAACCCTACACCTGTGCAGATCTAACTGCAGGATCAAGGCTATAAGTAACCATCTATACTTGAAGCGAGTCACTTTTCAAAGTTTAAAAAAAAAAAAAAGATTTGTTAGGTGGAGCCAAAAAAGTATTACTCACCAAAAAGAAATTCTGAAAGGGGCATCTTAAAATTAATAACAACAAACTAATCAACAGATTTGCTTGTAGGGTGACCAGACAGCAAGTGTGAAAAATCGGGACGGGGGTGGGGGGTAATAGGAGCCTATATAAGAAAAAGACCCCAAAATCGGGACTGTCCCTGTAAAATCGGGACATCTGGTCACTCTATTTGCTTGTAAATTCTCAGAAAATTCATTCTGTACTCCAACAATAAGTGCTGTACACAGAGAGGATATACTATATTATACATACATAAGAAAGACATAAGTCCCTGCTTTTAGTGCAAATGTCTACACAACATCAACTATAGACACACAATGGCATCTCCCTTTCCCTCCATTTATTACCCTCCAAATCCTGCCTCTTTCCCCATACATTCCTTTTTCCTCATCCTCATCAGGAAGTCTCAGTGTGAGGGTGGGATGAGAGGCAAAATGACAGTTAAATTTGAACCCTTTAGCATGGAGACTCAAAGAATCCTGGGAAAAGTAAAGGCATTTAAGTAGTCATTGAAAGCTCAAATAAATTTCTCCCTGCTCCTACTACTGTAGCCATCAAAGTTCACAGGGTAAATAGCACTGGTCAGCTTTAGCATACTCAGGCTCCATCTGCTACTTTAGTATCAGGTTTACCTTGCAAATCCCATTCCTGTCTCTCACAGGACACAAGTTCCCATGGGGATTTGAAAATTCCTTCTTACCCTGAGAGGACTGACAACTGCAGATGGGATAGGCTCCCTTAGACATTGAGGTCACCAATTCTGATCTAGCCATGGGTCAGTAGCTACTTAGTCATGACCACACTCCAGTAACATATATTAAGAGCGGGGGGGTATCACAACCACACGCAAAAGTCATGGGTATCGATCTATGGGGAGAAAAAGGATTGAAACAATGGTGTTTAACACACTTCTACCTTAAAGGTGGCTGTGCCAGGTCATGGTTGAGGTGCACAGAATGGTGATATTGTCTTTCCTGGGCCTTTTCTGTGGCTAGAGGACATCAGCTTCCAGGTGCTGCCAATTCAGCATCAAAATCAGCCTCTTAAATGACTCATTTTATTAAAATATCACTAACTACTCTCAGCAACTCCCTCTGTCTGTGGACTGGAAGACATCAGAGCACACAGGTGTTTCTAAGGGGGAGAGGATTTCTGAAGGTGTTTGGTGAGATTCTTTGAGGCGGAGTTTTTAGAGAAAAAGTTTGATGCTGAAAAGTGCGGAACTAGCAGCACCTGGCAGGCTGACATTATTACACACAGAGACAGGAACATACAGATTTCTCCCAGGCACATCAACTGCATTCCCTCCGCAAAATAGCATCCTTATCCCATCAAATTATTTCCCCTTTCACTCTATTTCATGCAGTATACACACTCTCTCTGTCACTGGTACAACTTTGATCTATAGCACTTAGATGCTATGGGGATCGGCACCAGAGAAAAAGCTAGATATATAATACAAAAGAGGCCAGCAAGATTAGTCACATATAGACCACACTACCATGGACTGAAACTTACACTAGTTGTGGGACAGCTAATTCTTTAGGCAAGTTCAAAGCAACAGCAGTTCATCTGTCTTGAAGTGAGACAGACATCAGTATGGCTGCATTCATTAGTATTTTCTGGCACTATTCCCATTCCTTCTTTCTACTCCCTTCACAGTGATTCAGCTAAAAAGTCTTATATCTGACCCACTGGAGTGAGAACCAGTATTCAATCTCTCTCAGGACTCTGGTAAGAGCCTGGAGGGCTCCTCCCTCATTAATTCACTGGCATTAGACTCCCCGTAAGATACTAGTCAAAAAGTCTAGCTTCTTCATGGAAATATTTTATGTAGAGCAGAGTCTCAACCTGGTGGTCATGACTTGGTCCATCACTTGGAAATGGCTCTCCTTCAGACACCAGGGGCACCTCCATAAGCCACAGTGCTGAGGCCTGCAGTCCAATCACTGCAACATCAAATCAGCCAGAGTGAAGAATTTTGGGGCATACCTAAGGAGAAGCTGATACAAGTGGCTGAATGTGGGTGTCATGGGAGGAAAAAAAGTCAAAAACTGAAATATAGAAGACAATTCTGCTTCTATCGCTTTATATTTCAGTACTCCTCTCTCCCCATCTTTCTCTTTTACAAGGAACTAGCATATGAAAATAAGATTTTTTTTCCCCTTCAGATCTTTTCAGCTTCTGCTGCTTATTCCCTTCACTTCTTGTCAGAAACCTCCATTTGCAATATCAGAATTCGGTTGCTGTGGAAGTGGTTTTGATGTCGCAGACAAAGGAATCTGACTCCAGCAAGAGGAGCTGAACTTTTGAGGGAAAATGATCCCATGTCCATGAAGATGTTTTAAGTGTGTGAATTTAAAATAGTAAGCCATACAAAATATATGGCTCACTGGCAAGACATTCTCCAGCGAGGCAGAAGAGACCATTATATCAATAAATCCTCATTATCTGAATCACTAAACATATCAAAATAGTAAAAGAAGAAAATATAGAAGAACCACCTATCTCTTAAAACAGTCTTATGAAAACCAACTCTGCCTTGCCAGAGCACGTTTTATAGAAGGGGATTTTTAAATGTGTTTGCCTTTAACAGGGGTTTTCTTTGTTGTTGTTTTTCTGCCCACAGGGGAGTGGGAATTTCCAGACTTGACAGGCTCTCCTCATTTTTAAATCCCCATAACATATGATCTCAAATTTTAGAGACAGTTGAGATTAGATTCTTACTTCCATTCCCTCACTGGTTTCTTCCCACAAGTATGCAAGAGTTGTTTTGAATATCAGATGATCAAAAACTTCCTTGAGGGTATTTTTTCTATAAGAAGGGGTAGGGTTGATTCTCCACATCACTGATCTCTTAGTATATAATAGACTCCCCACTTCTATGTAATTACAGAAGTTTAGGTACATTACAAAGCATTTGAGACAGGCTTATGGCAGGAGGTGGAGGATAAGCAAGGTGGATGAGACTGGACCAGGATTGTTGGATGCTGAAGGTATCCTTGGCTTGTCTGGTAAGTGGCCCATACTTATGCCTGGTCTGAAGGACCATTTAGATATAAAATAAATCTCAGGAACCTCCAGGGACAGAAACTAATGTTACGCCCCAATGAATTTCAGTTTTGTTATGACATATAGCAGGATTTTGTGGCTCCAGTAACTCATGAAACACTGGACCAAAAAAATATATCATTCTGATTTCCCTTATGCCTTACCTTCCCCACCCTTCACAAGAAACCCCAAACCCAACAACTTCAAATTCAACTGATTTTAATATCTGCTACATCAAGAACTGCAAGAGCTAGAAACAATGCAGTATTGAAGCCACTAATCTCAATTTGCAAAAACCATTAATCCCTGACTCTTAAGAGTTTAGCAGCAAAGTCTTCTAAAATCATGCTGGAACTGAAGTAGGAACATGGAGCAAAACAGTAATCAGAATGACCTGATTTTAAAATATGAGTATTGCCTACTATCCTAGGAGCATTACCTAGACATGGATCAGAGTCCCATGCTGTTAGTAACATCATGGGCAGTTCAAGAGGATCTACAAACAGTCCAATTAAGTTAACTGGACTTAATTTTTAAGATAATAAATCTTTGCTTCTATAGTCATTACTGTTTCTCTTGGAGATTAAAATAGGAATTAATTATTTTTCTAGGTGCATGAGACTCTAATGACCCAGCAAAGCTTGACAGAAGAGGTAGTCACAGCTGAGGGACAAATATTTAACTTTTCTTTAAAGGTTTATGAAACAATTAGACTTTGTCTACAAGAAAAATGTTGGGTTTCTTGTTTTGTTTAAAATTACCAGTACTGCAGTCTTTGTCAAGGTTCTGAATCTTGAGCGGGGGTCTTTCCATCTCATGCATCTTCACCAGTAAAAGAGGTGCTACAGTTCAAATTAAGCCCTCAGTGAGTTTGCACATGTCTTAGCCAAGTTTAAGGTCCAGAATTCCATACTTGCCAGGGTAGAAAAAAAACACTGCAGCACAAATGATTTCATGACCAGTGATCAGAAATAATAAAAATTCAGTCCTAGGAACAACCACCAGCACTACTGACCTGAACCCAGCACTCACACTCATATTATATATATATATATATATGGACCTGACCTTTGTGCATGTCAGGGTGGGGAGAAAGCATATATCATCCCTGGAGGATGATATAGGTGACAAATCTGAGGAACTGTCCCAGACTGAGGTGTCATTAGAGGAGGTTTTGGAACAAATTGATAAACTAAACAGTAATAAGTCATCAGGAACAGATGGTATTTACCCAAGAGTTCTGAAGGAACTCAAATGTGAAATCGCAGAACTTCTAACTGTAGTCTGTAACCTATCATTTAAATCAGCTTCTATACCAAATGACTGGAGGATAGCTAATGTGATGCCAATTTTTAAAAAGGGCTCCAGAGGTGATCCCGCTAATTACAGGCCAGTAAGTACCGGGCAAACTGGTTGAAACTATAGTAAAGAACAAAATTGTCAGACACATAGATGAACATAATTTATTGGGGAAGAGTCAACATGGTTTTAGTAAAAGGAAATCATGCTTCACCAATCTACTGGAATTCTTTGAGGGGGTCAACAAGCATGTGGACAAGGGGGATCCAGTGGATATAGTGTACTTAGATTTTCACAAAGCCTTTGACAAGGTCCCTCACTAAAGGCTCTTAAGCAAAGTAAGCTGTAATGGAATAAGAGGGAAGGTTCTCTCATGGATTGGTAACTGGTTAAAAGATAGGAAACAAAGGGTAGGAATAAATGGGCAGTTTTCAGAATGGAGAGAGGTAAATAGTGGTGTCCTGCAGGGGTCTGTACGGGGACCAGTCCTATTCAACATATTCATAAATGATCTGGAAAAAGGGGTAAACAGTGAGGTGGCAAAATCTGCAGATGATACAAAACTACTCAAGATAGTTAAGACCCAGGCAGGCTGCGAAGAGCTACAAAAGGATCTCTCAAAACTAAGTGACTGGGCAACAAAATGGCAGATGAAATTCAATGTTGATAAATGCAAAGTAATGCACATTGGAAAACATAATCCCAACTATACGTATAAAATTATGGGATCTAAATTAGCTGTTACCACTCAAGAAAGAGATCTTGGGAGTCGTGGATAGATCTCTGAAAACATCCACTCAATGTGCAGCGACAGTCAAAAAAGCAAACAGAATGTTGGGAATCATTAGGAAAGGGATAGATAATAAGACAGAAAATATCATATTGCCTCTATATAAATCCACGGTACGCCCACATCTTGAATACTGCGTGCAGATGTAGTCGCCCCATCTCAAAAAAGCTATATTGGAATTGGAAAAGGTTCAGAAAAGGGCAACAAAAATGATTAGGGGTATGGAACAGCTTCCGTATGAGGAGAGATTAATAATATTGGGACTTTTCATCTTGGAAAAGAGACTACTAAGTGGTGATATGACTGAGATCTATAAAATCATGACTGGTATGGAAAAAATTAATAAGGAAGTGTTATTTACTCCTTCTCATAACATAAGAACTAGGGGTCACCAAATGAAATTAATAGACAGCAGGTTTAAAACAAACAAAAGGAAGTATTTTTTCACACAGTGCACAGTCAACCTGTGGAACTCCTTGCCAGAGGATGTTGTGAAGGCCAAGACTATGATAGGGTACAAAAAAGAACTAGACAAATTCATGGAGGATAGGTCCATCAATGGCTATTAGCCAGGATGGGCAGGGATGGTGTCCCTAGCTTCTGTTTGCCAGAGGCTGGGAATGTGTGACAGGGAATGGATTCACTTGATGATTACCTGTTCTGTTCATTCTCTCTGGGGCACCTGGCATTGGTCACTGTTGGAAGACAGGATACTGGGCTAGATAGGCCTTTGGTCTGACCCAGTATGGCCGTTCTTATGAGGAGGCATATTCCCCAAGGACGATGCTTATAACACAGAATTCTAGCCCATGATGCAGCCAGCCAGTCCACCAGTGGGGAAAAAGAACTGAGAGAGGGGGGAATTGCTCTTTCTAGATGATGGCTCTGCTTCACAACTTATGATACAATTCATTCATTTATTCAGGTGATCAAGGTTCTGTCTTGCTCTGCTAACATTTCTGAAAAGAGGTAGTCAGCATCTCAGGAATTAGCTAGCATTGTATCTCGAGAAAATGGGGTTTCTTTCTAAGTCTTTTTCTTCAGGATTGAAGGGGCGGGGGAATGGGTGATGGTGGTGGCAGCAGCAGCAAGAGGGCCTCTCATAATAATGGGGAAAAAATCTGTTCAGTTTCCCTTTACCGGCCACTGGAGGCTCTCCAAGGGATTCAGGCATCTCCTGCCCAGGGCTCTCTCTTGCTCTCAGAGAGCTCCTTGCATGTGCTCCCTGATTACTTCCCCTCCTCAGAAAGAGGGAAATTCCCTTACCTCAAATGCTTTTAGCCTCTTACTGAGATCTCCTGCCCAGCTGGAACCTGCCTCCTTCCCTCACAGCAGTGTATGGATGTGAGAAGAAACCTGGCAACCTTCCTTTGCTTAGGAAAGGGATCGAATTCTCTGATTTTCCAATATGGGATGGGGATAAGCCCTGGGTACAATATCAAGGAATGTCTGTCAGCATACTGAAGGGAATTCAGAGAAAAG
The DNA here is from genome assembly GCA_003942145.1 of Platysternon megacephalum. Classification (NCBI taxonomy): domain Eukaryota; kingdom Metazoa; phylum Chordata; order Testudines; family Platysternidae; genus Platysternon; species Platysternon megacephalum. The sequence continues at coordinate 4,843,211 of QXTE01000087.1, forward strand.
CAAAAAAGAGTGGTGGAAGCCTCATGACTTCAGTCATTTGAAACAGGTTTGGACAATGCCCAGAGGAATATACGGGGGGAACAATCCTGCACTGCCCAGAGGAGAGGACAAGGTTTAAGCTCTTTTCCATATCTAATCTCTGCTAGGTCACATCCGCAAATATTCTCTTCCCTCAAATCACATTGTGGCTCCACACACAGATTACAGCAGATACACTACTCAGCCCCACCTAGATTTTGCCACGCATCGGTCTTCTGTCACATCTGTCTTCTGTCGTTTAGGGAAAACAGCAGAAATGAGGGAGCTGTGGATTTCCTGGGGGAGTGACGGGTCATTTGACTTCGTTCTCGGAGGGGTGAGGTAGGATTCCAGGCTCCACTTCGGAGCTAATAACTGGTCATGGCTCAGAGGAACCAACACAACACTTGGATTGCAAAAGTGTTTTTACAAACTAACAAATCTTCACAACTCCCCTGAGAGGCCAGTAACACCCTTTGAATGCCAGGGGAAGGAGCAGAGATGAAAAGAAATACGAGGGGTTATATCAGCATCCCAGAGGGGGGAAGAGAAGATGAAATTTAGTTAGGCAGAGGGGTCAGTGCAATAGCTTTTCATCACTGAAGACCTGGATTCAAATCCTGTCTCCGATAACCACTGAAGTTACATTAGCACAGAGGTTCTCAAACTGTGGTCTGCAGAGCCTTTCCTAGACATCAGCAGAATTAAATATTTTCAGAACCATGCAGTAGGTGCATCTCTTCTGATAATCCAGCTGTCTGTTTAGACTGCAAGAATGCTGCACAATTAATTATACATCTCTGCTACAAAAGACCAAGTCTGTAAGTGCAAGGGGGTGCTGTTCATCAAGACTGAGATGGATTGGCAGAGGTGCATGAGGGTCCAGCTGTAAAAAAGCATGGGGAACTGTAGGTCATCAGGACTGAAGCACACAGGGGACCAGAAAATGGAATAGCAGGGATGCTGCAGACTGTCAGGACGAGATGAACACAGCTCTGCCAATCAGGGTCTAGGAATGGAATAGCAGAAATGCGGCTGGTCATCAGAATGAGGTGCATTGGCAGCGCTGTGGTAGAGAGGCGCTTGCACAGCACCTTCATGCACCTTCTGTCTCCAGCGCTTCGTTTTAAAAATAGAACAAAAACACTACATCACTGTCAGTAAGAGTCCAGTTGAATGTGAGTCAGTGCAGGGTCATTTTTAGCCAGACACCCTTCTCTGCTGATTTCCTTGGAAGTCCCTTTTCCCTTGAGTGTGTATTTAATAAATACAGAAACAATGCAGTGTCATACAGCTTTTCACTGTCACTCTCTCCCCATCCTTCCTCCTCCAGACACATAGACTAACACAAAATGACGGCTTCCTGAACAGACTGAATGAGCAAAGACCTCGCTCCTTTCTTAATTGTCTGCATTCTACTCTCTCGCTCCAGTCATATTATATCACAAAACTCAAAGCAGCCCACCCACTGCCCCTTCTTTGTCCAAAATCTCAAATGAATGGCAAATTGGACACAGAAAAAACTGCTAAAGGGAACTGCAAGTTAACCAGCCCCCCCCTTGTCATTTTGAGGCAGTTCTTTGCTGATGCACCTACATGCTATTTTGCTGTCATCAGTTAAAAAGATGGAGATATTAAAAAGAAGGAATCATGTATCACAGCTCTTGAGAATGTGACCCTGAGGCCCTGCCCTTCTCCCTCCTTATGTATACACCCACCACATTCAAATACCAGTCCCCTCCCCCCCCCTTCTTCTCCGGTACCACTCTCAACCTGCAAAGCACACGCACACAACAACCAAAAAAAACCCACCACAGCCACAAACCCAATAACCCATTTATGTCGGTTTCAAAGCTAGAGACAGAATGCAAGGAATAGCCAGCAGCTGGGGCCTTTGAAATGGACAAGAAAGAGGCTCACTGTGACCAGCCAAATAGGACTACAGCTGCGTTCCTCTGAGAAATGGTATTAAGCGGTTTCCCTGCCCCTACCCTGCATCCCTCACTGCCTCCCTCCCCACACACGCTATCAGAGAATGCACCGTACAGCCAGAGCGTCACTGGGTGGCACACACACGCGTGTGGTCTGCAAGATCTGGCCTCTGCAGGGCAATTTTACACTCTAAACTTTCAAGAAGAAGAGAAATAAAGCCAATTTACTGTACCTTTCTGGCATGATTCTCAGCTTTCCCTGCTGCTTCTCCCCACCCCCTTCCGATTTATCTCAGCTACTGGTTTTATAAACCAAGAGGGTGGGAGTAAAGAGGAGGGGGCTTTTTTCTCTTCTCTCAGCCCCGTCTGCACCTTCTGCCTGAGCCTGCAAGTGAAGTCACAAGGCTGAGTCTGTGACATCACATGGAGTCTACAAACACTGGATTGTGACTTCACTGCAGGCTAGAACAGGGAGGAATATGAGAGGGGAGGGGAAAAGGCTCTTATTCATTACACATATCTGCTATAGTAACAAAGGGAACAGACGAAATGGCTGGCCATGGAAATCACTTGCATCAAATGTGCTCTTTTTTTGTTTGTGAAATAAAGTTTGCTCCACAATGAAAATATCTTTTCAAGGTGGTTTGGGGGGGGGGAGAAAAACTGGAAGTAGTAGGTGCTTGGACCAAAGGTGATCTTCCTGTGCCATGTACCCACCCTGGAAACCCTCTTAGGACTGAAGTAAATTGACAGAACTGCTTGTGGGGTACCAAGTCTGGATTAGGAGGAAAGTGCTATAGGTCAAGATCAAGGTGCACTAGGGGGTAGTGAAAGCTCAGGGCTGGAATTCAGAGGGAGGAATTCTGGGGAAAAGCGTAAGATTGGAATGGCAGGGGATACTGCAGGTCAGGACTGAGGTGCATTGGCAGAGCAGGGAGGGTCCTAGCAATGGTCTAACAGGCTGCTTCAGGTTAGGATTGAAAGTGTAATGGCAAAGATGTTGTAGGAGTGGGCTATAGGTCCAGGCTGGAATAATATTAATTAGCATGTTTAGCTTCTTCCATATGAAGAGCTGACTCACTTTACTCTTATTAACTGGAATACAGGGGGTGCTGCAGGTCAGGACTGAGATGCATCCACACAGTTGTATGTGGGGTTAGGCCTGGGAGAAGCCAGTGGTAGTGCCAGAAGAGGGTCTTGTTCCCTGCTTGAGGGGTAGGTAGAGGGGATGCAACTGAGATTAGAAAGAGCAAGCAGCTTTAGCATATACACTTTTATAAAATCACATTCATGAACTATCCAAGGACCAAGTGGCACCCAAACTAGCTGTAAAACAGAGGTAGGAGCATGGAAGTTTTCAAGAGTTGCTTATCAAGTCAGTAATAAAAGGTCAACACTTAGTATGATTTCTGATATTTTCAGGAACCAAAAAAATATGCATAAGTTGTTTTGCTTTATTTGTGTTTTTAATTTAAGCCTTCTCCTCCAGCATAGGAAACCCAATGTCACCCACAATGGGCTAGTGCATGAGCACCAAGAAATTAAAGAGACTAGTTTGGAGTCACTGTTGGAGCCACGTGAAATGCAAAAATTAAACAGCAATCACTGTATAAAATCACTTTATAAAATTCTTAGAGAAAGACAAGGTGGGTGAGGTAAGATCCTTTAATGGACCACCTTCTGTTGGTGAAAGAGAAGTTTTTGAGCTCCACAGAGCTCTTCTTCAGATCTTTGACTTTAAATAATAAAAGTGGGTTTGTAAACAGGTAAGGACATTTAAAAAAAAAAAAAAAAGTTCCCCTAGACAGTCCAGGGTGAGTCTCAGTATACCCTCTTCCATTTTGCAGAGGAGCGGAAGATTGTCTGTCTTGGAATAGGCTGGGGAGTACATCTCAGTCAGGGGTACCATACAGAAGCCATGTCCCTCAGTACCATATGTGGACCCTACCAGCCCTCCCCTGCTTCTTGACTCTAGAGACATGGAACCAGGGATTCCCTTTGGCTGCAGATGCCCCTGGGGTCCCTGTGGAAAAAAATAATATACTTCCAGGCTGTATTTTCTTTTGGAGCATCTCTGCAGGGACAGAGGAGGGACAATATATATGCGCCTCTTGACCTGTCCATTTATTTGCCCAGCCTACAGTCTCCAGTTCAGACCTCCAGAGCACATTCCACAAGGTGTGGAGGGGAAGGGGGGCGGGGGGGGGAGAAGATACTGCTGTAGAATTGTCTGACCCTCCCTGGAAGAACGTTAAAGTTTCTCCTGTGCTGTTAGAACAAAAGTGACAGTGTTTACAAGGGGAATACACAGACAATATAAAAAGTATAACAAATCCCTGCCACGCTTCAGTGGGGAGGAGGGAGATCAGTGCATGGAATGGGAAGTGGAAGAGAAACAATCCCCGGGTAGTGGGTATATTCACCACTAACCAATATGGAATGGAATCTAAACTACTCAACTATCTCATTAGGACCTGTACTGCTAACAGCAAAGAAAGGTGTAGCCCAGGAGAAGGGGGCATAAAGGTAGCTATAGGGTAACTTGTACACCCCTAGAATTCTAGACTGTCATGGAGACTGGTGTGGCCCCTTCCAACCAGAAGCTGCTCTCACTTATGGGAGCTTCTAGAGTACCGCCTGTAGGCTGCTCCACATCTTGCAACAACTCAGAATCCCTGTAGCAGTGTTTACTGCAGGAACTCTCAACTCCCATTCCAGGCATGGTCTTTGCCATGGGGAAATTCTTCCCCTGCTGGCAGTGGGTCTCTTATGACCCCTGTATGCCAGTGCAGTGTTAAATGGGCTGCAATGGGGGGTGGGAGGGAGGGGAGAACCCCTCCTATCTCTAGTAGTGGGGGCTATGATTTAGGAATAGGACGATCTGCTGTATATCCCTACCATTACTATGCTGTTCTAAATGGCCTTTCAGGGGAAAGCTGACTGGTGCAGAGGAGCACAGGGTTTGGATGGAGACAGCCCTTAGGGATGAATTTATTAAAGGGGGAACTCTAGATTCTAGTAAAGAGGATAGGAAAGAAGTTGGTGAAGTACAGAAGCTAGTGAGGACCAGTCAAACGTAAAAAGAGTCCCATTTAAATAAAGCACATGAAGGCAAGCACCTGAATTTTGACAAAATGTCAATTTGCTTATGCGCAAACGCTAGAAGTTTATATACTAAAATGGATGAACTAGAGTGTCTGGTATTAAATGAGGATATTGACATACTAGGCATTGTGAAAACTTGGTGTAATGAGGATAACCAATGGGACGCAGTAATACCAGGGTGCAAAATATATATTAATAACAGAGTAGGCCACACTGGTGGAGGAGTGGCACTATATGGGAAAGAAAGCATAGAGTCAAATAAAGTAAAAATCTTAAATGAATCAATCTGTACCAGAAAATGTCTATGGATAGAAATTCCATGCTTGAACAATAGTTGGAATACACTACTGATCAGTTGACTGGATGGTGACAGTGATTGTGAAATGCTCAGGAAGATTAGAGAAGCTGCAAAAAGCAGAAAACGCAATAATAATGGGGGATTTCAACTATCCTCATATTGACTCTGTATATATAACCTAAAGAAAGGATGCAGAGATAACATTTCTAGGCACATTAAATGACTGCTTCTTGGAGCAGTTCTCCTGGAACCCACAAGGAGAAAGGCAATTCTTGATTTTGTCCTAAATGGAATGAAGATTCTGGTCCAAGAGGTGAATATAACTGAACCACTTGGTGATAGCAACCATAATGTAATTAGAATTAACATCTGCGTCAGAGGGAAAATGCCAAAAAAACCTACCACAACAGCATTTAACTTCAGAAAGAGGGAACTACACAAAAATTCAGAAGCTAGTTAAACAGAAATTAGAAGGAACAGACACAAGGGTGAAATGCACGCAAACTGCGTGGAGACTATTTAAAAACACCATAATAGAGACTCAAACTAAATAGATACCCACAAAAACAGTAGGAAGACAAAATAAATGCCACCATGGCTTAACAGCAGAGCAAAAAAGAGATAGTTAAAGGCAAAAAGGCATTCTTTAAAAAGTGGATGTCAAATCCTAGTGAGGAAAATAGAAAGGGGCATATACTTGGTTATCAAGTGTAAAAGTAAAATAAGTCAGGCCAAAAAAGAATCTAAAGAGCAACTAGCTAAGGACACAAAAACTAACGGCAAAAAATATTTTTTTTTTTTTAACATACAATAGAAGCAGGAAGCCTGCCAAACAATCAGTGGGGCCACTGAACAATCAAGGTGCTAAAGGAGCACTCAAGGAAGACAAGGCCATTGTAGAGAAGCTAAATGAATAGAGCCCTGTGTGGATACAAAATTTGTATCCACATCCAATCCACAATCCGCAAACATGATCCGCAGATATGTACGTGATATCCGCAGATTTGCAGAGCTCTATAAATGAATTCTTTGCATGGATACAGGAGAGATCCCCACACCTAAGCCATTCTTTTTAGGTGACAAATCTGAGGAACTGTCCAAGATTGAGCTGTCAATAGAGGACGTTTTGGAACAAATCGATAAATTAAACAGTAATAAGTCACCAGGACCACACGGTATTCACCCAATTTCCTTCAGAACTCAAATAGGAAATTGCAGAACTACTAATTGTGGTACGTAACCTATCACTTAAAACAGCCTCTGTACCAAATGACTGGAGGATAGCTAATGTGAGACTGATTTTTTAAAAAGGCTCCAGAGGAAATCATGACAATTATAGGCCAATAAGCCTAACTTCAATACCAGGCAAACTGATGAAACTACAGTAAAGAACAGAATAGTCAAACACATAGATAAACACAATATGTTGGAGAAGAATCAACATGGCTTTTGTAAAGGGAAATCAAGCCTCTCTAATCTATTAGAGCAGGGGTTCTCAAACTTCATTGCACCGCGACCCCCTTCTGACAAAAAAAATTACTACACAACCCCAGGAGGGGGGACCAACCAGAGCCAAAGCCCCACTGCCCTGGGCAGGAGGGCCAAAGCCGAAGCCCAAGGGCTTCAACCCCAGGCGGGGGCCTGTAACCTGCGCCCTGCCACCCAAGGCTGAAGCCCTTGGGCTTTGGCCTCAGGCCCCAGCAAATCTAACACCAGCTCTGGTGACCCCATTAAAATGGGGTCCTGACCCACTTTGGGGTCCAGACCCACAGTTTGAGAACCGCTGTATTAGAATTCTTTCAGGGAGTCAACAAGCATGTGGACAAGAGTGAGCCAGCTGATATAGTACACTTGGATTTTCAGAAAGCATTTGAAAAGGTCTTACTAAAGGCTCTTAAGCAAAATAAACAGTCATGGGATAAGAGGGAAGGTCCTCTCATGGATCAGTAGCTAATTAAAGGGGGGGGGAAGAGTAGGAAAGGTCAGTTTTCAAAACAGAGAGAAGTAAATAGCGGAGTCCCCCAAGAATCTGTACTGGGACCTGTGCTACACAATATATTCATAAATGATCTGGAAAAAGGGAGAAACAGTGATGTGGCAAAATTTGCAGGCAATACAAAATTACTCAGAATAGTTAAGTCCAAAGCTGACTGTGAAGAGTTACAAAGGCAGCAATGTGGCACATGAAATTCAGTGTTGATAAATGAAAAGTAATGCATCTTGGAAAAACATAATCCAAACTATACATACAAAATGATGGAGTCTAAATTAGCTGTTACCACTCAAGAAAGAGATCTTGGAGTTATTGTGGGTAGTTCTCCGAAAACATCTGCTCAATGTGCAGCGGCAGTCAAAAAAGCTAAGAGAATTTTAGGAATCATTAGGAAACAGCAAATAATACAGCAAATATAATGCCATTATATAAATCCATGGTACACCCACACCTTGAATATTGTGTGTAGTTCTGGTCGCCCCATCTCAAAAAAGATATATTAGAAATGGAAAAGGTACAAATAAGGGCACCAAAAATGATTTAGGGCTATGGAACAGTTTCCAAATGAGGCGAGATTAAAAAGACTGTGATTTTTCATCTCGGAAAAGAGATGACTAAGGGGTGGTTATGATAGAGGTCTATAAAATCATTAATAGTGTGGAGAAAGTGAATAAAGAAGTGTTATTTACCCCCTTCACATAACACAAGAACCAGGGGTCACCCAATGAAATTAATAGTCAGCAGGTTTAAAACAAACAAAAGGAAGTACTACTTCACATAAGGCACAGTCAAACTGTGGAACTCATTGCCATGGGATGTTGTAAAGGCCAAAAGTATAACTGGGTTCAAAAAAGAATTAGATATGTTCATGGAGGATAGGTTCATCAATGGTTTATTAGCCAAGATGGTCAGGGATACTCTGGGTGTCTTAAGTCACTAACTGCTGGAAGCTGGGAATAGACAACAGGGGAAGGATCCCTCAATAATTGCCCTGTTCTGTTAATTCCTTCTGACGCATCTGGCATTGGCCACTATCATAAAACAGAATACTGGGCTAGATGGACCATTGGTCTGACCGAGTATGGCCTTTCTTATAGAGACAACTGTCCAGTCCCATAGATATGTTATACTTTTTATATTGTCTGTATTCCCCTTGTAAACACTATCACTTTTGTTCTAACAGCATAGGAAAAGCCTTAACATTCTTCCAGCCCTTTCCCTCCTGAGGTTCACTGTCAGCCCATCCACCACAGATATGCAGCCAATGTTAGGGTGGCAACATGGCAGCCCTTCTGTGCCAATCATGCTACCCAATAGCATTAAGCGGGGGGAAATGAAGGGGAAATAAAAAAAAAATCAAACAGAAATTAGAGCAGGGGTGCTTTAGGTTGGCCCAAAACGTAATGAGCGGACTTGGAATTTGACCAGGATACTGGGGCTAAAGCCCCTCTACGCTTGTACAAAGTGCCATGGGAGCTAGTGGGATTGTGAGTATTCAGGGTATGTCTCATCCAAAAAAGAGAGAGAGCAAGGAATCAATGGGTTTATTTTCTCACACTGTGATTGTTTTGTTGACGTGGAAAGGTAATTAAAAAAAAAAGTTCCAATTCTGAATGAGCCCTAGAATTCCCAGAGCCGGAAGGCTGCTGCTTAGAGGCAGATTAATCACACTGAATTCTCCATCTAGATGTTGCACGCACTCCAAACTCCCACCGCTAATAGCTCTAATATTCTCCTCAGCATGTGCATGCTGCTGGTGTTATGTTCCAGGAATATTAATTCCACAGCTCAAGATTCTCTCACTGGCACATGTACCCTGAAGGCTTGTTGTTGGGCTTCAGGAGATTATGAATAGGATGAGAAGAGGGAAAGAGAAAATATTGCTGGAAGGGGCGGGGGAGGGCAAAGGAACTTGCTGAAAGTCACCCTAGACAGCCAATGAATGTTCCTCAGTAATGCCAGCAGCACAAACAATCAAATAAAGCCACTTGATGCCCAATTATTTAAACAAAAAGTAGCCAACTGCAGAGGAAGACTTCTTATTCCTAGCTTTAGGAGCACAGTACAGTAAGGGACAGCCTGGATCATCAAGTCCAGTCTACTGCTATTGGAGGCAACCCTATCATTATCATTATCAAGCTCTATCTTAAAACTAGTTAGGTTTCTTGCCCCATTACTCCTGTTGGAAGGCTGTTCCAGAACTTCACTCCTCTGCTGGTTAGAAACCATCTTCTAATTTCCAGCCTAAATTTACTCATGCCCAGTTTACATCGATTTGTTCTTGTGCGCAATGCTGTCGTTTAGCTTGGACAGCTCTTCACCCTCCCTATGTATTTGGAGAGAGCAATCATATCCCCTCTCATCCTTCGTTCGCTAGGCTAACCAAGCCAAGCTGTTTTAGTCTCCTCTCATAAAATAGGCTCACTAGTTCCCCTGATCATCCTAATAGCTCTTCTCAGCATTGGTTCTAGTTTGAATTAATCTTTCTTGAACATGGGTGACCAAAACTGAACACGGTATTCCAGATGAGGTTTTTACCAATGCCTTGTACAATGGCGTTAATACTTCAACTGGAAATAACTCACCTGATACATCCTGGGATTCATAGCCACATCACATTGGTGACTAAACAGTCATCCTGCTGTCGACTAACAAAATCTCACCAGGTCTTTCTCTTCCTCTGTCATTCCCAACTGGTGAGCCCCCAGGTTATAGCTGAAATTCTTATTATTAGTCCTTAAGTAAATGACCTTGCACTTTGTACTATTAAATTTCTTTCCATTTCTATAACTCCAGTCCTCTAATAGAGGCACAGAGAGGTAAATAGACTTATCCAAGGTCACGCAACAGGTTAGTTGCACAGCCTGGAATAGAACCTATGTCTTCTGACGCACAGCGTCCTATCCCTTAGACAACACTGCTTTGTGCTACCCCCTGCCCTCAAACTTGCCAAAATTTCAAATATCAGTTGTGAGATTTGACAGGGGCACATCTTTTAAGTCAACTGACATACATTAATAATACTGATATTAAGCATTTATACTGCATTTCATCTAGAGACCTCAAAGCACTTTACAAGGGTGAGTAAGCATCCTCGTCCTCATTTTACAGATAGGGAGATGGGGAGATGGATAGGTTCAGTGAGTAGTCTTGTCCTTGACTTTGTCACACAGAGGGTCAGAAGCACTTTTAGGAACAGAACCCAAATCTTCTGGCTCCCAGCACCGTACTTTATCTCAGATTATTAATACCAGAGCAATGAGAAGCGGGGGGGGGGAGGGGGGGCGAGGGGGAGTAGTACTCTCCCAAACTTCACCGGCAAAATAAGTTCTGACCATGTGAGTCACCAAAATGAGACTGCTCACTGTAGACTGTGTGCAAATATGGTGTTCAAAATATGATTGCATGCTCTCTGATCTTTACTGGGTTCCTTGAGTTTGGCTCCTGCTTGGTGGAGCTTCAATATGCCCATTGGCTCTGCTAGGTCCCTTCGGCATGATGCCTTCTTGAATGGGAGTGGGGAGAGGAGGGAAAGAAAAGGTACCATCTCCCAAATGTCACCCGCTTGTGCTACCACAATGAGCCATCACTCTCAGTGAGGTATGCAGATCTGCAATACCCCACTCTCCTCTCTTACAGGAAGAATTAAAGTTATTAATGCTGACATTTAAATCATCACTGGATGTTTGACTTAACCACTCACCAAGATGAATGGGGCAGTTCACACCTCTCAGAGCTATTGCTCTCTGCAGACCCTCATAGACATCTATGTACTGGTTACACTTTATTCACTTTTTTGAGGTTTTCTTCACAACTGTAACAACTAGAGAGATTTTTTTTTTAAATGAAAGCTGATATTCTGGGAAACAAGATAGCAGATCCAGAGAGGCACCATTACAGTGTATGGGCATGCACCACCAAGCCCTGATGCTGTGTCGTGATGATAAATTCAGAATACTGTAACTGCTGGATAGGGCTCTCAGGAGATTCCTGGCAGGGAGGAGAGAGGAATATACTGCACATTTTGGAAAGGGTGGCACTCTGTGATATAGGACGAGCTCTTAAAAACTTTTTCCAAGATTTTTTGTTTTAACCCAGATAGGTGAGGGCTATCCTCTTTCCACAACCTAATCTAATCCATCACTTTACAGGCCTGTCCACTGTAACATGAGATGAGACACTTCTTTATCTTCGGATGCAGCTCATATCCTCAACTCTCTTCGCAAACAGATGCCTTACCAAGCAAAAGATAGTGGCAAGGCTGAATTCTGCAGATGCTAGCCAGGATTTCAGTCTAGTCTTACCTTCTGATCTTTGCTGAACCCCACAGAAAGGGTCCCTGAATTTTGTAGTAGGATAATCACCACGGACATAAGCAAGAATATGGCAAGACTTAGATGATAACATTTCCCCTATTTTCAGCAATGAGGCCTTGTAACATTGGAGTGAAGGGAGCAGTGGCCGTGGGTCCTGTTCTCCCCCCTTAAAAAGGAAAGCTACACTACAGTATTCTTAAGCAATGATCAAAAACAGTATAGCGTTTCAGGCCATTTCTATAGAATACCGTAGTACTGTTGGGGGTAATGATCGTAGGTAGAATACGGTCATGTTTGAGGAAGCTGTTTTTCCTTTTTTGTTTGTATGAAGGAAGATATTCTGGAGAACCAAAAGTCTAATGATTAAATATATTTAATTATATATATTATATACGAGAATCATCTCTTTATCTTAGCACTCAGCAGAATTCAACTCCCCTACATAAGCACCCTCCCTCCACCCACTCACCTTGATATTCCTCTTCCCACCCATTAACCCAGTACCTGCAGTGCAGTGTTCAACTGGGACTGCAGGAGCTGCCGCTGCTGTCATCTCTTTGTAGCTGGCAGTCACCTGCCAATCTCGCCCCCACTTCCTCCTCCTCCTCCTCTCGCTTCTCCCACCCCTCATCAGTGCAGCTCTCTCTGGGGACAGATCCATCTCTCTCTCTCTCTCTCTCCCCCCCTAGCCTGACAAAATAACTAATGCTAACTCAATAAAATCCCCCCTCAAAGGTTTTTAATTACCAGACAGTGCACAGTGCTGAAGATTCACACATACAAAGCGAGAATGGGGACAGAGGAGAGGCTAGCAACAGGGGGTAAGCACAGTTTGGATTGATGCAGCTTTTATGCGGAGGAAGAGACTCATTTCCCCCCCACAGAAGCCCCGGCACAGGGAGCCTGAACATTCCCACAGGACAGCGGTGCCCATGGAACCAGAAGGCACTTTGGTGTAACAGATATCTGGCAAACACAGGAGAAAGGAGGCCTGTGCACTTTGGGCCCAAAAGCTACTGTCCACAGGAGAGCGGGCGGTGTGACATGCTAGTATGCAAGGTTGACATGCAATACAGTCCCAATTCAGGTGACATTTACATAGTATCTTTAATGGTGACTAGAAAAGGGGGAAGAGGAGGGAGGCAAATAAATCGTGTTTCTTTTTTGCTTCTTTATGATATGTAAAAATAAGATCTGGATGGAGCTTTTTTTCCTGCTTGCAGGAGACAAGTCTCTTCTTCCCTGTTTTTGCTGTAGGACTTCTTGGAAGATTCAGAGATGTGGATTGGGCGTTTTCTCAGCCCTTAACTGAATGGGCAACGAGTGTTGAATCTTAAAAACAAACAAACAAAAGAAAAGCACTCACTCTCCCAAATGCTTGTTTTGTTGTTTGTTAATTATTTAAACTCCCCAGAGTTTTAAAGGGTCTGAATAAAAGTTACAATGAAACTTCATTAACTGACATGTGAAGTATTATTTCCCTGATGTCAGAACCTACCAGTACTCAGGCCGTCCATCAAATCTTCCAAACAAGAGGTTAAAGAAAACCTGAAATTTATTTTGCACTGCAAACAACACATGGGGAGGGAAAAACTAAAACAAAAAACCCAAAAGATCCATTAAAAGCCACAATTGCAAAGCATTTTTCCCCTCCTTTGTGGATCACTCTTAATATGAAGACATTGATGCTCCAAGTCTTCATCTTCTTAAACCAGAGGGTAAGTTCAAAATCCAAACTGGTAATCGATGCCCCCATATGGGCTAAGAAAGGAAAGGGCCCTTCTAGCACCAGGGGAAAATGTACTCTCTGCATATATGGCAAGGCCTGACTGTGTCTTGCCAGAGGGCTTATCTCCAAAGTCATGATGGGGCAGAGGTAGAGGAATCACTCTTCAGGAAAGGAGACACTATTGATTAGGAGAAGAGCATGCGGGGGGGTGGGGGGGGGTGGCGCTGGGGAGTTGGTATAAAAACAAGATGGATAAAAACAGACTTTCTTTGGGAGTTGGGGAGAGGAGAAAAAACAGACACATGCACTGGGGAGAGGGGAACCCATGGCAGGCGTCAATCACAGAGTGTTCCGATACAAATCCCCAAACCCTTTGGGAGGGTGTTTCAGAGAAGTCGGGATGGGGAAATGAGGTACACACTGCCTGTCAAACCTTTGGCAGCCACCCACCCCCACCAATGAATGCACTGGCAGTTGAGAGCACCCCCTACTCCACTGAAATAAACAGCGGCCTTCCCATCGCTTCATTAAACTAACACAGCTTCTCGCCATCGCCTCGGCAACCGCCACAGACCTCCTGCTCGCCAGCTGGGGGAATTAGAGGCAGCCTGGCAGCCAGCCCCCACTCTATTATATTTGAAAGCTCACATTACACCAGAGAGCATCCTAGGCAGGTCAGGACAGCCTCAGAGGTGCCACCTTTCAAAGGAGAAATTATGTTAAATAGAGCTTCCCTCCACTCTGCTGTTGGTAGGCTCTCACCATCAGAGGAAATTAAACATCCCAGAGGCTTTTTTCCTTACACGTGGGGATACCAGTGCCCGGTCAAGTAGAGGCTGCACATGAGTGATCACTAAGCGCAGAAAACAGCCACCGTGTTTGCTTTGTGCAGCCACTACCTCCAACCCACAGCTGCAAAAATGTGCTTTTGTCTAGCTTCGCACTTATCCTGCACTCCTCGTCATCGTATCTGAGCGTCACTTGGGGATCCTACGATTGTAACAGGCACTACAGAAAAGCCAGTTTGGTTCCAGAGTGTCGGAGGTGGAGCAGTTGTTCCTAACAGTGACAACAGTACAGTCAAAGAACACTCACAATCCCCACCCCCACGCAACACTTTCCTCTTGCTCCCCAAAAGTAGACAAATGAGTGGGACAGAATCTCTTGTCTGCTGGGTGAAAAAGGCTATGGCAGCATTCCAGCCCTACTCCCTGCTTTCCCCATATTAATAACTGCCCCTTTCTTGTTTTTCCATAAGCCTCAGGAACGCCCAGTCAAAAAGGGACCGTGGCAGCTCTGCCGCCAAAAGTCTGGTTGGCAGCGCAGCGGGGCTAAAGCAGACTTCCTGCCTGCCCTGGCTCTGTGTGGCTCCCAGAAGTGGCTGGCATATCCAGCTCAGAGGGGGCCACGGGGGCACAGCGTGCTGCCCCCGTCCCGAACGCCAGCTCCACAGCTCCCATTGGCCAGGAACTGTGGAGCCCCCTCCCACACCCAAATTCCCTCCCAGAGCCCGCTTTCCACACCCCCTCCCGCACCCCAAACCCCTGCCCCAGCCCGGAACCCCCTCCCACGCCCTGAACCCCTCATTTCTGGCCTCACCCCGGAGCCCGCACCCCCAACCAGAGTCCTCACCCCCTCTTGCACCCCAACCCCCGGCCCCAGCCCAGTGAAAGTGAGTGAGGGTGGGGGAGAGCGAGTGACGGAAGGAAGGGGGATGGAGTGAGCAGGGGCGGGGCCTCGGAGAAGGGGCAGGGCAAGGGTGTTCAGTTTTGTGCGATTAGAAAGTTGGCAACCCTACTCAGGTGTGCAGGCCCCCCTCCTCTGCTACTGCACACCGCACAGCCTCTCACTTGGAATAGACAAAGGGCCCCTTCACGCAGTGCAGAGAAACCCCTCCACATAGCCTCAGAGGAGCTGCTGCTCAGCTCACCCAAGCCCTGACTGCATCAACCATTAAAATGGTCAGCTGTTTTCAGGTGGGAGACGGAGAAATAAAAAGCTCCCTTCTCCTACCTCGCTGATGGCACCACATCTCACCAAATACTACTCTAAACTAAGCAAAGGAAGAGCTAGACCTTTAGGATGACATATTGCCATCAGCGGGTGTTCTACCACATAGCTAACATGCTACAAGGACTGGGCCAACATTATCTGGGTTTCCAGCACCGACTTGGCTCCCCCAGGCTTGCAACACTGGAGGAAGTTTGCTCATTTCCAGGACTGCCCCCTCACACAACAGCAGCTGATAAAGAAGCACTGTTGACTAGCTCAGGAGTCCAATCCTGTTTTGTGCTGTCTTCTATGACTACTGAGTGGAAGGCCTCAAAGGGAGGAGTGTAAAAGGAGGGGTAGAGTGTTTATTCCACTTCTCAGCCTCATCAAATTCTAATTTCACTAACACATTTCAATCCTGTCTGGAAGTACACCCTGCCTTTTTAATTCTGGGAGCCCCAAACAGCTCTGCCAACACACAAGAGACCATGTGCACCGTTAAGGGCTCATGAACAACTTTACAGATGTAACTGAGTAAAAAAAATACAATGACACAGCTTTCTTCCCGTTTGAAGCTCTTAAGCAAATTGTCATAAACAACAAAAGGGACATGGCTGGATTTTTTTTGTTTTAAGCACACTTAACAGCATCCTTTGTAAACGACTAAGAGTTGATGAAAATGTTGCCTTAACCTTAAGGTAGGATGCAGGGGAAGCTTTGCAGACATTTGAAGGGGGAATTCTGAGGGGAAAGGTGTATGCAGACAGTTGCAAGCCATGGGAACAAGATAAGAGATAGCAGAAGCTGTTAAATGTTGCAGCATTGCCATCTCTCAGGATTTTATCACAAGTCTCCGGATATTTGGTGTTTCTTATAGCTCCAGCTCCTGAAGTCCTGTGATTATGCAAGAATCTCAGCTTTCATTGAAAAAGTAAGTTTCTAGCTTTCGTGGTTGTAGAGGAAATCTTGAAAATGTGACCCCTAGAGTCTTAACAACTTAGAAGGCAAATAAAAAGAACCAAAAAGTATTATTATTTGAAATCTCATGATTTTAAGTTTGGATGCTTAGGGTTTGCAATACGGAAGTGGTGGGAGACCTGCAGCGATCTTGGCTGTGCCGTGCTCTGTCTCCACCTATCCAATTGCACGGGGAAACTCTCAGAACCTGTTCTTCGCTTCAATATTTTTCTCTGCCCTCTCTGCTGAAATCTTCAACCAGGTGGTTCTTCTCCCCTCAGGTGGACTATTCCAACTCCTCTCTTTCACATGTTTTCCTCCCCAGGCCTAAGTTTCTAAATTCTAAAAACCTCAGAGCCTGAGCGTGAAAAGGAAAGGAACAGAATTAGTGTTGTCTAAACCTGGCTACTTCATCCTGCTCTCTTCCAGGGCTGGATTTCAGAACAGAAGGAAAAACCTCATCAGAGCTCAGACGGAGGGGCTCAGGGACAGGGGAAGGTCTCTGTGTGTGCACACGCTGTATTCTTTTCTCTTAGCCCTGCCATACATGATTAATCACTTCTGAGACATGCCTGCTGCTCCCCTCTGGCTCTCAAACCACCACAACAGCAGCAGCAAAGAAACCTCCTAAGGTTCCTGGCCCTGGCCTAGGGAGTGTGTCCCAGCTGAGGCTTCTGATCCTAGAATGAATCTCTTCCCCATTACACACACACCAGCCTGTCTCATTTCTTTCAATTAATCTCTATCCCTCCTCCCACTTTCAAATTCAACTCTACTCCCACCCCACCCCCGCCCGCATCCATCTCTGTTTAATTGGATTTCATCTGTACTCATTCTCTGGAAACTCACCGGGAAAGTGTCCAGAAGACTAGCACAAGCTTAAACATGCGCTTGACACAGGAGATGAGAAGCAGATCTCTTTGAATGAACCAATTTGCAGTCCAAGCAAATCCTCTACAGTTCACCTCTCCTCCTTCCGATATCCCCTTCTTTCACGTCTCTCCCCCAATCACAAAATGGAATAAAATGCCTGCCGGGCGGGGGGGGGTGTTATAACCAAAATAGGAGCTGGGAGACATGGAGCACTGCCAAGAATGATTCAGTGTGGAACACAGAGTGGAACTGCCATGGGCAGAGGTGAGACTGCCCTGCTGCCCACTTCAAGTTTAACAGCAGGAAGCTCTGACCTCTCTGTCTGAACAGCACATGTATGATTGTGGGAAGGCAGATGTCGGTCACAGAAACATGAGAGGTGGAAATCTGGGAGTACTATAAGAAACCAACAACAAGGATATTGAAAGTCTTTTTCCTGAGTGTCTGGCTGGAGAGTCTTGCCCGCATGCTCGGGGTTCAGCTGATCGCCATATTTGGGGTCGGGAAGGAATTTTCCTCCAGGGTAGATTGGCAGAGGCCCTGGAGGTTTTTCGCCTTCCTCCGCAGCATGGGGCAGGGGTCGCTTGCTGGAGGATTATCTGCTACTTGAAGTCTTTAAATCAAGATTTGGGGACTTCAACAGCTGAGTCAAGGGTGAGAATTATTTCAGGAGTGGGTGGGTCAGCTTTTGTGGCCTGCATCATGCGGGAGGTCAGACTAGATGATCATAATGGTCCCTTCTGATCTTAAGTTCTATGATTCTATGATTCACAGGGCCACCTCACTGCCTCCTCTGAGACACTGCCCTCATTTTCCCCAGGGCCACTCCATATTAGTTACTGATTGCCTATTCCAGTCCTGGAGATCCCCCTTCCCCAGTTCTGCCAGTTCACATCATACCTAATCTGCACCACTCCAGCTACCACATTCCTGGAAATCCCACCTTACCAACTCTGCCAGTGTTCATCAAACCCAACCAACAGCACCCCAGCTATTCCAGTCCTGGCACAGAGATGAGGGTCATATAAGCACCTAGACAGACATCACCCCTTGCCAGTGCACCTCAACTCTAACCTGACAAGACACCTCTAGAGTGGAGGTCCTCCCTGATGCCCATTCGTTTGAAGAGGCTGTCACCACTGGGAGAATGGATGGCACAGGATTGTTGATGGACTGCAGAGGCTCTCACTTATAGGTCACTACTTCAAATCCAGCCCCAGCTGGGAGTGAGCAAGAGTTGTTACTATCACTCTTCACAGTTTGGAGGGTCATGTAAAACGAGTCTAGTGGTTCTCAGCCCAGTTCCTCATGGACAAGTGACTGCAAACCACAAATGGTGCTGATTAGCATCCTTTTTAACATTCACAGCAGAGGCCAATAATTGGATTGGGCATAGAACTCCACTTGCCCTCTTGCCTCTAAAGGTGGCCCACTCCATGTCAAGGTGTAGGCACACTGGTAGGGAAGCTTTCACTGGCACTGCCCAGACTGTACCATTTCAGTCTCCAGGGATTATCAACCCAGCATCTTGCAGTGGCACTAAGTCTTTATCAGAGAAAGAAGGCGCAGGAAGGGAAGAGAAACACACATGGACAAGCAATGTTTCTCTGATACTCAGCATAAAAATCTAATCAAAATTGTACCCCACTGGTGATATGAAAAGCACCCTGCCAAGTCAGTAATAAATATAAAATTCAAATATTACACTTCTACAGTGTATCACCTCTCATCCCACAGCACTTTACACATTATTAGGAATGAGTTGAATCTCCAAATCAGAACAGATTTGTACATGAAACTAACATTTTTGCTGGATTCATATTTATTCAAATTACATCCTTAGAAGCAAGTCAGATAACTTGCTTAAAATGGCCACAATAACATGGTGGCAGCCAATTTAAATAGGCTGCAACTCCTTCCTTCTGCCTGACTCTTTCCCTACAGCCTGTCTCCCAGAGAACGCCATCTGTTCCATCTCTCCTCAACTACCGCACTCCACCCCATCCCTCTTTCCCTCCTTCTTCTGGGCAGGGAAAAGATGAACTGACATTTTTGGGGTGTTTAAACAGCTGCTCTGGCCTCCAGTGGGCTCCTATCCCTAGTTGTGCAACTCCATTGAAGCCAGGGACATCTCCTTCCCTGGGACCGTTGGATGTGAGGAGGACTCAGTGGAAATGGCAACACAGCCCAAGGTTGCATTGTCTCTTCTAGAGAATTACTGCAGAGGAGATGATACTTGTCCCCTCAGCTTCCCGCACTTGCCCCCAGCCCATCCCTTCTCAATTATCTGTATAGACCGTAGACCTACAGACCACACTTCACAGAGACAAGGAGGCAGCACAGGGGGAATTGGTTAGTGCAAAGTGACAACTGTCTCTCCCCTGCAACTCAAAGGGCGAGCGGAGGGGAAGATATCTACATGTATATCTTTGGGAATGGGGAAGACAAAGGTTGTGAGAGACAATCCAGCTTCTAATTTCCAACATCAGCAACCAGCTGCCCATGGCTCACAACCTGAATACAGGTCTGTCTCATCTTACGCTGGGGTTACGTTCCACAGTCAGCGCCTCACGCGAAAATCGCGTATAGTCAAAATTACATTGAGTGTAATGGCGGCCAGAATTGCCCGCACTACAGAAACAGTATTTGAATGGTTGTTTTTCTCTTTTTCTTTGTTTTTTTTTTGTTTTTGCCGACCGCATAAAGCTGAAATTGCGCATGTTAAATGCGCCTAAGATGCGACAGACTTGTATCTCCCACTGAATCCAACACTGAGTGATCAGCATATTTTTGTGATAAATCTAGCAGAACCATTCAGCTGTGGAATTATTATAAGTACAATACTAACAATATGCTTGTACAGTACAAAACGCAAAAACAGAGCCCATCTCTGGACCAAAGAGCTCACAAGCTAAAAGGCAGATGCACAGAAGACAGGATGTATTAAGAAACAACTTCAGACTTGTTCACAGCAGGGAGGTTTTGCAAAAATTTCCCATCATTGCCAACAGTGGCTTAGTTCCATTAGTGTTAGCATTACTGGGAGCCCTGGTATAGAGGGGCTGCAGCCAGCCTTTCAAGCACCATATCATCTAACCCTGCTCAGAGTAGGTCTAAATGACACAGGGCTAAATTTTCAAAGTACTCAAGAACAGAATTTTAAAGTGCTCAGCACCCACAGTTGGAGCCAGATTTTCAGAAATGCTCAGCACCCAACATGCTTGTGGGTGCTGAGCTCTTGAAAATTCTGGCCACTGAATTAGAAAGGCAACACTCCATCTATGCTACAGCTACCAACGTTGCTGGAGGACCCAACGGTGTTAGTAATGGCAGGAAACGCTTGGGAGTCACCTAATTGGAATCAATATAAGCAATCACTCGAAGAAAAAACGGTTACTCACCTTCTCGTAACTGTTGTTCTTTGAGATGTGTTACTTTTATCCATTGCAAACCCACCCACCTTCCCCTCTGTCGGAGTAACCAGCAAGAAGGAACTGAGGAGGAGCAGGGTCGGAAGGGTCATATATTGAGCGCCATAGAGGTGCCACTCCAGGGGGCTCTACAGACAACCCAATGGGTGCTGCTAGGGGAAAAACTTTTCTGACGACTTTCACACGCACATCTGATTGGAATGGATATGAGCAACATATCTCGAAGAACAACAGTAACGAGAAGGTGACTAACAAGGCTTCAGAGACCTGGAATTTTCATTAATTCATTTCTTGTGGGCATTGCAGAAGGAACGAGTATTTAGGGTGCGAAGGACCCAGCGGTCCGATGTTATTTGGGACCATGCACTGTAGAAGTGGGACAGACAACTGAAAAAACACGGGGAAGGATCCGGTGTTGAGACAGGTGCTCTATCCTAGGGCGCACCTTCAAAATGTCTGGTTTGAGCCCAATGTTGGGCTCTAGCCCTGTCCGGACCGGGGGGTGGGAGGGCTTGCACCTGCCATTCCTACCCCTGCACCTGTAGAAATCCTGCCTGGGGCGAGAAGGATAAGACTGCTGTTGCGGCGGTTGGGGCTTAAAGGGTTTTTGTTGGGTTACCAGGGTGTGCATACCCAAAATTTCATTGTCGCCCTGGAGTCCTTGAGGCTATGCAGTCTGGAGTCCGTCTGTTCAGCAAACAGACCCACCCCGTCAACGGGTAGGTCTTGCATAGTTTGCTGAACCTATGGCGGGAGCCCCGAGGCCTGCAGCCATGAGTTACGCCTTACAGCTATCCCTGAGGACAAGGTGCGCGCTGCAGAGTCTGCAGCATCCAGTGAGGCCTGAAATGAGGTCCGTGCCACCGCCTTGCCCTCTTCGACAATTGCCCCAAACTCCTTCCTGGACTCTGCTGGTACCAGCTCCCTAAACTTCAGCATTGAGTTCCAGGAGTTAAAACTGTATCTGCCCAGGATTGCCTGCTGGTTGGCAATCCTGAGTCGCAAGCCCCCCATGGAGTATACTTTGTGTCCGAATAAATCCAGTCGCTTGGCGTCCTTTGACTTAGGCGGTGGGGCTTGCTGTCCCTGCCTTTCCTTTTCATTCATCGCAGCCACTACCAATGTGAACAGGTAGTCAAACCCCTTGGAGGGTACAAAGTACTTCCTTAGCAGTGGGAGGGATGGAGGCTGGGGTCTGCCAAATGGTCTTTGCATTGGCTTGTATAGTTTTGATGAGGGGTAAAGCGACCCTGGATGGCCCTTCTGGTGCCAGGATGTCCATCATAGGGTCCTCTGACTCTACCACCTTCTCAGCCTGCAGATTCATATTCCGTGCCACCCTGTGCAGGAGTTCCTGGTGGGCACGGCTATCTATAGGGGGCGGCCCCGAGACGGAGGTGCTCGCCACCGCCTCGTCCAGGGAGGATGAACTAGGTCCTCCTGACCCCCTTGGTCCTCATGGACCTCCTGCCCCACCTCTAGTTCCATGCCAGCCACTCCAGGGTCTGGCTCAGGAACAGGGGTGGGTTCCAGGGGAGGTGGTGCGACCGCTGACTCCTCTGCACCCCTAGGGATGGGACGACTGGCTGCTGCCTCCAGCTGCCTAGGTTTGGACACCACCTAGCGTGAAGCCTGGGACTGTGCGCCCTGGCCCTGGTGGCATGCCCATGGGGTCCAAAATGGCCACTGCGCCGGTCCATGCCACTGCACCCACGTCCAATCTGTCCTGCACCGACTTGTGCCGGGGCTGCTGAAAATGTTTGGACCCCGTCTCCGAGCCTGAAGATGGGGACCAAGACCGCAATGGCCATGGTGGTGCCAAGCGCAGCTGTGCTGGGGAGCGGTGCCTCCAGACTGGGGAGCGGTGCTGCGATCGGATCGGTATCGCGATCTGGAGCGGTCCCGCGAGCGGGGTCTGCACATAGAGCCAGATTGGTGCCAATACAAACGGTGCCGAGATTGGGACCTACTGCGTGAAGGTGATCAGCGTCGTGAGCAGGAGCACTGGAGGGACCTGGATCGGTGCTGCGAGTCTGCTCGGTGCCGCGAGTGGGAGCGGTGCCGAGACTCCGAGCGGTGCCTCGCTTCTGCAGTCTGAGTCGAGGGGCGGAGCATCGCCGGCTTTCCTCAGGACGGTGCCACCCGTTGCGGTATCGGAGGCTTAGCGTGGAGGGACGGAGACCTCAGTGTCATCATCACAATGAGTTCTCTTGCAGCCTCAAAGGTGTCCAGGGTAGAAGGCAGTTCTACCTCCTCCACCACCTGGCATGGGGAGTCCAACTGCACCGGACTCAACTGTCCCCCTCGCGGGGCCGAAGTCAATGATGCAGGCTCCAAAGTTTTCGGCACTGGGGGGCTTCTCCCTGGGACGCGCCCCATTGGCCGCCTCCAAAGGGGTGGGTCCTGAAGTCGGGGAACCACTCCTCCCCTGCTTCCGGTGCCACTTCTGCGCTGGCGAATAGGATCTGTGCTGGGCCGTTCCCGTAGGCTTTGGTGCCAAGGAGCAGCAGTGCTGCGGGTCTCGACCAGAGTCCTTCCGCAGTGCCGCTTCTGCAACTACCGCCGGGGCACTGCGCATTGAACTCGGTGCTGGGTCCTGTCCCAATGCGAGTTGTGGTCTAAGTGCCACCTCCATAAGGAGCCGCTTCAGTCTAAAATCCCACTCCTTTTTCGTTCGGGGATGAAAACCCTTACAAATCCTGCACTTTTTGGACTGATGCCCTTCCCCCAGACACTTTAAGCAAGCATCATGGGGGTCGCCCGTTGGCTTTGGCTTCTTGCAGGACTTGCAGGGCTTGAATCCCTGGGACTTAGGCATGTAAGTCCCCCTGGGAGAACACAGTCAGGGTGGAGGGTAAACCCCCGAACCCAACAGCTAACTAACTAACTAGACCTACACTAACTACGAACTAATCAACTATGGAATACAAACAGTAGAAGCTAGGGCAAAGCAAGACACCACAATTCCAACGACCGTCACTGGCGGTAGGAAGGAACTGAGGCGGCACCGGGTCAGCAGGGTCATATATTGAGCGCCATAGAGGTGCCACTCAGGGGGCTCCACAGCTGACCCGACGGGTGCTGCTAGGGGAAAAACTTTCCAACGACTGTGCACACGGCGTATGCACACCTAATTGGAATCAATATGAGCAATCACTCGAAGAAGAAAGGTCTTTTCAGAAAGATGGACAAAATCCCCCCACTTGGGACTTTTAAAACTGGACTGGAGAGAACACTAGAAAATGTATTACAAGGAGTATCATACATTTGCTAGTGTTTTGGCCATGAGATAAATCAGATGATCAGACAGGTCTTTTCCACCTCTGCCTAATATCTTGGGAAAAGGGATATTCATTTCCACACCTGTACAATAGGAACATTAATTCTTCCTTTCTTTCACTTTATCTTGTCTATTTAGATTGTAAACTCTTGGGGACAGAGACTGTCCCTTACTATGAGTATGTACAGCACATAGTGCAATGGGGCCACAGATCTCTACTGCAATTTTGACAATAATAAAACAACAATTGTTTAATCAGACTGGTTGTTCGTTCTGGTGAAACCCACATAACTTAAATGACTAATAGAGGATGCCTTTTTTAAAGATTCAACACCCTGGCCCCTTCAATGAAGTGCTCACATTAATACATTAATTTACTCCTCCCACAGTGACAGGAGAGACCAGAGTTTACATTCCAGATACTGCTACAGTAAAAAAGAAGCAAAATAAATAACAAAATCCCCAAAGCCTGTCAGGCCTATTTTATTTATCCATCGAAAAGAAACAACAACAACAAAAGAGAGAACCCCGATCATTTAAAAATAATGTGCACGGCTTCTTTAATACTGTGTGAGTTACTGAGCACTCTTAGATTGAAGTAAGTTAGGACACAACACCAGGCACGAAAACATGAGACGATAACAAGAATGGAGTTCCAAGCCTGGCTCTGATTTTTTTTCTTGCCTGCGCAGGTATGAGGACCTTTTACCACAGTTACACTCCACATCAAAATATAGAGTTAATAGTGGAAATGCAGAGAGAGAGGAGGGGGGAGGAGGAGAAATTCTCTGATTACCTGCTGGAGAAGCCATATATTTATCATGCACATACTATGAATTCTTTCTGTGTACTCTAGAGAGAGAGAGACCACCCTGCCACTGCAGGTTGTTAGAATATTTGCATATGTTAATTGCAGTGTCAGTATATTTGCATATGCTAATCACAGAAGCAATGTTTGTACCCACTGTGCTCACTTGTTTAGGGGGAAATGGCTGCATCTGACTATACCTGTACCACTCTGATGTCACATGGAGCTATTTCCAGCCCAGTTACCATGGAAACCACAAGGCCTCAGCACCAGTTAGCAGTTCAATATATAATTTACTTTTTTTTTTTTCACCTAAGTGTTTGGGATTCAAACACATAAGCCACTAAAATATAGATACCTATTAAATGCTCTTTTAAAATGCGTATGACACATTTGAAGAACAACAATTTAATGGTAAATCTAGTTTTCTACAGAAATCAAACAAACAAAAAGAAACACTTCAAAGGGAAAAAGAGATGCTACAGTTTTAGGAGGATTTAACAGGTATGTCACCGTTTGAAGGAAATGAAGAGACTCTTTTCCCCCAGCATATCAGCCTAGAACAGAGTAGCGGAGCTACTGCAGTGGATCAGGCCATCCCTTCCAACCCTGATATTCTATGATTCTATGGTTCACCTAGTCTGCTATCCCATCAACTGCAAGTGACTTGTATCTGATGCTTCAGAAGATATAATGCACCTGACCAACTGTGCAGTGGGGGAAGGGAGCATGAAAGATCTTTCCTGGTCAGTTTATGCTCTGAAGCATGAGGTTTGAGCACCTTTCTATTATTAATGTTAGCAGACATGACCACAAATGTTACTAGTCATCTTAAAGCTAATCAGCCTCCTTTTGAAAGTCAGCCACAGTATCTGTCTCCACGACCTTTTGCAACCATGAATTCTTCTGGGTGCCTATACTCTGCATAAAGAATTACTGTTTTCTCAAAATCCTGTAGTTATGGATGAAATCACTTGCCCAGTTTTCAGATGCTTATATCTTTCTGGAAAAAAAACCCAAACACATTATTCTTTGGGCAGAAATTTGTGCCAAGTCCAAAGGTTATTTTAAAAGTCTGACAGACATTTTTGAGATATACAAGAGTGAGGGGAAGAGAGGGTATTTTTAATTAAGTAATTTTTCAGATGCTTTATCTGTGTTCAGATAGCTTTAAAAAATATATATAATTCTTACCAATGACTTAGTGTTAGAAACAACAAATCTTTCTCTCTCACACACGCACACACACACCCTCAGAAAGGGACAATTAACACCAAAGAAAAACCCAACCACAAGAGCAGTCATGCAGGATGGGGGAGAGGGGCTTGGTATTTTAAAATTTGCTTTTGGCAATTTAGAGTCCTGAACTGGACAACAACTAGCAGATGGAACTGGTCAAAAGAAACTACCGACTGCATAATCATTTCCATTTCCTTTGGATCTGAACAGGCAGATTTTTTTGAAAATTTCCACTTTATTTTTACCTTTTTTTTAATTTGAATTTGCTAATTTTTGAAAATGAAATATTTGGATTCTGAAATGGAAATTTTTCAAAATCAAAGCCTATTTTTGATTTTGAGAAAGCTTCTACTTTGCAGCTAAGCAAGTATTCTAACGCAACAAATACAAAAAACAAACCCTAAAAGTTACAATCAATACCAAAATAAAATAAAATAAACCAATTGGCTAGCTGGAGTAGCTGCTCCCCACTCCCACAACCTATTCCACCCAAAACAAATGAGCCACCTGGTCCTCACAGATGTTCACAAGACAAACAATGACTGAACACAAAGGGAAGGAAAACAACTACAGATAACTGACTAACAAGACTACCAAAAACAAGAAGCCACAAGCTAGATTTTTTAGTTAGGCTTAGTCAAATATTTTCACAACAAAAACATTTGAGTCATATTTTTGTGATTTTTTTTTTTGAAAGGCTGTTTTTCTAATTTAAAATATTTTCATTTGAAAAATTCTGACTAGCTCTACCACCAGGTAATGTTACTGCTTCAGGACAGACAGGCACAGATCCTTTACCCATCGTCAGGAAAGCTACAAGGGAGAAACACAGCATCCCTGACCAAGAGAGACTGCTGAGGAGACTGGGGAGCACGCAGCAGTGAGTGAACTGTACTATTTGACTATAAATACACTGTGGGGCTAGGTCCCTCCTATCTTTTATCCGCCCAGAGGGACCTGAGGCCATGGCAGGGCACTGCAAAAGGTCTACAAGGGGGC
The DNA here is from genome assembly GCA_003942145.1 of Platysternon megacephalum. Taxonomy (NCBI): domain Eukaryota; kingdom Metazoa; phylum Chordata; order Testudines; family Platysternidae; genus Platysternon; species Platysternon megacephalum. The sequence goes on from QXTE01000087.1 coordinate 4,870,180, forward strand.
ACTACTCCAGGTAAGCCACTACAAACTATTTAGCCTATAGGGGCCATTCCCCAAACGGAAGGGGTAGGAAGTAGCCCAGGGCAGTGGACTTAAACTCTCTGCCAGGACAACCCTGCTGGTGCTGCTTCACTCAGGGCCCTGGGCTGGAACCTGGTGGACAGTGCGGGCTTGGCCCCCTGACCACACCGTCTTCAGGGCTGATGCTCAGATGCATATGGAGGGTTCCTGGTGTAAGGTTAGGAACCAGGCATCTCTGACATGGAAGTAAGTGGCTCTAAGTCAGGTGTGCTAACTGCTAACCCGCCCTGCCCTCTGAGCACCCTATCACAGAATTGGTGGAGAATGCGGGCAGATACCCTAGTCCTGGCATAAGGGAGTCGGGGGGGGGGGGGGGGGGATAATGGTCAAACAGCTGCAGCAGTTGATCTGTAATATAGCAGCCCACCAGTAGCAGGGTGATTACGATACTACTGCCGTACATTACAGCAGAGCCAGCAAACCTCAACCCAGCCCTGGTCACTGCCCCTCTCAGGCTTACTAAGAGGATCCCAAAGCCTTCCTCACAACCTTTGAGCAAGTGGCCACGGCAGCCCAGTGACCCCTAGACCAATGAACTATTTTGCTGGCCCCATACTTCACCAGGGTGGCGCAAACCACATATCACGCCTGGGACCCTGTTGTGGCCCAAGAGTATGCACAGGTCAAAGCAGCCATTCTTGATGTCTTGGACATCTCAGAAGATACATTCCAGCAACACTTCTGCGACGAGCCCCACACCACCGAATGAGAAAGTGGGCCTTGGAACCCAACAACTTGAGGGGCTTCAACCCACTCCCCCCTCACCTGGACTCAGGAGAGCCCAAGGATTGAGGAGCTGATGGATATCCCGGACCAAAAGTCCGGAGCGGTCGACCTGGAGCCCAGTCCAAGGGACCACCAACCCAATGGAGTTTAAGAAGGGAATATTGCTGGTTCCCAAACTAGGGGGATCCCACATAGAGGGGACCTTCTGAACATCCAGAGAAGGGCTCGGTTGCAACTGCAAAGACCAAAACAGGTGTTTTCCATGTGGCCACCTGTGGCACTGGACCTTAAATTGCCCTGATATGGAGTACAGCTTTGGCAAGATCTGGACCTCTGGGGCCTGCGCTCGACAAGGAAACCCTGCAAAATTGACCACCCCCATAAAGGTGAATGGTATAGAAGTGGTGGGGTTCATGGACTGATGGTGTGCTCAGACCCTGGTGCAGAGTTCTGTGGTCCCAAACCCTGAGTTGAACCGGGGCACCATCCAGTTACAATGTGTGCATGGGGACAGGAAATCTTATCCCCGCATTCAAGTGACTAACTGGATGAGCGTACAAAGTCTCTGATGGTTGGCCTGGCCCCAATCATTACCTATCCCATTATTATCAGGCAAGACTAGGATTATTTTGGGAAGTTGTTAAAAGTTTATGGGACCCTCTCCAGACATGGCAGCCTCTGTACCTCCAGCCTCAGTTCTGCCTAAACTGGTGTACCTTGCAGGTGTGGGATCCTGTTCCAACCCAATGAGGAGGCCCCTCCTTAACCTGAGTTGGAGATCCCAACCCAGTTCTCCAACTTTGTTGAAAAACAACAGGCAGATGATATGCTGAGCCGAGCATGCATCCAAGTGGCAGTGGTAAATGGGAAGTCCATCAAGCTGAACTGATCCCACACTTTGAAATTCAAGGCGACTGCCTATATTGCCTTGAGAAGGACAGCAGACCAAGGAAGTCCAAAACCAGATTCTGGTGCCCCCAGCTTATCGGAGGGAGGTTATGTGGTTGACCCATGCCATACCCTTTGCAGGGAGGGAGAAGATGCTAGCTTGAATTCTAGTCCATTGGGGGGGGGCTGGAGTCTATAAAGACATTCTGAATTTTTGTGCTTCATGCCCTGGGTGTCAACTCGCAGCCCCTCAGCCAACGGAGAAAGCTCTCTTGGCTCCCTTTTCACTATTAAGCACACCCTTTGAGTGCACTGGACATAATCCGTCGCATGGAAAAGAGCACCACAAGCTACCAGTTCATTTTAGTAGTGGTAGACTAAGTATACCCTGAGGCTATACCACTGTGCTCTATGAACTTATGGATACTGTGGGAGATCAGAACAGATCAGGGAACAAATTTTGTCCCAGACAATGAGGCAACTGTGTCAGTTGTTGAAATTCAAGACCCACAGAACATTCATCCACCAGCCCCAGACAGAGAGTTTGGATTCAATAGAGCACTACAAAACTATGCTCAGGAGCTTTGTTCTTATGGATGTCTGACACTGGGACCAGTTGCTCCCCACCCTCCTGTTCGCTGTATGAGAGATACCACAATCCTCCACTGGCTTCTCATTGTTCGAGCTGTTTCTATGGGAATCAACGACAAGAGATTTTAGACCTCATTTGAGAAATGTGGGAAGAACAACCACCTCGAGCCAATAACATGGTACAGTACATCCTTAACTTGCAAGAGAAGCTTGAAGCTTTACGCTCATTCGCCAAAGAGAACCTCTTACACTCCCAGAGCACCAAAAGCAGCATATAATAAAAAGACCTGCCTCCGGATGTTTCAACCCAGTGGTCAGGTTCTCTTGCTATTGCCCAGTTCCGTATCCAAGCTGCTAGCCTGCTGGCAGGGACCATATGAGGTGATACAATGGGTGGAGCTGTTAAATTACAAAATTCCACAACCAGATAAGCAAAAGCTCCAACAATTTTACCATGTGAATCTTTTAAAACCATGGAAAGCCCAAGAAAGCTTGCTTATAGTCCTCTACCCACCAGAACCCAAATTAGGCTCTAGGCAGCTGAGACCTCAAAGCCAGGGATGGTCACAATCAGAAGCAATTTAACTCAGAATAGAGGACCCAAGCCCAGCAACTGATCACCACTTTCTCCCCAGTGTTCTCTACCCAACCTGGGTGGATCCATTTAAATGACCCATAATTTTTCAAATTGAACCTGGACTTAAGGTCAGAGAAAACCCACTACTTCTTCCCCAGAAATTGAGGGAAACCATGAAGTAAGAGCTCCAAATCGATGCTAGACTTGAGAGTAATCAAACAGCCTTTTAGCACCTAGAGAAGCCCAGTAGTGCTGGTCCCGATAGGACCACCCATATTTGCATAGATTTCAGGGAAGTCAACACGATATCAAAATTTGATGAGTACCCTATGCCTCGCATTGACGAACTACTTGACCAGCTAGGTGAGGCAGAGTACATTACCACCCTGGATCTGACCAAGGGGTATTAGCAGATCCCCCTCACATCTGAATCCTGGGAGAAGGCCGGGGGGGGGGGGGAGAACCAGCCTTTTTCACCCTCTTTGGTCTCTTCCAGTTCCGGACAATGCCCTTTGGGTTACATGGGGCTCAGCCACATTCCAACGACTGAGCTGTGCCCTCCAAACCCATAACCATTACACCATTGCTTACCTAGACAATTTAATCTACAGTCTGAACTAACAAGACCACCTAAAACATGTAACTGCTCCCCAAGGGAGCCAGCCTGACAGCAAACGCTGCTAAATGTCACCTGCCAAGAATGAGACAACCTATCTCAGGTACACTTTGGGGAAAGATACTGTGTGAGTCCTGGTGAGTAAGGTCCAGCCCTCCAAACATGTCCCATGCCCTCCTCGAGGAAACAGGTATGCTGTTTTTTAGGACTAGCAGGATACTACCACCGATTTATTCCTGGGTTCTTGACCATTGCAGCCCCTTTCGCAGATCTCCTTAAAAATAACAGCCGAAAAAAGATCCAGTGGACCAAGACTTATGAAGTGGCTTTTCAAATGCTGAAGGCCCAGCTCTGCCGAGAACCGGTCTTATATAGCCCCGACTTCACCACGGAATTCCTACTACAGATTGATGCCTTGGATGTGGGATTAGGGGCTGTTTTATCCCAGGCAGTGGAAGCAATGAGCATCCCATGCTGTATATTAGACCAAAGTTGTTCCCAAGGGAGAGGACTTATTCTGTAATCCAAAAGGAGGCGTTGGCAGTGAAGTGGACTATGGACTCACTTTGATGCTACCTCCCGGGCATTCACTTCACCTTAGTCACAGGCCAAGCCTCACTATGGTGGTTTAATGCCACTAACCCCCGAATTATGAGGTGGTACCTGTCCCTCCAGCCTTTCTCCTTCCATGTCCAACACCAGGCTGGAAGAGCCCACCTGAACGCAGATTTCTTTTCGCGAGATGGAAGAGAGCTGATGGGGTCGGGACATACCCCAAATGGGGTCGTAAAGTGGGGGGGAGGGGGATGTGTGATGAAGAGAGAATCCTCATACCAGCACAAAAAGCATTAAAGAGAGCCTATGGGCCCAGCCAGCCTCACCCTGCTATACCTGCAGCCAGTGCCAGGCCTGGATGGGGAAGAAAAGGAGAGAATCTGGCTCAGTTCAGGGATGACTAGCAAAGGGGCAGGAGGCAGCTGAGGGGAGCGTGACTACAGGCCTGACAGCTGGAACAGCCACCAGGAAGAAGCACTGTGTCCCTGACGGAGACTGGGGAGCACCCAGCAGTGAATGAACTGTACCATTGGACTATAAAGACATTGTGGGGCATTGTGCCCCACCCAGAGGGACCTGAGGCCACAGCAGGATGCTGCAAAAGGTCCACAAGGGTGCACTACTCTAGGTAAGCCAGTACAGACTCTGTGGACTATAGATGCCATGCCCCAAACTGAAGGGACATAAGTAGGAAGACTTTGACCAGTGGTCCCCAAACTTTTCATGGTTGCGCCCCTCCTTACCCCTATCCACATGTCCATCCCCCCCTCCCCCAAGCCGGGGCCTAGAGTGAGGCCACAGCTGGGGGAGGAGGTGCACAGAGAGGGGTAAAGGGGCAGAGGCTGGGGCAGCAGCTGGGAGCAGGTGTGGGGCCCAGAGTGGGGCCGGGAATGGAGCTGCCGTCAGGGGCTGGGAGCAGAGCCATGGCCAGGGCAGGGGGCAGGCCACGAAGACGTGGCTGGAGCTGGGTCTGGGCGCAGAAGCCTAGGGCGGGGGACTGGGAGTCGTGGCCGGGGACGGGACGGTGGAGAGCTGGGGGCAGACCAGGGCTGGGTGACGCTCCCGTCCCTCGCCCCCTGAATGTTCCTCCACGCCCCCCTACGGGGGGCAAGCCCCACAGTTTGGGGACCTCTGACCTAGACTCTCTGCCAGGAGAACCTTGCCAGCATTGCTTCACACAGAGCCCTGGGCTGGGACCAGGGCCGGCTCCAGGCACCAGCGCAGCAAGCAGGTGCTTGGGGCGGCCAACGGAGAGGGGTGGCACGTCCGCCGATCGTGGCTTTTTTTTTTTTTTTCCCGCTTGGGGCGGCCAAAACGCTGGAGCCGGCCCTGGCTGGGACCCCATGGAGAGAGAGGGCCTGGGCCTCTCTACCACGCTTCCTTAAAGGCTGAGGCCCAGATGCATGTGGAGGATGTAAGGTCAGGAACCAGGCACCTCTGCCAGGGAAGCCAGGAGCTGGAAATCACTAGGTGCACTAACCTCTAGGCCACCCTGCCTGCAGAGCACCCTATCACAGGTCCATGCAAAACAATTAACATTTAAAAATTATTTAAGGGACTGTTCCTCAGAGAAATCATGGTGTCAGGGGGGCCACTGGGCACCATCTAGAGATAAATGTTAAGTTTTTTTCTTTTTTCCCTTTGAGTTATTTTAACTATAGAATTCAGCATAGCCAGTAATAGTAAGTATTTAAAATCCCATCATTTTGCCCCAGCCTTAGGACAACTCCTGGAAAAGTACAATAAAAGAAGTGTAATAAATTAGATAAAATTCACTAAACCTAAAAGTTGGGTTTCCCCTTCTTCCATTTCTTCGGCTCATTCTGCCACTCCCCAGATGCTCTCATTTTTTCCCTTCTTTTCTTTGATAAGCAGCATCTCCTTTCCTTTTATTCTCTCATTCATACTCACACCCACTCTCTATTGCCCAACTCCTTGCTCTTTCCAGCATTACGTGGGTTCATCTCTTCCTCCTTGTTCCTTGCTGCTACCTGTTCCCTTGCTCCCCACACTCTCATCTCTTTATCACCCTTGTTCCCACTTGCATTGCATTGTCTCATTAAAATCCTCCCCTGGCTCTCTAATACTAATACCTGGCACTTATATAGCACCCTGAGAAGATGAACTAATTAACAGCTACAGTACCTCTCTGAGATCAAAGTATTTTCCTTATGAGGAAATTGAGAGACAGTTTGAATGACTGGGCCTAGACCATACAGAAAGTCAGTATCAGAGCCAGGAATAGAACACAAGTGTTCTCTAGGCTCTCATACAGTGGTTAACTCATTAGACCAGCTTCCTCCCTATCGGCCCTCACTTTATAGTCAGAAACCAAATTGGCTGCTCAGCAAATAAAAGGCTTAGGCCAAGTCTACACTAGAAATTTTTGATGGTCCAGTAGTGTCAGAGATGCAGTTTTTCTTTTTTTTAATGACATTTCTATGCTGACAAAAGCCCTAGTGTAAAGGCAGTTATACCAGCATAAGAATGCTTTTGTTGGTAATAGCGTGGTCCCCTAAGTGAAATAAGCTAAGAGCATTTGTAGGTATAGCTATATCAGCAAACATTTTCTAGTGTAAGCTAAGCCTTAGCCACAGGCAAGTGATTGGTAATCACTGGGGCCTGGATGGTCCTCCCTAAAACCATTAACTGGTCTAGCATCTCCTAAAACTCAAGACAGCTGGAGCTGCCACCCAGGGGGCTGTACTGAGGATCGCGTGGCTCACATATGGTTTTCTTCTGAAGGAGGTGGGACAGCAAGAATCAGTGAAATTCTCAGCCCTAGTGACTGGTTCATGTTGTCAAGGCTCCGCAAGGAAAAAAGGTGTTTTTTTAAATATGTGTGTTTAAATTTGTTACATTAAAGGCAAGATTGCTCCTGGTATTTACAGGATTCCAAAATGAGGGGTGCACAGTGCTGGTAATATGATAAACAGTGTTTCTCCCCAAGTTATGGTTTGAATCCAGCCCAGATAAGCAGTGACCCAAAATTGTCATCTGATGGCAAGTCCATATACTTAAAACAATCTGCACATATGGAGATAACATGGGAGGGGTAAGTTAGATAGGTCATGGAGCTCTACACTGTGAACGAAACACAGCTGCATTTGAATGTATGACCAAAGTCCTTTGCATTTACTCCCAGTTTAGGAAACCATACAGAAAAATCCTACTTTATGAATGAGAATTTACATACAAAAGAGTCATGGAATATAAGGCTGCCTTTCCCCACATTATCTATAATACAGCCACAATGTACATATACATCAAGGCATAAGAATATAACATTATACAAAATGTATGTGTAACGTGTCCAAGTTGCTGTGGACATATTAAAATCTCCTGCTTTCTGTGAATCTAGTAATTGCCACTAATAATGGCTGTATTAATATAAGTGGGTTTTTTTAATATTGCAGCATTGAATTATAACTTACTCCTTAGCCCAGTAAGTCCATCATTTTGCAGACCCACAACAGCAGTAACTCCCTTCAGGAAGAGCAGTTATTATAAACAGTTCCCCTCTTCATTCCTCTTTGGGTAGATGAAGCTATTCTCATCTCAACATCCCAAAGCACCTGAGGCATATGAGGATCCAGCATAGCCAGGCTCCTTGCAATGCATTACTACCAATGCACACGTGTTCCTTGAACACGGCTTTATTCTCCTCTCTCCCAAGTGCATTTGCGCTTCTTTTCAGTTGCAGGTGAAATCTCCCCATCTCAAAAGACTTTCTTAAGCCTCACCTAGGGCCTGGCAACAATCATCTCCTGGGATGGGAGTAAGGAGACATAGGCACTAAGGGGTTAATAGCTTTTTAAACAAAAGTTAATGTTTATGAAAGAGAAATTAACTAGAGGGTTGCACTTTGTAGCTTGCGTAGGCTGATATCATTGCACCTGTCAGGGGCTCCTTGCATCCCCCATTTCCACCCCCACAAGCTCCCTGTGTGCTGTGTGCCACCCTCCCACCCCCTCTATTTCAGGGACTCCCTAAAACTCCCCCCACCCTTTCCCTCACTCCTGGGGCTGTATGTGTGTCCCCCCCACCTTGCCCCTCTCCCATACTACTTGTCCCCCATTCTCTTCCCACCCAGCAGAAGTTCTGTGTTAAGTCTCACTTCACTCAGCCAACTAGACACAGCTTAGCCAGGCAGAACATGGGGAAGGCACTGTGTACCGCAGTGCCTCTCATGCCTGACCTGCAGGAACCCCTGCCATTCCAATGCTGTCCGCTTCCCACACAGTTTAGTGCAACTCCATCTTGACCTGCAGCAACTGCTCTTGTGCCACTCTTAGGGCCCTCCACAGCTTCACAAATACAGCTTAATACTCACCCACAGCTTAATAAATACTGCTTAGCCCTTCTACCACTCATCATGTTTTTCATGCTCTTCATACAACTTTTAATTAATGGCACAACTTGCTATTCAAATCATGTCCCCTCAGCTCTATCAATATACCTCAGTTCTGACATGCAGCAGTACAATACTTTTTTTTTTTTAATCCTGGTACTTTTCTTAAAATTATATCCCATAGTGATTTCCAAAGTTTTTGAATTTATTTTCATTCTGATGTGACAAAAACCTTTAGAATTGTTTTAATTTAATTAAATAAATAAATAGAGATTCACCCCAGTGCTTGGTGGTTAGGGCACTTAGCTGGGATGTGGCAGACCCAGGGTCAAATCCATATTCCAAATCAGGCAACGAGCAGGGATTTGAACGTTGGTCTCCAACATCCCAGGCAAGTGCCCTAATCACCAGGCTGCTGGCCATTGTAGACAGACATACACCCTTCCCAATTAAACTGTTATTGAAAGAACAAACATTTTGGTTTCGATGCATTGTTATTTACTGACAAAAAATGTTTAGTCGGAAGATTTCTAACCAGCTCTAAAACACACACACACACAGACACACTCACTCACTCGCTCTCTCTCTAAAACAGCAAAGGCAGAGAGAAATTAAGAAGAAGAGAAAATGTTTTCAGATGAGATTTGAAATACAAGTGAGAACCAACAAAGCAGAGAGACAGAAAATCTGTTCCAGAAAGCAGTGGCTGCAGAGAAGGCTTTTGCACCAACAGAGGGGAGATTGCATTGCAAGGCAGAGAGGAGATCTGTGCTAAACAAACACAAGGAAGGGGGATAGACAGAAGAGGTGAACAATATCTATACTGTGGCCACACTGAAACTGGTTCACTATATGTTGTGCCTTAAGACACAAACCCGAACTGGATGGATGGACAGACAAGGGTTTCCCCATCCTAATCTCTAATTTCTATGATTCTGTCAGGAAATCTGGGACTCCCTGGTTGCTTGGGATATTAGAGACAAGTGAAGTTCTATTAATGCAGGCACGGATTGGACCATCTGAAATGATGGCTCCAAGAACCAGTCTTGGTGGCCATAGGAGGTAGATGCACAGAATGATACAATGAATAACTTATACAATTGAGAAAAAACAGGCCAGGAGTTTAGCAGGATTAGATATTTATATGGCTAATGTAACATCCACAGTGACATTAGATAAGAAAAAAATTATAAAGGGATATTAACCCTCATGTTTCAGGGTATAAGCCAGCCACTAACTGAGGGGTGTTAAGAAGAAACTTCCCTTCTGGGCTGGTTATGCCAAACTGTCCACTATGGGGTTTTCCTGCACCTACCTCTGAAGCATCTGGAACCAGCCACCAGAGACAGGATGCTGGGCTACATGGATCAATAGTCTGAGTAGTATGGCAATTCTTATGTTCCTCAGACGTTTTCTGCTATGCTGTGCAGGAAACAAAGAAAGGTGTCTTCAGCTTCACCATAGTATCCAGAGTCCCAGTCATGGGAATGATTTCAGGTGGTGAACAACCAGGTTAATCCAAGCTCTGCATCCACTAACAGAGGCAAGCATCTCTCACCATGAGGCATTTTCTCAAGTCTTCCTTTTTCAAGCAAAGTCATTAAGAAGGGCGGAGTGAGACAACTCTGGCAGCACCTGGAGTTCTCAGATTTCCTGGGCCCCAGTCCGCTTGTTTTCAGGACTGAGTATAGTCTAGAGACTTTGCTGGTTAATGATTGCCCTCTAACAATAAATGAAAATCAAGTGTCCATGCTGATTATTTTAGATTGGTCAGCTTCCCTCAATATTGTTGATTGGCTAAGGACTACAACACAGTCCGACAGACCTGCTCAAAGTGGCTCCATTCCATAAGAGAGTTAGCTAAGATTCCATACCCTCTGTGATGGGTTGCCTTCCTTTAAGATGCCACCTAATGTGCTGAGATACCACTGAGCCTGCCTGTTCTGACAGCCTGGGCACCCTTTTTACCTGTCTTACTGAGCCAGGCAAGCCTCCTCCAGCACACACACAGGTAGGGCCACACCCAACTGCAGAACAACACAGACACCGAGATCAGCTCTGGGAAGACTCAGTTTAAGGGACTTGCCCCAGCACTCAGGTGTCCATCTCCCTTGGAGTGAAGACCCAAAAGTATATTACAAAATCCACCTCCTCCCTCAATGTGGAAGAAGGTATACACAGCCTCTTACACACACACACACACACACACACACACTTTGAATTGCACAAACGGGGTTGTATGATAAACAAGAAATAAGTTTATTAACTACAAAAGGTGAATTTTAAGTGGTTAAAGAGATAGCAAACAGATCAAAGCAGATTACTAAGCAAATAAACAAAACACACAAACTAAGCTTGTTTCACTAAAGAAACTGGTTACAAATAGTAATTTCTCACCCTACATATTGTTACAGGCAGATTGCAGAAAGTCTCAAAAGGCAGCTGCACTGGTCTGCAGCTTGAGACCTCAGGTATTATTACTCACAAGCTAGATGCCCTTCCAGCTTGGGCTCAAGCCTTCTCCTCCAGTTCAGTTCTTGCTTCCAGGTGTTTTTCAGTGTCTCTTTGGGTGGGAAGGCAGAGGAGAACCTCAATGATGTCACTCCCCTGCCTTATACAGCTCTTGTGTAAGGCGGGAACCCTTTGTCTCCCATTCACTGGCATTCCAAAAGGGGAGGAGGGGGATCCAGTACCAGGTGACTCGGACCCATGTCTCTGCATGGCTGTGGCAGCCATTGCTGTAGGCTGTCTCAAGCTTCCACAGGAAGACTAAGCTCTTTTACAGTCCATTGTCTTTGCTAATGGGCCATTAGCACTGTCTGGCTTTCTCATTGTTGTACCTGAAGGGCTAGTTGTGGGGGTGACACCTAAAGTAACCCATTTGAAATACAGAAACATAGTTAATGTTCCTAACTTCAGATACAGAAATGATACAGGCATACAAATTGGATAATTACATTCAGTACATTATAACCCTTCCAATGATATCTTACATGAGCCATCTTGCATAAAGTACATCTCAGTTATATCATATCCATATCATAAGCATATTTTCACAAAGAATATGGAGTGTAATGTCACACCCTGCTCATCACCATGGTATCTGATCCCAGAGGGTAATACTGGGCAATTTCTAATCTGCACGATGGGATCTCCACAGGCACCCCTTCTGTTCAACATGGCGTCAAACATTAGATGGGTTAGAGAGGAGTTATGGGGATGTGGTGTCTTTCAGATATGGAGGACACCCAGCTCTGTTCTTCTTTATTCTATAGGGGCAAAATTATCATGTCATGCTGGGAACATCCAATTTTGTGAGATATGAAGTTACATTTGGTGCTCGTTCTGCCTCTGCCCATGGTAAACTGCTTAGGATGCAGGACACGGCCATAAAAATTATGAGTTCCCTGCAAATCTCAGAATGGTTCACCCCCTCCCCTTACTCAACATACTTACAGATCACTTCGGACAGAAATATGGGTTAGATCAAGATCCAGGAAAAAACAAAAGCAGAAATAGATGGAAAACCTAATGCTGCCTCCAAGACAGGATTCCCAGGGAAATAAGGCACATGGCAGAAAGACGCCACTCTATGTAAAAACCAGCATGGCCCACATTCACCTGAATCCTTCACCCACAGCCTCAGGTCAACAAAAGCACTTGTTCCACTGGCAATATTTCTCCTTCTCCAAGGCTAGGGGCTGCAACAGGCACAAGAAGGTAAAAACGGATGGAACAAAGAGCAAAGGAGGATGGGCGATAAAGCTGCCTCTGGAACCTCTGCTCCCCCCTTGGAAGAGGTGAAAATCATAACTCAAAACAGCCAAATAAAAGGGTGGAGGGGTGTAAGAAAATGGGATCAGCTTTCAGAACAAACATTTTAAACACAGAATATGAAAAGGGGCTGGCTTTAAGGTTAGCGCTCTATACTGCCCGACAAGAGAATAGGTGAGGCAGGCAACCATTTTAAATTTACTAAGGAGAACAGCATTTTGGTTCTTTGCCAGGATATTTAAACACACTGCTAGATCTCTGTCTCACAGCATTCACTATGTTAGATCAGACTAATGACTTGTTGATTTTGAGAGACTATGGTGACTCTGTTGATGCAGGGGGAGAGGAGAGGCAAGGAAGGAGAAGGTGTAATGTACCATCTAGCATGTGCACTCATTTCAGAGGACTAGCTACACTCCTGTGTGGGAGACGCACATTTGATTCACAGTGGGACCAGCACTTGGGAGAACCTGCCCAGTAGTCTGTCAGTATTCTGTGCTAGCACACAGAGGCTTGGGTCTGATTTCTGGTTTCACTCCCCTGGAGCAGCAGAGGCCAAGAGCACTATTCTGAAGGGGAGCCCCATCCATCATTGGAAGGACTGCAGCCATAACATTGCACAATGGAGGAGGTAAACCCTGAGCGTTCCGACAGTGGTCTTACAAGCATGTTCTGTGCGTTTCTGAGGCAGATTCAGCCTCACACTGCCAGGCTGATAACTCTGCTTGCCTGCATTCCTCCCTTCTGTATTTCACAGAGAGATGGTATCCTTTCCTTTCTTTGCTCCCAGGCATTGGCAAATGGGGAACAAAGGATGAAAGACAAATGCAGAGGGAGGGGGAGCATTTGAGAGCTTGGGAGTGATCTTTAGCAGAAAGAGAGGGGGAGGAAGGAAGAGGAGAGGGAAGGAGGAAGAAGAGAAGAAAGAAGATGCAGAGGCTTGAAAACAACAATATGCAAATGAGGCATAGCAAAATAATTTGTTGTTGAGAACTCAAAAGTCGGAGCTGGAAAAAAACCAAAAAACCTTCCTTCCCTCACTGGAATAAGAGAATGGTGTGGAGATAAGGGACTCCCAAAACCTTTTCTACCCACCCACCTTGAACTCCACCAACACCCTGAACTCCACCACCCACCTTGAACTCCATCAACATCTGGCCACACAATCCACCTTCTGGAGGAGTAATGCGGGGAGGAGGGGACCAAGCAAGCAGCAAACAATATCTGAGCTTTTTCACAGAGCTGTGGGCAAACAGAGCCAGCTGTGTGCTTCTAAAGTGGTGTTTGTAAAACAATCACATTTTGAGCCTCACAGGAGTAGTCCACAGCCACTGCTTTTAGACTACTGTTGCACTTCTGCACACCCCAGAAAGGGTTGCATTTCCCCCAGCCTTCTGATACCTCCATGGAGACACAACATCCCTGAAAATGAAGGCCTCTCACTGGCCACAAGCAGACCCAGACCACACGAGCCTGTGTTCTTGTCAGCCATCAAGCTAAGCAGAATTAGGCCTGGTCATTACTTGAACTGGAGACTTCTAAGTGAAACCCAGGTTCTGCAGGAAGCTGTGATAGTGCCTCAGCAGCTGACACTTGTGACCCGTGACACTGAACCCGTGGCTTTAGGGACACTACATTGCTGAAGGTGCAATCTTTCTTATGAAATATGAAGTTGAGACTCCGTTCACTTGCGTTCATTAGATAAACCTTGGTACTTTTTGTAGGAGTGTCATGGCCAAATCCCCAGTTATGCTCTCTCTATTCAACAGGAAAGAGAAACGGCTGCCACGGGAAACTTGGAGGTAGAATTTCTGGCTTCCACCAACAGTTCTGCTGCTGACTCACCAGGTGTTGAGTGAACATCACTTTTCAGTACCAGTTAGTGCATACACCGCTACCTCGATATAACGTGACCCAATATAACACGAATTTGGATATAACGCGGTAAAGCAGTGCTCCGGGGGGGCGGGGCTGTGCACTCCGGTGGATCAAAGCAAGTTCAATATAACGCGGTTTCACCTATAATGCGGTAAGATTTTTTGGCTCCCGAGGACAGCGTTATATCGAGGTAGAGGTGTACTTTGTAAATAATACTTCCAAATAGCAGCTTCTCTTTTCCTGCTTTCTGTTGTCCTTCCTGCCTTCAGGCGCACATTCCTTCCCAAAAAGTTGTCATTACTCATCATTTACTTGTCTAAGTAAGACTGTAAGTTCCTTGGGTCAGGGACTTTGTAACAGTGGTTGAATCTTAAAAATAAACAAACAAACAAACAAACAAACAAAAACTCATACCCTCACCTTCACTCCTCTGTTCTTCATTTACTCTCCAGCAAAATGAGTCATTATATTTACCTACCAAAAAGGAGAACTGAGAGATTTAATATTTGTAAAGTTCATAGAAACACAGACCTGTAAGCATTTCAGTGGTGGGTGAAGTAATTTCTGTATTAATGTTGTTTGCAAAGGGCTTGGGATTCAAGGAACAATATAAATCTAAGTTTTTGCTATTGTTGCAGGCAGGGAAATGATGGGGGTAAGATCGATGTGGGGGAGAGAGGGAGAGAGCTGGGATGACAGCTCCCACAAAGCAAAGAATCCACCCCAGATGTCCCTGTAACTGCTTGCTGGGTTCTTTTGGACTCATGGAGGTGAGTGAGTGGGTCAGTCAGTCTTTCTCTCTCTCTCTCACTCACTCACTGCACAATTATACTAGCAGTTCTAGTTCTTTAGCTCCCTCACTCTCCAGAGTGACCCCTGCCCCAGAGATCTGGGAAGAAAAAAAACACATATCAGGGCTCAGTTCATTCCTGAACCAGGTCTGTGTCATTAAGAACTATCAGCACAATTGACACTATGACTCCCATATAGCTCAGTGGTTTGAGCATTGGCCTGCTAAACCCAGGGTTGTGAACTCAATCCTTGAGGGGGCCATTTGGGGATTTAGTTGGGGATTGGTCCTGCTTTGAGCAGGGGGTTGGACTAGATGACCTCCTGAGGTCCCTTCCAGCCCTGAATACAGAGGTGGCAGAGATCATGTGGGCTATAGGTAAGGCTGCGAGTTTGTCACGGAGGTCACGGAAGTCACAGATTCCGTGACCTCTGCAGCAGCCGGTGCACCTGGCCCAGGCGCAGCTCAGGCAGCCCCTGCGCCAGTCGCACCAGCTGCTGCTGGGGCAGTCTCAGGCCACCGCACCCCCTGCCCAGCAGAGTTTGTGTGTGGGAGGAGGCAGGGAGTTGGGGCACGGGACGGGGTGAGGCAGGCTCTGGGTGACGCTTACCTGGGGAGCTCCCCGGAAG
The DNA here is from genome assembly GCA_003942145.1 of Platysternon megacephalum. Taxonomy (NCBI): domain Eukaryota; kingdom Metazoa; phylum Chordata; order Testudines; family Platysternidae; genus Platysternon; species Platysternon megacephalum. Next base: position 4,885,633 of record QXTE01000087.1, read on the forward strand.
CAGCAACATCCCCCTCGCTCAGCTCCTAGGCAGAGGCATGCCCAGGCAGCTCTGCGGTTCCCAGCCAATGGAAGCTGCGAAGCTAGTGCTCTGGGCGTAGGCAGCGCGCAGAGCTGCCTGGCCACGCCTCCGCCTAGGAGCTGAGCAAGGGGGATGTTGCCACTTCCGGGGAGCCCCCCAGGTAAGTGCTGCCCAGAGCCCACCTCACCCTGTCCCGTGCCCCAACTCCCTGCCTCCTCCCACACACAAACTCTGCTGGGGGGGAAGGCGGTACGGAGCCAAGTAGAGAGCCTGCCGGCCCTGCCAACTCCCCTCCCCGCCCCCAACACCAGCAGGGATTCCAGGCCGTGCACCACCCCCCAGGCAGCCCACCCCCAAATTTTAGTAAAAGTCATGGACAGGTCACGGGACGTGAATTTTTGTTTACTGCCCATAACCTGTCCGTGACTTTTACTAAAAATACCCGTGACTAAAACGTAGCCTTAGCCATAGGTAATGAACCTCCCTCTCTGTGGTCTCCTCAAGTCAGAGTTTCGGTACACTGGCGGAGGTGGGGCGTGTGTAGCTTGCATTGCCAATGCATGTGTCATACCTGTTCCATGAATAGAGAACAACACTATCTAAAGCCATCAAGCCTGTATCTCTCACCGGGAAGAAAAGAAAAAAAAGGAGAGAGAGAGAACTACTAGCTTAAACCAGATTTTACTGCTAGAAGCCCCATCACAATTCAATCTTCCATGGACTTTAGAGCTACCTACAACCAACAGCTAACATGGGAGTGTGCCCGTGCACACGCCTGTGGTCTCATGCACAAACCCATACAATAATGAGGGTAGAGCTGGGGGAGAAACAGATTGTTTGAAGCTTTAAGGGGTTATTTATAAAATCAGTGTGGGTGAGGGAATAAAATGTAGGAAAAATTATCTGGACTGTTAAAAAAAAAAAAAAAAAAACTGTCCAGGAAGAATTATGCTGCTTGTGATAAATGCTCCTTTCTGGTTTTGTTAAAAACCTATATAATGGAGGTCTCTTCGATGCAATTACTAGCACTTGTTTAGCGTGGCAGGGCACTGCACTGCCACTGGGCCAGCTCCTCTCTGCTCCCAATTAGCATGCTAAATACTCAAACTGCACACATGGGCATGCGGGTCACTGATTGGTGCAGAGGAACAGCAACCAACTACGCTTTCCTCCAATCAGAAGGCAGAAAGGGCTCTGCTGCAAAGCTCCGGCTTCCATCATTTATATCCTCCCATCCCTATTACTCTCTTCCCCACCACCACCACCCCAGCTCCTCGGGGGGTCTCTGAGGGGAGTGATAAAAACCGCAAACTCCCCCTTTCTCTCAGCTGGTCTCATTCACGACTCATGGTAGACCCAGTTTCCTCAGGGGACCCACTAATGAAGACGGCCAACGTTAATCTTTTCCCCCCTCCCTGACAGGTCGATTTATAGTTCCACAGAGAGTCCTGGCTCCCAGCCAGAGAGCTTGACACATTCTTCTTATTCCGAGAGAGAGAGGGAGATAGAGACAGACTGACATACACACGCACACCCTTATAATTTGGGAGATTTAGGGGAGACCTGCTTTGAAACAGAAGCTGAAGGGAACAGGAGCAAACAGGGTTTGTTTGTTTTGTTTGTTTGTAATATAACAACGTATTGACGTTGCTATAGCAGCTGTTTCACCCAAAGACTGAATATAAAGGAATCACTCCCCTCATCTCTGTGTTGAAAGGATGTATCAGTTCTGTGCCAGAAACATTACACACAAGTGATTAGAAGGGGAAGTGAATAACAACTTCTCTAATATAAACTGCAGCGGGAATATTAGATGGGGAGAAAGTAATTAATTGGAACCTGGCCAGAACATAGGGGTCACTGCCCCCTAATCTTGTGAAAAGTGAAGTGGGATCCTTAATGATCAAGTGATCAAGACCTTGATTTTACATCTCATCCATAAAATGGTACCATAAATAGTACAGTGCCCTCGCTCCCCACCCCAAGCACCAGGTTGATGGATTGGTTCACTAGTGATTCAGAAGTGTCCCTTATTAAGCCACCAACCCTGCTACATGACCTTGCCTATATTAGGATTTTTTCAGCCCTATAATTCCCAGGGCTGCTGCTACACTAGAAATTGTAGCATGGAAAAAGCTGAGATGTTTTTATCCTTGTGCCACATGAGAATTCCCTCCCATCTCCTCCATAATTTTGCCTTTTTCCATTTGGCAATTATGGCTATATTCGAACCATGTCCCCTAACTTCACATTATTTGTTTAGTTCTCTTCTGTGTCTGTACAGCTGAATCACCAGCGATGACAGAACAGCTCTGCTAACAGGGTCAGTCAGTGAGCTATTGCTGCAGAACAGCAGGGGAACCGAAAACAAGAGCTTTATTCCTGCAAGACCTATACATTACCTCTTTGCCTCCACCCCTCAGAAACTAAGCAGTGGATTTAAAAAGGGCATGCACTGTCAAGTCGTTTTCTCCTATAGCAAAATAATGGGCCTAAAGATCTTTCCAAAGACCAATATATGCACTTTCATTATATTTTTCAGTCATTCTAAAAGATTTTTATTTCAGTGTTATAAAACACAATGCAAAAAGCATCCTGCTAGTATATGAGAAGCAGATATGAAACTGAGGAGACCAGTTTCACTTGCCAAACTGCCTACAGACCAAAAATAGAAACACATATACATAACTATAGTATCTTACATTTCTATAGCACTTTTCATCCTGAAGGATCCCAGCATGCTTTATATAAACGACATATATAGAGGAAAGACTTGGAAATTCGACTTGCCTATGAAGAAGAGGAAGATTTCTTAAGTCAGTGACATCAACTTCTACTGAACCTCAGCTTTCATTTAAAAAGAAGTTTATAGAAAAAAATCACAACGTGAATAAAGCATAAACTGACACAGCACCATCTTCCTGAGTCGCCAGATAGACAGCCCCAATGCCTCTTCTGCTGCTCAGTTTTCCCAAGCTGCAGCTGAGTGAGAACTGACCAGTTATCAGTTTTCCATTGCTGCTCTTCAGAATCCAACATGCATCAGTGAAACTGAAAACAGTCAGTTTCCCTTTGCTGCTTCTTGGGAAGCTCTGAGCAACAGCAGAGGCAGCACCGGAGCTATCTATCTTATGTCCCCACTTACTACTCCTGGCAGGGCCAGCTTTAGGCCAATTCCCCCGATTCCCCGGAATCAGGCCCCACACCGAAGAGGGCCCCACGCCCACGCCTAAGAGGGCCCCGCGCCTTACTCACCCAGCGGTGGTCCACTCCGAGTCTTCGGCAGCACTTCGGAGGCAGGGGGTCTGCTCCGGGTCTTCGGCAGTATTTCGGCAGCGGGGTGTCCTTCAGTGCCGCGGAAGACGCAGAGCGGTCCCCCCGCCGCCAAAGTGCTGCCGAAGACCCGGACTGCCGCCAGGTATTCGAATCGGGCCCCGCAGGTCCTAAAGCCGGCCCTGACTCCTGGGGAAATTTTGTGCCACTGCGCATGTTCAGAATTTATGTCCCCCACAGATTTCTTTGCTTCCCTGCAGAAAAAATGACTTTCTGATGGGGAAGCAAAGGGAAGCCACAAGTGCGGTCATGCGACCCTCCCAAGCAGTATGTTTCGGGTGCCCAGGTCAGCCAGCAGAGAGGTAAATCACTGTGGGGCAGGGGGAGGGACTGGGGAAGACCCGGCTGGTGGCTCATACCCTGCGCCGGGCTCAGCTGCTAGTCCCGGCTGGGCTGGGGAGGACGGGACTTCCTCTTCTCCTGCACGGCATCCGGGGGTCGTGTCAGACCCACCCCCAGATTTCTCCCCTGGATGTAGGAAGTTCTGCAAACTCACACACACACACGTACTTCCTGCACCCATCACTGCTCAGCTGCAGGGGGAGGAATCATTGTACAGGGAGCTGTTCCCCCATCTGCCCAACCCCTGTGAATCCAGACCCCTTCATACCCAGACCCTCCTACCAAGCCTCACCCCCTGCACCCAGAACCCCACCTGATGAGCTCCACTCCTCCTGCACCTGGACCACCCCAACGAGCCACCCACACCCGGATCCCCACCCTACCAAGCCCCAACCAGCCGCATATGTATCCCCATCCCACTGAGCCCCACTCCCCCAGCATCTGGATTCCCCTGCCGAGCTCTATTCCCCCACACACCCAGAACCCCCCTCACTGAGCCCCAACCACCTTCACCTGCCCCCTTTGCAGACTCCCATTACTGTTGCACCCAGAGCCCCCCAACATGCCCCTGTGCATCCAGATCCCCCCCACACCCATATCCCCCACTGAGCCACCTGCACCTAGATTGCCCCACACAGAACCCTCTCAACCCACACCCGGATCCCCCCACACTAAGCCCTTTCACACTTGGAGCCTGCCTTGCTGAGCCTGCCTGCCCACACCTGGTGCACCTGGCATGGAGGGGCAGGGCCCTGGGGTGTTTTTCGGACAGGCCTGGTCCTTGCGCTGTGTCAGGGCTGGGTGCAGCCTCACTGCAGAGTCCGTGTCCCGGGGAGGGGGGCAGGGGGGAGAAAGCTGCACAGTGATCTCCCACCTCTGTGCAGCCAGTGGCCTGTGCTCCCCAATGCCATGCTGGAGCCTCCACATTTATTTGACAACTAAAATTTGCAGAATTTTAAAATATTGTGCACAGAATTTTTTGGCGCAGAATGCTCTCAGGAGTACCTTACCGAAATAACTTTAATTACCCCCACAACACCTCTCAGTAGTATTATCCACATTTTAAAGATAGTGCAGCAGACCAAGTAACTTGCCCAAGCCCAGACAGGAAGCCTCTGGCAGCGCAGGAAATTGAACCAATGTCTCTCAAGTCCCAGGCTAGTGCCCTAACCACTAGACCAGTGGTCTCCAACCTTTTCCGTGGGGCGGGCGCCGGACGACTAGCCACCGAGGACTGTGGTCGCTGGACAAGCAGCCGCCGAAATGCCGCCGTGAAGCAGCGTCATCAAGAGGCGTCGCCGCCAAAATGCCGCCGAACTTCTTGACGTTGCCGCTTCTCGGCGGCATTTCGGCGGCTGCTTGTCCGGCAGCCAGTAGGCGGGCGCACATGGATGCCCCGGTGGGCGCCATGGTGCCCGCGGGCACTGCGTTGGGGACCCCTGCACTAGACCATCTTTCTTCTCCCTATTTACTGGAGACACGACGAGCATCCAAAAACAAGCTGTGTGGGGGTAGAGTAGCAAAGACCTACTACACATCTGTGCATCAGGCTTGATGCTCTGGGGTGGGATGGGGCAAAAACAGAAAAAGAGTGCTCCTTCTGACAGGAGCCTGGGGGCATGGAGAGGGTCCTTCAATTTTTTTCTGACACCTCTAGTTGGAAGCAATTTGACAAATGGACTCCCTAGGCGGGCTCCAAGGATAGCGCTCTAGTAAAATCCCCTGAACTCTCCTCTTTCCCGACAGCTGATGGGGAGGGAGAAGGAGTTAGCATCTTACTTGGGCATCGTTCCTGGACAGTGGGTCACACCCCCACTTTTCAGATCAGCCTTTGGTTAGTCAGTTTAGTCCTCTAGCCAATAAATATTTGGTAACACTTCTAAACTCTATGTCTAAGGGCATGTCTTCACTAGCAACATTAAAGCGCTGCTGCGGCAGCGTTTAACGTGGTTGTGTAGCAGCGGCACCAGCGCTGGGAGAGAGCTATAAAAAACCCACCTCCACGAGGGGAATAGCTACCAGTGCTGGGAGAACGGCTCCCAGTGCTGGTGCACGGTCTACACTGCTACTTTACAGTGCTGAAACTCGCAGTGCTCACAGGGTGTTTTTTCACACCCCGGAGCGAGAAAGTTACAGCGCTGTAAAGTGCCAGTGTAGACAAGCCCTAAGTGGCTTGGTGGAAAGAGAGAAGGAACGATGGGATAAGTTAGCAAAGAGGAGAGACAGAGGAAACAGACACTGATGGCAATTCATAAAAAGATACACCATAATAGGAAAGAAAAAAAAATGCACTGAAGCCAGAATGTGAAAGAAGATCTAACCAGAGCAGGAGAGATGTAGTGAGTGGGTTTTTTATTACTACTAAGCAGGAAGTTGACTAGCAATATATTACACTTAAGTACAGTACACAACAATTTATTCCTGTAAACTTCAGGGGGCGTCATCTCTCTCTCTCTGGCCAGTTGCCTTCATCCTTGGACTAGTCGATGTTAGGTACATTTTTTAAGTCCTAATCACTTCACCCAGCAATACAGTGTAGCCACATCGTGGACTTGGTACAGACAAACAACCAGCATATGCCACTCTCAGAGGAGGCAGGGGATTTTGCCATGGACACTGCAGCAACTTCCCTATACTTACGAAAACTCCCATGGGATTTTTCATGTCCACAGAAAACTTCAGTTTTTAATAAGGTCACATCTGAAAGAGCCCCACATAATAAGCTGCATGGAAGTCAATTTATCGACCTCGAGATGCAGGGCTAAGTCAAGCCTGCTGGGATTCAAAGTTGTGGTTGCAGGGAGTCTCTAGGTAAGGGATCGGCAACCTTCGGCCCGCGGCCCGCCAGAGTAAGCACCCTGGCGGGCCGGGCTGGTTTGTTTACCTGCCACGTCCACAGGTTTGGCCGATCGTGGCTCCCACTGGCCGCGGTTCGCCGTTCCAGGCCAATGGAGGCTGCGAGAAGCCACAGCCAGCACATCTCTTGACCCGCGCCGCTTCTCGCAGCCCCCATTGGCCTGGAACGGCGAACCGCAGCCAGTGGGAGCCGCAATCAGCCGAACCTGTGGACGCGGCAGTTAAACAAACCGGCCCGGCCCGCCAGGGGGCTTATTCATACCTGATTCTGGAGGCCATCCCTCCAGCTATGGTGAAAAGCAAATAGGATTTTTAAAGTTTCCTTTGGCCTTACTAATCTAACATGCTATTCTGTAACTCAAAGAAGGACTGGTTTATACATACATACATAGAGAGAGAGATTTTTATCTTGACAATATCACTTTAAAAATGAATAGCACACTATTCAGTTCTGTTAGCTTCAAGACAGCAGGTGCTCAGCTGGCTGATTTAGCAACAGCAGCCACCCCCAGGTCGAGTTGTTGGATGCGATTTACCAACTACAATTCCCCACACCTCTCAACGGTACTTAAGAGACAGAAAGAGAGGGAAAAGACTAATAGGAGGGGGGAGGGAGTGCAGGGAGAAGCCTGGATGAAGGGTTATTAAGTTAACAAACTAATCTTATCACTACTTCAGTGGGATGCCCTTCCTAGACATCAAAAGGGGACACACACCAGTTGCCTTTCCCCACTCACTTGTTTCCCTTTCTATAAACAGGGGTTACACCATCGAGTTCAGGAGACCCCCACAACTTTAATCTGCTTGCAGAGTTAGCAAGATACTTTAGCTTTTAAGAACACCCCAATATTTCCTTATAAATTAAATCAGCATCAGCAGGTCTGCCCGAGTAAACAACCCAAAAAGCAAGAAACCAGTATGCACAGCCCTGTGCTTATAAAGTTATGAACAAGCAGAGTATAAACATTTTGATAAGGAAATAGATTTAAGTTCCCAAGAGGTTGTTATGGTGGAAGCCCCACTGTATGGGGCTTTTAAAGGTCACCTGCAAAACAAATTGGGCTCATGCCCTTGTTTCCTTCTTTATTATATACTGTACAAAGAAGGCCTTAAAGGCTTGTTTTGTTCTTTACAACACTTTTTCTGCTTGTTCCCCTGCATTAGAAATTCAGGTTCTGTCTAGGCTGGAAGAATATGATAACTGAAGGATCAGTGAAATGGTGACCTCATAAAAGGCAAGAGATTGAAAGCTGAGCTATTAAAAAGGGAAGGGATTGTGTTCAGACTGTTTCCCTACTCTTTGGGTTTGTATTTGCTTTTGTTATCATCTGTGCAGAGTCAATGGCCAATTAATATTTTGAATCTAAAGGCTGTCTTTATTCAACGCCCTCATACTTTCAAAAAAGGGATTTAAAGCTCAGAAAAAAACACCCATCAAACCTCCTCAGTGGTCCTCTAACAACGTCAGGTAAGACCAGATGGACATTCCTGATATTTCTAAGGTAAACAGAAAAAAATTAAAATCCTCTCAGGCCTTCTTTATCCATCGCAAAGAAGTAAAGACGGTACAAGCCCAATTTAAAAAAATCCCTCTAAAGGTCATCTTCAAAACTGGACAAGACACTAGAAAATGTATAGTACGGAACAGGAAGGTGGACTAGGTCTTTTCCATCTGATTTTATTATTATAAAACTAAGTAAAAATCAAAAGATTAGCCCTATTAGCTGGGTGTATTATCCCTGGCTACTTGAGTTTGGGACAGCTACGTAGTCCAGTGTTCACAAGGCTGGAAGCCAGGTGGATCTCCAGTTCTAATCCCGTGCAGAATCACGTTTGCTCATGCTCTTAGGTACCTTCCAGTGCCTTCGTCAGGCCCAGCTGGAAAATTGGGTTAAAGAAGCAGGGGATCTCACTGAAACATAGATACTACCCTGGAACTGAGCTTCCTTGGGGAAGGGGTGAGAAGGAATCTCCCAAACCTTCATCCTCCATGGTGTCCATCACTACTGGAGCGTAAGCCTGGGAACTGCACTCCTTCGGAAAACGTGATTACATCCCAAACATCTTTCATCAACCCAGCTGAGAAGGGATATGGCAACTTAACCAGCTAGAAAACAAACAAGTCAAGGAGTTACCTGCTATTAGCGAGGGCCAGCAAAAGTGAGCAGGTTTAGGAACAGGTTCCTCTTTGTCCCAGAGCATACAGTTGGTTAAGAGACAGCAATTATTTTGCTGCCATCTCACCCCTAATAATTTTCACTCCAGTGGATGGATGAGCTCTGCTCAAGAAGGGGCCCTCCATGGATCATGAGACCCCTATAGGAGAAAGAGAGGCTTGGATTCATCTGTAGCACTGTCCTTCCTCCTGAACCCAGTGGAGGGCTCTCTCTGCAGTCTGTGTGCGGGTAGGGGGCTGAAGGCAGGGCAGAGCCAAGGGAGATGCACATTGTCCACTTGCTCCAAACCCCATTCCACCACCATCACCACTAGGAATGATTCAAGACAATCAGAATGAGAAATTTCTCACAATCTAGGTTTCCTCACAAACAGTCCCCCCGCCCCTTTCCATAGCTTTTACAGTGGGTGGGGGACAGTGTAGCCCCAGAGCAGGCAGGCAGCACATTGGCTGAGGAAAGGTTGTATGGGGCATCTTCCAGGGCTACCAGGACAGCATCTTTCCCTGGCACTTACATTAACAAAAACAAAACAAACCTTTTTGCTCTTGCTGGGGTGCCTCAGGCAGACCCAGGGATGAGGCATCCTCAGAGGCAAAGAGAGAGAAGGGCCACTTGTCAAGAGCAGAGCGTGTTACAGAGTCCAAGCCATTCAAAGGCAACAAATCAAACCCCGCATCCACAGAGCCCTGCTAGCTGCCAGGATAACCTCAACAGTAGGGCTCAGAGAATGGGCTCAGAGAATCAAGGAGGCAGCCAAAGCTCCTCCATCGCTCTCCCCACTGTGATTCACCATCACCTTTCTCTTTTTGAGAGCACAAGTGGCTCACAAGAAGCAGATATGCCAATACCGCCAAGACTAGCAAATGCTTCCTATGCATTGGTTTCTTCAACTTGAGGGAGCAGTCTAAACAGCATGCTCAGGCTCAACATTAGGTGAACAGAGATTCCCTGTATCAGTTTGGGGGGAGGCACACAGACAGCTAAACCCATCACTGAACATCAGGGGCAAATACAGACGTGGGACAGCAGCTGCTCGCAGAGGAGCATGTGGTTGCCAGCAGCAAGCAAGGAGGAATTTAGACTACACCTAAATTGCTTTCTACTTACCCCTCCCCCGTCCCCCAGGATAGAGCACATTTATTCTGGATTTTACAAGAGCAGGAGGGCGGTATCCTTTAACGCCAGCCACCACTCCCCCAATTATCCTATGGCTAGAGGGTTTTTCGGGGTTGTTTTGTTGTAAAACTGATCAATATCCCTTCCCCTACTATATCATAACGCCTTCCAGCCAACCTGTCAGCGAGTCAACGAGGGCTGACCTCTCCTGGCAGCTCTATTTAATCAACGCGTGAGTGAGACAGGGCTTGTTGCCATTTGCTCCCTCTCTCTGACACAGGTTATGCAGCATTAATTCTTCACAAGCTGATCTCATGCTTGTTGTGCGAGTTGCTCCACACAGCTCCACCAATGCACCTCAGTTCCGACTTGGGAGTACCTTCTGCCTTGCCATTTATGGTCCCCACACAGATGTCTGCCAATACAAGTCAGTCCTGACCTGAAGCTCTGCTGTTGCAGTTCTTGGCCTCTCAAGAGCACCGTCAGCTTTCTACATGTGGCTAGCTGTCTCTCTAGCAGAAAAGCAGTTAAAAAAAAAAAAAAAGATGCTCTAGGCTCAGACAACCAAGCTTATTCTACCTGCAGCTTAAACAGTACGTTAGCCTAGGAGACAAAAAGCTAGTGTGCTAATACACTGGGCTACCAAGCCACTGGCACCCAGCATTAGAACACACTTGCATGGAGTCTGTCAGCTCCCTCCCCTTCCTAGCTCTCAATTACAGCATAAATTCTTTTGTTTCACTTCAGAAATGCAGTAATTATTTTTAGAGACGTCTCACCCCTCCATTGGTAGAAATGCTACAGTCGGAGACAGCAGCTTCCTTGATGATCACAGGCAGGGGAACATTCCAGAAGAGAGAGATTTTTGGAGTGGGTAGGGGGAGGGGGTCTCTAGAATCCTACCCACCCCTGGCAGATGTGAAACGCCAGATTTAATTTTTTACTGCCAGAATTACTGGGAAATTCTCATCTGACAGCTTCCCCCCACCCCCTTATGCCAATTCCTGGCTGATTTCAGCCAAAGATGCATGAGTGGGCAGGGGGAAATTGCTCTGCTTCTCTCGAGATAGACAAGCAAGTGTTCCGATAGCCACATGCAAGCCATTAAAAATATATTAATATAGCCAGCACAGCCTGTCACTTTTTTTAAATACAGAGAAGGAAGGAATCTTGATACAGTAAAAAGACACTTTCATCAGGTCTCATTACCTAAAGCACAGCCACACACCACAGCTCCCACAGAGAACAACCTGCAGCTCCCGCTGTCATTAAAGAAATGAAGATATTAAAGAAAAATTAAACCCAGGATAGAATGTGCTTAGGAGTATATGAATGGGTAAGGCGGGGAAGGAGTGTGAGAGCAGAAAGGAAGGATGAGGGAAGGGAGGGGGAATGACCATTCAGGGACCCTTTCACCTCTATGGGTGACTCAGGAGAGATCATACAGGATAAATATGTCTTTCAGATCATAGGGTCAGGATATTTGTCATCAACTGACATGGTAAAGGACACCACATTATATCTCCAGAAGACTTGGTGGCTCAGTAATACTGCAGGCAGAGGTCCATCCCTGTACTTGTCATGCTTTAGGGCAAAATGTGACCCCATGGGATCAGGGAGATGTTTCCCCTGACTATAGGGTATTGCACATTTATGAGGATTTTCTCACCTTTCTCTGAAGTATTCAGCAATGGCCACTAAAACGGGGATTTCCAAAATAAGAGGAAAGCTAGTCAAAGAGGCCCTGAAGTCTAAATTAAGAAGTAAACAATCCTTAAACTAGGCCTACCCTACAGACTTCGGCTAGCATAGCTATGTCAGTCAGGGGTGTGAAGAGGTGTGATCCGTGACTGGTATAGCTATGCTGACAGAAGTCCCTAGGGTAGGTGCAGCTATACCAGTAGAGTTGTCCTTTTACCAGTATGGCTTGTTTCATGTGTGGCACTCTGTACCTCAAAGCAGCACCCTGGAACCCCCATGTAGGATATCATATGTAACGTCATGATCTGCTGAAATCCACTGTTCTGTCAAAATACGCATATCGTTAGTGTGTATCAAGTTATGAGATTTTGCTGTATGGTTGTTACAGCATATTTCAGTAAGTCTGCTAGGGGCATACAAAGAAGGCAAACCACTCCCAGGATGGTGCTCACTGACCATTAATCAGCAGGGGAGTTTTAATCAAGGGATTTACAGTTCAATGACAGTTACACAAGACCACACCAGGGGGATTGCTCAACCCACCAGGACATGTCTGGCTAGTATTTTCCAGGCACATGGACTGAGGGTATAAAACAGGGATGGCCAAACTTACTGACCCTCCGAGCTGCATACGACAATCTTCAGAAGTTCAAGAGCCGGGGCATGATTGCCAGGGCTCGGAGCTTCAGCTGAAGCCTCTAGATCCCCCCAACACTGCTGGGCAGAAGCCAGAGGCGATTCATGTGGGGGGGGGGTCATGTGCCCCCCCCCCCCCGATTTTTGCCAGGGTTTACTGGCCTTGCTCAGTCACATGATGCCGCCAGGCCCCCTCCCTGCACGGCAGCAGCTGGAGCTGGCGAGCTGGGAGCTGCGGCCATGGGGAGAGGCAGCGGCAAACAGTTGGGAGCTGCAGGGAGAGCTGCTGCTTTTGCTGCTGCCTCTTCCCATGGAGCTAAAGCAGTGGCCCCTCCCTGCAGCTCCCAGCTACTTGCTCCTGCCTCGCCACGGGGAGCTAACAGCTGGGAGCTGCAAAGTGGGGCAGCTGAATGTAAGAGGGCAGGCATGACTCAAGATGTTGGGGGGACCTTTAAATTGTGCCCCCCACACACACACTCTTAGCAGGCCCCAGTCATCTCTGGCAGAAGCCTCTACCCTCACCACCCCACTGCAGGGCCACCTACCAGACTGGGGGCAGAGGGGGTGTGGAGAGCTCTGGAAGCCGCACTTTAACTGTAAAAGAGCCGCATGCGGCTCAGAAGCCATGGTTTGGCCACCCCTGGTATAAAATAAGGGACAGTGGCATCATGCCTTGGCCTGTCTCCTCCCCCACCTACGCTAGAAACAACAAAAATGCTGGAAAGACAAAGACTTCAACTTAGGAGACTGGTCCCTGGCTTGAGAGAGAAGCCTGTGTATTAAGACTGTTACATCCAGTAGGGTGAGAACTGCTTGATCTAAATGCTGCCTAGTGTAATAAAGTTTAAGATTTATTTTCTTTGGTAACTATCTCTGACCTTTTATGCCTAGCATTTATAATCACTTAAAATCTATCTTTCTGTAGTTAATAAACCTGTTTTATATTTTACCTAAAGCAGTGTGTTTTGGTTGAAGTGCTTGGGTATGTCCTCTCCACATTAAGGGAGAGGCAGACTGGGTAATACACTTACACTGATCAGGCTCCTGAGCAGGGCAAGACGGTACAGCTCTGGATTCAAGGCTGGGGAGCTGGGGAGAATTGGCTGGTGCCTTTCTCTGTGTGATTCGTGAGTGACTCTGGGAGCATTCAGGCAGTCTAGCTGGGTATGGGGCTCCACTTGCTGTTATGCTAAGTGATAACAGCGCCTGGGGGGGGTTTGCTGCTTGTCACTAGCAAAGCATTGTGAGAGACAGCCCATATTGGAGAGATAAGGGGGCACAGTGGTACCCCAGTTCCAGGCTGCACCCCGGGGATCCCCTCACAGGGTGGTTTTATTTTAATGGTATGAAGCACAGCTTTGCTGGTACAGTATGCTATACTGATATTTCTGTACTAGTAAGACGTTCCTAGCATAGTCATGGTCACAGAAAGGCTACTTAAGTAACCCTAGCTGAGCCATAGAGGGCATGCATGCCCCTAAACAAAAACAAAGATGGCAAGAAATGAACCTCGCTATTTAGCCATCTGGTGTAAGAGATTACTTGAGCCAAACAGAAATCCTTCAGAAAGTGGAAATCCAAAGCCTAGCGACAGCGCTGCCAAGTTTTGTGCATCTCCATGAGTGATGCTCACCAGTGAGAAACAGTCACTTATTTCCCTCTCAAGTGTGGAGGAAGGCAAAGCCTATCCCTTAGGCCCTGCAGAAACAGGTGGAAGGGAGGGGTTGGGTACATCCAGGAGTGATTAGGGAGACTAGTGCTGGAGGGAATCAGAGGTGGAGTATGGGAGAGGGAATCTAGGGGGGAGGAAGAGGACAGGAGAGGGTGGGGATTGTTTGGGAAGGAAAAACAAGCGACTCACTGGCAGAGGGGTGAGGAGCAGAAGGGGGCCGGGGAACAGGCTGGGGAGGGATGGGAGCGGAGGTAGACAGGCTTGCTGGATAACAGTAGAAGAGGGTAAATGGGGGCAGGAACAGAATGGAGGTATTTGGAAGCAGAAGGGAGGATGCTCCGGGCCTTATCCTGCCTAAAAAGATTCCGCACTTTCCTCCCCAAACAATCCCTACCCCAAGCTGCCTCCAGAAATGCAGCAGAGCGCAGGAATATGGAATCTTAGTCATTCTAGGTAGGCAAAGTGCAGACGCTGGGAGGAGAACCACCGCTTAAACTGGTACAGGTCTGTCTCATTTTACGCTGGGGTTACGTTCCGCGGTTAGCGCGTAAAGGGAAAACCGCGTAGTCAAAATCCCATTGAGTGTAATGGCGGGAGGAATCGCCCGCACTACAGGAACAGTACATAAATTGCTATTTTTCTCTTTTTTTGTTTGTTTTTTTTTGTTTTTCCCGACCACGTAAAGCCAAAATCGCGCATGTTAAATGCGCGTAAGATGAGACAGACCTGTATTAAGACTCCTCCTTTTCCCACTCACTCACCCTCCCATTTAGATTGGATCTTTACTGCTGAGCTGGCTGCCTGCCTGCCTCTTCCACAGCCTCTCAGACACAGAGTTGCTGGTTTGCCCTCCTGACCCTCTCAGATTCAGATGACACTGTGCCTGGAATACAGCCCACAATACCAGTGACTTAAAGGGAACTGCGAACCAGTTTTAGCCTGACTCTAGGGACATGCTTAGATCTTGTTCACACCACAAGCGGTAACAGTGCTGCAATAAGTTCAGGGGACTACTGTGTGATAGCAGATTCCTCTCACTTGGCTGTATTTTTAGTACAGACATAGCCAAAAAGACAACACTGCATTGGTTCAGATTTGCTTCCCTGCCAACAGTCCCAGATGTTATAATCCAATCCTAGGTAACCAGTGCCCCAGGACTGCTGGCTCCGGTCCTTGGTGCAGGCAGCCACCTCCCAGCTCTGTACCCCTTGCAACTGCCGCTTGGAGCTGCACTAAGCTCAGCGGGGTTGAAGCAGAGGCAGATGAAATAGGCGTCAGGCAGACGCCAAAGGAGCCTTGTTCGTGCCCTAAGCAATATTTGACAGCATGGGAAGGACTCAGATTCAGAGGCCAAAGGAGGGAAATTCTGAACAGCTACTGTAGGAGAAGAACTTGTACTGGTGCAGGCTCAGACAGAGAGGTCATCACATGGGCCAGGAGTTTGACACCCAGAATTAAAGCATATCATCAGGAAATGTTTCCTGACAGTGAAGTCTATTAGACTGTTGTAGAGTCTCCTAAGGGAAGTGGTGAAAGCCCCAACCCTTGATTCCTTTAAAAAGCTGAACTAAGCAGTGAAGAACCTAGTGCAGGGCACTGAATAGGGTGAGAGTCAACATGATCCAGTACAGTACAGGTCTGTCTCATCTTACGCTGGGGTTACGTTCCGCAGTCAGCGCCTAAAGCGAAAATTGCGTATAGTCAAAATTCCATTGAGTGTAATGGGGGGCGGAATCACCCGCTCTACAGAAACAGTATTTAAATTGTTATTTTTCTCTTTTTTTTGTTTTTTGCAGACCGCGTAAAGCTGAAATCGCGCATGTTAAATGTGCCTAAGATGCGACAGACCTGTAGTTCTTTCTCCCAGCCCTAATTTCTATTCACAGAAAACAACATCTTAGGCCTGGTCTGCTCACAGTTTTTGTGCTGGTATAACTCTTAATTAAGAGGGTGATTTTTGTACCAATATGCATATACTGGTACACCCCTAGGTTAGGGTGACCAGGTGTCCGGCTTTCAACCGGAACACCTGGTCAAAAAGGGACCCTGTTGACTCTGGTCAGCACTGCCGACCAGGCCGTTAAAAGTCCGGTCAGTGGTGCTGCGGGGCTAAGGCAGGCTAGTCCCTACCTGTCCTGGGGCACCGCGCTGCGCCTGGAAGCAGCCCGGAGGTTTGGCTCCCAGGCGGGGTGGGTGGTCTCTATGCACTGCCCAAGCACCGGCTCTTGGCCAATGGGAACTGGGGGGGTGATGCCTGCAGGCAAGAGCAGTGTGTGCCACGGACCCTCCTGCTTCCCCCCCACCCGCCTAAGAGCCGGACCTGCTGGCTGCTTCTGGGGTGCAACACAGAGCCAGAACAGACAGGCAGCCTGCCTTAGCCCCACTGCGCCACTGATTGGGAGCCACCCGAGGTAAGCCCACACCTCAACCCCAAGCCCCTGCCCCAGCCCTGAGCCCCCCCAAACCCAGAGCCCCCTCCTGCCCCCCAAACTCCTCATCCCCAGCCCCAGCCCAGAGCCTGCACCCCCAGCCCAGAGCCCTCCCTCCCACACCCTGCACCCCTCATCCTCAGCCCCACCCGAGCCCTCACCCCTCCTGCACCCCAACCCCCTGCCCCAGCCCATAGCCCCCTCCCACACCCTGCACCCCTCATCCCCAGCCCCACCCCAGAGCCCTCACCCCCTCCCACACCCCAGCCCCCTGCCTCAACCCACAGCCCCCTCCCACATTCCAAATCCCTTGGCCCCACCCCCAGCCTGGAGCCCCCTCCTGCACCCCAAACCTTTCATTCCCTGCCCCACCCCAGAGCCCACACCCCCAGCTGGAGCCCTCACCCCAACTCCCTGCCCCAGCCCAAAGCCCGCTCCCTCACCCTGCACCTCTCATTTCTGGCCCTATCCCAGAGCCCACACCCCCATATAGAGCCCTCACCCTCACCCACTCCCGCACCCCAACCCCCTGCCCCAGCCCAGGGACAGTGAGTGAGGGTGGGGGAGAGCGAGTCACCGAGGGAGGGGGAATGTAGTGGGCGGGGACTCAGGGAAGGGGCAGGGTGGGGCGGGGCTAGGGTGTTCGGTTTTGTGCAATTAGAAAGTTGGCAACCCTACCCTAGGTGCCTTATACTGGTACAACTTATACCTCTTCCCACATGGGAATAAGCTGTAACTGGTATAAATGCACATTTATTCCTGTATAACTGCATCCACAGTGGGGGGTGGGGTTGGGGTTGTACCACTGTAACTATACCAGTACAGCTGGTGTGTTGACACAAAGCTTTACATGCACAGTAATAGCCTTCATTTACATCAGTTAGTTCATAGTTAAATGGCAGGTTTCAGAGTAGCAGCCGTGTTAGTCTGTATCAGCAAAAAGAACAGGAGTACTTGTGGCACCTTAGAGATTTGTTAGTCTCTAAGGTGCCACAAGTACTCCTGTTCTTTTTTCATAGTTAAAAACCATCACAACGTATAAATAAATAAATAAATATACGGAGATATACCTATCTCATAGAGCTGGAAGGGACCCTGAAAGATCATCAAGTCCAGCCCCCTGCCTTCACTAGCAGGACCAAGTACTGATTTTGCCCCAGATCCCTAAGTGGCCCCCTCAAGGATTGAACTCATAACCCTGGGTTTAGCAGGCCAATGCTCAAACCACTGAGCTATCCCTCCCCCATCTGACATCGGGGGTGTAAGAATTTGATCTGCAGGCTGAAAATGGCCAGAGATATGAGGCCACAGTGATTCCAAATTTTTACATTTTAAGAGCCTGTATAAACTGAGAGTATTTGAATATTTATCTACTTCCCCTTAACTGTTTGTTTCTATCCTTTTAACTGCAGGAGAGGTTGGTTTGAGGTTTTTAACTGTACCAGTCCTTGGAATGTGTAGTTAGCAGCAACCTAGAGCTAGTGAAGATTTGTCTAATTTCTCTGTGTTTTTAAAAATGAGAACTGCACGGGATCCTCAGTTCCCTGCACCTGCCCTTGCAACTTGGGCCTAAGGAGCTTTGCAGGGTTTGTGGCTGCCCCTAGCTCATTCCACCCTGCAGAGCTCTGCACGGTCCTGGGTTTCCCTCCTTAATCTTCTGAGCTCTGGAGCTTCACTTGTTCTCTGGATCCACAACTTCTCCTGCCCTGTAGAATTTAGGAGTGATCTGCATTGTTCTGATTTCTCCTCTGCTTCTCCTTGCCGTGCACAGATTTGATTAAGTTCCCATCGGGGTATCCATAAAGCACTCACTGCTGTAGCAAACTACAAGATTCAGGTTTGTTTTAATATTAGCCTATGCCCTCAAGGCCTCAACCAGCACCATTCTGCTAGGTGCTGCACAAACCCATAATAATGACAGTACCGGCCCCAAAGAGCATACAAAAGTTTCAAATGTTACAAGCAAGGAAGATCCCAAAATGGTGGGCACTGAAAGTGTCATTTTAAAGCATTCATAACTTTAAAATGGTTTGAACAATTACCTTCAAACTTTCCAAGAAAAAGTTCCAATGTACCCATAAAATAACCACAATACTTTCTACGTTCAAAATTACAACGGGAGAGAATAGACATCTTATAATAGAATTCTGTTTGCAACCTACTGAATAGTTCCATATTTAGAGTAACTTTTAAAAAAATGTCCTGCAATTCAGCTTATTCCATTTTCTCCTTACTTTGCAGAAGAAACCAGTGCCAATCTACAACAAATCCATTGCTGCAGAAACACCTACATACTGAAGCACACAAATCTGCAAAGCCAGGACCATAGGCACAGGAACTAGGGGTGCCAGGGGTGCTGCAGCACCCCCAGGTTTTGCACGGGGTCCCGGCCACCAGCCTTGCACCCAGGGTCCCGGCCACCGGCCCCATGCCTAGGGGCTCTGCTGCTGGTCCGGGTCCCAGACGCCGGCCCGCATGCAGGGTCCTGGCTGCCAGCCCCACGCCTGGGGCTCTGCACCCACTCCCGGCCCGGGACTCTGCACCCGCCTCCAGCTGTGGCCCCAGCCTCGGCCACCTTACCCCTATCCGCGTCCCCCCCTCACAGAACCACGGCCCTGCTCCCGGCCCCAACTCTAGGTGCCGGTGAGGGGCGCGGATGCAGTAAGGGGGGAGGGGGGGGGCACAGCTCAGCACCTCCACTCTAAAACTGTTCCAGCACCACTGGCCAGGATTAAGACCCTGGTCCTTTATCTCCAGGATCTGAAGCTTTGAGGATGCTATGTTCTTTCTACCCTGTAACCAGCTACCAGAGGGCAACCTGCTCAAATACACACTTTAACCATTACAATTAGATAAAACAATCATTACTGAGCTTAATTACCACTTGGTTTCTCAAATGCATGTATAGGTTTTCAAGGAGACTCAGCCATATGGACAGTTTGGAGAGATGGTAACATGCTGTATTTGAGATAAAGCAACACAAAAGCATTTCACAACATTCCAAATCTCAAATGAGGATAATTTGTAGTGACCTGTCCTGTAACTCAAACAATTTGACTGCCTTTCTTCAAAGTCTGCAGAAAAATTCTGTTTATCCTTCTGAGTAAAATTGGCAATTTTCAGGCCAAACTAGTTTTGCTCATCACTGTGTTTAAAAACATAGCTTCATAACAGAATCTAGTTTTTCCATAATGATTCTAGAGCAGTGGCTCTCAGCCTTTCCAGACTACTGTACCCCTTTCAGGAATCTGATTTGTCTTGTGTACCCCAAGTTTCACCTCACTTAAAAACTACTTGCTTACGAAATCAGACATAAAAATACAAAAGTATCACAGCACACTATTACTGAAAAACTGCTTACTTTCTCCTTTTTATCATATAAAATAAATTGTTTGCAATCAGTGTTCCCTCTAATTTTTCCCACACATGTGCGGAATGAATTTTGTTATGTGCACCAATATGGAGGTGATGTGTGACACAGCACCTTCATATTGGTGCACATAACAAAATTCATGTGGTGAGGGTGGGACTGAGAGATTCAAAGTGTGGAAGGGGGCTCAGGGCTGGGGCAGAGGGTTGGGATGTATGGGGGGGATGAGGGCTCCGAATGGGGGTGCAGGCTCTGGGGAGGGGCCGGGGATGAGGGGCTCAGGGCCGGGGATGAGGGTTGGGGTGACCAGGGTGAGGGCTCCAGCTGGGGGTGCGGGCTCTGGGGTGGGGTCGGGGTGAGGGGTTTGGAGTGCAGGAGGGTGCTCTGGAGCTACAGTGGGGAGAGAGGACTCCTCCTAGCACCTGGGCTGGGGGGGAGAGGGGCCTCTCCCCTGGCTGCAGCTCCCCACCCTCCCCAGTGCCTCTCACCTGCCGGCAGCCCTGCTGACCAACTCCTCCCCCTCCCTCCCAGCGCCTCCCGCCCACTGTGAACAGCTGTTTCGCAGCATGTAGGAAGCTCCAGGAGGGAGGGGGAGCAGCGGGGAGGGGGCGCGCTCTTGGGAGGAGGCGGGGAAGAGGTAGGACGGGAAGAGGCGAGGTGGGGACTTAGGGGAAGGAGTGGGCGGGAGGGGGTCGAGCACTCCCCGGCTAGAGGGGAAGTTGGCGCCTATGGCGTGCCCTCCCCTGGCCGCGGCAGGTTGGGGCCGGGGGATGCAGGGCCGGTTATAGGTTTTTTGCCGCCCCAAGCAAAAAAAATAAATAAAAAAACCTCCGGGAGCACAACTGCCGAAGCGCAAAAAAATAATTAAAAAAAAGCGGCCGGAATGCCGCCCCTGAAATTGTGCTGCCCCAAGCACGTGATTGGTTTGCTGGTGCCTAGAGCCGGCCCTGGGGGGAGGGGCGCTCCTCCCCTGGCTGCGGCAGGTCGGCTGGGCGGGTTCCCTGAGCGCCTGCGTGGCGCTAAATAGGCTGCTGCGCGGCCGCGCAGATTACAGGGAATTTAGGTGGGAATATAAATATTGTACTTATATTTCAGTGTGATATTTGAGCCTGTTTTTCACTAGTGAGCCTTGTCTGAAGCTCCAACCCCAGGTGGTGGGACTGAAGCCCAAGCCCAGAAGCATGTAACTTAGCTTCGCGGGGGGCCCTGTGGCATGGGGCCTTGGGCGGTTGCCCTGTTTGCCACCCCCTAATGCCAGTCTTGCACTTGTGACTCCGCTAAACTGGTCCCGTGATGCCCCCAGGGGCTGCAAACCCCAGGTTGAGCAACACTGATCTAGATGAACTGAGTACCCCCGGAAGACCTCTGCATATCCCCAGGGGTACACGTACCCCTGGTTGAGAAACACTGTTCTAGAGGACTGTCTCTTTAGCCATAACACAGAGAGTTTCTTTAGTGGATATAAATACCATTTGCTCCACCTAGAACAATTGTAACACAGCTCACACCCCCACACAAAAGCACTCCAAATAGCTTACATGCTTGCTAGATACAGTTTGGAGTAAACTGTGCTTCAGTAAGGACAAATACTAATTTGACTCTGAACCACTTCAACGCCTGTGTGGATGCAGACTAGTTGAAATCTTCAACTAGCTCGCCCACAGTTCACTGGTGGCCTTTCAAAATCTCCCAGAATGCAGCGTGCTTTTGGGTGCTGTTCCAGGAACTGTGGGATAGTTACCCAGAAGGTGGTGCAATTGAAATGGTGTAGGACAGTGCTAGTGTGGACATAGTGCAAATCTGCAAGAGTTAAACAGCATGATTCAGCATGGCTAGAGTGCTTAAACTGGTGCAATACAACTTGTTCCATTTCTAGGATAGACAAGGCCCTACACTTATCCTGCTCTTCAGCCTTGTTCCTAGGGTCCCATTTTCATTTTGATTAAGGAGTGTTCTCTCTCCTCTTCAAACCCAATCCACCTTCCCTTCCAACTGTGCAAGAACTGGTCTGGGACAGGGTAGTGATGTGTACAAACCAAAACTACCCCGTCACCTACCTTCATGGGAGGGGGGGAAGGGAAGTGAGGAGAGAGAAACAAGGAAATAAAGTTTAGTTTTGGAGAAAGCGGCATGCAGCTAGGGAACTGTAGAAACGTAGGAACATTTGGGACGCAAACACACTCTTGTTACATGCCAGAAAGGAACTCAGTTCTCCCTCAACACTTGCAAACAGTTAGTAAACTCTAAATATCTGACTGATTTTTGTAGAAGTGTCCTACATGAGTAAAATGAGTGCATAGCTCTGCAGTTATCATTACAATGAGACACCATTGTGTTATTTTCTTATATTAGTTCTGTGAATTTAGCACAGGTGAAAGATTCCAGATTGACATTCCCTGGAGACTTAAGGCCTCCACTTACTCCAAGAAGAGATGCACAGGCAACAGCAGCTCATAACACACACATTCTTCCCCTGTACCTCTCAGCCTGCCAGGGCTGAAATGCGTGACAAAGACCCAAAACAAGGGGGACACAACAATTTTTCATGCAGGAAATTGAAACTGCTGTCAGGATTTCATTCCCTAGTGCATTCTCTCAAGAAACTCAGTTTCAAGAGCCTTTCTGATGCAAATAATTTTCAATAAAAGAAGCAAAGGGACACCAAAACTGTGTAGGACACAGGGAACTTTGGGACTAAAATGAGTGAGGTTTGAGAGATACTGATTTCCTGCACCATCCTCAAACCTCACTCCTGACTTTGAAAGTCCACCCCACTTCTAGGAACAAGATAGGTGTTCTGTCTCTACGACCTCTCTGCTGAAACTGCCAACCAGGGTACCAAATTATATCTATGCACTAGGAAATGGAATGAGACCGCCAAGCCATTTCAGTTCACTGCTTGGATGGGAATCTGTGATTTAAAGGTGAAAGCCACCATCTTCCCATTCTCCTAGCCCAGCTAATTCCATTCCAGTTCTTATACTGCATCTATCACCATGAGCCCCTTTCAGAACTACGCACTGATGTCTGTAGGAGTTCTTAGGCCTACTCCACAGACAAACTTGAACCGATTTGGTTAGTAGCAAACCAACTTTATCTAAATCAACTTTAGCCACCCTTTGTTCTGAAAGAAGAGTGGCCACACACTTGCACCAAAATATCGAAATGAGTTTAATTCACAGTTTTTGAGATTTCACTGCACATAGGACCAGCAAGACCTTAGATCCTGCAAGACTTCAGTCTTGGCCCCAACACCCGAGAAAGTTGTGTCTCCTGCATAGAAGACCGTTACTGTACCAGGAATTGTGTTATCGACCGCAGTCCTTGCCCTGCTACGTTAGGCAATCTTTTAGATACCCTAAGCACCATGACTTTGAATTTGACACGCTATTATATGTGGAGCTAATGTAGTAAGGGGGGGACAAGTATGACAGGCTCACAGCAGACTGTGCTAGTGGGAAAGTGCATTACTACAGTGTGTACTGTTAGTTTCCTCAGGACTGATGGTTTGCTACCCAAATACACTGCCTCTGTAACTGACTCCACTAGGCTGTACAGCAAGGTATGAACCCTTGCCCATCAGCACTAAAAACATGAACCTCTACCACTTGAGCCAAAGGATTAAATTCTATACATGAAAGCGGCAATACTCTTCTAAGCCTCTTATGTGGACCAGCCATTAAAGGGGTACAAAGTGGGTGGAGGTGAAAGTCTTTACTATGCTCAATGGAACCTCAATAATCTCCCTCTCTCCATTTTTCTCTCTGCTATCAACACCTTCTCCTTTCTCAAGTACCACATAGTGAAGGCATAGACACATAGATAGATATTTGGATTACATCAGGGCTACTCAGTCTTAAGGGGGTGGCAAGCAGGGGACCTTATTGAGCACAACTTGGCTCTACTAATAATCCTGCCTGTGCTTATTACAAGGTTTTATATTAACATAAATTATTGGGCTTAATACAGGGGTAACTGGGTGAAGGTCTATGACCTGTGTAATACATGAAGTCAGCCTAGGTGATCTAATGATCCCCTTCAAACTCTACAAGAATATTCACATGCACTTTGGGGGAACTTTTTTAAGAAGCGCTGTACTTTCCTTTCCCAACATTTCTCATTTATCCCGCATATCTTTTGAAAATGGCTCCTGACATTTTTCCTTCACCAAAAGGTGAGTTTTCAGGGGTCTATGCTAGTGAGATTTGGCATGTTAACCAGCGTGTGAGCTCCCTAACACACCTGGAACATACCTCACATCCACACACAATAGTGCCCCCAGCAACATGCAGGCATTACAGTCACCATTTGGATTACACTAGCTTGTCATGGATTCCAAGGCCAGAAGGGACCATTTGTGATCATCTAGTCTGATTTCCTGTGTAACACAGGCCATAGAACTTCCAAAAATGATTCCTAAAGCTGATTTTAGAAAAACATCCAAGCGTTATTTAAAAATTTCCAGTAATAGAGAATCCACCACAACCCTTGGTAAATTGTTTCAATGGTTAATTAACCTCATGGTTAAAAATTTACACCTTGTTTCCAGTCTGAGTATGTCTTGCTTCAACTTCCAGCCATTGGATCATGTTATACCTTTCTCTACTAGACTGAAGAGCCCATTGTTAAATATCTGTTCCCCGTGTAGATACTTTAAGATTGTAATCAAGTCATCCCCTAACCTTCTTTTTTTTAAGCTAAAAAGATTGAGATCCTTGAGTTTATCACTATAAAGCATGTTTTCTGAACCTTAAATCATTTCTATACTCTTCTCTGAGCCCTTTCCAATTTATCAAAGGCTTTCTTGAATTGTGGACATCAGAACTGGACACTATATTCCAGCAGTGGTAGCACCAGTACCAAATACAGGAGTGAAATAACTTCTCTACTCCTATTCAGGATTCCCCTGTTTATGCATCCAAGTATCATATTAGCCCTTTTGGCCACAGCATCACACTGGGAGCTCATGTTCAGCTGATTATAGATCACAACCCCCAAATCTTTTTCCAGAGTCACTGCTCCCCAGGATAGAGCCCACCATCATGTGAGCATGGCCTACATTGTTTCTTCCTAGATGTATACATTTACATTTAGCTGTACTAAAATGCATATCATTTACTTCAGGGATGGCCAACCTGAGCCTGAGAAGGAGCCAAAATTTACCAATGTACATGCCAAAGAGCCACAGTAATACCTCAGCAGCCCCCCATTAGCTCCCCTCCCAGTGCCTCCTGCCCACCAGCAGCCCCGGCGATCAGCGCCTCCCCCTCCCTCCCCGCACCTCCCGATCAGCTGTTTCGTGGCGTGCAGGAGGCTCCGGGGTGGAGGGGGAGGAGCAAGGGCACAGCAGGCTCAGGGGAGGGGGCAGGAAGGGTTGGAGTGGGGGCAGAGCCAGGGATTGAGCAGTGAGCACCCCCTGGCACATTGGAAAGTTGGCGCCTGTAGCTCCAGCCCAGGAATCGGTGCCTATACAAGGAGCCGCATATTAACTTCTGAAGAGCTGCATGTGGCTCCGGAGCCACAAGCTGGCCACCCCTGGTTTACTTGCACCCAGCTTACCAAGCAATTCAGATTGCTCTGTATCAGTGACCTGTCCTCTTCATTATTTACCACTCCCCCAATTTTTGTGTCATCTGCAAACTTTATCAGTGATGATTTTATATTTTCTTCCAGATAACTGATAAAAATGTTAAATAGCATAAGGGAAAGAACTGATATGCCTGTGGGACCCCACTAGAAACACACCCATTTAATGATTCCCCATTTAATGATACATTTTTGAGACCTATTAGTTAGCCAGGTTTTAATCCATTCAGTGTGTTCCATGTTGATTAAAGTGTCATGTGGTACCAACTCAAACACCTTACAGAAGTTTAAGACTATTAAATTAACACTATTGCCTTTATCAACCAAACTTAATCTCATTAAAAAAAAAGATATCAACTTAGTTTGGCAGATTCTATTTTCCATAAACCAATGTTGATTAATTACATTACCTTCCTTTAATTCTTTATTAATTGAGTCCTGTATCAGCCGCTCCATTATCTTGCCTGGGGTCAATGTCATACTGATAGGCCTATAATTACTCCGGTCATCCCATTTACCCTTTATAAATATTGACACATTAGCTTTCTTCCATTCTTCTGGAACTTCCATAGTGTCCCCAGACTTACTGAAAATCAACATTACCGGTCCAGAAAGCCCCTCAGACAGTTCTTTTAAAACTCTTGGATGCAATTTATCAGGACAAGCTGATTTTAAAATGTCTAACTTTAGTAGACATTTTCTAACTTTAGTAGACATGTTTAGAGCTGTTTAACATCCTCCTGACATACTAGTGGAATGGAAAGATTGATATGACTACATCATCTGTTCATTTCCCCAAATACAGAACAAAAATGTTTATTGAGTACTTCTGCCTCTTCTGCATTATTTTTGAGAATTCTACCATTTCCATCTAGTAAAGGACCAACATCTTTGTTAGGATTCTTTTTGTTCGTAATATAGTTTAAAAACTCCTTATTGTCCTTCACTGTGCTGGCCATAGATTTCTCTGCCTTCACTTCTCCTCTAAACCAAGTTGGTTTTTTAACCAATATGGCCTTCTTCCTTGATTGTGGCTTCCCAATTATCATTCACATTTTTCTGATTAAATTCTTCCTCCCAGCTGCTTTGACTCATAATTGTTTTCAGCCTTGAAGCACCAACTGTGCTGGTTTGGACTTTATAATGTGCAAACAGAATAAATATGATAAAGTCATGATCACTTGTACCTAAGCTACCATTAATTTTTAGTCCTGTGATCAGTTCCTCTTTATCTGTCAAGACGAGGCCTAATATAGAATTCCCCCATACTGGCTGCAACACTTTTTGAGTTACGAAATTGTCATCGGTGGTATTTAGAATTAGAATTTAGTATTTGGTATTTGCTTTAAGCAAGACCATGCAGTCCCTCACTGTGCCAGTCTCCACCAAAGCAGTCCCAGTGGGGATGAAGATGGCTGGCATAGCCCCAATGATGCAGACTTTCCACTGCCAATCTCTCTCTGTCATTGCTTAGCTGGCCAGTCTGATCTGCTTTCTGCCCTCCACAACATAGGTGTCAAACTGGCTGTAAGCCAGTCACCTGTATAAATAGCACTGCACAAACCATGGAGCTAAGATGTGCACTCTTTTCATAGTAACCAACATCATCTGGCAGAGATGGGCATCACCAAGAACACCAAAAGGTCTTGTGAGAAAATGAAAAGACTGGAGGTCCTGGGACAACAAATGATCTGGTCAGAGCAAGAAGACTTCCCCAGTTTTCTGATGAGCTGAACCAAATGCTCAAGACTCACCTTTCCATCCAACCCATTGTGTTAATGCATTGCCCAGAAGTACCACGTGGCTCAATAAAGAGGAAGAGCAAAGGAGGAGGAACAGCAACTCCCTGAACCAGGCTGTCAAGGGGGAAAGGAGCCAGACCTTTCTTTGGGATGTGGGGGGAGAGACAAGCGGGACAGGATAGCAGAGGCAGTGGCCAAGTCAGCATGGCAGGAAAAGCCCTGTGCCGCAGGTATACAGTTTTTATTGCAAGATGAACTGACGCAGGGCTGATTTTTAGGCAGAGGGAAAAATTGTGCAGGTTTCTATGAACTCCACAATTAGTGTTTTGGTTTGTGTTTTTTAAAAAGGACAGTGTCACACAAGAGCAGCAGTGCCCATCTCTCTTCCCTCCATTATTCCTCCCTCCCTCTGCCAGCACAGCATGAGCAGCAGCTGCTTCGCCTATTCTTGGGAATAATGAGGGAACCAAACTGGGATTCTCAAGTTGGCATCCCTTCCCCCTTCCTTTTGGCTGCAGGAGCCATTGTTTCCATTCAGGGTGGAAGCACCCAGCGGGGCGTGCATACCAGCTGGATGAGCTATGCCACGTGACCAGACTCAAAATGGCAGACAAGCAGGAAGGAGACAAATCAAAAAGTAAAACAGAAACTGCAATTTAAAAGAAAGCAGTTTCTATTACAAGAAATTACAAACTGGGCTCTATGGCCATGGCAGTTACGTTACATTGTATCTGTCAACACATATGCTTGGCTATGGTGCCTTAGTAGCATGGTGCTTTTATCTGCTTGCAATAACTTTTTGTTTAATGCATGAAAAGCATTGCTAATCAGATTCATTCTATTTCATATCTTTGAAGCGGTGCAAAGCACGTTTAGGAATTGAACTGATGCTCAACTAACACAGGCCATGAGTAAGTGGTGCAAAAATGACAATCGAACAGTGCTACTTATTAATTTTAGCCCTTATTCCCACCCAACTCCTTAGCAATTATGTCCAAAAGCCTTGGATAAAACCAAATGCTTAATCTTTGCAAACAAGTTTGGGAAATACATATATCCCACCCCATACCACATCCAGAAACTCTCACACCAGCTCCATTCGTGGAACTGGTCAAATATATACAGGTCTGTCTCATCTTACGCTGGAGTTACGTTCCGTGGTTAGCGCGTAAAGCGAAAACCGCGTATAGTCAAAATCCCATTGAGTGTAATGGCGGGCGGAATCACCCGCACTACAGGAACAGTACATAAATTGCTATTTTTCTCTCTCTTTTTTTTTGTTTTTTGTTTTTTGCCGACCGCGTAAAGCCGAAATTGCGCATGTTAAATGCGCGTAAGATGAGACAGACCTGTATGTGCTAATAATTATAGTGCAAAACTTATCAGGCTTTCCTCTCATTCCCTTGAACAGTTCTTTGTTCCCTGGCTGGGAGCCTCAAAAAGAGATGTTCTTCCAAGGGCTTGTAATAAGCCATCTTTGTTACTCTATTGCAGTGATCCCCCCATGCTCTTCTCCTTCCCTCTTCATCAGCCCCATTTTCACCTTAAAGTAATCCCCACCCCATCTTATTACTGTAATGTCTGTGACTTCTAAGATGTCCTTAACATTTCTATGCCACTAACACAGTGGCTTAAAAGTAGGCAATGGAATTCAAAACTGAACTAAAACTGCTACTTTTATAGCATAGTATTCCAAGAGATTGATGGAGCATTGCTATGATCAACTCTGATTTCTTGTTTTTCACTGTATTGTGCATTCTAGCAATATGGATGTCCCAGAACAGGTAGGAAGGTATGCAGACTGACTCCACAGCAATGGGGTTCAGGAAGAGGAAAAGCTAAGAGAACCAGATTCAGAGCCTTTGTACCAGTTTAAAGAGCACAAGATGAGGATCACCTGTGAAAGGCAGCACTGAAAAGCTCATGGAGAGGCAGGACAACAAGGGAGTTATGCAGGAATCTATTCGAACAGAAAGGAGATGCAAATGGAGGACAGACAATTCTAAAATAATCTGTTTATGTAAAAGGCACAAGAAAAAGTGACTTTGACACAGCAGCTGGCACCTGCTCCTGTACCTGCTTCACTTACCCAATACCCATGGCATCAATCAGGACAATAGTTCTTGGACTTCCTCCAACTCCCAACTCCCTCCCAATCATTTCCCAAGCACTCTTCTACCCACATGCAAGAGGTTGGAAAAGAAAATGTACATCCCAACGAAAGGCACTTCAGGTGCTAGTAAGAAAAGATCTATATTGCCTCTGCACTTGTACAATTGTCATCTTATATATATGTTATATTTTGCATGGCCTGTAAGCTTGTCAGCATGTAAAATAATTTATTGTGCAAAGTACAAAGAACCTTTGATTTCAACATCAGTGATACTATTATTTAATATCAACACATCAGTTCACTCCTCTATCATCTCTCTCACTATTAGCGCACAAAACCCTTGTAAAGCTATCCGCAGTATAATCCTGCCACCTGAAAAGCAAAGCACTGCAATAATCCACTCTTCCATAAACCTCCTCACCATACAAAGAAAGAGAATTTAGGTCTCATACATTAAAAGAAACCCAGCTGCATCACAGCATGAAGTGATTCACTATACACTACAAATCCCAAGTTATATTCACTTCACTGTTCCATACTCAATTCCCCATCACCAGTTTGAAAGTGGGTGCACGGAGCATTTCTAATTTATGCAGCATGGCAATTGAAGCCTATGCTAACTGCCTCAGGTGTGACCACTTGTCTGTCCAGATGTGCATAAGTTAATTCCAGCCCGACCGCCTTAGCACTTCACTGTTCATTGACATCATCATCTTTGCTTTCACTTTATGCAAAATGCAGCAGGCAAATACAAATAATCACGACGTTAGCCACTGAACATTCATTCCAGAGCAAAACACCTCCACCATGGTTCCAGTCTCCCAAATGCACACTCTAACCTACCGTCTTCCTGCACCACTCAAGTATATGGTTTAATCTCTGTCTCGTTTGATCAGGCAGAGGTTTATTTAGCCATCCTAAAGGGAGTACAAAGGGTCAGACAGAGCCAAGTGGGGACAGAAATACCATCAACATCAGAGCTGTTCAGTGGGAATAAAGTTCTGCTTTGCCTGCCATTCCTACATAGACATCCATGAACACCCAATGATTCAGAAAGGCCTTTATCTCCACTTGAGGAGCACCCTTTCTGTTAACGTACTCCTGGGCAAGAAAGAAGACACAAAATGTGCACATGGGTTCCATTTACATCTCCTGCCCTGCTTAACTTACTTAGTGAGCTCCAGCACATTAATCACTTTGATTGTGTCCCCCACACCCAACAACACTCTGCTGATACATACTGCCCTGCAAACCTCTATCACAACAGCACCCCCATGGACTTCTCAACCCCATGCTTTTGCCCAATAATTACCCGGGGCAGACAGCCACCACAGGGCAATCACCACTTGCTTTTCAATGACAAGGAGAGCTTATCCTTGCAGTCTGGCACTGCCATTTCAGGGCTAGCTCACCACAGAGATCCAGAAAAATTGTCTTCTTCATCCTTAACGTATGCTGCTTTTGCTGTTCTTGAGACCTGGGATGAACAATCTAGTCCCACCAGTCTGTGGTCATGGTCCAGACACAAAAGCACCACTCCACCTGGTGATCAGCTGCAAGCACAGCACAGACCCACCTACTCAGGCAGTTTGGGGGTGGTTTTGACTGTTGCATCCTGAACACCATGAATTTCTAGTCTTGGTCTGAGTCTCTCAACAGGTACTGCCTGAACACCCTACCACTACAACCTCACAACTGCTTTCAAACACTACAGCAGAAACACAGGAGCAAGAGACAAGCTTTTACCCTGGCCTCCATTTTGAAAGAGAGACTAGGAACTTATGGTGGTCATTGAGAGTTTATGGGATTTACTGGGAAATTATGGAAGTTTAACCTCTTCTCCTGTAATTCTACTGGGCTCTCAGATGGTCTGTCAAAATATTTCAGAAGCTACTGCTTCAAGTGGCTACAAAAGGAACTGTAGGACAGGCAACCAGAAGACCGTGTAACACAGCAGTAGTGTGAATGTGGGGTAAAACTGCTATCAACCTGCACCCCAAACAGCACGGCTAGTGTGGACTCACGGCATTATTGGTACTTACACTTGTGCATTGATTCAATTACCAACAGTTCAGTTCTCTAGTTTAAATAGGCCTTTGCTTTCAAACACAGTGTGTGAAGGAGAAAACTTAGGGCTTAAGGGGTTTCCCCTTGTCTGTGCTAGAAAATTAAGTCATGTTAGAACATGAGTTACACAGACTGAAAAGTCATGTTTAACAGTGTTAACAAGGTTGTGCTTTAACATGACTTAATTTTCTAGCGAGGGCAAGAGAAAGGAAACCCGCTCTCAATTTGCTTAGTCCTGCGAACTTTGCAGTGAGAAGAAATTGTCACCAAAATTAAAATGTGAAGTTTTTTGTTTGTTTTTAAGGTTTGACTACTGTTGGCACTGCTGAAGGCAACCATATGGTTGAAAAGTTATGCAGGCTGAAGGCTCAAAGAGAATGTAAACTAGTGGCACCCTGTGATTTAATCATAACCATAAGTATTTTTTAATCTCATTGGGCTCTCCAGCTAGTGGTGTCACATTATACTACTTTTACTATTTTTCAACAAGATGGCTACCATCAGAACTATGCTCAGAAATGCCAGTTATAGTTACAAACTTAAAAATACATTTCACAGTCAGCATATTAATGGTGACAAACTTTTCTTACCCTGTGAACATTCACACTGATAGGCTTAGAAAAAATAGGCAACTCTCTTCATAGGGGAAAAATAGTCTATTTAGAAAAAAAATCCATAGTACTACATCCTCCATTTTCTGTATTTCCCTCCTTCCCTTGTTCTTTATCCCTAGAAGCAATTTACAGACAATCAATTTATCTCCGCAGCAACCCTGTAAGGAATTTTTCCCTATTTTATAGATGACAAAATAGTCTGTACAGAAATTAAGGCTGATGTTACTAGAGTGGATTTCTGACTCCAGGTATGGGTAAGCAACAGGAGCAGATGAACTCTTATGGCACAAAGACCACACATGTATGCAAATAACACTCATAATAAAGAATGAGGGATGTTACAATTTGAACGTGAACTGAGTGCATCATTTTAAAATGCAACAATGCACTTTAAGTGACTAAAATGGCATCTTGAGGTTTCATGTTGATCTTTCAATGACTTCTACATCAATTTTGCTCAGTTTACTAGTTTAAAAAAAAAAGTGTATCTAACTGCCAGCCTTGCAAATTCAGCTGGGGTCGTTCCTGTGTTTGCACCATCACCAGAAATAAAGATTCTGCAACTGGAATTTTGCTGATAATTTTGTTGATGATAATGAACAAGCCAAAAGAGAATCCAATTCCCTCTGTTATAGCTGTATGGGCTCTGCAGGGCTAACAGGAGTAAAAACCTACTTCTGTCATTAAAGTCAGCACCTATGTATGACTCTGAATATGCACAGGAAGCAGCTCTGCTGAGTAAGATGGTCTAGTTTTAGAGTCACTTTTCTGACCATATCGGCTCCTGGAAGTTTCATAGAATTTAAGGGCCAAGTTCTCTTCTTTCACATTAGTGCAATCCAGAGAAGAACATATCTATTAGTTACATGGTTTGAAAAGGCAGATTAAACCATGTCCAGTTCCTACTACAGACAATACAAAAGAGACAACCCCAGCCTGAGAATTAAGCCACTTGAAATGTCTTCTAAGGGAAAATAATTCCACAGAAAAGGGGGTGGGGAGTACTTAGCAATGCTGTGATACCGTCCCCTCGAACTGCACCTATTTTGATAGTTCAGTACTAGTTTTTCCAGGCCTGATACCAATTCACCTGACCTCCAGCATCCTCCGCCTACCCCTCCTGCCTCCCGTAATAGAAGTTCCCTTACCTTGCCATCTCCTCTCTTACTGCCAATGCCCCCCACTATTCCCTTTACACTTCCTCTGCCCTGGCTACCACGAAGTATTATTTGCATTACAGTAGTGCCCAGAGAATCCATTTAGGATTAGGGCCCTATTGTGTTAAACTGTGTACAAAAATTAGAGCACTCAAAATCCCAGGACACTCCAGTCTTGCACTCTGTGACTTGGTTAAATCTGAAGGGATCCATTTCTCACTCAGATATATCTAGGTTTGCCAACTTTGTAATACAGGCCTGTCTCATCTTACGCTGGGGTTACGTTCCGCGGTCAGCGCCTAAAGCGAAAACCACGTATAGTCAAAATTACATTGAGTGTAATGGCGGGCGGAATCGCCCGCCCTACAGAAACAGTATTTAAATTGTTATTTTTCTCTTTTTTGTTGTTTTTTTCTTGTTTTTGCCAACCGCACAAAGCTGAAATCGCACATGTTAAATGCGCCTAAGATGCGACAGACCTGTACAATATTTAAATATCAGACAGGCCAGCAGGAATGCCGGAACCTCCCCCGCCCCGCCTCTTCCCCCCAAGGCCTGCCTCTGCCCCACCTCTTCCCCTGAGGCCCTGCCCTTGCCCTGCCTCGCCCCTGCCCCACCTCTTCCCCCAAGGCCCCACCCGCCCCGTTTGCTTCTCTTCCCTCCTCCACCTGCCGATCGCTGCTTTTCCCCTCTCCCCACCCCTGTCCTCTGCTGGGTCAGGAGGGACTCGCCTGCAGTGCCGGGGCTGGGAGCTGCAGGTAGAAAGCGGCGCCGCCTGAGTACGGGCTGGCGCAGTGATGACCTGGTGCCTCCCCGCCTCCCCCATCCACAGTAACCAGACTTTGGGTGTCCAGTCAGTAGATCTGACCAGACACTGTCAGGTCACTTTTTCAACCAGACTTTCCAGTTGAAAACCTGACACCTGGCCAGCCTAGATATATCGCTCTAAGGCCATGTCTACGCTAAGAGCACTTTACTGGTACACTATAGCAGTGGTTCTCAAACTTACTTGATTGCGGCCTCCCCTTCTTTGTATCTGTAGTAGTTTATGTCCCGTCCCCCACAGGCGCCTGGCCAGCAGTTGTCACTCTCCAGCCACCCAGCTCTGAAAGTAGAGCGGAGAGCAGCAGCTGCTGGCAGGGCGCCCAGCTCTGAAAGCAGCACCACTGCCAGCAGCAGCAGAGAGAAGTACAGGTGGATTGGTACGTAGAGCCCTGCAAATCCGCAGATATCTGCGGATGCGGATATCTGCAGACAATTTGTGTGGATCACAGATCAGATGCGGATACACATTTTTGAATCCACGCAGGGCTCTATTGGTACGGCATTGCCACCCTTAATTCTCTAAGGCTGCTGTTGGGGGTGCTGCCTTCAGAGCTGGGCGCCCGGCCAGCAGCCGCCACTCTCCGGCCACCCAGCTTTGAACGTGCACAAGTTTTTCTTCTTAAAGCTTCTCGTGCACACACCGCCACCGCCCAGAATACATTCCGCGCCCCCACAGTTGGAGAACCTCTGCACTATCGCACCAAAGTTCTCCTACTGTGGATGCAGCAATACCAGCAAAGCTGCACTTTGCACCAGTATAATAAAACAGCCCCCCATGAACAAAACAAGCTGTGCTGATAAAAGCACAGGTTTGCTGGTACAGCTGTCGCTACACTAGGGACTTCTGCTAACACAGTTATGTCATTCAGGGATCATACTACTTCACATCCCCGAGTGGCACAGTTGTGTCATCAGAAGTCTGTAATGCAGACCTGGCCTCAGAAAGACTAGAAAACCATGGACTCTGATATGCAAAATCTTAAAGATGGACTTTCACACAATAAAATCAAAGCACATGGGAATGTTTATAGCAAAAGTAACTCTGTCCTGCCATTTTCCACACTTCCACTGCAGCAACTGCAGATATTTGTGCCCAAATTAGAGCTCTTTTGCTGCCCAATCCTGAAGTGATCTTACAGTTCAGTGCTACTCCCTGAAGACTTTTTAGAACTGCAACTGGTGCAAACTGCATCTGCCCACCTGATAAGCAGGATATTGTGCAGGGAGCACATGAATGACATCCATTGTCCATGATCTACAGTGGCTTCTTCTGGTGAAGTTTAAGATGTTGATGCTTACCTACAAAGCCCTGAATGGTCTGTGTCCTGGCTACCTTAGAAACCACATTAACTACTGAAGAACACAATAGATCAGCTGACATGCTTGAGCTAACAGCTCCCTGCTTCAAATAGGCAGCCTGACATTTTCAGTGAAGTTTTTGGGACACCAGAACTCACCTCCAAGCACTTCCCCAGATTTCTTGAACTTCAGGATATGCTATCAGGTGCCATAGGTGCCAACTTCCCCTCTTTCCTGTGGGTGCTCGACCCCCCCCATCTGCCCCCGGCCTCACCCCCACACCACCCCTTCCATGAGGCCCCACCTCTCCCCCGCCCCTATTCCAACTCCTTCCTCAAAGTCTCCGCCCCAACTCCGCCCCCTCCCTGCCCCTATTCCAACCCCTTCACCAAATCCCCACCCCAGCCCCGCCTCTTCCCCGCCTCCTCCCCTGAGCACGTCACATTCCCACTCCTCCCCCTTGGAGCATGCTAATGCTGCCAAACAGCTGTTTGGCTGTGGCTGGGTGGGAAGCGCTGGGAGGTAGGTGCGCTCAGGGGAGGAGGAGTTGGGGTGGGGGTGAGGGGAGCTTGGCTGCCAGTGGGTGCAGAGCACCCACTAGTTTTTCCCCGGGGGTGCTCCAGCCCCGGAGCACCCACAGAGTCGGCGCCTATGTCAGGTGCTCTTTTCCTAGGTTTTTCCCCAGGGGATGAGTCAAACAGGAGAGGAACAGGTTGAGAGAGAAGAATTTTTATTTGTGGGTGTAGCAGCACTGCCTACCTGGTCTGGTTTTGGGCTAGCTACTGCCTCAGTTTCTCCTCACTCAGGTTAGATCACCTGACCTTCCAGCTTGGACTGGTTGCTGCAGTGATCTGGCCCTCCAGCTAAATCATTAAAGAAACAAGTCCACATAACCAAATCCAAAACAAAAATGAAAGTCTTCCACCCCCCACAAGCTGAGTCCGGCCACTCCTTTCTGAGGGTGTGGCTTCTTTCCTGAGTCCCTCCTGCTCTCTACCAAGCAGCTACTCCCAGGGTGTCCTACCGGAGCTTCCCTTCTCCCCCTCCAATTCTACACAGAATTTGGTCTTATCTCCACCCCAGAAGTTCTGATGTCGCCACATGACTGGCCTGTCATGTGACTTTGCTCATTTATTCAGTGTTGCCAACTCTCATGATTTTATCCTGGCTCTGGTGACTTTGGGGTGTTTTTTGGCCTGACTCACAAATCTTCCCTCATTCAAAATGGCCACCACCCCCTGTTACCATCAATGGGGCTGACGCCAGCAAGATGGCTGCCATTTCCCTACAGTCTACATGCATGTGGCAACAAGGCTGCCCTTAATAAAGGTGGCTGCCACCTCCCACTGTTTCCAGTAAGATTGGAGCCATGCCCACAGGCAAATGGCTGCCACTCTGTGGGCCAGGGGGCTGGACAGGACAGGACACGACACGGGGACTGAGAGGAGCAGCAGGGACACTGTAAAAGATGGATGGGGAGGGTGAGGGGAAGCAGGAGGCAGATTTAGGAGTTACAGGAGAATGGGGTGCAAGGGGAAGGATGGATTCTTGCAAAAGGCTAAACCAATTCCATATTGTTTTTACTGTGACATTATGGCTTATATGAATGATTGATATAAGTTTAAAGTTCTTTGATATGTATATCTGTAACTCATCAACTCTAAGAAGTAAATTAAGTTCTATCTGCAAGCGTGAACCATGATGCATTAATTAGCTCAGTAGTTCTTGAACTACTTATTGTTTTTGATTAAAAATGGGTGGTAAACTAGGAGGGAAGGCAGTCAGGACACTAAAAGGAAATGGATGGCAGTTCCCCAGTCGTAGGGGGGAGGAAATGGTAAATGGAGCCTCCATCAGAGCAGCCAGGGAGAGCTGTGCATTTAAGGTTGACTTTTCAACCTGAAATTATCACACACACATTGGCAGATGAGTAAAGAATATTAAAAAATATGATTTGATGGGTTTTTAAATCTCATGATTTTAGGGGCCAATCTCATGATTTGTGATCTCTTGAGGTTGGCAATACTGTGCTCTCCACCTGGATAAGCAAGCTAAATATGTCACAGTTGGGACTAGACCGATCTCCCTTTAAAGGGCCAGTCACCCAGTGACAGAATATATAAGATACCTAGAATTTGAAAGCTGCTTTTTAATTAAATTGAAATAAGTAAATCACTGCCTGTTGCCATAGAGAATGAATGTGATGTCACAGACTCAGCCTCCTGGCTTCAGGGCAAGATCAAGCAGGAGAAGAAGACGAGGCTGTGAAATTAAAAACACCTATTTTAAAGCAAATGGGTTTGATAATTAGAAAAAAGTGTGGCATAGGGAAATGATTAGGCCATATGGTGGGAAGCGATTTTAAAGGTGAACTGCAAAGCTGTTTTAAATAAATGAAGAAACTACTTAAAATCCCAGATCGTTAACAGAATGGTATATGTGGAATTAACTATTTTGTTTTAAAACTGTGCAAAAAAAGAATTCATTCTCCTTTGACTTATTTGCCAAGTCTTTGCATGGGGGGGAGATTAAAAAAAGTTATTTGTAATGTTATTACTGAGAAGAGTCAAACTTCTAACACATTTTCTGATGCTTTGCAATTTGCCTTAAAGGGAGATCTATTTATGGGATACAGAACCTTTCCCCTCTAGATCACTGGTGTCAAGCAGTCCTGTCTGAGTCAGCAGTGACCAACAGTTCATTATTGATGCTGTATGTGTCACTCTTATAACTCTCATAACAAATGGACATCTAGGGATTTTTCGCAGATAAAGTCAATGGGCCACAATCTGCACTGCACAGGAGTCAAAGCTAATTCTGGTCTTCCCTGTGGGCTATTATGGCCCCCAATGCAAGTTGGACTAACAGCAGCCTTGCATGGCTCCCTTAAGGGCTGCTCTGAAGCCTAGAATAGCCAGATTATATCAGCCATTCCTGCCGTCTGCCCACATCTACCCCTAGCACATCCCTATATCAGAGACAATGCAGAAAGCTGCCTATATCAGCCCTATGCTGCCTCTGTACTGAGAGAATTCCCAGGGGACTGTTTCACCATTTTTAAGGCCCCTTTACATCACTAGAGCAGTGGAAGAGGGCTGCAGCAAGGAGACTCTCCCATTATCTTTGTTAGCCCAGCTAAACCAGTTCTGAAGAAGACTCCACTATGATTTTTTTTTACAAGTTTGTGGCCAGTGAACTAAGTAATAAGTTTATAAATCATTTTAATAAAAAAAAAAACAACCCAGAAAATATTACCTTTGCGTGTTCCCCATCCCCATCTCCTGGGATAAACCAGGACTTTTCTCCCATTTTCTGCAAAGATAAATAATCAGCCATAGTCATTAGACTCTCATGGTTCTTTAGTAGCCTGTGTAAAGTGAGCTAGGGGGATCTCAGTCCAGACCCTGGCAACATAACTGCTTACATCAAAAAGCCATAATCACAGTTGGTACTAATCTGCAGACACAGAATTGGCTGGGGAGAGTGAATTCTCTTCTCCCCCAAAAAGAGAGCCCCTTCCAGGCAGGGCTGAGAGTGTAGGAAGCTAGCAAAAAGGAAGAGGGGGGGGGGGAGGAAATCAGTATTTCCAACACTCACGATTTTATCCTGAGTCTTCCAATATTTGCTGTTTTACCTGGAGCCATGTTGCATGAGAATCTCAGCTTTCATAAAAAAATTACCTTTCCAGCCCTCCAGTTGCAGAGAAAAGCTTGAAAATGTGAGTCATAAAGGCTCACTCAGAAGACAAAAAGAACTCCAAAATCATTCTCGTTTAAAGTGTCAGCATTTTTAAGCCAATCATGATTTTTGGCGGGGAGGGGGGCTGACTCATGTTCTTTGAACACTTGGTGTTGATAATACCAAGTAATCTCTCATTTTGCACCCCCAAATCTCCAGCGTGAAGAGCTGTGAAACATCCAGGGAGATGTTATAGTATGAGAAGGTACTAGCCGCCCTGGGCTTCCCCTCTTCCCACTGCTTTCCTCTTGTGTGAGAGCAATCTCCTGTTACTGGAACCACAACCTATCACCAAAAATGGCCATCCATTTTGGTCCATTTCCTGCATTTAAAGAGGGAGGGGGACAGAGGAAGGGGCCTTAACCCTTTCTATCTCCTGGGGTTTATTTATTTATTATTTGTATTTAAAGATAAGAGATAAAGCCCATCCAGGTCCAGATCAGCATCTTCCTGCGGAAGGGAACTGAGTCTCCCTCTCTCTCCTGCCTTGAATACTCCAAAGTAACCCCCCCTCCCTCCACGGCAGAGGGAAAGCTCCTGCAGCCCAGAAACACTCCCAGTTGGACAGGGCTGGGATAATCAGGCTGTTTTGTTAAGACTCAGCAAAGGTGACTACTTGGCGTGTCAAGGAAGATGCCCAGGAGCAAGTTATTTTCATACAGTACACAAGGCTTTAAGGTAATGCAGAGAGAGCGAGAGCTGGAAGAGAACACTGACAATTTTCCACAAGACTTGATACCCTCCTCCAGGCTTCTTATAACCCACACATACACCTTACGTCCATAAAGCTCTGTAACCTCTGCTACAAACTCTGCCCTCTTTTTTTTACTGGCAATCACAAATTGCCCACAGGCCCATCCTCACCAGCCTGCCTCCCTACAGGCCCCTCTTCCTACCCACAAACTCCTCATAACCCTCTTCACCACACCCCACAAGCTCTCACAAAATTTCCTGAGCAAGTTCTGCTGAGATATTTTCAGACCACCGTGGGTCAGACCACCCTGCCATCCCCATCTGCAGCAGGGGTCCAGTCATAAACCTTCAACATAGGATTAGGCTGGGCCCAGGGAATGTGTCACACATGCACACCCACCACTTGTCTGTCAACTTCAAAATCACAGTGGGCAAGGGGAGGGCAGCCTA
This sequence comes from Platysternon megacephalum, assembly GCA_003942145.1. Lineage (NCBI taxonomy): Eukaryota > Metazoa > Chordata > Testudines > Platysternidae > Platysternon > Platysternon megacephalum. Next base: position 4,925,570 of record QXTE01000087.1, read on the forward strand.
CAGCCAGCAGCGATGTGGCTCTGGGTATGTCTATGCTACCGTGGCACAGCTACGGTGCTGCAGCTGTGCCGCTGCAGCATCGGAGTGTAAATGCTTCCTACAGCAGCAAGAAGGGTTTTTTCCATTGATTTAGGTCAGTGGTTTTCAACTTTTTTTCATTTGTGGACCCCTCTGGAAATCTTAGACATAGTCTGCGGACCCCCCAGAGGTCTGTGGACCACAGGTTGAAAACCACTAATTTAGGTAACCACCTCTCCAAGAGGCAGATCTATTCTAGGTTGATAGAAGAATCCTTCTGTCAACCTAGCTGCTTTTATACCAGGGGGTTAGGTTGACCTAACTACAGTGCTAAGGGCACAAGATTTTTCACAGCCCTGAATGACATAGCTAAGTGGACCTGAAAATTGTAGGTGTTGATCAGGCCTCATAGAGACAGTTTTTAATCTGGACTAAGCTTTAAAAAGAAGAGAGAATTGCCATGCAATCCTTTGCAAAATTCAGAAAAGCATGAAATTTTGGTTTGTAAAAGCCTTTTGGGTGCAGCAAAAGAAAAATAAAAAGGCAAATCACAACACAAACATATAAGAGCTAGGTATTAATTATTATTAAGCTTTAACTGTTTGTTGATCATTACAAAATTTTAAGTAACAAATGGAGGTTAAAGGCTGTTGAACGCAGAGACACCCAGTAGCCACATGACTGACAGGAATCCATGCAAGAGGAGTGGAACCATATGGAAAATATCAAGGGAAGGAAAAAAATGTCATCCAGCTCTTTGCATAGCTTTCAGCAGCCAGTTTCCCCTCTTACTGTATAGAAACTGCCCTGATTCAAACTTTCTCTCTCTATGCCCCTTATAAAACAGATAGCATTATCTCCCCACCCCCATTCCTCCCCTTCTGTTTCTCTATTGGGGAGCAGGATTCTGAATTTTTTGTAAACCAAATGGTAAGAAGAAGAAATATTACTTCCCAAGGGTTAACTGTATTGGGGCCTGCTTTTCTAAAAACCTCTGTGGTGTGTGTGCGTATGTATCCGTACACACTTAAGAAAAGGGAAGGTTGCTAAAGAATGTGAAATGTGAGAGCTACAGATTCCCCCATCACCACATCCCTCCTCCTGCCTTCAATAATACATTTCAGCAAACAGTCATTTTTCAAACCCCTTTCTCAGGGGGAGGAGGTGAAGAGCTCAGGTTACATTTGGGATTTTTTTAAAACCACAATAAACACCACACAACGAAAATTCAAAGAAAAAAAAAAGCCAGACCTGCTGTTTCCTTTTACAAGCCCTTTATTTCAAACAAACACACATAAATTAATGCAGTTTCCCCTTCATCCAAGCTGTTAAAAATCTGACAAAAAAATCTTCCATATCTAAAGAGCTTTAGTTGTTTTAACTATTTCCAGCTTAACCTACCCTCCACCCCACCCCCAGCTGATGTTGTTTTCCCCTAGAAACTAGCTTTTAATAGCTCCCACCTCCCATTTCCTCCAGTACAACATCAAAGGCAATATATTTGGGGCAAGGGTTGTAGTATATTCCTAAAAAAATGAAACCTGCACATCTACCTCTCCAAATGGTTAGGAACATACGCACACTAACATGTCCTCAGTAGCGCTATGGGGAGAGAAAAATCAGGATAAGCAGAATTTAGAAAATGAAGAATTGGGGTAGCACCAGCGCAATCTCCTTCCTGTGTTAGTCACTTTTCCTCTGCTGATGACCCTGGGCAAACCAGCAGCCATGTGAAATTAAACAAGCCCCCCCTGGCAGAGTGGTGTAGCCTGAAATGAACACCTCCCCCTACCCTAGAAAGTCACAGCCTTTCTTTGAAAAGGCTCTTACCTTGCAAGGCTTCCTTATTGTCCCATTTTAGCTCCTTTCCTTTTGTGGGGCTTTAGTATATGTATTTAACATTCTTTGTGGCACAAAAAGAAATGGTTACAAATCCTGTCAGGTCATGTGATTGAGTGAGTGATTTTTTTTTTTCTTTCTCTCTCTCTCTCTTTTTTTTTTTCTTTCCCTTTCCTCTCTCTCTCTCTCTGCTTTTAGGACAATACTCAGCAGCCTGGGCTCAATGTGTCAGGCCAGACTGGCTGATGACAGAGAGGAGGAGGAGCTGCTGCTGGCAGGGCCTGGCTTTCATGGCAGCTGGGGCTGGGAGGATGGGGCCTGGAGCTGGTGTTGATTAGGGTTCTGACATCTCATAGTGATGCCTTGAGGAGTAGGAGGAGAGAGTGTTTTGTCTGATTTCTTTTTCTTTGCATCCTCTCTTTTCCCCTCCTCCCCCTCTCAGCCCCTCTCTCCTGCTTCCTTCCCATCCTGGGACCAGAAGGAGGAGGTCTGTGCTTTGCTGGGGGACCCTGGCAGGCTCCTCGCAGGCAGCTGAGATCTGGTTCTCTTCTACACAGCTGAAACCTGTAGTATGAACACCGCAGGCTGAATCAGACTTTCCCCAGCCTCACCACTGGGGCCACTTCCCTCAGTTCTGCTAAGCTTCCCCAGGGCCCTTGCTTTTTCAAATCCTAGGGGAAAGCACCAGATTTCAAAGAGTGGCAAAGATCTCTGTGAATACAAACATCTTAGTGATTCAGCCAAAGTGAACTTATCTGCAACCCTCCTCTGAAAAAGTGTCCAGGTTTTAAATGTCTTTTCATTCTTTTGTCACAGTCGCCTTCACAGATATGATAGGCTCTGTACTCCTAAGTGGGGGCAGCACTGACCCAAAACAGGGTGTAGGTTTTGCGGGGGTGAAAGCCCACTAGGGTCAGTTGGCTATGTTTCGCAGGGTCTCATCTGAGCTGAGGGTAATTCAAGGAAACCGAAAGCCTCCTACCTGAACCGGAGTCTAGTTGGGACCAGTGTCTACAAAGAGTGGACCTTTCAATAGGCTGCTGGCCTAGAAGAAAAAGCAGGGCTTTTTAGAGACACAGCTGCTGCTGTCTTTGTATTGCCGTGGTGTTTAAACATTGCTCGGCTGCATGAAGGGAGTGTGAGCAGAGACTTTGCTAGTCTGTCTTTATTTTGGTTGCACCAGAGAAACCTGAAACCCTTGAAGAGGGTTTCCCTGCTGCTTTACATAAGATTGCTGCTGTGCTTCAATCCTGCTGCATGGGCCTGGACTCTGCCACAGAGACCATAAAACCAAATACCACTATAATGTAAATAAAGCACAATTACATCTTCCAGTGGGGAATGGTAAAAAAACAAAACAAAACATTTTCTCTCTCAAACACCATCATAGCTGAAACCTAAATGGGAGAGAAAGAAAACGCTTTCTTCTGCCCTTTAATGATTTGGTCATTTCAACTGATCCTACCAGATTCCCTCAGCTATGGAATGGAATTCTGTTCTAGTCTATAAAGATTTTTACGGTGCCCTCGGAAACTTTCTGTAGCACATTAAGTGATATGACTAACAGAAGAAGAGCTCTATTTAAGCTTGAAAGTTTGTCTCTCTCACCAACATAAGTTAGTCCAATAAAAGATATTACCTCACCCACCTTGTGTCTCTAATATCCCGGGACCAACATGGCTACAACAACACTGCATACTGACTAATATAAGGGGACTATTGGTCCCTTACTAAAACTTAGTGGGGGGTTTTGGTTGACTAGCTCCCAGTACAAAAGGGAAGGGTCAATGGGAAATCGGAACCCTGAGACTGACAGTCACCAGGGACAATGGGGAGAGTCCAGTGCTCCAGGTCAGCCTGATTGACAGGACGGGCAGGCTAATGAGGGGGTCAGGAGGCCAGGGGGGTCCCATCCTCTGTGTGAGCTGGAACAGAGTGGGGTGAGCTAAGGAGAGAGCAGGAGCCTGAGCTGAGCTGGGGAGCAAATCTGTGGCAACCGGAGCCAGAGAAAACCAGAGAAGCAGCCTGAGCTAGGGAGAGCATCAGCAAGAGCCAGGGAAGCAGCCCAGGGAGCAGACCTGTGCTGGGAGGAGAGCTGCAGCAACCAGAGCCAGAGGGGCCAGAAAAGCAGCCCTGGAAGCAGAGCAGCAGCAGCAGTGCTGGGGCTGGGGCTGAAGCAGTCCGGATCTACATGCGGTGAGCAGCTGGGGAGAGCAAAGGGAACCCTGGGCAGAGGGCCCAGTGCAGGGTGACACCCTCAGCCAATAGGCCTTGCAGGCCAGACTTGGAGAAGGGATCATAACCCCGACGGGGGGCAGGAGGCTGACACTGGGAAGGAGGGTCCTGACACCTAGGGCCTGAAGGCATGTGGCCACCGCCAGAGCAAGTGTTTAACCCGCAGCACCGCCAGGGCCTGGGCAGGAGGCCTGGGTGTGAGGAACAGACCGTGAACTTCCCTTACATTCCAGAGACACTGGTTGTGATGTCCCCATGCCACAGAGCAGGGTTATGTTTTTTCCTTTAACCTTTCCCATTTTTTTCTTATTTTTTAAATTGATTGCTGTTTAATAAATTGTATTTGCTTTTAACTGTATGTAATGATCTGTGGGTTAGCGTCCAGAGCGGAGAGAGCACCCTGGAGTGGGGACACCCTAGCCCCTGTCCTAAGTGACTATGACAAGATTGGGGGTAAAGCCCCCAGGAATCCTGGGCCCAACCTTGTCGAAGTTACAGAGACTCTGCCACACAGGAGAATGGCGGGGGAGTCCTCGAGGTCAGGCAGGCCTCTGGGTAAAGGAAGTGGGAGTGAGGACTCAGATCCTTTCATTAGCCAATTCCACCAGGGTAGTGTATAAGCCAGGAAAGTTCCTCACAATTAATAGTGGGACCAATCACCCGCTTACACTAACACATCTGGTTCATTTTCTCTCTCATCCTCTCCCCAGAACTATGTGTACAGTGGTGTGTTTTGTTTTGGTAACGGTGTGGGTTTTCTTCCAAATTTACATGCAGATTTGTGTTTAGGTTAGAGCAGGTTAGGTGGAAGCAGTGCACCTTGCGCTTGGAGCAGAAGGTAGTGAGGTCTGTGATGGTCCTTAGTTCCTGGAGGAGTTAATTTCAGTCTTGGGCTGGCCCCTGAGAAAGCACAAACAAGTTTTTCGCTGTGGCACCCACCCGTCATTTTCAACTTGGAGGAACTTGTCTGCATTCCTGACAACTGAGATAAAACATTTGTGGGGAAATATTCACCCTTTCCGTTCTCCAGAAAGAGAGTTTCAACACCCCCACCTCTGCTATGTGAGACTTAAAACCTCTTGTTACAGACTAAGAACACACAGGCCGGTGTTTGAACGTTTGGAGACACAGAAATACACTTTTTAATGGCATTGAAATTCAGTGGAGTAGGAAAGCTTGGAGGCAGAGAGTAGGGAAAAGATATTTTGTTAAAAAAAGGGGGGGGAAGGAGAGTTGGCTCATATATATAAAGTGGCATTGATGGACCCCCAAAGGGGAGTCCTAGCCAATCCAATTTGACTGAAAGGATGGTAGATGCAACATATGAGCCATTAAAGAGAGGGGCAGGGGAATGGGAAGGAATAGTTTGGGCTCCAGTAGCAGAAGCAGTAACACCAAAGGACCTAAGGGAGACAGTGCATTTAATATATTTTTGCAATTTGATATAGCAGCAAAAACCATCCAGCTAATTTAATTTGAGGCTGTAAATGCAGAGGCCTCTTCTCAGACACATAGGAAATAGTCCAGGTTTTTACAACACTGGTGAGACCACAGTTTGAGGACGTGTTCAGTTCAGGACAGCTCAGTACCACTAAGATGTTGACAAGTTGGAGGGAATGAAAATAAGAGCAACATACAAGAATAAAAAGGCTGGAAAGGATTAATTTATGCAGAAAGCCTGGGTATGTACAGCTTGGCCAAATGAGAACTAAGAAGCACCAGGATAACTGTGGATAAGTATTTCAAGGGTGCAAAAACATCAGGAAGAGTTGTATAGGATGAAACTAAGCAAAGGAAACAATCTATTAGGCTGTAAAATAGCATCCCTAAGGAAGTGGTGGAAGCCCCATCACTTGACTCATCTAAAATTGGACTGAGCAAAGCACTGGAGAAAATGATTAAAAAACAATCACACTGTGACAGCCCATTGTGGGTGGCCAGACCCAGTAGTCAGAGCCAGAGTCTACGGTCACAAGACAGGAATCAGCTGGGTCAGGATACCAGGAGGTTTGAAACAGGAGACAAACTGGAGGTCAGAACCACGAATCAGATGACAGGAGTCACCAGTTAGGATGCCAAGAAATCAAGCCAAGGGAGGGAGAGGCACATAGTCCAGAACAGGGTAGAACCAAGTTGTTCAAACAGCTTTCTGTTCCTGCTTCTGGCTGAAGAAGGGCCAGCAGGCTCTGGGACTCTACCAATAGGACTGCAGCAGCAGAGTCTCAAACTGGGGCTGGGCTTCATTGGTCCCAGGTACACAAGCCTAGTTTCCAGGAGGGTCTGTCCATGCAGATGTATTCTGTTGAAAGCTACACCTTTTGTTGTACTGATGGATTGGGGGAGGATATGGGTAGTTGTAGGTGGAATCTGGGGTGCTACACATAGTTGATAAAGAAGGGGCTGTGGCCTGTGGATGTGTGGTCTGCATTATTGTATGACAGGGGTAGGCAACCTATGGCACGCGTGCCGAAGGCGGCACGTGAGCTGATTTTCAGCAGCACTCACACTGCCCGGGTCCTGGCCACCAGTCCGGGGGGCTCTGCATTTTAATTTAATTTTAAATTAAGCTTCTTAAACATTTTAAAAACCTTATTTACTTTACATACAACAATAGTTTAGTTATATATTATAGACTTATAGAAAGAGACCTTCTAAAATGTTAAAATGTATTACCGGCACGCGAAACCTTAAATTAGAGGGAACAAATGAAGACTCGGCACACCACTTCTGAAAGGTTGCCGAACCCTGTTGTATGAGAACTCTGCATATGGTAACAGTGAAGACCAGTCATCCTGGTGATAGTTGATGTAGCATCATAATTATTGTTCAAGGATCTGATTACTTCTTTTGATGGTAGGCAGAGGACAGGTGCACATGACTCCTAATAAACATAGGGCCTTGTGCCAGAAGAGGGCAGTAAACTGTGGTCCCCAGTCAGGGGCACCGGAATAGGGGGGCCAGAGGGTCATGGCCCCTCCACTTTTTACCAGCCATAAGGATGAATGATGGGGGAGGGGTCTTGTGGGGAAGAGGCAGTGTGAGGGCGGAGCCTCGGGGGAAGGGCTAGCACAGGGGTGGGATCTTAGGGGGGAAGGGGTGGCATGGGGTGCATGGTTCGGGCGCCAGTGGCCCCCCACTGTTAGGAAGCTTCCGCCACCCCTGTCCCCAGTCGGAGGTGATATGATGCGGGAGGCCATGAAGACAGACTACATTGTTTATCCAGACCCAGGCACTTTCCTTCTCAGAGGGTAAACCTGTGCAGGGAATAAAGAGTGAGCCATTTTAGAAAAGCGATCTACTGCTGTCAGGATGGTAATAGAACCACTGGATTCTGGTAGTTCCATCACAAAGTCCAAGGAAATGGCTTCCCAGGGCCAAGATGGGGTGTCCAGAGGTTGGAGGAAACTGCAGTTTCTGGCAAGGGATCTTGGTGAGGGAACACACCTGGCAGGAAGCTATGAAGATCTTGGAGTGCATTCGGGGCCACCAGAAGAAACCAGACATTAATTGTGGGGTTTTATATCACCCTAAGTGTCTTGCCAAGTTGGAGTCATGGCAGAGTTGGAGAACCGCCACCCTCGCAGCCTGTTGCTTTTCCAGCCTGTTGCTTGTTGTTTTTAGGCTTCGTGAACTGCTACTGGAGGTTCATTTTGGATTTTCCGAAACAAGCCAAGCCCCTCACTGCCCTACATAGATGTGGTCCTTTACAAACATAATTCCCACCCACCCCCAGCTGTCATGCATGGGTTGCCAATGGCCAACTTGGATGGAATTCTGGAGATGGCAGTGAGTTGCATTAAGAAAGTTATGGGATTTGAGAATGTGGGCTGGTTCCAGACTGGGGTCTTGTGGGTCAGAGCCATATCTTTGGAACAAGGCATTGGCCTTGCCATTCCTGGTTCCAGGGTGGTAGGTCAGGGTAAAGTTGAATCGAGAGAAGAATAGGGCCCATCAGGGCCTTGGCCATAGGCAGGTACTCCAGGTTCTTGTGGTCTGTAAACAATTGGACTGGATGATGGGCCCCTTCCAAGTAATGTTGCTACTCTTCAAAGGCAGTCTTAATTGCCAGGAGCTCCTTGCCCAGGATCTCATAGTTTTGCTCAGCAGGTGTGAGCTTCCTTGAGTAGTAGGCAATGGGATGCTGTATTTGCTCGGGAGAGGACTGTCCTGATCGCTGTATTAGAGGTGTTGGCTTCCACAACAAAAGTTTGTTCCAAGACAGGGTGGGCCAATACTGGAGCGGTGGTGAAGGCAAGCTTCAGTTGCTCAAATGCATGCTGGGCCTCAGATGACCAGTGAAACTTGGCATTTTTTTAGAGTAGGGCAGTGAGGGGCTTGGCTTGTTTCGGAAAATCCAAAATGAACCTCCAGTAGCAGTTCACGAAGCCTAAAAAGTGTTGTAGGTCATGCACATTGCAGGGGGCTGCGTAGTCACGGACAGCCTGGAACTTGTGCAGATCCATCTTGATGCCTTCTGGGTACAGGATGAAACCCAGAAACCCTGTTGAGGTTGGATCAAATACACACTTCTCTATCTTAGTGTAGAAACCGCATTGTCGTAGTCTCTTCAGGACTGTGCAGATGTGAGTGGTGTGGTCCAGATCATCCAAGAATATCAATAGATCATCTAAGTACACTACCACAAACTGGTCCACTAGATCTTGTAGCACATCATTAATGAAATGCTGGAATGTTGCTGTAGCATTATTTAGTATGAATGGCATAACTAAATATTCAAAGTGGCTGTAGTGGGTCTGAAAGGCCATCTTCCATTCGTTGCCTTCTTGGATACAGATGAGATTGTAAGCTCCCCGGGGATCCAGTTTCATGAATATACAGGCAGCCCCCACATGGTCCAACAGCTCAGGGATCAGAGGTAGCAGGTAACAGTTCCAGATTGTTATCTGATTTAGGGCTCAATAATCGACAGAGGTGGAGACTGCCATCCTTTTTTACGCAGAGGAGCGGGGCACCAGCTGTTGAAGTTGATTTGTGGATGAACCCATAGGCCAAGTTCTCTTGGAGATATTCTCGCAGTGCCACCAGTCAGACTCCAACATTGCATATATCCACTCAGATGGTATCTTTGCACCTGGCTGAAGTTCTATAGGACAGTCATAGTCCTGATGTTGGGGGGGAGGTTTTCTGAATTCTTCTTCTCAAAGACATCAGTGTAGTCATATTACTTGGGGGGAAGTTCCACGGTTCCCCCAGTAGGTGTATATTGTGAGCAACTACCCCTACTTGAGCCTTCTTGGGTCTGGGTGCAATGTTTACTGGTCCCTGGCCATGCTGTTGGCAGAGTTCAGACAGGAAGATGACTTTCTGTTCTCACCAGTGAATGAGAGGGTCATGAAGGGTCAGCCAGGAGATGCCAAGGATCAAGGGGAAATGCGGAGAATGGATCACACCAAATTATATCATTTCTCTGTGTTCCCATCTCTGACTGATTCAGGTGACCATTCTTCTTCTTGCCAAGGAGCTTGCTTAAGGAGCTATATACCTCAGTCCTATACACACCTCAAGATACCACTGTATGTCACTAGTCAGGGTTAGTACCCAAAATAACCATGCATGGCATACAGAATGCCTACACAAAGCACAAGGTCATTTGACTACACACCATGCTTAATGTAAACTGTCAGACATGGACAAAGTAAAGTACCCAACGCGTAGGAGGCAGGAAGCTGTACCCACAAAGTATGCCAAAACCCCTTTCACCATGTTTTCCTCTTCTTTCGTATGGAATTTGAAAAGCAACAGGCTGGAATTATAATTAAATCTTAAGATTCTAAAGCCATTCTTATGCTTCTGGGGTAGCTGATGGATCCCCCTTGTGTCACCACTGTCAGCATGAATGGGACAATTGTCCATGATGTGTCGTATGGTTTGTACTTCGCCACAGTCACAATTTGGTGATGCTTTGATTTTTTCATTTCGGTAAGAGAGAGCCACACCTTCTGTGTGTTGTCCAAACACAGCTGGGTGCAGTTCACTGCCTATGAGGGAGGCAGAATCCTTGGACTTCTTTCATTGGATCTTCAATCAGATCTTCGTTTGGGACATCACAAGCAGCCCATGATTCGAGCCAGCAAGTGCTGGTGTCCTTTCCATTGGCCTGTAGCATTGATGCGTGGATCCAAAAAGGCTTCCTGGATTTGAGTCAGCAGAGTGGCAGTGAATTGAAGTCTTGGTGCATCAGCAGGTCCAGAGTGGACAGGATCTTGTTATACTCCCAGACCACAGCAGCGTCTTACATGATGTTGCGTGATGCCCACAGCAGCATCTTGCCTGAGGTTGCATGATGCTCACCAAAACTGGAAACCAAGGTATTGCTGTTGATTTGAAATACCCGCTAACAGTCCTGAGTATGGCATTAATTTCAGTGTCAATGAGATTGGTGTGGGAGCTGTTGCACCAACCTGATGCACAATACTCCACTGTTGGCAAGACCAGGATTTGTGCTAATGTTTGAAGAGTGTGTGCATCATATTCCCAGGATGTGCCAGTGAGTTTCTAGATGATGTTAACCTTTGTCTTTATCTTCTTTTTGGTATTGTCAAGGTGTAGGTGATAGCTCAGCCTCTGATCGAGGGTAACTCCAATGCACCGTGGATTATGATCATATGAAAGAGGCAGATCACAAAAGTCCACTTTCAGCTGCACTTTGGCCTCATGGTTATTTGAGTGGAAGGCAGAGATGAGTGTTTTCGAAGTGTTGGATTTCAGTTGCCAAGCTTTGAAATACGTCTCAAGTGTGCTGAGGTCATTGTTCATTACCTTTTCTGTGGCCTTCAGAGAGGAAGCTTGCGTTGCTAGCACAATGTCATCTGCATAGATGAATTTACAGCATGATGTGATCAGAATGTCGCTGGTATAGAGACTGAACAGTGAGGGCGCTAAAATGGATCCCTGGGGGGGGCCGTTGTTCAATCTCCATGATTTACTGGCAGATTCACCAAGGTGTACGGTGACTCTTCTGTTACTCAACATCTTGGTAATGAATCTGGTGGGTGATTGGCATGAGAAAGCGAATGATATCTTCAGCAGGAGATCTTTGCGTCATACAGTATCATATGCAGAAGAAAGGTCAGTGAATGCTGCCGTTGTTTTTAATTTTCACTGGTAGCCAGATTCTATGTAGCCTGTGACCAGATGCTGGCCTTAACCTTTTATTGCCGAAGTTCCCCTTTGAGGTCACCAACCCTCCCCCTAGTATGAGCAGCAACGATGGAATGGATAACCTCTCTCCAATCTTTTATTCTTCTTGCTGTGATGATCACTCTGAATCCACAGACCATGAAACACAAATCCTACGGTAATATTTGGACTCCACTCACCTCTGACAAACAATTCATTGCATCCAGCAGCAGGAATTTATGCAAATAGGCAAAACCTCAAATTTTAATATTCTCTAGTTAAAGCCATAATATAAAGTTGTCTTTTTTTTTTAAATACATGTATAAGTAATAAAGCCACCCTGAACTCATACTAATAGGCCATTTATACCTCACCACACCACTATATATTCTTACTTGTATATAATACGTGCAGGAAAATACATGATGCTGTGGGGTATCCATCATGTGCTGCAAAAACCACACCACACCACATCAATGGTTGCTCTATGTATGCCACACACTGAAGAAAAATTATTCTACAAATGTTCTAAAGAGATTTTAAAAGTTTATTTTTATTGGTGTATAAAATCTAAACTCAGTTGCATTGGTTACCATTAGTCCAGTTGCATTGGTTACCATTAGTCCAACTGCATAGGGCTCAGGTGGAGGCATAACCATCCCTAAAATAGCTTTTCTATATATAAAAGTCATAATTTTAAGGACTGATATCTCAAACTCTTCCAGGGGCTGATTAATTTATTTATTTAGATCAGTGGTTCCCAAACTTGTTCCATCGCTTGTGCAGGGAAAGCCCCTGGCGGGCCGGGCCGGTTTGTTTACCTGCCGCGTCCGCAGGTTCGGCCGATCGCGGCTCCCAGTGGCCGCGGTTCGCTGCTCCAGGCCAATGGGAGCCGCTGGAAGCAGCGGCCAGTACGTCCCTCGGCCCGCGCCACTGGGAACCACTGACTTAGATGTATCATATGGCTCTCACCACCCCCTACATATATAAGCATTTCAACATATGGAATAGAGATGGCCAAATGATAAATTAAATATATTCCATGGCCCTGTAATTTATCACCTGGTTCCACAATTTATCATGCACCTTTGGCTGCCTCATATGCACTCTGCCCACTTGTTCATCTTCCTCAGACTACTAACATTCCAAACCCTTCAGCAGTCTCAAACAGTTGCCTTTATTTAATAAAATAATCAATCTGCTATAAAAAGATTTCTTTCTTTTTCGTGAATGTGACCTCTTCCCATCTCTGGTCTGAGTACTAGTATGGGAAGTATGCAGTTCTGGAAGTTCAAGACTAGTCACACATTCAAGGGCTGATCTCTTGTGACCCACCATGACTAGAAATGGGAGATTTATACCATTGGAATAGGGATATAACCCCCTTTCCAGGGAGATTCTACATTTATTCTTCTAATACGCCTGTTCTGCCATGGGAGTCTTGAGAAGTTTGGACCGCGTTTCATCTGGAACCTCACCTCAGAACTGTTCACCAAGGGTGGCCCTACAAGTAGTATAAGACTCCGAACAACACAGTTTTGAGGGTCATTCGGATATACAAGCCTCTCCACCACAACAAGGTAACAGTCTAAGGAGAGCATCTGGAGTGGTACCAACATGCTGCCTTGGGAAGATTCTTTGTATGAGATGGGAAGATTGTTGCACCCATGCCAACATTCTCTCTGCAGCTAACATCACCAGTGTTGAGGTGAAGATTATGAAACATCAACTTTGCTGGGCTGGTCATTGTGTATGGGTAGTTGATACTCGTTTTATGAAGCAAGTCTTCTTTTCTCAACATAGTCATGGTAAGCAGACTCATGGGGGACAGAGGAAACGCTACAAGGACATTCTGATAGTATATCTTAAGAAGGGAGGCATTGACCTGATGAATTGTTAAGAGCTAGCAGGCATTAGACTGCAAAGGCATCATATCATACATCAAGCCTCACCCCATTTTGAAGAGAATCGCCTTGCTCAAGAGGCTGAGAAATGGCAGAGGAGGAAGGAAAGTTTACAGCCTCCCAGCCAGCAGTTGTGCTCGCTCCAACCAACCACAGGTGCTGGAACTGAGGGTGCTGCAGGAACCCTAGGCTTGAAGTGGTTTTCATTATATACAGGATTTACAGTTTGGTTCAATGGTTGTCAGCACTCCCCCCCCCCCCCCCCCCCCCCCCAACAATTGTTCTAGCACCCCCGCAAGAAACCATCTGTCATATATGTGGAAAAACCTGTAGAGCATGGATTGGCCTCCTAAGCCATTTTAAGTCTCATCAGTGACTTTTTCCCCCCTGGCAGACATCATCCTCGTATCCAGGGATAGCCACCGATGACATTCATTCTCGGCCTGGATGAGCCCAAGATATCTGACCTTGAGATTGTGATTTTTGTGGATAGAAAAGCTATTTTAAGTCATTTTTAGTGGGGTTATAGCTCCCTCTGTTAAAATGGATTTCATTTTGAAATCTAGTGTTTGCTTTTTGCATTTTACTCAGGTAAGAGAGTGGAACCAGACTGAAAAGATTTACTTTCTATTTGTCGTCCACTAGCATAGTGCTATTGTGTTTGGGTAACAAACCTGGCAGAGGAGGATTTGCTGCACCTTGAAATTGTGGTTTCCTTTATATGTTACTTTTAAAAAATGTAGATCTGTAAAACACCTCCCTTCCCTTTTTTTTAAGAATCTAAATTTGGAATAAAAACTACTTGACAGTGTTCCCTTTAAATGAGCAGATGGTGAAAGTGTGACTGAAAAGCAGACATTTGCTTACAATTACTGTAGACATTTTCTTTGACTAACACTCTTTGCATGTTAGGGGAACTGCCTCACAATCAAGGGGATTTGTGGGGGATGTGTGCTAGAATTCATCTTGTTCTCTCCAAACCCATGTGTATTTATTTGGGGAATTACACCATGCGTATTTGAACCTCCGTGGAAATTTTGGCTCTTTTCCTCAAGGCCAAGACGCCAAATCCTTCAGCAGAGGAAATCTGTATCTTTACCTGCAGCTACACTACCTCAGCAGGTGATCCTTACAAATCTAAGATAAGCAGAATTGATCCCAATCAATATTTGAATTAGAAACCAAAAAGGAAAAGCAAAGTGTTGCAAGAACTGACATGGGCGATTCAGCAGGGAAAAATACTTCCTTTTAAGCCAGCAGGAGGCAGCATGGTCTAGTTATTAGAACAGGCGAATGAGGGTCAGACAACCTGGGTTCTGTTCCTCACTCTGCCTCTGGGTTCTGTTCCCAGGGTACAATTTTGGGACGGGCATTTAACTGCCTTGTGATTCAGTTTCCCCATCTATGAAACTGAAATAACACCTACCCAATTTTGTAGAACAGTTGGAGGTGCTTGCATGAAACGTGTTGCGTCTGTAAAGTACCGAACAGTATTACTGCACTAATGCCCTAATACTGTGTTAGAGATGCTTTAGGTGCCAGCTTACTTGAAAGTGCTCAGAAACCATGGTGTTGAGGGTGGTAAAAAATCCTAGCTAGACAGATGGAATATAAAACTGAGGCCCTGACACTTCTTGGTCATTCAAAGATCCAACTTTTTCCAAAGTAGTGGTGTTAGCGCTACTTTGCTGGCCATATTCCTGTTTGGGCAATTACATTATGACTCCCTAAAGTTTCCCCCAGCATTTCAATTACCTATGATATTCTCAGATTTGAAGGCCAGAGGGACCATTTGATAATCTAGTCTGACAACCCTCCCACATAATAAAGGCCACCTACATGTAGCCCTACAACTTGTATTTCTTCTTCACTTCCTATTGTAAACTCTAATGTAGCAGTGCTGTGCACCACCCCAGAGGTGGCTTCTGCATTTCTGTAGCAGGTGATACAAGCCCTGCCATATATCATTTGTAATGTCTGCCTGGCACTTTGGAATCATGAAAGACACTATAGAAACGTTAGTCATTAATGATAATCTGAATTAGTATTTCATCCCTAAAAAAAAGCAGCAATGACTCATTCTCTCTCTGACAGTAAGTAGGAATTCGTTTGCCCCAGTCCCAGGCATGTTTTTATATCAACACCTGAAAAAGGAAGAATATTGCTCATAGGAGAATTCAGGTTCACACCCTTCTCTTCTAGGTGGACAGCAGGGGCACAGGGTCCTTGCTGTTGCTTTTTATTCTGAGTGCCCTCCTTTTTATTTAGTGCATGTTAGCTCAGTGATAGACCCTGCAAGAAGGGCAAATCTTGGCCATCAAAAACCACAGAGGACAAAAGTGTCAGTAACTGGGTTTTCTGGCCAGGCCCAAGCAGAAAAACCACTCAGATTGGAAAGGCTTTTCCTTGCAGTCTGTACAGCAGACACACAGAGGACATTTTCTGTTCCTATATCCTGCCTCACAACAATGGTTCCAAGCCTAGGACAAGACATCTCTTCCTCTCCTCTACACTCACCAGCCATGATTCTAGGACCAGTGGAGGGATCTGGTTGCAGCTCTCTTTGGACTTTCGTGCCCTGCTGGTTTTGCATTTCAGTCTCCAGTTTGTCGTCATGATGCTATCAGTAAGAAATTCCCCTCCCCCCATCACTTACCCCACTTCCATAGGACAAGTATCAGAGGGGTAGCCGTGTTAGTCTGGATCTGTAAAAGCAGCAAAGAATCCTGTGGCACAGTGCCAAGGTGCAGCAGGCCTGTGGTTGATGATGATGTTGCTGGTACGTGATGGTTCTGAAGAAGATGAACCTGTGTAGTCCTGCCCCACTGCTAGCTTACACACACCCAGCATCCAGACAAATGTACAATGCTATCCATGGTGTGGGTGGGTGGTGGGAATTCCTTCCTGACCCCGCATTCATTTGTTATTCTGCAGGTTGAAGCATGGGGTTTGGTTAACCTCCTATTACTGTCCTCACTGTGATTGTTATTTCTGGTAATGAAATTCCAACCACAGAAGTTGACTCAGTTTCCTGGTTGCCCAAAACATAATTTGACTACTGGAGATAGTGAAGCAGGGCTGTGGGAGGGTAAAGAAAGATAAAGGGGATGGACAGGAGATGCATTGAGGGCCAAGGGCACCATCTGGTGGCTTGAGGTGTAGCCGTTCCTAAATCCCCTTTTCTGTGAGGGTCAGTGAAAGTCTGGAAAAAATTTTTGCCTGTTAAACACACAAACCAAAAGGGGATAAGAGAGTCTCAACCCCAGCCCAGGTGGGTAGCAAGATGTGCGTAGATGAATACAGATGGGAAAAGCAGTCCAGACCGCACAGCCTGCCTTTGCTCTCTTCATACTGGATGTAGGGATGGTCAGCATATTCAAGTCGCTCATTGCACTGGGCTAAAAGGAATAGAGAGACACAGAAGGTCTCAAAGGCAGACAGGTCCCATCATACATAAGCCTTTAAATACTAAGCCTGAATCTCATTCACTAAACAATAGGCAGCTAGTGCAGCTCATGGCGGGCAGGCGTCATTGTCTTGTTGGGGGTGAACACGCGGATTTATACTGCCACACACACTGCATTGGGTGCAACCTGTTGATGGTATTCAAGGATGTCTTCAGCCTGGAGGTCACAAAGCCATGAATCACTGTACCCAACCATCACCCACAAGACAATACACTTTCCCCATCAACGGCCCTCAGCCTGCAAGCTTCTCATAGAGGGTGCCCAGTATCTTGAAGGAGTGGGGCTAAACGTGCCTAACAGTAAAATCTATTTGTTCCTTTGGGATATTGTTTGACAGAGCACCTACCACAGAACAGCCTCAATCCTGACTGAGGCATCCAGGTGCTATGGTAATACAGGTGTTGTCAAAGAACAAGAAGAGAAAAGGGGGGAAAAACCCTACACCTTAGACCATCCATTTTATCATAGTTATTTGTTATGACTTTTGTGTTTCTTGATTACAGATAAAGGGCAAAATAAAAACGTATTACTGTCGAGCTTGTTAAAAGATGGTACAGTAAAAAGATTTGTACGCTGCAGAAAAAGAAAAAAGTAATACCAAAAATATATCCAGGGCCGGCGCAACCCATTAGGCGACCTAGGCGGTTGCCTAGGGTGCTATTTGGGGGGCGCCGGCGCCCCGGCCGGCTGTGGAAATTTGGGAGCGGGACCTTCCACCGCCGCTGTTGGGGGCGGCATTTCGGGGGTGGGACCTTCCGCCGCCTAGGGCGCCGGAAAAGCTGGCGGCACTCCTGAATATATCCAATCTCTGCATTGTCAAACTGGAATTTGTTGCAGAAGGTCACTGAAAGGGGTTGTGGCAGGATTTTTAAACAGGGGCTAGATCATTTTAGCACCATTAACAATATGTGTAGCTATGCAGGCTAAGACAATGATATAAAGGCAATCAAAGTACATGCTTCAGGACATAAGGTGACCATTTGCTGATGGCTCACTCATGAGGGTAGGGGAAGGGGAATATTACCTCCAATATGACTAGAGCTCATACAGGGCAGTCATTCTTCCTTTATGAAGAAGGCGGGGAGTGCACCTCCTACTGAATCCAATACTCAGTTTGACATGAGATTTCCCTACCCTCTCTCTGCAATTCCCTAGCTGCAAACAGAGCCTTACCCTCAAGTGTTCCTAGTACCGGGGAACCAAAGTGCACATGCTTGTCATAAGCTAAATGCAGATACGTATTAGTGTTATGGCCATGGAAAAGAACACAGCTATCACCAACAGTCCCTGGCCTAGAGACATGTTTCGGAAGGGAAAACAATCATTTAATGTAGAGCAAAAATGTGTGTGAAAGAAGCACAACAAGCCAATAAAACCAGATTCCGGGAGGCTGATGGCTCTGTTTCTTTATTTCATTTGTTTAAGCTGTCTGACAGTTACTAAAAACTAACTTATTTCCTCCTGTGGAATACAGGCAAATAATATTAATCCCCTGCACCCACCGCCTGGGCCAGACAGTTAGGTACAAATACAAAGCCAAATAATTACTGATTTTCTCTGCACCACATTCATCACACCAATGCTATTTAAATGCTCTTTAATAACCTTTCTTTCCCTTGGTGGGAGGCCTTTCTTTACAGGTCTCCCTGGAAAACGTCTGTCTTAAACACTACTTACCCCACACACTCTCCTCCTTATCCATCCTTCCCTCTGACACACTCTGATTCCGTGGGGTGTCTCATTCTTTCGGTAGTGGGTGATGCTAAAGGAGTATTTCTGGCTTGCAGCTACACATCTTCATAATGATCTCTCCTTTTTTGCACAATCCTCTACTCTCAGTGGGACAATCCACAACGCAATGAAATCAAAGGAAGGACTCCGATTGACTTCAGTGGGTTTTGGATCAGGCTTAAACTGCACAGACCTTCCATCTTTTCTCTGGAATTCAGACTGTCTTTCTTAACTAGCCAGAATCTGTCATTGTGCCTCCAACCTGTTGCCTACCATCTTCCCACCATAGTAAAGAATGAGGGAATTACGCTATCCTACAGCCCTTTCTTTCAATTACTTTATAATTTTTGATAACCCCAAGTATATAATATATATACTATATATTATATATAGTTGATCAGATGTAAATAGAGGGAAAAAAACCATAAAAGAAAATGACGAACAAGAGACTGACCAGAGGGCAGTTATCAACACTGCATTAGAGAGTCTTTTCAAGAAATTTCCAGTTGTACATAAAGCATTTAGCGCTTATAAAATGCCATATTTAAAACAAAATTACAAATGTTTTTTATTTTGGTAAATGTTAACTCCATCTAATTTATCAGCTTGTTCTAAAGATTTTCTTGCCACATTGTAATCAATTAAAATATATAATTTATCACCAACATTACTCAAAACCTGGCAAGGAATTTTTTTTACTGTAATTGCACCAATTTTGCAAATTCTTTAAGTCTGAACCTTTTTTTTCTAACTTGTGTTTCCCAGGTCAGCTCAGGAAACATTAAAACCTGGTGACCCCAAAAACGTTTGTTTTAAAATTCTATCTCAGAATGATCACAAGCATTTACAAATGGAAAAACAATTTTACTGGGTCCTTGCGTCAATGAATTTCTAGACATTGGTAAGAGAAAAGTAGTTATCATTAAGGAAAGTACAGATTCCACATTTGAAATTTCTTCTAATAAATGAGCAAAGCAATAAGAAGATTATCTCTAAAACATAGTATAGGAAGCCTGGAGGCCCTGGAAACATTTTCCATAGCCTCCCATCTTTGACGTATAGCAACATTACCTACAACTGGAGAGGATCCTATGAACTTCAGATCAGTTTTAATTTAATTTTCTTCTTTAAAGAGATTTGTATGATTCCTTTCAGCTTATTCTACAGATTCTTGTTTTGTTTTTAGAAAAACTTAGGTACAACATCTTCAGCTCTTTGATCCATTGTTTTGATCAAGTTATACAATATAGTTAATAGAACAGGAGTACTTGTGGCATCTTAGAGACTATGAGTGTAAGTTCAGCTGATAGGCTAGATCGGGGTGGCCAACCAGTGGCTCCGGAGTCACATGTGGCTCTTCAGAGGTTAATATGCGGCTCCCATAGGCGCTGACTCTGGGGCTGGAGCTACAGACACCAACTTTCCAATGTGCCGGGGGGTGCTCACTGCTCAACCCCCTGCTCTGCCCCAGGCCCTGCCCCCACTCCACCCTTTCCCCCAACGTCCCCGCCCCTTCCCCCGAACGTGCTGTGCCCTCCCTCCTCCCCCCTACCTCCCAGAGCCTCCTGCACATGCAAAACAGCTGATCACGGCAGGCAGGAGGCATGGGGCGGAGGGGGAGGCGCTAGGGGCTGGAGTGGGGGAAGTTGATGGGGTGCTGCTGACGTATTACTGTGGCTCTTTGGCAATGTACATTGGTAAATTCTGGCTTCTTCTCAGGCTCAGGGTGGCCACCCCTGGGCTAGATCCATGTGATGGCAAGGATAAGAGCTTGGATGGAAAATTCACACACAGGGCCTCTACTCCATATATTGTGAGTCTGATAAACTGGTTTAGCTGAATTTTTTAAAATACCACCCTAAACACCAGGAGTGATATCCTGGCCCCACTGAAATAAATGGCAAAACTCCTACTGACTTCAATGGGGTGAAAATTTCTCCCCAAGATATTACATCTGCCCACGCCAGAGCTTAAAAAACCAATCACACTATGTAACAATACCTATTAAAAACATGCATCTGACGAAGTGGGTATTCAGCCACGAAAGCTTATGCTCCAATACATCTGTTAGTCTATAAGGTGCCACGGGACTCTTTGTTGCTATTAAAAAGAAGAATGTTAACTCTCCCTCTAAACACCCTTCCTGGAAGGGACATCAGCCTGGGACAGGGTTATAAACAGGACAGACTCCAGCAGGGCAGCTGGTCTCGCAAGCCCTGTCTCCAAATAGTTTATCATTGGAGGAACATCACCAATGAGACATGTCCACAGTCAGGGAAGACTCCTGCTTCATTTTCTGCATCTCTTTTCTTGCTGCCTCTCCCCACCATATTCCACTGGTTGCATTCAAAGGAAAATATTCACCCTGCAGAGCTGAATCCGACAGACTGTTTCGGAGCAGCACAGGGCTGTACTGTACATCTGCAGTTACAGTACAGGGCTAGCAGGTCAGTTTGCTTTACGCATCAGCATGTTTCAGCTTGAAGTTGTTGAGAAAGGGACCGCAGCGACAGGGGTCCTTGGCTTCCAATCAGGTCCTTAATAGACATATATCAAGTTCATATTGGCATGACAGGAGAGAGCTAGGAGTGGGATAGCATGGGCTGCAAGTCAGGATTGAGGTGCACTGTCAAAAAAAGTAGTGAGGTCCCTGTATTGTACAACAAGTGCTATAGATCAAGACTCAAATGCATCACCATAGCTCGGTGAGGGAAACTTGCACAGATCCTGACTAAAGCAATCGCTAAAAGTCAGACCTATAAATAACTGAAAGCAATATCCTCTGCAGGAGCACCCATGCAGCCTGGGCCACCCTGAGATCAGAACAGAGGAATTCTGAGGTCCATAAAGAACAGATTAGAAAGAGACTAGGGTGGGGCTCTGCCATCAGTGTGCCATGAGTCTCTGGAGAATTCAGATGGATACTAAAGATATGAGGGGCAGTTCCCTCATACTCAGAGATGTATAGTCCAAGCACAATCAGTCTTTCCCCTTAGATATTCTCATACAGGGTATCAAAGGGTTCTTCCAGAGTTTCTTGCTGAGATTTCTACAAAATGGTAAAAAGAAAAAAAAGAAATGGAGGAAAATTATTCAAAAAGCCAGATTGATTCTTAAGAAGTATCCTCTGCAACTCTTTCCACTAGCAATGGCCACTAGTGATCCACAGAATGGAATTAACTCAGCCAGCGGAATGCTGCTCCCCCGGAGATGAACATTAATAACCCTGCTCCAGGGCCGCCCAGAGGATTCAGGGGGCCTGGGGCAAAGCGGGGGAGCAGACACACTCACTGGGCGGTGCTCCGAGGCAGCAGCAGCAGGTCCTTCAGTCGCTCCGCGTCTTCGGCAGCACTGAAGGACCTGCCGCCGAAATGCTGCCGAAGACCCGGACCGCCGCCAGGTAAGTAAAAAGGTGCCTCTAGCCAGGAAAGGGATTCTCATCCAGGGCTTGCGGGGCCCCTTTGGGGCCCGGTGCCTGGGGCAAATTGCCCCACTTGCCCCGCTCCCCCGCCCCCGGGCGGCCCTGCCCTGCTACAGGCACAAAGGTGCTTCCTATTTTCCACTGTTCCAAAAAAGCAATCCACCTGGGAAGGGGGATTGATCTTAGTTATTCCAAAAGTAAAAAATAAATCAGTCTGGATTCTGTGAAAGAGGAATTCCCTGACCTTCCCAATTCTGTTTCTTCAATAGCTGAATCATTTCTACACCACTGTATCTTGCAGAGACAAGGCACCGACAGACACGGACATTTTAAGCACTGGGTCACATACTCCTGCTGTTGCTGTGAGCAAGGTTAGACAACTGAGTAGTTGAAATGTCAGTGGCTGCACGAAGCCCTGTCTACACTAGCAATTCCTCCGTGGCATCAGTGGGAAACATTTTACAAAAAAAGCCAATTGTGGACTCTCCAAAGGGCGCATGTACACCAGAGAACTGACCTATTCATTACTAGCTGAACTGGTGGATATTGCAGTGGTGCAGTGCACACACACCAGCCTTCCAGTTATGGATGCATTCATACCCTGCATCCACATATGGCATTCCTTGCAAACACAGCCACTGTGCTGGTGGTAGCAACAGTTAGAGCGCTGGTCTAAATCAATCACTGGCATTTTATCATCATGTTGCCTAGGACTACCGTGAGCAGAATTACCGGAAAGGGTGGCAAAAATCACTGGCACCTACTCTCTACTAGCCCTCCCACTATTACTAGCATTGGTGAAACGGCACCAGTGCTAGCGCCATGGTGGGTGAATCTAAGAATCCCCAGTGTCAATGCAGCAACAGTGGCCAGCCTTGCTCAAAGCAAGTCCTGTCCTAATAGTAGCGCAAATACTTGTGGGGTATTGATTGTAATTTTATGTGTGGGCATGTGATGTGTTACAGGTGAGCTATGGACTGCAGTGGCAGGTAGCACATCAAAATTCTCTAGCACAGGGAAGGCCATGGACATTTTGGGCCAAATTTATCCTCACTGACTTTGATGGAATTACACTACAGATTAATCTGGCCCACCATGTTTATCATGACTCCTGTTTTCAATCACTCTGTGTTCACTGCAGACAGAGGCTGGCATGTAAGCAGCTGGGAGCTGCCTAATGCAAACCTTCCCATTCCATTCCTAACATTGCACCTGCTAGAGAACCTCCCCTCCATCCCTGTCCCCTCACAGAGCTGAGTCTGGACACGGGACATGTGATAAGTGAGGGTGAGATTTAAAACATCACTACAATGCTCAGTTCTTTACTTGCTGAATGATGTGATCAGCTGAACACAAGGTATGAGGCTGCTTTTGATGGCAGGGTTGTAGAAGGCTCTTACCATTTCTTTCTTCTTCTTCTTCTTCTTCCCTGTTTTCTCACAGTCTTCATTTCTATCTTCAACCCTGTCTGGCTGCGAGATGTTCATGTCTTGAAGCTACAAGAGACATACCCACATCACTCAGTAACAGGTTACTTTGCCCTAGCATCCACTCTCCGAACACTCTAACCTCCAAATTAACTGGCTCGCATGTGGCAGTACCAGGGTTCTGATAACACACTGAGTGTTCCATATTTAGTGAAGAGCAACATGATGTGTACACAGCATTTCAGCTCCCTGGCTGAATTGCTCAGATTGCCCAAAGAAGAATGGTCATGATTAAAGTCTAACAAAGAATGAATGGGATAAAAGGTAAATTGGAATCTCCTGTGTTTCTGGTCTCAGAAGACAAGAACAAGGGGCCTCCAATGAAATTGAAAGGTGGTAAAAAATGTAAAAGTGATAAAAGGAGATACTTTTTCACATAGTGCACAATTGGTCTGTGGAGCTCACTGCCACAAGATATCACCGAGGCTAAGAGCTTGGCATGATTCCAAAAAGTACCAGACATTTCTATGGATAACTGGACTATTCAATGTTATAATAGTAAATATATTTTTAAAGTAAACAAGAGTTTTGGAAGGGATATGACCACTCAAGCTTTGGGACATATGCCAACCTCTAACTATTTGGGGAGAGGAGGAAACTTTCCCATAACTGCCTACTCAGGGTTTCTTCCTCCGAAGCTGCTGCTGCTGCTCATTGGAGACAAGATACTGGACTAGATGGACTATTGGTCTGATCCAATATAGCAACTCCTATTATGCCATGTTCCAAAGTCAATATGCAGTTGGAGGGCCACACTCAGAGTTGCATCCGCTTATGCTAGCAGTGGATTCAGCCGCTAGGCACTGTCCACACTACACTTTCCAACTTGCCAAGAAGGTTCAGGCCTAAAAGGTTTAGTAAGACAAGAGAATATGTATAGAAATGCTTGTTACAATAATAATTTTAATAAAATTAAGGAGTTGGGGTGTGTGTTGTTTTTTATAACCAAAAACTTTCCCTCCTATCTTTGCAACCCAAACAGACCAGTGCCAAGTTTAAGAACTGTGGTGAAGGTGTGTGTGGTTACAGCACCTGAAATGCCCAGCAGATTCTGGACACAGAGTTCCAAAGAGTTTGGCAGTGGGAAACAATTGGCTTTAACTGGATTCTGAAGTTAGAAATGGATCAGGCTGGAGGTAGCCCTTTTGCTGTGCTAACATGATTTATTTTTGTTGTTCCTTTCTGTCCTTGTTGTTGTACTATTGTAGGTAATGTGAGACATTATTTACTTATTGGCTCCTGGACATATAATATGCACAAGAAGCAGAAAGTGAAACCAGCTGGAAATGAGGCAAAACTCACCAAACCTTGTTTTACTCTCCAAATTGAGTGCAAAAGGTAATTGTGATGGGGTGGACAAACCTCACATTGGAGAGAGATAGGGGTGCAGGAATAACTCTGGGCCCAGGAAGCCCCGCCCTACCAGGCCTGCTGGGCATGCTCCGGTTGGAGGAGGGCCTTAAGAGAGAGTCTCTTCAGCACAACAGGCTGGTGGGTGGAGAGAGAGGTGGGGCTGCAGCCACTGTGATGGAGGGACTGTGCCAGGAAGGTATCTCAGGAGGAGAGTGGTTGCATGAAGCTGTGACTCCTTAGCTTGCAAAGGCCCACAGACCAAGTTACAGAGATAACTGCAAGCCATGACACACCCCAAGGAGGGACAGAGTGGTAGGAAGAGACCCAGGGAAGGGTGTTAACTGGACCACACAAAGTGACTGCCTTCCCTGTGGGGCCCAAGAGTGTCCTAGGTCAGAACCTGGTGAAGTGGGAGGGCCTGGGTTCCCCTACCTCTAACCACTAGGCAAGGCTGCCACCAGAGACTCTAACTGCTAGGCAGGGGTTCCACCCCGCTCACAATAACAAACAGCAACAACTGGGAAAAGTCATTGAATCCAAAGTGTTCGTAAAAAAAAACCCCACCCCAAAACAACAAAACCAAACAAACCCACACAGTACAGGGAAACCTGCACAGGAGTCCACCTAAGAGAGGCACACTCTCATTTTGAGAGTGCTCCAAAATGTCCCCTACCATATAGGGCACAGTTCTGCTCTACTTTTATTAGACCATCACTTCTGTTAAGCAGCTGACTCTTGTCGATCTCTTGAGCAGTTGCTCAAGAAGCATTTCACTCAATACGGTTTTCACCTTCACAGTAAGGGGAAAACACAAATGATATATAGGGCTCAGAACACCCCGAGCCCAGTTTCCAGGGCTGGCCGGCCTGCACTCAGTGTAGGACCAGAATGCAGAGCAGGCTAAACATGGCTGTACATTCCCTTTCCCTGATCCCCACGGCTGTCAGGGGTTGCATCAACCCTGGCAGAAGTTAGAGCAGTCTCAGAGCTGCTTTAAACTTTTGGCCCATGGTAATGGCCCTGAGGGGGCTGTTATGCCAGTTGGGGATGGCTGGGTTCAGCAGTGTCCCAGCCATGCCCATATTCAAGGACTTCTCCATGCTGGCCGACTCTTCAGCTGCCTGATCTTTGCACTGCCTGAGCAGTCCAAAAGGGCCATATTGGAGGCCAGGACCAGCCCATATTCCATGAAGGCCTGGTCTGGTCTGCACACATGGAGGTTTCCACTGCCAGAAATTATCTCAAATCTCCCACCATGCCTCAGAGCAAATCTCACATCGCAGCACCTATATCAACCAACCAGGCCTCCCCGAACTAATAATGTTTGACAAAACTACTGTTTAACCAGAGAGAAGAAAGATTCAACATGCATAAGCCTAGCCTAGGGGCGGGAGGAACTCAGCCTTTCCTTTTCTGGGTGGGAGGAGTGGAAGCAGCAGTTAGATTTACTGCCTTTGTACGGGCTCAGCAGCTCTGTGGTGGTTTCTATGCCAGGCCCAATTTCAAAGGGAACCCCCAGCAGGACAGGGTCAGGATTACTTGAGAGGAGACTTACCGTAGCAGTGGGATTCTTCTCAAGCGACAAGCTGTTCGTGTTATCCTCAAGGACAGAATAGACCTCAGCTTGGTGGGATTCTAGGCACTAGAGCGGGGAGAGGAAAGAGGGCTTGTGTCACATCACAAACATGCAGTGCATAGAGGTGAAAAAATACAGTTGCCTGCTGTGGTCAGGGATTGTCATCCATCCTAAATTTGAGTTCTGATGAGCCTAAAGCCTGCGTCCCCAAAGTCTGCAAAAGTCCTGGAAACTGCTTCCTGCCCTAACTGCACAGGGCAGCCCTGTCCTTGCCATGATTTTGAATCATGGAGACATGATGAGATTTTTTTTCTCCCTAGGATATAAATCTAAGAAAGCAGGCCCCCTCCCACCTGCCTCCATCTACTCCAAATTTTTCACACAGTGCAGAATAAGACCCTCCTCTATGGGGGACATTCACTGCTCAGCGGGACAGGAGGTGAACCTGCAAGCAAGATGAGCTCTGAATGATACAATTTGGCACTAGTGCACATCACTCCCAGGTTCCAATCACAATCACGCTGGGCATTTGGGAATGGAAAGAGTGGCTGAGCTGATGTCCTGATGTCCAACAGCACAGCAAAAGGTGGGAACTTCATAGTCACTTATAACGGGGACAATTTGAATTTGTTTTTTAAACCGGGAACTATTTTTCCTCCTTAGAATGCAGAAATAATATAGGAACTGATACACACACACACACACACACACACACACACACAGTCTAGCTCACACATACACTCTAAATCACACTTACATACATACACCCACACACTCCCCCTGAATCAGGGCTTAAATTCAGCCAGAGCTGTCCAGAGTGGAGCTCCGGTAAATATTTTCAAACCTCTGGGGGGCTGTGAGCTGGCTCTGTGGCTGAAGCCTGGAGCCCAAGCCCCAATACAGGTGCCCCGCAGGGCAGAAGCCCTGAGCCCTAGGGCGCCCCCCCACCCCATGAGGCTAAAGCCCCAAGATTCCCTGCCCCACAGCTGAAGCTGGAGCCCTGAATGGGGGGAGGGCTGGGGGGGCCCTCCGGGAAATACGCTATAAGAATTTAAGCTCTGCCCTGAATGCTCACACACAGGTACATGCAGAAACACACACACACATCCTACACGTGTGAGCATCTCCTTGTCCCTCAGATAATCGTGTCACTAAAGATGCATGTCAGATTGAATGATGCTCCAGATCTGCCCGGAGGATCTAATAAAACAATCAGGAGGACTTTTCCATGTGTATTTCAAGGATGACAGCAGGTTGCCAAGGTAGCTGTTTCTCTGGCAACAAGAAGATGGGAGGAGCTTAGGCAGGCAGGAGGGGCAGGTGCTCTTAGGGAGGGATTGCAAAGTGAATGAGACTGTCATGTCTCTTAAGACAGCAAAGAGAAAAAGCAAGTGACTGGGTTTGATCCTGGGAGGCGCTGAGCATCTATCACCCCATTCATTTCCCTGGGAATTACAAATGTTCAGGCTCAAAGTGATCATGATTTAAAGAAGAGCAGAATGTGTTGGGAGGGGGATGAACAGCCTGCCTAGGGGCCTTGAGACAGACGGGGCAGCCAAAATGACCACTCGCCCCTTAAACGAGGCAAACATTAACAGTTATTTCATCTGGCCACTCATTCAAAACACAGCCCCCAACATGCATGTGCACGCACACAGAGCTCTCCTCTCATCTTCCTTGCTCTCCGTTCCTTTCCTGCTGCTGGTCACAGAGAGTCTCTTGCCCTGTGCATTTTTCTCCCAGCAACAAAGCAGTGGTGGATTAGCCATTGGGCCAACGGGGCCCATGCCCAGGGGCCCTAGCCAATTGGGGGGCACCTGGAAATATGGGCGCGCCCATGCCCCAACCCGCTCTGCCCGCCCAGCGCTCCTGCGGGGGAGCAGGGGAAGCCCCCACTCCCTGGCAGGGGTCCCGGGCTGGCGGGGCAGGGCAAGCCCCTGTGCCCCAACCCCATTTCCCCCGCAGGAGCACCTGGCGGGCAGGGGAAGCCCCCACGCCCTGACCCAGCTCCCTGTCAGGGGGGAGGACAACGGGGAGACTGCAGGCAGAAAAGGTGGAGAGAGGCCCCCACTTGCTCTGGCCCAGGGCCCCACAAACCCCTAGTCCGCCTCTGCAACAGAGAAATCAGGCTGTGTGTGCTACTGTACGGTAACCAGCTCCAGCACCACACTAGCGTCTCATAGTGTAGATGGGACCAAAGGAAGTGCTTCAGGCCCCACAACATTCCTTTTTACCCTGTCCTGTTAGATCAGCTAGATTCACACCCACAGGCACTGGGGAACAGGAGTGCAATCTGCACCCTTGGGTAGCTAGGCTGGAGGAGGCTTTCATGCCAGCAAATGGCACCTTTACGTTGTTGCCAGGGTTCCCTAGGAACCTCAGCAGCTAAAGCTTCCGAAGAGACACTAAATGAGTGCATCTCCCAGGGAAATGCGCCGTGCCCCATTCTAAGATAATCCCACCTATATTTTGGGGACCACCCCAGCTGGTTCCTAGCCCCTCATGGAGAAGGAGCAGTGGGGGGGTTGCACCATCAAGTCCACCAGCCCTTGCCAGGGGCACTTTCACAAATCTGGCCCAGGGTTTAAAACACTGTTATTTTAAACTGCAGGTAGACACCTTGAACGAGGCAACATGACGGAACGTGTAATTAAGATGAAGCTGAGGATGCACGACAACGCTGCCTGAGCGAGAACTGGATTGGAATTGTTTTTTAACCTCCTTGCAGAAATCATCCACTTTTACAGAAAAAGTCTCCATGTTTACTAAAAAGTTGAATTAAAAAGAAATTTATTTCTGAAAGTAAAAGATTTATCAAATTAATTCCCCTCCCCCAAATTATTACTCTGGTATTTCCAGCTGCTTTTTCTTAAAACCTCAGTTCCAAAAATTAAAAAACCCCAAACCAAACCTTACTGGCCTCATAAGAACCTGTGAAGTTTGAGCTAGAAAAGACCTAGTCCATCCTCTTGTCCACATCAGCATCCCACCCTTCTTGGCAGCGCATTAGCATTCCCTACAGTACATTCTCCAGATCTTTGTCCAGTCACAAATGATTCATGCAACTGAGCTTCCATCTCTCCCCTTGCGAGACTTTTCCACTCCATTATAGATCTCATGCTCAGAAAAGGTTTATTGATATTCAGCCAATATTCTTCTCTGCTCACTTTCACCCTTTTACTCCCTTCCACATTTGCCCTGCTGCCCAACTTAAGCAATTCCTCCCCCTCCTTGGGTAAACAGAGGCGTTGCCACCACCAGGCTAGGGGAATGGAAACAGCTGCCCTGGGCCAGTGTCAGGAGCGGTAAAAAGGTGTCAATTTTATTCTGAACAGAAGGCAAAAGTTATAGAGAGGAGACGGCATAAGCAGATGCCTCACCTCCTCGCCAACCCACTCTTTGGAATCAAATCTTTCCTTATACTGAGGTGAATGGACTGCATTGTCTCTCTCCTCCACCCCCCAGATCACCCTGTTTTTACATGGTGCCATGCTGGTGTACACATGGAGGTCTAGCAGTAGGCCACATTGGGGATGAGGGTAGTTCTGGTGGTACTCACAGTGTAGATGGAGCCAGATGGTTCTGAGCTTCCTGAAGGGGCTTGGGCTCCTGTGCTTAGGTCTGGGCATCTCTGGAGGACATCTGGGCATCTCCCAGGACACACCACCAACTTAGGACAAGACACTAAATGACAGATCTGTTGTAAACACACGACATTCCAAAATGTGAAATAAATGTTTGCATGAATCTTGTACTTAACACATGATCAGTGACAACTAGTGAATCACATTTCTATAGTACTTTCATCACAAAAGACCACTTTGAAAACAGTGGGCTCGACCCTCCTCTCGCACCAGTGAAAACAGCTGGGTTAAAGTTGGTGTAAAACTGTGTGAAGCAGATCTTGTGTTTACAGAAAAATGACTTCTACAATACAGACATCTCTGGGGTGGAACTTGCACCTATTTAACAGCACATAGCAATGCTGTAGCACAAGAAATAAAGACAGCTCTACCCAGCTGCAACTGTAGGGGGAATGTTAGCAGGGCAGAATGCAATTGCTCAAAATGCGACTTGGTCAGGAAACTAGTGCTAACATCACAACCCTTGAGAAGAGTACCAAGAGACCTTTTATTGGTCAGTAATACACTGAGGCATTGGTCCAGTACTGACTTGAAGGAAGATGACCTCTTCTGAAATCACCAACACCATTTCCTTCAGCAAATTAGTTTTCTGTAGAGATCTCCCATCAACTACAGACCAAATCTAACCCCGCTTAGCTTGTGAGATCTGACAAGGTCATTATCCCCTCCCAGGTTGTGTATACAAAGGACAGAAATGTAAGGTGCAGCATAATACAAGGCAATATTCATTCACTTGATTCATGACTTTGTGGAGGGGTTTTCCTTTTGTGAAGGAGAGTGTCATTCTACCAACATGGGGCAGGGAAACCACTACCACCACAAGCACTCTCCTGGCTGAGGAAAATTGTTAATAACAATGCAGAAAAGGCAGAAGTATTTGAAAACTATTTCTGTCCTGTATTTGGAAAGAAGCAGGATGACATCTGTCTCATATCACATGAGGATGATGAACTACTTTCCAATCCATTAGTAATTAGGGATAAACATTTAAATATTCAAGCCTAGATAACTTGCGCTAAGAAATTCTATGGCCAGCATTATACAGCAGGTCAGCGTAGACGGTCCCTTCTGGTGTTAAAAAAAAAATATCTGTGGGTCAACTCAAAATCTGGAGACATCAGCCAGACTTGAAATTTCCCCCCAAGAAAGATATCTGGCTAAACTCTCTGGAGTAAGGAGAAGGGGCTTGTCCTCAGCCTTGGTGCTAGTGCAACCTGTGCTTATTTTCCCTCCATTTAGTTAACTATTTTGGTTGTGATGTGGACACAGCATTTTTCCTGCTAAGGAGGAGGGGCACTGTCTGCATCTCACATCAATTCACAGTCACTACCTCTATGGGTATGTGTCCACAATGCAATTAAACACCCTCAGTTGGCCTGTGTCAGCTGACTCGGGCTCGCAGGGCTCAGGCTACGGGGCTGTTTAACTGTGGTGAAGACATTTGGGTTCAAGCTGGAGCCTGGGCTCTGAGACCATCTGGGCTCCAGTCCGAGCCCAAACGTCTGCACCACAATTAAACAGCTCCATAGCCCGAGCCCTGTGAGCCTGAGACAGCTGACACGGGCCAGCCGATGGCGTTTAGTTGCAGTATAGACATAGCTTATGAGGTGAGGCCCCAGGGGTAGGGAGGGGTCAGCAGGCCCGTAACTAGACAAACTAAAGCAGGGAGTCAATATAGATCTGAATGGGAGGTCTGGAATCACCTGTCAAGTCATGGCGTTTTAGTCAAAGAGAAGCCAAAGCAAAAGGAGAAAGAAGCCTACCCGCTATTTATTTGAAATTCTACAATAATTTGCAAGTGGCCAATCAAATATCTACAAATATACACAAAACCCCTCATTTAGTTCTCATAAGGCACAAAACACAGAACAAATTGTGATTAAAAACCCAGCATCAGCACTGCTTTGATACGTTTTGGGGTTTATTTTTTAAAAAGCAGGTTAGCTCCTTCTCCATACACACTATAAGGATGATAAGCTTCCATGCCCACTACTATCCGGCATTCACAAGATTGATAGCTGTGGCTGTACCAAAAGTCCTGAGTGCCTGAACAATCTCCCAAGGGCCTGAAGTTCAGACCAAAGGCCTGTAGTTTGGCAGGTGCGTGGGAGAGAGAGAGTGATTAATCAGACTGGAGTCAGGGCCGCAGACCCACAGGGTGAAAGGCAGTGATTTCACAGGGGCCTGGAACAGATTGGCAGCCTCACAGCACATGGTAGGCAAGAGAGACAGAGACATCATAGAGGCCTGAGCTAGGTGAGCACCCTGACGAGGCACAGGGTGCAAGGCTGTAGTCTCACACAGGCTGCTCCCCTGCTTCAGGACCCACAGGACACGGGGGGGAGATTGTGACTTTAGAGAGTTGCCAGCAATCACATTTTTGTTGTGAGACTCATGTTGGGTATTTTGACTTGAAGCCTCTTGTGATGTAGGGATGAACAGGAGCAACCTCGCAAAGTTTTGCCCTTTCCCAAAATGGCCACCATTTCCCATACCCATTAGTGGGCCTGATGCCAGGCTGCTCTTAATTAAGATGGCTACCATTTCCCTACAGCCTGTGCAGGTGGCAGTGAGGTTGCCCCGAGAAAAGAGGGCCACCACCTCCCAGTGTCTCCAATGAGACTTAAAGTCAGGCTACATTTTAGCAAAGGTGTGTGCTGTCAGGAGGCAGGGAGGGGCCATGCAAAGAGGAGGTGATTACGGGGCACAGGGAAGGACACTGGCAGGTGGGGTGGAGGTGGAGTAGGTGAATATAGGAGGACAGGACAATCTAGAGAGCTAAGGAGGGAGAGTGGGAGCAGCAGAGGGACTGAGGGGAAAGTAAAGGAGACTGTGGGAGAAGCAGAGGGCAGGAAGGAACCTGAGATAAAATGGCAGGGGAGGAAAGATGGGGGAGGTGATGGGGGGATGGATGCAGTGTTGCCATTTTATTGCAAGTCTCATGCTGTTTGGAGTTTTTCCAAAAGCCCCAGCTACTGAAGTCATGTGAATACACCACAATCTCAGCTTTAATTAAAAAAAAACCAAAAATGGAAGTGTCTAGCCCTCATAGGTGTAGAGAAAAACTCAGAAGTATGAATACAAACGGCACAAAACATAGAAGACAAATAAAAAGAGTCCCGGCTTTATTATTTTTAGAAATCTCATTATCTAAGCCAATCTCACTTGGGGGTGGGGGGGCTGACTCATTATTTTTGACTGTTTTGGGGCAGGCAATACTGGGATTAGGAAATTGTGACCAGAGAAAGGTAAGTGATGAGTGCTGAGGAGAACAGAAGTAGGAAAGAATGACACCTCTCCCACCCCGAGATAGAGAGGAGAGAAAGTGAAGTCTCCTTCTTAGAAGGGAAGTGGGTGGGTGGCCAACTTTCCAGGATTGGCCTGGAGTCTCCAGGAATTAAAGATTAATCTTTAATTAAATATTATGTCATGCGATGGAACTTCCAGGAATATCTCCAACCAAAATTGGTAACCATAGTGTGTGTGTGTGTGTGTGTGATGAATTTTAGGTTGAATTTTCAACTTGAAATGATCTCAAATATAGACTGTGACCAGGCAGCTTATCTAAAGCTTAAACAGCATTGCCAACCCCAAGTGCTCAGAAAGATGAGACTGGTTTAAAAATCATGAGATTAAAAATAATAAAAATGTTGGTTCTTTTGGTTTCCACATTTTCAAACACCACAACTTTTGAGGCCTAGAAACTTACCTCTTTTTAAAAAAAAGTGAAAGCTGAGATTCTCTTGTAATCACATAACTCCAGGAGCTGGGGTTTTAAGCAAAGCACCGCATATTGCAAGATTCATAATAAAATGTGTGAATTAGCAACACTAGAATAATCAGAAGACAAATAAAAAAAATTAATCAATTTTTTTTCCATCTCAAACCCATGATTTTTTGAGGGGGAAGGAGGTATCTCATGATGTTTGAATCTTTGAGGTAGGTAGTACTGCAGAGTCCTGAGGCAGAGGAGCAGCCCCACAAGATAAAGAGGGTCAAACATACTTGCCTACGATGGAAAATGAAAAGCCTGACAATTTTCCTAAACGCTGATCCCTGAGCTCCCTCAGAGTCTGTGATGCTTGCCTACAGGGGAGTTATTCCAGAATAGCTATTCCTGATTAACACCATGTGTGGATGCTCTTATTCCAGAATGAGTGCCTTACTCCAAATTAGCTTAATCCATTTTGGAGGCACACTTTACCTTATTCCGGATTAATTTTCATGTGTAGACAAACTTTAAAAGGCACAGCACAGAACTCTCAGCCTTCCCAATCCTGGGATGCTCTGGGGACTGGAGAGGCTGGGGGCCTCCTGGAAAGCTGCCCGTCACCTCCTGAATGCTATGCAAAGCTGCATGCTACAGTCCTGCCCCTTCCATGCCCCTCCCTCTACCAACCCCACACCAGCATGACCCCCACACCAGGAGTTGTGAGGGTGTCCTTGGAAGACGTGTGTAGCTGTCTTCTGCAGTTCCTGCCCTGGGGAAATCCTGCCCTGACTGGAACCGGGACTGTTAGTGTCCCTTTATTCACTCTAGTCCCTTTACTGGGCTAAAGGAGGAGAGAGGTTCTCACCCCCGATTTCTCTCTCCTATTAATGTCTAATAATTGTAATTTTTTTAAATCAGAAAAATAATGTGTCTCTGACTGCATTATGACAAGAGTGGTGCTCCAGGATTCAAAAGCTGTTGCCTTGGCAGCCTGTCTTGGCCAGCTCTTCATTCCTCCTCTAATTTATTTGATGCCATGTTCATAAGAGCTTACGAATAAGAACATAAGAAAAGCCATACTGCGTCAGACCAATGGTCCATCTAGCCCAGTGTCCTGTCTTCTGACAGTGGCCAATGCCAGGTACTTCAGAGGGAATGAACAAAACAGGCCCATGATCAAGTGATCCATCCCCTGTCGCCCATTCCCAGCTTCCGGTGGTCAGAGACTAGGGACACCCAGAGCAGGGCTTGCATCCCTGACCATCTTGGCTAATAGCCATTGATGGTTCTATCCTCCATGAACTTATCTAATTATTTTTTGAACCCTGTTATAGTTTTGGCCTTCACAACATCCCCTGGCAACAAGTTCTACAGGTTGACTGCGTTGTGTGAAAAAGTTCTTCCTTTTGTTTGTTTTAAACCTGCCACCTATTAACTTCATTGGGTGATCCCTGATTCTCATGTTATGTGAAGGAGTAAATAACACTTTCTCCACACCATTCATGATTTTATAGATCTCTATCTTATTCCCCCTTCAGTCGTCTCTTTTCCAAGCTGAAAAGTCCCAGTCTTTTTAATCTCGTCTCATATGGAAGCTGTTCCATATCCCTAATAATTTTTGTTGACTTTCTCTGTACCTTTTCCATTTCTAATACATCTTTTTTAAGACGGGGCAACCAGAACTATATGCAGTATTCAGAGTGTCAGTGTACCATGGATTTATATAAGGGCATTATGCTATTTGCTGTCTTATTATCTACCCCATTTCTAATGGTTCCTAACATTCTGTTAGCTTTTTGACTCCGGCTGCACATTGAGTGGGTGTTTTCAGAGAACTATCCACAATGACTCCAAGATCTCTTTCTTCAGTGGTAACAGCTAATTTAGACCCCATCATGTTGTATGTATAATTTGGATTATGCTTTTCAATATGCATTACTTTGCATTATGAACATTGAATTGCAGCTTTCAGTTTGTTGCCCAGTCACCCAGCTTAGTGAGATCCCTTTGTAACTCTTCACAGTCTGCTTTGGATTTAACCATCTTGAGTAATTTTGTATCATCTGCAAATTTTGCCACCTCACCATTTACCCTTTTTCCAGATCATTTATAAATACATTGAACAGCACTGGTCCCAGTACAGATCCCTGGGGGACACTGCTATTTACCTCTCTCCATTCTGAAAACCAACCATTTATTCCTACCCTTTGTTTCCTGTCTTTTAACTAGTTACTGATCCAGCAGAGAGCCTTCCCTCTTATCCCATGACTGCTTATTTAAGAGCCTTTGGTGAGGGAAATTGTCAAAGTCTTTCTGAAAGTCCAAGTACACTACACCCACTGGATCATCTTTGTCGACCCCCTCAAAGATTATAATATATTGGTGAGGCATGATTTCCCTTTGCAAAAGCCATGTTGACTCTTCCCCAACAAATCATGTTCATCTATGTGTCTGACAATTCTGTTCTTTACTATTGTTTCAACCAGTTTGCCTCGTACTGAAGTTAGACTTACCATCCTGCAATTGCCAGGATCACCTCTGGAGATTCTGTTTAAAAATTGGCTTCACATTAGCTATCCTCCACATTAGCTATTGGTACAGAAGCTGATTTAAGTGATAGGTTACATACCACATTAGTAGTTCAGCAATTTCTTAAATTCCTTCAGAACTCTTGGGTGAATATCAGAGAAGGGCATGCCTAGTAGTTAATGTGGGGCAGGGTCCCCGCACCAACCAGGGTTCAGAGCCAGGGTCCAGAAGGTCAAGAGCCAAGGGTTATATACCAGGAATCACAGGTGCCGGCTTCCAAGTTTCCCCGGGGGTGCTCAACCCCCACTCCACCCCAGGTCCTGCCCCATCTCCACCCCTTCACCCAAACCCCACCCCTACCCTGCCCCGCCTCTTCCCGCCCCTGCTCCGACTCAGGCCCATGCCCCCACTCCACCCCTTCTCCTAAGCCTGGTAAGATGGAGCACTCACAGAGTTGGTGCCTATGCCAGGAATCATGCTGTGTCAGGAAACCAGGAGATCAGGACCAGGAGACAAGAGCAGTAGTATAGGGAGAGGCACCCAAAGCAGGGTGGAGACCAGTTGTACCAGGAAGTTCCTGTGCCTTCTTCTGGCTTAAGTAGGGAGAGTAGGCCAATCAGGAGGCCCAGAGTTCTACCAATTGGGGCTCAGAGTGGAGCCTCCTAGATGAGCTGGGCTTCAAGGAAATCCAGGTCTAGCTAATCCCAGCAAGCTGATAAATGGAGGGTTGGAGAGTGATGACCTCCCTGTAGACCTGGGTTCAGGACTTGGGTCATGACACTATAGTTATAAATGCCACAGAAAAGTCCATAAGGAAATTAATAATTCATCTGCAGAGCAGTGTTTGAGTGGCAGCAGTAAATAAGGCCTAGGGCCACACCTTGAACAATGCAGAGAAACCAAAATATTGAATAGTTGCTCATTAAGTAAGTACTGTCCATCCTGTGCTGAGATGAGGCAGAGGTCCAATGGAAAAAATAGTATGTAATCATGTAACTAAAGACGCTATCATAAGGCATACACATAAGTGTCCCAAGTCAAGGATGCATAGGCAAACTTAATTCTGGTATTTCCTAAGTTTTAATTGCTTGACTTTGCAACATTAATAATGTCTTTACTGTAGGATTTTGTATGTAACATCCCAGGTTTTTAAAAATAGCGAAGTGGAAAACCAGAAATGTCATCATGTGGAATCATATTGATACCCACACGGTTTATCAGAAAAACTGGAAGCAGTAAGTCCATAGCACAGATCTTTGCCACTTGAGTTAGCGGTGTCACTGAATGCAGTAGTAGATTGCCATCCCCTATGTAGACCAGCCACCAGAGGTGGATGAGACACACACTTTGCCAGTGGGTTACACAGATATTTGCTGGCAGCAGAGGAATGTTGAGATTCAGGAATCCTAGGTTCCATTCTAGGTTCTGGAGAGTAGTGTGCTCCAATGAGCACAGACTCTTATGCCCATGCTTCCCCTAGACCTGACCCCTTCTGCCCTGACCCCACTAGTCTGTTCCTGTCCCAGCCCTGATTCTTCCTCTCCCCTTGCTTCACATCCCAGTTTCCTCCTGTTCCCAGCTCTTCATCCTAGTCCCAGTCTTCTCCTTGGAGTTCCACTCTTCCCTGACCTTAGCTGCCAGTCCCAGTCTCCTTCCCTGGGCTTCTCATCTCAGTCTCCCCTCATTCTCTTTGCTCCAGTCTCCGTGCCCAACTAGTTCCTGTATCCCACCCCCTGCCCCGCAGTGTCCCTCACCCCTTTTCCCCAGTTTCTTGTCCAGCCAATCCCAATATCCACCCAAGGCTCCTTGTCCATTCTGTTTCCTCCACTGCACACCTTCCCCTGGGGTCACTCTCCTGCCCTTCTGCATTCCAGACTGGCTGCTTCTCCGCCACACTGCCGGGCGCCAGCAGTGAGGGAGCATTGGGACCATAGGAGAGAGAGTTTTGGGGCTCTGAGTTCCTGCGCCTGGTGCCACAGCCACCCCCAGCTCCTGTGAGAAGCGATTGCAGGGGAAGTCCTCCTCAGCCTGGCAGCCCTGGGCTACAGCACGCTCAGTTGCTCTTTGGGGATAGTGAACACACAGTCTGGTTGACACAAGGAGCTTTTAACATGAACAAAACAATATATTTACCCTTCATCTTGTTCTCTGATATGGCTGAACCATTTTTGCTGAAACTTAAAAAAACACATCAGTCTGAGGTAGACCCTCAGCATGGAAAATTTCAGTCCAAACAGTTAAAGTTTGGTAAAGTTACTAACTACTGAAAATAGGGTCATATAATGGGAAGTGTCAAGAAACCTTAGCTACAGGCATCGCTACCAGCTCCGCCTGTAATACTTATCTTAGGACTTGCCTTTCTCTTCCACAGCAGCAGAGCTGTTTCAGTGATGCTCAGTATGGTGAGGATAGTGGTAAGAGCGATGAGAAATTTCCACGTGCCCGGGGAGGGCTCTCTGTACCCTGTGTCTGTGAGGAAGAGGGCAAACAATTCATGGCATGAGTGGAGGTGAGAACCCACTGTTCATTTTTACCCCCAAGTTTTCCATTCAATAGCTGTCAGAGGGCTAAAGCTCACAAGCAGCTCTGAAGAACATATCTTTTAATATATGTTTTCTTTTAAATCACATCCTGGGTGAATGTGAAAGGTCTCAAAACGAAGACTGATAGTGATGGACAGAATCAGGTACAGGCCCTTGCAAGCTTTCCCAACGCCTCCAACGTTGCCACTGTATCTCACGCCTGACACCTCACCTTCTGCTGCGCCAGTCCTGAACCCATCCCCCCCACACACACAGTTCAACACAATGTGGGAGAAGTAGACTGGGGAAGACATGGGTGGTACGGTGGAGCGCAGGAAACAGGGACATGGACGTGGATAAGTAGGGGGTGGCAAAGCCACGAAAGGGCCTTGAAAGTGAGGGCTAAAAGAATGAGTTTGATATAGTGTAAGACAGGGAGCCAGTGGAGAGATCCAAAGAGGAGGTTATGTGATCACAACAGCAGGCAAAGAAGATGATATTTGCAGTTGCATTTTGTATGGATTAGAGTAAGGTGCCACTCCTAGCCGATATAGCTATGTTGGCAACACTTTGTAGTGTAAACCAGGCCTTAGCCATTTGGGGATAATGCTAGTTACCTCCTTTGTAAAACACTTTGACATCTGTGGATGAAAAGTGCTACCCAAGTGCTAGGTATTACTAGTTTCTACCTTGTTTTGATGTAAAGAAAAAAAGGGCAAAAAATAAATAAATTACCCTTTTATGGGGAAACTCCAGCCAGATTTTGACTTTCAAACCTCTTCTTCTGATCTCTCATTGGCTAGGTGAGGCGCAGTCGGAGCTTACCTCTAACAAGGATGAATACCCCATTTCCTGTTTCTGTTGTGCTTTTCCACTTGGCCTCGCAGTAGTAGGTGCCAGTAGCAGGGGAGTTTTCTGTTGGCCCAATTGTATGTGGGTAATTCTTCTCTGTTGTCTGGTTCATCTGTCCAGTGGGGATTGCTTCAGATACTGAACAATTTTTGATTGTGACTTTCTTGCCTTCTGAGTTCATCCAGTAATAATGGATTGTGAAGGTGGTGTATTCCTTCATGTAGGGGTAGCTGACCAGGCACTTCATAGATACTTCTTCATTGGCAAAAGCGACCTGGATCAGGGGGGTTTGTTTTACTGAGACCTTTTGTCCTGCAACCTGCCATCCTAGACAATAGGAGATAATCATTAGCATTTATATAACAACACCCCCAAACACTCTCTCTCTCTCTCACACACACAACACACACACAATCAGATGCATTATCATGGGGGTTGCACCCAGCTTTGCAGCATCCAGGATTGGCTATTGTCAGAGACAGGATGATACTGGACTACATGCACCACTGGTATGTTTTGGCAAGGCAACTCCTGTGTGGTCTATAGAGTCCATGAGATAAATATTGTGTGGTTTTAGGTACACTTGCAATCCCAGGCTTCCCCTTTTTCTTTGTGAGTTCTTCTCTAGCATGCTGAAAGGGGGAAGAAGGGAGGAAGTGGACTGATTACTCAGTGTGTGAGAATATGTTATGGCTGACAAAAGTGGAAATTAACTCTGGTTTGATGTTTTGTGTAACACCTCCTCTAAAATCCAATGCCTCTGTGTCAGTGTGCAAATGTGTGTGTCAGTGTAACTGTGTATTTGGGTACATGGGGTGTGAGAGTGAGGAAGGAAATTGCACACACTGTGCATGCCAGTATTGAGACCGTGAAAAATATTAAGAGGATGCAGCTTCATCACTCAAAACTTTTGCCACTCTAAACAGCAAAGCAAAGGGCGAGTCAGCACATAAGATACAGGAACTATTGGCAGAACTGTGAAGACCTGAAGTAGCCATGCATGATAATATCTCTTTAAGAGAGAGGGGAAATAGTTCCCGTGATTGTTGTCAGGCAATTGGAAGGATATCTGCTTCTGCAATTCACCAAGTGGTGATATATAGGAAGTTACAACAGAGGCTGCAGAAGCAAAGAGGAGATGCTGCCTCTAGACTTGTTCCCTTTTTTGTTTAGCATAAAGAACAAAAAAGCTCAAGGGGAACACCATATATTGTGAAAATGCCGATAGAAAGCCCATTTCACAGGGTATATACCCCCGTCCCTTTGACATCACGAGTCAAGTTCTAAACACTAGACAACCTTTGATCTGTTTATGTTAGCACCTGCAATTCCCATCTCAAACTATTTGACATAATAATGAATAGAGAACAATAGGAGCGGAGGAGTGGCAAAAGCATTTTAAAAGTTATCAAAAAATCATCAGAGCAGCTCCAGCCAACTACTTTTTCTTTCCATTTACCAGTGGAGCTAATTTTGTGTCACTGTTCCCATGATAAGTAAGGGGGCAGGAGAGACCTTAGTCACCACTGTACTTGGACTCTATGGATAGATCAACTTGAAATTGGCCCCTCAAGATTCAGGGCAGCTGCTGCCCTTTCCTCTACAGACAAATTACATCAGCTTTCAAACTACCTGACCTTTACTGGCCTAGAAAGAGATGAGGCGCTGTGAATCCCATACCTCAGTGCTCTTCCCTCATTAGGACAGTGAGTCAGAACCTTATGGACAAGTCTCTCTACACAAGAGGAATTTTGATTCTTTCAGTGATACATGAATTGAAGGCCAGAGATATAAAGAGAAAGGTGGAGTGGCCATCTTTCCTGGTTTTGATGGGATTCTCTGAAATCTTGCATTCTACAAACAGGGTCACTGTGGGACACTAAAAGAGCCCCATAATGTAATCTGAGCTTAGTGTGACATCATCATGTTATGACATCATATTGTGACACGAACATCACAATTATCTAACAACCATATTTCAGAAGTGACAACCCAAAATGAAAGGAGCTAAATACAAACTGTTGAGAAGAGTTCTGGGGTGGGGTGACGGAGGGAGAACATGATCATGATCTACAAACAACTTCAAGGTAATCATGCCAATGAAAGAAAGGCCTCTGCAGATGACATAACAAGGAGCAATGGGCTGAAGTTATGGAAAAGTTTAGGTTACAGCACTGGGAACAGATTGTAACCATAAAAGAGGGATGTAGTGAGGGATCATTCAAAATGCAGTGGTAGCATGGGGGAGGACCAATGATCTGAGTGGTCTCTGGCCCCACTCTCGAGTCTAGGGCATGATCATTCATCATCCTCATCTTCAGTTCACCCTGTATAACAATGCCAAGGTTTACATGAACCTGGCTTTCACACAAGCCATTACAAAGTGCCACTGTCGCAATGCAGGGCCGATACCAATACCTATTCTCCTGTTAATCCCTGGAGCCATTAGCTTGAGAAGAACTTGCCACAGAGGACGTGAACCATTTAATGTAGGTTACACGGCACTACTTCCATATTCCCCCTCCCTTCTGGATTTTCTTTATGAGTTCTTAAAAGACAGAATGTTTAAAAGACAGAAATAGCAGGAATGTGCAAGTTCCTAGAGGGGGCTCTCTGGAAATTAACAAAAGACACCAGCTGAAAAAATGCCGTAATGTGACCAAATGAGAGCATAAACAAAAGGAACAAAAAGCACTTTTTACCTCCACGCTGAAGGAGCCAGAGAAGAAGGAAGATGGCATTCAGACTGGAGGCCATGATAGGGTCAAAGGCTGTAAGAAAACAACCAGATCTGACACGCCAACAGACGAGAAATGTTTTTGGTCAGGTATCTCCACAACTGAGACGTCGTTTATCCCTTCTCTTTTGCAAGGGAAGAGGCAGGGAGGCAGCAGGGTAGGAAACACAATGCAACAGGCAGGCTGTTCCTGGTAGACACGGCTGCCTTCTGCTTTTCGGCTGGACTCCTCCCTGCCTCTGTCGTTATTGTTAACTGCTAGGCTGGTGTTACATCAGTCAATTTGATGGCCACACTATATATAGCCCTCGGCTCGCTAGGATTGTGTGTTGGCTGGAGCAGGTGATGGGGAAGCAGAGTGTGCTCTGCATGCTGGATGGGGAAGGCAGATGTGGCTGTAGATGTACTATGTATTGTCTTTACAGGTAATTTTATTGATTTTGAGGGGTTGCATTAGTGAGATTTGCTCTTAAGCACCCTTTATTTTAGCAACATACCGTGCCCAACCCTGCACAGGTGCAAAAAAGGAAGGAGTCTCCCTCCCCCGTTGAGCACCCATACAGGGAGCAGGCCCAGTAGCAATCACTGCACTCCCCCGAGTACAAAGATTTCTCCCGGGTAGCACTTAGAGCCCTTGACAGATGGGGAGGGGGGGAAAGCAATGACCTAACATACTCTTCAAGGCTGGTGCAGCAGCACTCCTCCAGGGGAGATTTGGTTCAGATTAGCCAGAATGAAGGCCCCTTTCCCCCCACCCCATGAGCTGAAAGGAGCTGCACTGGGCTGGTCTCAGCTGGAAATCACTCTTTAGAGGTCTTACAGCTGAGCAGCAAGGACAATCAAGAGTGGTAACAAGGCACTTGGGGCCCATTTGGTATTTCTCATATGCAGGCATGGATTGGGCAGCACCAGCCCTGTGCAGATGTGGGGTCAGAGCGACACTTGACAGCGTCTGTCCAGCCTGAAGCAAGTCCTGAGATTGTTGGTTGGGGTGGGAGTGTGACACCTCCTCATGGAAGGACTTTGCTGCCCCAGATGAATAGCAGTGGCTTTCTGTTATCTTTATCCTCATGGTACCCCACGTGCCCTTGCGTATTCCAGCGTTGATGTGTTTCTGGAGGATAGTGTATGCTGCTTCTGTCTATGATGTGTTTTAACTCTGATCAGCATTTACGGATTTCAGGAATTCAGAGTGATGAGTAAATTAAGTAGAGGGGCTTTGTGGGGTGGCTAGGACAACATCCTTTCACACACACACCCCCGTCTACAAACAAGTTCTTTGCCACCCTAAATGTGCAGTCCTAGAAATATCACTATATGGAATTTTGAAATATATATATATTTATATCTGCCATTTCAAAAGAGCTTGCACATGAGAATTATCTGGGGGATTTAGAGGCACTCCGGGCCAGAAATAAATTCCTTGCTGCAATTTGCTCTGGTACAGCTTTCTGAAAACAAATGGCTTTGAAATGACTACCAGCAGCTAATAACTGCAAGGTAACACTCTATTCCTTCGAGCACCAGAGGAGCCTGAACCTTTGAATGTTATACTCAAGTTCAATTTGCTTCTGGAATTTTGGACTGGGCTGTAGCCCTGGAGATTTAAATGTGGGGGGAAGTAGGGGACTCTTGTGCTTTTGTATCAGGCCAGTGGTGGGTGTGAGGTTATTCAGTCTGGTTCCCCCTAAAACTCCTGTGGAGCCCACTTAGGAAGGCTCTGCTAACAGAAGATTTTACCCAGACAGCACAATCCAAAACTTCTAAGTGCTGGGTAATGTTGTTACCATCAATGATACGTGAAGCTCTGTAGGTAAGATACTCTTCAGAGCGTGAGCTGGCCAGCTGTAGTGTGATTAGGAAGCAACCACTCTTCCCCTAGCCCCTATGGTACAGCATTACACAGATTGGCCAGCTACATTATAGGTTTGTTTTTCCTCTGAAGCATCAGGTATCGGCCAGTTCCTGAGACACAACCCAGGACTGGCCCAATGGTCCAGACCAGGGGTAGCCAACCTATGGCACGTGTGCCGAAGGCGGCACGCGAGCTGATTTTCAGTGGCACTCACACTGCCCGGGTCCTGGCCACCGGTCCGGGGGACTCTGCATTTTAATTTAATTTTAAATGAAGCTTCTTAAACATTTTAAAAACCTTATTTACTTTACATACAACAATAGTTTAGTTATATATTAAAGACTTATAGAAAGAGACCTTCTAAAAACGTTAAAATGTATTACCGGCACACGAAACCTTAAATTAGAGTGAATAAATGAAGACTCAGCACACCACTGCTGAAAGGTTGCCGACCCCTGGTCCAGACTGATGTGGTGCTGTTTCTGTGCATAGCTCTAATGGATCCAGGACTGTTGGAATGACAGGGGCCTGCTGCCCCCACAGTAAAAAAGCATTAGCAGAAAATCATGTTGTATTGCAGATCAGGGACAACACCTTTTCTGTGCAAGATCTGAGCCCCTTAGAACTGCCTATTCCTAGCTGAATCTGATGTACATGCACTAGCAAGTACATACACACCTTTCCAGGTGAAGTCTTTTATTCAAGTGATCAGCTGAACTCTAGCAAAAGCAGCTCTGCAGAGACCACAACAAAGTCTCTTTATTGCAGTTGCATTTAACACCACAA
Organism: Platysternon megacephalum; assembly: GCA_003942145.1. Lineage (NCBI taxonomy): Eukaryota > Metazoa > Chordata > Testudines > Platysternidae > Platysternon > Platysternon megacephalum. The sequence goes on from QXTE01000087.1 coordinate 4,970,378, forward strand.
CGAACAGAAGCAACTATTGGTGTAGAGAGGAGAGAGAACAGCTCAACAAGCTTGATTGCAGATTCTGGCTGATAACATTTCAGAGGGCTTTCCAAAACAGCCACAGCCTAGCTTTACTGTAATTTCACAAACCAGCTAGATTCCCCGTCCCTCTAAACCCAGGCCCGAGACCATGCCCGCATCTCAACGCATTCAGATTATTGTAGACCTTTTCTACACTAGACTTTATTGCTTAAAGCTTTCCTATGGAGGCAGCTATGGTGGACGTGCCAGTATAGACATGGTCCAGGCTACTGCTGGCATTTTTACCACCACGTTGTCTAGATCGGCTCTGGGCAGGGTGAGATGACACAGCAAAAACACCAGTGTCCTGCCTACACTAGCACTACCACCAGCAACAATGGGAAATGTAAAGACAAAAAGGGGCAGACACTGCCTACGAAAGGGAGGATGCAGTTCTGTAATCTCCTTAGCTAGCAACATGAGTCTCTCAGAAATTTCCCACGCTGGTTCCTTCTGTCTTGATCCACTGAAAAGGCTCCTGGCGCGTGAATCATCATCATGTAGCCTCAGGGGTTCCTTCTCACCACCCTTGCTACAATCCCTCACTCTCACATCATTCCCCCTGGAGCTTCCCTCAGGAATCTTCCTGGTGTAGCCTGTGTGTGCCAAATGGAGAACTGAGCATTACTTCTCTCACTTCACAGGCGATGGTTCTGTCGGCATTAGCCCCAGAATCCACAAGGATAATGGGAAACATAGAAGGTTGGTGAGCTTTGTTATACTGATGCAGGAGGAAGGTACCTTGACACTACCTCTGTAGCTGCCCTAGAATGATCTACAGGAAACAGTTATACAGAGCATTAGTGTGAGGCTGAATATTGTCCATGTGTTTAATGTTTTTGTTCTTGCCCTTCTGTTTGCTTGCCCCAATTAGCTACTCTTCACTTAAAAAAAGAAGAAGTTTGACATCTCATTCCCTCTGATCTGGAACATCACCAGTTGGCACAGAGTGTGATCAAACCTTATGCTTCAGGGCATTAACTGCTCTGCAGGGAGATCAGGAAGGAAAGGTTTCCCCTCCTGTGTTGGAAAGCATTGCATAAATTAGCCAGCTGTATTATGGATTTTTCCTCTCCCTTCCTCTGAAGCATTAGGTAGAGCCTTTGCTGGATGCTGGACTAGATGAACAGTGATCAGTTCTAGGAAGACAATTTAGGAATTTCCATGTAAAAATTACATTGTCCACAATGTAGTCAAATGCGGGGCGCTCGATCAGCTTACGGTCAGTTGTGACCATAAGGAAGTGATGGAAACCTCGTGGCATGGGATGTTTAAAACAGAACTGGATAAAACACTGCTCTTATTATCATCATCATTTACCCTAAGGCCCCAAATCAGACAGGGACCCCGTTGTTCAGAGCCCTGTATAAACACGCACGCACAACCCCTGCCCCAAAGAGGTGACAGTATTATTTGGAACAAGACGCAGTGAGTAACAAACAGTAGGAGGGAAAGGCAGAAATGAACTAGAGAGAACAATCTTGCATGGCAGAGGCCAGACGAGGTGCACATTGAACCACCAGGTGGTGCCCCATTACAGAATGTGTACTTTTCCCTTTGTGTATCTGTTAGTCTTGGGGGTGGAGGTAGCTGTATAAATCTACTGCCTTCCCCCTTCCTATCTTAGTCACCTCTGCAAAAACATGGTTCATTTAGTCAGTGGTCCGGTCCCTTTTCTCTAAGCCTCAATATGGTTACTTGAACAAAATATGAAATTACACTATGTAGCATTATAGAAAGTGAGGCCTAGCCAGGGCACTGCAGGGTAGGGTGACCAGATGTCCCAATTTTATGGGGACAGTCCCGGTATTTGGGGCTTTTTTTATATGGTCTCCTATTACCCCCCACCCCAGTCCCAATTTTTCACTCTTGCTATCTGGTCACCCTACTGCAGGGGGATGACATTACACACACACACTCTATCCTTAGTTTGTTTATCAAACAGCAAAGATTCCTCACCCAGCCCACCTTCGGACCTGGGGAAAAAAAGTACAGTTGCCCTTCTCTTTCCTCATGTTATAATGAATCTTGGGGGAATTATTCTTTGCGAGGATAAGTCTGCCTCCAGTCTTCTTGTTTTGCTAATGCCAGGGCTAAGGGAGGGGTGGATGAGCTGAGAAAACACACACACACACACACACACACACACACACACACTCTCTCCAAGGCTATTCAGCCATCTTTCTATGAAACGACAAACAGCAGAGTTACAGTCAAACACTTTGTAGTATTTTTCTTACAGCCCGGCTCCTGGAGACAAGTGATTACATGAGCAGCTCAGTTTTCATTTACAAAAAAAGGATGTTTTTAGCTCTCACGGTTGCAGGAAGAAGATTATAAATGTGATCCAAGCACTTGCACATTAAAGGCTCAGAAACCAGAAGACAAGTAAGAATGCACATTGCCTTAAAAATCATGAGAGAGTTTTTTGTTTGTTTTGTTTTTTAATTCATGATTATTATTTTTTAACATTTTGGGTTGGAAATATTGTAAACAGCAAGAGAAAAACGGAAAGGCTTATGAAGACTGCACTAAAACCAGAGAAACTCCATTTAACCTGCATGCAGCACACGCATTGTAGAGAAAGAGGAGCAGAAATGCCAATTAGTATCTGGTATTTATTGCGCTGAGTGCCTTCTCTGTGTAGGTTCTCTGGTGTTTTATGAGACCTCCCTCTGCAAACGAAATAGCACTTCCTATTGGTTTTTAAATTTTGCCTCTTTGGTTCTTTTAATATTATAAACAATTGATATCCTATGTAGTAAATAGAATAGAATTTTTTTTCACCTCAGGACAGATTAACATTAAGCTTCTACTTTCACACACGAAAGCATTTTCTATTAATACAATAAAAAGCTTTGTACCTTGCGCAGTATCTGGATTTCATGCAAGGTAAAACGCCAAACTCACACAGGTCAAGTGGGAGAAAAAAGCTTTTATAAAGTATAGGCTATGCTGATTTCCCCCTCTCTTCCCCTCCTCCCCCAGCTCCCATCATCTTGCTTTGGCAGAATTATATAACCCAGGATGTAAGACGTGACATCTGCATTTTGTATTCTACAGTCAAAGTTCTATTTGAATTGAACAGCTCTTCCACTTACCAGCACCAGAGCTATAACCCCAGAGAAAAAGAGCACAACTAGAATACACTTAAGGCAAAAAATAATGCTAATGAACTGTAATAAACAATTTAAAGAACAAAAATTTGTACTTCTCAAGCTGTAGATGTTACTGCAATGGTTCACACATTAGACAAAACATGGGAAATAGAAGAGGAAAAACACTTTTCTCACTCATTCTAGGTCAGGTCTATGCTAGAAATTTTTGCCAGTATAGCAGTATTGGTTAGGGATATGATTTTTATGACATTTTTATACTGACAAAGCTTTTTAGTGTAGACGAGGCCCTAGTCGCAAATTCCCCTGGTTGCTATCAAGGCATAGCAGGCAAGGGAAAATAGAAGATCTGCTTTACTGATATTTTACTTGAAGAAGGAATTGATGGTAAAAGCTGATTAAACATTCCTTATTACTCCCAAAGCCCAACCCCATATTCCGGAATTAAGAAAGGATACCAGAGTTACCCAATAGCACTGTGCAAACAACCTATTTCCTTAACTGATAAACTGAGGCCTAGTCTTCACTGGATAGTTACCTGGATTGTATTTAACTCAATTTAGTGATTTAGTGTTCTCACATTACTGGCTGAGAGGCCAGCGGGGTGATACTGGGCAGGAAGAGAGGGCACACTGCTGTAAACNGCTAAAAACAGCTCAATAAAACTAAGGACACGTATATAACCATGTCAGCTATTCCCTATCAGCTTAACTGGCTCATTTAGCTTACAATCATAATGCTGCTATTTTCCCATATATTCTCAAGGTAGTTAGTGCAAGGGAGCAACAGTTATATCTTGTTTGTCCCTTCCAAATAATACATGTATCCGCAACAAATGTTTCTTGTGTACTCATTTACCGTATGTGTGTCCCATTATCTATGGGCCAACCTAATAATGCAAAGTTGTTTGTTTGTTACTAACTATAAAAAGGGCCAGTCCGGCCATGTAGGGTGTGTCTCTCCTCTGGCATAAGCCGATGAGAACACCTAATCGGCCGAGCAAGTAATAAAGCTGCTGGTACCCATCTTCTTGTCTCTCCGTGCCTCCTTAATGTAATTAGGTAAGCTCCAGGGGGAAACAAGCCCTGTTTGGCTAACACCACTACCTTCTTTCTCAATCACTGTGAACAATACCATCATCCTGCCTGTCACTAGGGTTGCCAACCCTCTAGGATTGTCCAGGAGTCTCCAGGAATTAAAGATTAATCTTTAATTGAAGGTTATGTCATCTGATGAAAGCTCCAGGAATACCTCCAACCAAAATTGGCAACCCTACCTTTCACTCAGGTCCATAACTTGGGCATCATTGACTCAGAGCTCTCTCTGGGCCCTCACAGCTGGGCTATGTGTCTAAATCAGTATTTCTCAAATGCGGCCACTGTGGCCACATGCAGCCACCAGGGGCTTTTCTTGCGGCCATGACAGCCTCCTGGGCTGTGATTAGAAGGGGTCGGGAGGACAAAGTAGTGCCTCCTCCCCCTCCCTGGTGCTCCTGGATGCACTACCTTGGTGTTGGTTGCTGGGGCCACCCTCTGGAGTCACATGGGGCACATCGCTGTAGGAGCAGGCAGCCAGTGAGTTCCCCATCTTCCCAGGGGTGGTAGGGCTCAGGCTTTGGGCTTCAGCTCAGAGGTGTCAGGGCAGCAGGCTCTGGCTGCAGGGCTTCGGCCTCCAGCCCTGGGCACTGGCTGCCTGGCGGCAGGCCCCAGGGTCCAGCCCATTGGCTTCGGGCTTCATCCTCTGGCCCCGTCCTCCAGCTGCGGGACTTTGGGCTCTGAGTACCCATCTCAGGAAGCAAGAGACAAGGGCTGGGAATGGAAGCCAGGTTTTCCAGAAGGCAGTGCAGAGCACTAACCACTAGGCAAGCAGATCAGGCTAGCAAAGGGGATTTTGGCTTTTAGTATCTTCTGGTGTCTAGGAGTAAAAAGGTATCAGAATACAGTGAACAAATAAGTCTGAGCTTATCCAATCAAATGAGTCTCTTGAATTTTAAATGGGTGCTATTGTTAGATATAAAATCCAATAGTATTTGAAATAGCAAATAAGTGTTGTAGTGGGTGAGACAGCGCGCTTTTTCACACAGAGAAATAGCCTCACCAAGAACGGGTGCATGGAGGGATTGTTGTTCCTTACCAGGATTCAAACCCCTGCCACAATATTTTTATGCATACCATACTCAATAAAACTTTGGTAAGACTTCGCTTTCATTAACCCTTCTCCCCCAGCCTCACAGCCCCCTATTCAGATCCTCCTCCCATCTCATCTCATCCTTCTACAGCCCCACGAGAACCCTCCTGTCAGCTCATAGCTCTCTGGGGACATCCCTCCTCACCTCCGTCAGTATGTCCTTCATTATCTCTGCCCAGCTGTGGTTTATAAATTGTTTAAATCTTTTCTAGGTACAGATAATGATCACAATTACCCAGAATACAAAAACACAGTCAGCTCAAAGTGTGGTTAGGCTCTGCCCTACTTTCATTGACTTAAGATGAAAATGCTCTGTTTCAGGGGTGGGGGAGGGGGGAGAGACAGAGAAGAAACCCACTTCGAGAAATACAGCTGCATTTGTTCAAACCACATAGCCCTTTCCTGCTGTCCTGCTTTGGACCTTATGTGAATAGAACAAAATGCTTTTGAGATGTGAAACCTGAGACAGAGGCTCAGATTCAGCATAGCACTTAAGCACATACTTAAGTGCTTTTCTGAACAAGGATAGACTTAAGTACTTTTCTGCATTGGGGTCAGAGAGAGGCCCAGATCCTAGAAGGTATTTAAGCACCTAACTTCCAAGGCCAGAATGATTATAGAACATAGCAGGTGCTGCAGATAAGGACGGAGATGCATTGGCAGAGTACCTCCCACAGTGCTTAATATATTAACCCATGTACCCAGTAATGTCTTTCATCATATTAAGTTAGTCAGTGGCCATGTCCAGAGAAGTGGGGTAGAAAAGAGCCCTGGACTTTCCTTGCTGTGCCCAAACTCCTCTATGGGAAGCCCACCTTTAGTTATAGAGGTAGCACGTAGCCGTGTTTGTCCTAAAAACATCAAAGTAATTGTACATCTACATTGCAATGTCTGCATCCTTATAGCATGACACAGCAACAATTTGCAGTGATCAAAAAATCATTATAACTGAAATAAATGTGGGAGACCCTTTAACTTCCCTGCATGGAATAGGCTCACACGGAGTAGGATGGACCTGCACCTTTCAGCAGCAAGGATGCTACCCAGATATATATGACCCTAGACTTGAATGTGCAGTTGCTAAACTCCTCAATATTGTGGGTTTTTTTCAGGACTTTCACCTCTGGAAACTGTAAGGGACAGCTGAGGTTTCACATCTCTGGGTCTATGACCTTGCCTAAGATAGGAAATATTTGCTGAATTCTCTCACCTTTTCAACCCCACCAGTGGTAACAATGTGGGGGGAATACTAGCATACACAAGAGAACAGCCACTTGCACTTAAAGCACAGTGTTGTGTGGGTCTCCTGTGAGCAGGGTTAGACAACACAGAAGTAAAGCAGCAGCAGCATTGTATTTACACTCGTGCTCCCACTGGTGGAGTTGAACTAGTGGTAGCAACAATAGTAAATTTCAGGGGAAAAGGTCTATTGTAGTGAAGACCAAGGAGAGACTATAGTTAGAGGATATAGTGTGAAATACGATGCACTCACGGATGATATTTATTAACACCGTTGACAAGGCCCAGCTCATACAGCCTAGGAAGTGTGAATGACAGAATACCCAGAAAACACATTAGAAAATTCTGGTAAGAAGTTTTTCATGCTACTGGAAAAATGTTATAGAGAAAGAGAAGAGCCAGTAATAATAATGCACTGCAGTTATACTTAGTGCATCTATAGCACCTCTTCTCAGGATTTTAAAGCACATTACTGCTATTATTAGCTTTGGCCCTAATGGATAACGTATGAATGATTTGTCCGTGTGGCTTATTTTTAAAGAAGGTAACTATATCAACATATAAGTCAGAGGCTGCATTAATTTTTGGCATATTCCCTGCAAGGTTCAGTGGTGGTGGGAAAACATCTGGGCTTCCTTACTTCCCCATCTCAGTTCATCCCTTCCTCATGCATGATCCCGTGCCTGCAGAGAGCTCCTCACAAGGTGTGGGGACAAAAGGGATAGTGCCCCCCCCCCCCACCCCCAGCGCACAGATCTATTATTTATTTTTACTTGGGAGTCCAAGAATCCAGATACTTACAATATGACTGGATTTATGTACAGATCTAAGCAGAGATGGGACATATCCCTAGTACTAAGCTGTTGTATAATATTATGGTTCACAGTCTGCTGTCAAAACAGCTACCACCTTTCTAGGTGGATACATTCTTTGATCTAAATGTAGAAGTAAAAAGTGAACCATCTTGTCCATTTAGAAATAATTTTGTGCATCATCAAATTTGTTGGGAAGCCTTCTGCCTTGAGAATCTGCAGCTGAAGGAACTTTAAAGAGATTGACTTGTACAGACAGGTTCATATGCTGCACTCACTGTAAAGAAGTAACCAGCATAGCTGCATAGAAAGTAAAAGCTGAAAATGAAGTTAATTCAAGAACATCTTAGCCCTATCCCCAACTGGTAGGTAAGCTCTAGCAGTAGGTAAGACGAATTCAGCACTAATCATTTCAGAGGTATAAAACAGGACTCAAAGAAAGAGATGAGGGATCTGGGGTGTGTGGATTTACACGACATATAATGACAGAGAGAAGGAATGCATAAAGCTCTTTGGGATCCTTCTGGATGAATCAGGAACCATTTTGGATGTATTTCTCATCTGAGTGTGTTAGGTTGGCTTGTTCCTGCTATGGGTCCCAATTCAGCAAAATACTTAAATACATGGAGAGTTTTATTAAAGTCAATGGCGTCATTGATTTGAATGGAATTCCTTGTATGCTTATGTACCTTATTGAATCAGGGCCATAATGAGGTGGATTCAATTCTAACTTATTCTCGTGAATTTTAAGAGACAAATGCAAACATTGAGTGGTGGTTTTTTTTATGAAAGAGGATTTTTATTAATTTTTAAAATATACAAAATATAGTTTATACAAACTGAACTGTTTTCATCCCAGAGTTCATAACATCACATTCATTAGCTTACATCATAGGAAAGTGTCCTTTCAGATTTAATCCATACAAGAGATAGAGAGAGTGGTCTTATCTTTAAGTGAATTGGTGCAGGAGCCTTCTCTATGCCCAACCAGGTATAGCTCAACCAGTAGCTGTTCTAGCCCCTCCCCCCTCCCACACACTGTACCCCCGCACCACCATGCCTCAGCATTGATGTAAAGGGTCACCTCTAGGGAAGCTAAGTTTCAGTGGCCCATTCAATCCTTGGCCTCTCTACTGGACTATCAAGAGTGGGGTCGTTAACTGCCATCTGTGATTATGAGTTGCCTGATGTGTACAGAGGCTGGGGAAAAAATTCTGTTCACTTGGCCACAGGCAGATAAGATTTCAAAAGTTGGTTGCCTGACTAGAAAATGAGGTTGTCCAGTTTCCAAGTTGTGGACTTGATCTCTTGGTAAGTTATGCTGAAATACTGGTCCTGCTGTGATTGGCTAAAGGCTTTTCTCTGTATTGCACTTGTTCTGTTTTGGAATATTATGCCCAGGTTTCCCACTTCTATTATCTAGTTTTTAGAGCCTACATTTTCCTTGGGAAAGACATATCCCTATGGACTTCGGAGCCTAAGTCACTTGGGCATTTCTGAAAATGTTACCATGTCCATGTTTTGCTCCTGGTCCTCTCCCACCCTTAAAGCCAGAAGAGAATAGCCTGAGGGGATTGGAAAGCATCTACATGAGACCTATTCATGTATAAATCCATCAATTCCACAAGTGCAATTTGTTATTCATAACAGTGCGAGTGTGGGCTGGTTTTGATTAAATGTATGATGGAAAACCCACTTTCTACCACCACTGTCTTATTGCGAAGTGGGCCTGATCCAAAGATCATTGAAATCAGTGATAGTCCTTCCATTGATTTCAATGAGATCTGGATCAAGCCAAAATCTAAAGTATTGCCACCAAGAACAATATCCTGAAAGGCAGGCGGTTAAAAGCTTTGTTAAAACATGCATGTGCTGTCATTTATTCTGGATCTGATGCATTAGCGCATTTTGAGAGCAAACAACTAACAAGGCATTCTCCTTCTCCTCCACACTTTTGTAATGCCGTCTAGCTTTACTGTGGCTGACATTAATTAGGCCCATTCTTCTCCCCTCTGACTGGCACAGATCAAAGCTGCTGCTCCTGAAGTTACTCAGCCTGCCACCAGCCTCCCTTGTTGTCCTGGTCTAACATATAGGAAGCTTGACTCTGTCTGTCCCAGGCAATATGATTTTTCCCCAGCCTATGTCCATGCTTGTCTACTAGGAACTAAACCGAAACCCCCACATCTCAGTTCAGAAAAGCAGATGGTAACAACTTTTGGTCACTACGGACCTGGAGCTGGAATCAAATCAGTGACAGAGGTAAAGGGCTGGGAGTCACATCTGCAATTCTTTTGTGCAATCCAATTCCTTCCCATCTGAACAAATTCAAGGGAAGTCACGTTTGGATCTAAACTATTTAGCTTGAATCAAAATTAGATTTTTCTGACAATAGTGCTACTAGGTGTAGTGGCCCAAAAGCTCAGACAACTCTCCAGAAAGGAATTGTGAGTCAGAATGGCTCTCTCAGCTCCCGTTTTTGTCTTTCTTTAGGACACCTATTCTCTCCTTTCCACATCCTCCCTAATCTGTCCCCTCTTCCTGTAAGGCAATTACATGATACAACCAGAAGATTCCATCAATCTACATATACAAATATACAACACTAATGGGGTTATACATCCAAGGAATTGGTATATTTGGTGTAAACTNTTTTTTTTTCAGGACTTTCACCTCTGGAAACTGTAAGGGACAGCTGAGGTTTCACATCTCTGGGTCTATGACCTTGCCTAAGATAGGAAATATTTGCTGAATTCTCTCACCTTTTCAACCCCACCAGTGGTAACAATGTGGGGGGAATACTAGCATACACAAGAGAACAGCCACTTGCACTTAAAGCACAGTGTTGTGTGGGTCTCCTGTGAGCAGGGTTAGACAACACAGAAGTAAAGCAGCAGCAGCATTGTATTTACACTCGTGCTCCCACTGGTGGAGTTGAACTAGTGGTAGCAACAATAGTAAATTTCAGGGGAAAAGGTCTATTGTAGTGAAGACCAAGGAGAGACTAAGAGGATATAGTGTGAAATACGATGCACTCACGGATGATATTTATTAACACCGTTGACAAGGCCCAGCTCATACAGCCTAGGAAGTGTGAATGACAGAATACCCAGAAAACACATTAGAAAATTCTGGTAAGAAGTTTTTCATGCTACTGGAAAAATGTTATAGAGAAAGAGAAGAGCCAGTAATAATAATGCACTGCAGTTATACTTAGTGCATCTATAGCACCTCTTCTCAGGATTTTAAAGCACATTACTGCTATTATTAGCTTTGGCCCTAATGGATAACGTATGAATGATTTGTCCGTGTGGCTTATTTTTAAAGAAGGTAACTATATCAACATATAAGTCAGAGGCTGCATTAATTTTTGGCATATTCCCTGCAAGGTTCAGTGGTGGTGGGAAAACATCTGGGCTTCCTTACTTCCCCGTCTCAGTTCATCCCTTCCTCATGCATGATCCCGTGCCTGCAGAGAGCTCCTCACAAGGTGTGGGGACAAAAGGGATAGTGCCCCCCCCCCCCCCCCCCAGCGCACAGATCTATTATTTATTTTTACTTGGGAGTCCAAGAATCCAGATACTTACAATATGACTGGATTTATGTACAGATCTAAGCAGAGATGGGACATATCCCTAGTACTAAGCTGTTGTATAATATTATGGTTCACAGTCTGCTGTCAAAACAGCTACCACCTTTCTAGGTGGATACATTCTTTGATCTAAATGTAGAAGTAAAAAGTGAACCATCTTGTCCATTTAGAAATAATTTTGTGCATCATCAAATTTGTTGGGAAGCCTTCTGCCTTGAGAATCTGCAGCTGAAGGAACTTTAAAGAGATTGACTTGTACAGACAGGTTCATATGCTGCACTCACTGTAAAGAAGTAACCAGCATAGCTGCATAGAAAGTAAAAGCTGAAAATGAAGTTAATTCAAGAACATCTTAGCCCTATCCCCAACTGGTAGGTAAGCTCTAGCAGTAGGTAAGACGAATTCAGCACTAATCATTTCAGAGGTATAAAACAGGACTCAAAGAAAGAGATGAGGGATCTGGGGTGTGTGGATTTACACGACATATAATGACAGAGAGAAGGAATGCATAAAGCTCTTTGGGATCCTTCTGGATGAATCAGGAACCATTTTGGATGTATTTCTCATCTGAGTGTGTTAGGTTGGCTTGTTCCTGCTATGGGTCCCAATTCAGCAAAATACTTAAATACATGGAGAGTTTTATTAAAGTCAATGGCGTCATTGATTTGAATGGAATTCCTTGTATGCTTATGTACCTTATTGAATCAGGGCCATAATGAGGTGGATTCAATTCTAACTTATTCTCGTGAATTTTAAGAGACAAATGCAAACATTGAGTGGTGGTTTTTTTTATGAAAGAGGATTTTTATTAATTTTTAAAATATACAAAATATAGTTTATACAAACTGAACTGTTTTCATCCCAGAGTTCATAACATCACATTCATTAGCTTACATCATAGGAAAGTGTCCTTTCAGATTTAATCCATACAAGAGATAGAGAGAGTGGTCTTATCTTTAAGTGAATTGGTGCAGGAGCCTTCTCTATGCCCAACCAGGTATAGCTCAACCAGTAGCTGTTCTAGCCCCTCCCCCCTCCCACACACTGTACCCCCGCACCACCATGCCTCAGCATTGATGTAAAGGGTCACCTCTAGGGAAGCTAAGTTTCAGTGGCCCATTCAATCCTTGGCCTCTCTACTGGACTATCAAGAGTGGGGTCGTTAACTGCCATCTGTGATTATGAGTTGCCTGATGTGTACAGAGGCTGGGGAAAAAATTCTGTTCACTTGGCCACAGGCAGATAAGATTTCAAAAGTTGGTTGCCTGACTAGAAAATGAGGTTGTCCAGTTTCCAAGTTGTGGACTTGATCTCTTGGTAAGTTATGCTGAAATACTGGTCCTGCTGTGATTGGCTAAAGGCTTTTCTCTGTATTGCACTTGTTCTGTTTTGGAATATTATGCCCAGGTTTCCCACTTCTATTATCTAGTTTTTAGAGCCTACATTTTCCTTGGGAAAGACATATCCCTATGGACTTCGGAGCCTAAGTCACTTGGGCATTTCTGAAAATGTTACCATGTCCATGTTTTGCTCCTGGTCCTCTCCCACCCTTAAAGCCAGAAGAGAATAGCCTGAGGGGATTGGAAAGCATCTACATGAGACCTATTCATGTATAAATCCATCAATTCCACAAGTGCAATTTGTTATTCATAACAGTGCGAGTGTGGGCTGGTTTTGATTAAATGTATGATGGAAAACCCACTTTCTACCACCACTGTCTTATTGCGAAGTGGGCCTGATCCAAAGATCATTGAAATCAGTGATAGTCCTTCCATTGATTTCAATGAGATCTGGATCAAGCCAAAATCTAAAGTATTGCCACCAAGAACAATATCCTGAAAGGCAGGCGGTTAAAAGCTTTGTTAAAACATGCATGTGCTGTCATTTATTCTGGATCTGATGCATTAGCGCGTTTTGAGAGCAAACAACTAACAAGGCATTCTCCTTCTCCTCCACACTTTTGTAATGCCGTCTAGCTTTACTGTGGCTGACATTAATTAGGCCCATTCTTCTCCCCTCTGACTGGCACAGATCAAAGCTGCTGCTCCTGAAGTTACTCAGCCTGCCACCAGCCTCCCTTGTTGTCCTGGTCTAACATATAAGAAGCTTGACTCTGTCTGTCCCAGGCAATATGATTTTTCCCCAGCCTATGTCCATGCTTGTCTACTAGGAACTAAACCGAAACCCCCACATCTCAGTTCAGAAAAGCAGATGGTAACAACTTTTGGTCACTACGGACCTGGAGTTGGAATCAAATCAGTGACAGAGGTAAAGGGCTGGGAGTCACATCTGCAATTCTTTTGTGCCATCCAATTCCTTCCCATCTGAACAAATTCAAGGGAAGTCACGTTTGGAACTAAACTATTTAGCTTGAATCAAAATTAGATTTTTCTGACAATAGTGCTACTAGGTGTAGTGGCCCAAAAGCTCAGACAACTCTCCAGAAAGGAATTGTGAGTCAGAATGGCTCTCTCAGCTCCCGTTTTTGTCTTTCTTTAGGACACCTATTCTCTCCTTTCCACATCCTCCCTAATCTGTCCCCTCTTCCTGTAAGGCAATTACATGATACAACCAGAAGATTCCATCAATCTACATATACAAATATACAACACTAATGGGGTTATACATCCAAGGAATTGGTATATTTGGTGTAAAATAAAATAAGCTGAAGAAGTCAGTACAGTCTAGTACCTGAGTTTATCCTGGTAAATTATCAATTCTAGCAAATTATAAGGCAATACTGATGCAAACATACAGTTTTGGTAACATCACAGAGGTCAAATCTGAGACATTATTGTATGTATAGGGAAAATTATATTTGGAATTCTGATAAAGTAGGGGGGCCATTCAGGAATCCAAACATTCATCATGCCCTAATGCTATGCAATATATGAGATATGGGGGTTTGTGCACACTCCGTGTTTCTAGGTGGAGTTTGATCTGGTGAGGCAGGTTCATAATGAACACAGACCCTTTTCTCAGAGGTAGTGATAACATAAAAGCCATCGGGTGGGGGCCCCCTGCTGCACATGTGCACACTGAGAAGCAACTAACAAATTTCAGCCAAAGACTCTGGGTAAAATACAACATGACTGATTAAGACACAAGAGCATTATGAAGAGAGCTGGTGAGAGTCAGGTTAGTAATCCCATCTGTTAGGAACTTCCAGTTCCTTATGCTGCACTTGTTGCTTGTTGGGATTAAAACTCAAGCACTTTAAGGCTTGATATACAGAACCTCTTATGAGTCCAATCAACTTTTAACTTTTACCATTAGCAAGAATACATTAAAAATCCATATGTGTGCTTGTATAATTTCCTCAGCAAACCGAGGTGTGCCAGTCAGAGACCTGAACCAACCTCGTTTTCCTATTCCCTGAACAGGGTTTTGAGGGCAGTAAATAACGAGAATACTATAAAGAAATTACAGACCTGCAGACATCCAAAGAGGCACTAGGGTACACGTCAAGAGATGTTTTCTCCTTCTTGGGGTGGGGATGGACAAATCTACATTCAAGGTGTCTTACAGAAATATCTCCCACTGAGTGTCAGCAGCAAAACCCTTCTTAACAGAACATACTTTACACAGAGAGAGAGAGAGACACACACACACACACACATTTAAACACTCCCACAAGCAAACAATTATGGTTTTACTTACTTAGTCCATATTTTTCCAGAAGTTTTACAAAGTTTTCCCATAGTCCTGGGCAGGTGGGGGGAGGGAAAGCACCATCTCCAAAACCCTTTACATCCAAATTGCCACAATACTTTTCCACACCATAGTTCTCCCAAAATTGGTTTCTTCGTCCCACCCTGTGTTCTGAGAGACCTTTGTCTTTGTATTAATTGGGACAAACGTGCATATCATCCTTGTTTTAGAAATTAATAAAACAATACTTAGCACTTATATATTAATTGTCATTCATAGAGCTCAAACCAATTTCCTAAGGGGTGCGCACCAATTAAGCTATTTATAATAAAGGGTGTTAAGCATGTGCTGTGTGGTTTAGGTATAAAGCACGAACATTAAAACTAACTAAAAGATCCCTCTCTTAGGAGCTAGAGTATTTTATTTATCCTTAATGTAATTTTCAAATAGAGCAATCGTGACCATTAACAATGGAATGATTCAAGAGCTGTTAGCTACACAACCCAAGGTGCTTATTTTTAGGCCAAATAATCAGAACAGTTCACAGCTGGGTCAAAGCAATGGAATGAGATGGCTCTTCCCTTTGTGTGTTACACAACCATCCTAAAACAGGGCCATTCCTGAACACAGCTGTGAACTTTGAAGAAATAAGTCAGTTCCTTTTGCTAGTGCATGGAGTAAAGAGAGGAAGGTAGCGAGCATACTTCAGGTGTTGCATTTGCAGTGGGGCAAAGGGGGGGGGGGAGTGAAATGCCACGTAGGTAGAGAGGACTATGTCCCACCTGTCTTCCAGAGATGGGATGAGTAAGGGAATGCACAGCACAGGGCAGAGCAGGCAGGTGGCATTCATGCTTGAGGAAGGAGCTCAGAGGCAGTGGTTCTGCAGCAATGCACAGAAATAAAGAGTGTCTGAGGCTTCGCCTACAGGCTGGGAACACTGATGAAGTTCAAAATAGCACAAAATATTGCTGTCACTGACTGCCGCCTGTTGACCCACCTGCCTCTCCATCTACTTTGCCGTCAGTCCCACCTAGGCGGTATGACGGAGTACTTTGGTTGTGCTGTTGAGGAGCTTGTCATGCCAATTTCATTGAATAAGTTTCTTTAAAAAAAATCCTTGTAGGGCCTGGGGCAAGGCCTATTTCCTCTTTTCACTTTGAAGTGGGCAGCAGCCCAGGACTCTCGCCATTTAGAGCTAGTGCCAGAAAAAAAAATTGCAAGCTATTAATCAGAGGAACACCTTGCCTCTCCGCTGCCTGAGACATTAAAAAGAAAAGAGATGTGCCTCAAAAGGTACCAAGAACATACAGTCTACTTGTCTGCACAGACTTGGTTATTTAACTTTGTACCTGTGTTAATGAGGCAATTTAAGTTAGTTTCTCTTTTAAAAGGAAACTGTTCCGATACAAGTTATGGACCAAATTTTCAAACATTTGCTCTGAAGTTACACACTCACAATGCCATCTGTGCACAGAAGCATCTGTTTTCATAGGTACATTTTTAGGGACACTGCTTGAGTGCTGATGTCACTCAGATGAACCCAATCTTTATAGGACCTTATTTTCATAATTCTGTCTAATCCCCATGTCCGTTCCCACCCTCACCAGCTGTGACATCTATAATGTGTATTCTTTGCATCAGGGCCTTGTATAAACTAGCTGTTCTTTGAGGTACCTAGTATACTATTCAATGCAATACAAATACAATATTTGAAATCTAGACCTTATATATTGAGACAGTATCCTCCTTGTGGTACCTATATTTTTAGATTAATACATTAAAACAAAAACAGAAGTGAAATTTACTGTTCCTAACTAATCCTTTTTTCGTTTTTCACTTCACTCAGCATGGCCAGTGAACCTTTGATTTTCATGTACTGGCCCAATGCTAGTTTGATTCGTTTTCCAGCACTGCAGGAGAATTATTACTTTTTTTGAAAGCTCCTTTCAAAGACATTTTGAAAACATTTTTATTAGTACAGGTCTGTCGCATCTTACGCGCATTTAACATGCGCGATTTTGGCTTTGCGCGGTCGGCAAAAACACCACCACCAACAAAAAAAAGCAATTTCTGTACTGTGTCTGTAGTGCGGGCAATTCCGCCCGCCATTAAAGTCAATGGGATTTTGGCTATACGCGGTTTTCACTTTACACGCTGACTGCGGAACGTAACCCCAGCGTAAGATGCGAGAGACCTGTAGTAACTTTTATAATGCACTTCTCCATCCCTTTTAGACAAAAACCTAACTTTTAGAGTGTTCCTTTAATGATGATCTGCAGGGGGCAGCAACATACTGCCAGATGACCGTACATGATGGTGCTTTAGAGTAGACACATCCGCTGATACAATCAATAGCAGAATGGACTCTCCAAACCAAGACTTGGTTGGCTGAAATATAATATTATCCCACTACAGTATAGCCCAGCTGCCCATAAAAAATGAAGCTATGCAGTCCAGCTTCCAATACAAGCAATGCAGAAGCTGGTGGAACTGTATTATTACACATGCCTGCAACTGTTTCCTCCAGTGCAAATATTAGACAGTCATTTCTTGTATTTCTGAAGTGGCATGTTATGTATTTCCATGGTGCAGGGAAGTGAAGGCTGCTGGTTGTGAAATCTCTCTCTCTCTCAACACACACACACACACACACACACACACACACACACACACGTTGTTTTGGTATCAGAGATCAGTGTACAATTCCTGATGACATTGAATCGGAGCTTGTCAAAGTCTTTGAAATTCAACTGGACCTTTCCACGAGGAGAGATTTTTCAGCAAGAAATAGCTTAGGCACTTTGGAATACAGGGAGAAGAGGGGTGTGCTGGGAGGACAGGCAATGCCCATGTTTCTGAAGCTTATGCATCACAACTGGAATAAAAAGTGCTGGATTGGGGCAATTCTACTCTGCCACAGGGAGAAGCTACACACCTTTACCTCAGGAGGACATGGCTCCCGTAGTCAGCAGGTTTAAGCTATCCCCCCACCCCTACCCCAAGGAAAAGAACAATCCAACGGCAGTGGCACATTCAGTTAGCGTGTCACACTCGCTCAGTTTTGCCTGCCACATGTATGCAGCTGTCTCCCTCTCTGTATAGGCAGTGGATTCCAGGTGATATTATGCCTTGTTCCTTTCCACACTGAAAAGTAACTGCCCCTCCCATGTACCTCCTCCAATCTCTGACCTTCCTCCCTTGTCCCATTGTAAGCTCCCAGGCTTTGACGCAAAGTTCTTACAACTTGGGCACAACCCTGTGGTTCCTGCAAAGGGGTTCAGAGAACACCAAGGGGGCTCCCCCCATTTCATCACAGTGGATGGGGTTGGCTTGGGTTCCTGCCACCACCATCTCCAGCAGCCTAACTACGCAGTCCGAGAACCAGTCCTTCAGCCAGAAGTAGCCCTCCTGGAAGGAGATCCGGAGGCTGACTGGGCCCGCTGGCATCCGAACACTCACACTGAAGAGGCAGTTCCCCTGAGAGCTGTCCCGCACCAGATAGGTCCCCACCGGCTCCTGCTGTAGCTTGGCGTGTGCTTCACTCACAGATAAGGGACCCCAGTAGAAGCCACTGGCCTGCAGGATATTGAGTGATCGCTCCACTACCTCCCACTCACAGCTGCGGAAGGCCCGGTAATGAGTGGGTAAACTGGATGGAGCTGGAGCATGGGGAGTTCGCCGATGCTGCCTTTGTGGAAGAGAAAGGTTCTTGTGTGCGTTCAGTAGATCATCCGGCCTCCCTCTGATCATCTCTCAAAGGGCCCATGGATCCCAGAAAGATGTTATCTTTAATACACTTTCTTCTTTGCATCCAGCCTGGGGAAGAGAATGAAAGTGAGGCAGGCAGATAGGAGTTTTAGTGTCTTTCTAATTGGATAAACGAAGTTTCACACAAAGAAAGCTGGGGAGCAAGGACACTACCGGGAGGAAAAGGTACAAAGAATTTATACAGCTGCAGAAATCAGTGACAAAAAAATTGTTCAGTAACTCATATTCTCTTCACCCTGGCTCTCACCTCAGCCAATGCAGGATGATTCCTTATAACAGTCTGCTTACTCTAGTCTTAAATGACTCCAGCAAAGGGGCTTTCACCACATCCTTTGGCAGACTATCTTAATCTAATAAAGCACACTGCTGGGAATTTCCCAACACATTCCCACAAGTTAGAGAATAACCGTAGGCCTGAAGATGGGATCTTTCCTTGCCAGGAAATCATCTTGTTCATTATCATTTAATGGCTGATCAAAGGATTTCTCATATCTGCCTCCACTCTCTTCTTCGAGGACCAATATGCCTATGAAGAAACAGGCGCTGGGAAGGACTGATTCCCACCAATACCCACAAGCCCCTGTAATCAGTGATTCAATTATAGAATAACTCTCCTCAATGCAACAGAAGACAGTGAAACTCTCTGCCCCAGTCCCCAACAATATCTCCCATATCTGATGATCTGTTTAACCCTGAGCATGTGGGTCAGAATCACCATGAGTTAGATTTTAATCCCATTTATACAGCTAGGTACTGTTGAAGTCCAAGTAGTGATCCTCTCCCTAACCTCAGCCCCTTACCACTGAGAGTCTCCTGTATCACAGCCTCCTGGGTGTTTCTCCCCTGTGCTCCATGAATCCTGTTGAATAATTCCAGACCATATGCTTCTTCCCTAACAAGTTATATCCTGACAATCTATTGCTAATTGTCTGCTTGTTACTCCTTCTGCCTCTGTTCACATGCTGGAATAAGAAAACTCCTCTTTCTCACTGTCATGGTCTCTTTCTCTGTTTCTGTGTTCCTACCAGGTTCCCTATATTTAGCAGTGTTGATTCCTGCACCCGGACCCGCTGCTGCAGACAACAATCCATCTAAGTTATTACAATTATATATAATATATATATATATACACACACACACACTGTGTGTGTGTATATGTGTGTGTGTGTGTATATATATATATACACACACATACACATATATAAACATAAAAACCACAGCCCGAGCCAGAGGCTTCTTCTGTATGAGAAGTCTGAGCTGTTACATACCACTTCCCCAGGCGTACGAGTCAGTAACTCACCGCCAAAACCTTGCCCTCAATCCTCTGACATGCTCCATTAACCCAGTCACTCTCTCTTTTTCTGACAGAAAATGAGGGGGAGAAGGCAAGCATGCGAGCAGACTGAACTGCCCCCAAGCAGCCTATAGACTGGGGAAGAGACGTGCTTCAGTTTCCTCTCACTTCACCTTGGGAAACTTCATAGCTTATCTCAGGCATACCAGTACTACAGCAACAAAAACCAATGTCCACGTTCCTTCAGTCAAAAGACAGGGATTTTCCATTCCCTCAGACTGGTCAGGCAAGCCAAACCCCAACAGAACCCCTGTGAAGCCTGCTACAGCAGTCACTGTTCTAAAGCTCAGCTAATCACATCACTCAATTTGCTGATTATTTTGAAGCCTCCTTTAATTTATTTAGTTTGGTACTTGTACCAGATTGACTGTTCTGTAGCCTGAAGTCCTCCAGTGGGGGGGAAAGGTATAACACAGGCAGTGGGAGCCAAGCTTCTTTCACATGGCCCTGCTAACAGGTCTTACCCTTACCTAAGAGTGGGCTTTGGAGGAGGGTACAGGAGCTCAGTCTCCATCATCCATTGTCCTTCTGCTGAATCTACCAACAAAGGACTAAGGCCAATTGTCATGGTGGTTTTGGGGATGTGGACACTGGCCCACTAAGGCCCCATCTTTGCTAGCCTTTTTCCCACTAATGTTTCTCACTGTGGTTAACAATGACACAGCAGCACCACCAGTGGCACTAACAAAGGGAACTTTTCTAGACATAGAACTGTGACTATACCATCCGATCTCTCATTGGGAAACTTTTACAGTGGCAGAAAGCTTCACTTTCTAGTCCTGAAAGCTTGTGAGATACAGAACCTTTAACCCATCACTGGTACAGGACTGAATATTATCTATCCTGCACCTCAGCTGTGTGTCATTTTGGGAAGGAAATTCCACTTTTATTGGTGGGGGAGAGGGAGGATAAGGAGAAGTCAGCCACTGGCAGGTTGATTTTTATTTATTTATTAAATAAAGCCAGCAGTTGGAAGCTGCTCCGGAGATTTGGAATGACAGAATAAATCCCAGGGGAGATTGATCAGTGGGCAGAAAGCAAGTAATACAGTCAAAATTGCATTATAAATGCAATTTATCACAGAACTCACCACCACAGATAAGACAAAGTAAACACACACACACACACACACACAGTTAAATGGATATACCCAGTTTGTAAAGTGCTTTGAGATCAAAGGTACTATAGAAATGTATTACCACCACTATTTGCTTCCCAGGATGTAGCTACAGCACTGAGTTGAGGAGGCAGGGCCAAAACCTCACTTCTTTCAATTGCGCCCCTTTTGGCCAAATCAAGACCTCCAAATAGTAGTTTAGCCAAGTCAAGCCAGCTATGTCATGTGACCTCAAGGGTATAGGTTGTAAAGCAAAGAAAATTGCAGCTTCGGGCATATAGATCTGATTTTTCTGCACCTTTGCATCCAAACTCCCCAAAAGGCTTACCTCTTTCAATTTGCCATCCATCGGGATAAGCTTTTGGACATAAGGCCCAGGAATATTCATTTCCAAGAGTTCCAGCACAGCACTTCCTAACTTTTGCAAAGCCTCAAGCAAGAATAGCTTCTCACCTTGAAAAGTAAGAGAGACGTCAGTCAAACTGGTGAGCAAGTTCATCAGTGAAATACAGTGGGCCCCAAGTTTGCCCATCTTGATCTATATCAGCCCAGACTCATGCTCTGCAGTACATTTCAGATGGTGTGTGACGGAATGTGTCCACACCTTACACACGATTGTAATAATCTTTGTACAAAGTATACCTTGTGAGATATCATTTAAAAACTCAATTTTCTGATAAATAACATCATGGCAAAATGCACGTAGCAGTGTTATATGTGAAGTTATAAACATAAGCTGAGATCATTACTTAGGCCTGGTCTACACTGGGGGGGGGGGGGAAATCGATCTAAGTTACGCAACTTCAGCTACATGAATAACGTAGCTGAAGTCGACATACTTAGATCGACTTACCGTGGTGTCTTCATCGCGGTGAGTCGACTGCTGCCGCTCCCCCGTCGACTCTGCCTGCACCTAGGGTGACCAGATGTCCCGATTTTATAGGGATAGTCCCGATTTTTGGGTCTTTTTCTTATATCGGCTCTTATTACCCCCACCCCCGTCCCGATTTTTCACACTTGCTGTCTGGTCACCCTACCTGTGCCTCTCGCCGAGCTGGAGTACAGGAGTCGACGGGAGAGCACTCGGGGGTCGATTTATCGCGTCTAGACTAGACGCGATAAATCTATCCCTGCTGGATCAATCACTGCCCGCCGATCCGGCGGGTAGTGTAGACATACCCTAAGACTATGACTACGCTAGCACTTTTGTCAGTATAACTTATGTCACTCGGGGTATGAAAAAAACAACACCCCTCTCAGCAACATAAATTACACCTACAGAAGCTCCAGTGCGGACATCGCTATGCGGCGGGAGACGCTCTCCTGACAACATAGCTACTGCCGCTTGTTGGAGGTGATTTAATTATGTCAACAGGAGAGCTCTCTCCCACTGGCATAGAGCGGCTAGACAGGAGATCTTACAGCGGTGCAGCTGCCTCGGTACAGCTGTGCTGCTGTAAGGTCTCTGGTGTAGACATAGCCTAAAAGTATGTTTTCCAGAGAAGACTTGGGAATGGCCAAACCAGTTCCTCAGAGGCAAAGGGCAAGCTGATGCCTCAGCCAGGTGTGAACAAGGCTGACGGACCATTACCTGTGAAGTGGCCATTCTTTGGGCTTGGCTACACTTTCGAGTTACAGCGCAATAAAGGAGCCCCGGGCGCCCTAGCTCACTACCTGTCCACACTGGCAAAGCACGTAGAGCGCTCTGACTCCACGGCTACAGCGCTGCTGGTACTCCACCTCGGTGAGTGGAATAACGTTTGTTGCGCCCCCGCTGGAGCGCTGCGGCGCCAGTGTGGACGAGGTGTTGCATTACTGCGCTCTGATCAGCCTCCGGAAACGTCCCATAATCCCCTTAAGTCAAGTGGCCACTCGTGCCATTGTTTTGTAATCACTGCAGGAATGCAGATATGCCCTTTGAAAGATCCGTTTCTGACAGCTGGCTGCTTATCTGCTCCGAGACAAAACAACCATTACTGTGGAATGCTGTGTGTGTGATAGAGAGAGAGGCGGGGGGGAGAGGGGGTATGTTGCTGTCTGAACTTACAAGACAGCATGCTGACATGCTCTCAGCCCCCCCAAAAACCCACTCTCTCTCCCCCCACATACACACAACACACTCCCTGTCACACTCCACCCCACCCCCCATTTGAAAAGCACGTTGCAGCCACTTGCATGCTGGGATAGCTACCACAATGCACTACTCTCTGTGGCAGTTGCAAGAGCTGCTAATGTGGCCACGTCAGTGCGCTTGCAGCTGTCAGTGTGGACAGATTGTAGCGCCTTCCCTACTGCGCTCTACGAAGGCTGGTTTAACTCAAAGCGCTCTACATCTGTAAGTGTAGCCATGCCCTTTGGCAGGAAAAAAGGGTGCAGGGGCAAAAATATCTACATCTTGGCAAAGAAACAATATGAAGTTCCCTTCCACACAGACTGCCTGTCACCTTGCTCCCAGCTGGAAATGCTTTGAATTTAACATAGTTTGTTAAGTTAGGCACCGGTTGCATTTTATCTTTATTTGTCTTGCAACCATTTCTGACTTTTATGCCTTATTGCTTGTACTCACTTAAAATCTCTTTGTAGTTCATTAACTTGTTTTATTGTTTTATCTAATCCAGTGTGTTTGAATTGAAGTGTCTGGGAAACTCCATTTGGGGTGGCAAGCTATGTGCCTATTATTTCTATTAAAGGAATAACTGACTATATATAATTTGTATTGTCCAGAAGAAGGCTAGACAGTACAGGACATACATTTCCGGGAGGAAGTCTAGGACCCGGGGTGGGTTGGGTTGGGGTCACCCTGCATAACCAAGGCTGGCAAGAGCCCAGATGTGGCTGGCTGACGGCAGCACACACAGACACAGCTGGGAGTGACTTGCCTGCTGGAGAGTGTTTGTGAGCAGTCCAAACTGGAGGCAACAGCAGCAAAGCACTGTAAAGGGCACCCCAGGTTAGAAGGCAGGGGTGACACAACTACTCATTAGTCTGGATTGTACCCTGGATATGTCACTTGGCGACAGTCAAATGATAGCTTTATTATCACTGCCTTCAATGCTCTGGCCTGACTAGCAACCCAGTGTACATGGTGGATACCTCCAAAATAGCTCTCAGTCGCCTCAGAGGCATCAGGAAGAGCTTTGAAATTGTCATTGTCTTTTGGAATTTAAATAGTGAAAAGTGAAAGTGTCTTCAAACTAATTTTAAAAATTGTTCAGGATCTCAAAGATTATGCTTCCCACAACAACAAGCTCAAGGTGGTGGTTGATACAGTGCCTAACATGAGAAGCATCTTGTCTACATTTGTTCTGTATGTCATTTGAACAGCCCATATTCACTATTGAACCATCTGAATGCAGCCCCAATCAATTTTGATTTGAGCTCTTCTGCCTTGATTCCAACAACCTCTAGAGCTGTCTTTTATTCCTTCTGCTGGCCCAGTCACCAAGGCTGCTATGTCGGCAAAGAGAGCACACGTCCCAAAAATACAATGTACAATGACTTGTTCAGCTACAGACCTGTTAGTGGATTCATCAATAGGCAGAAAAATAAACCTAGCTTTCTATAGATATTTCGGGGGCACTTCCCTAAGACCTTGTCTACACTACAGAGTTTCATTATTTCTATTTAACTGGACTGCTTTGCAATGTTTATAGTCCACACCATGAAGTGCACCCATACAAGGGAGGTGTATTTAGCTGATTTGTAGTTCTGCCACATGTCCACACTAGTGCTACACAATCAGTGTAGCTGCAGTGCTTTCTGGGTATCTATTCCGGAGTTCCCAGACTAGCTCCAGGCTGAACTCTGGGAAAGTCTGAAAGGCCTCAATATATTTGTGGGAGGAGGGGTCACACTCCCACAACCCACTGGGGAAATTCTCTGCTTCCCATGAGGTATCCCATAAGTCCCCTGGAGCACAGCAACCTATTACAAAGTATTTCATGCAATCTGGAGTCCAGTCAGAATGATGAGCTTGCACTTTTGTATCAGCAGCAAAGGTTATAATTGGATCCCATAAAAGTATATCATGAGTCATGCAAGATGGCGGCAGTGAGAGGGTGAGGAGTGTTCCAATAGAGAGCCCAAGAGTGAAGCTGGAAGGGAGTCCTATCTGTATACTTTAATCTGTATACCACATGCTCCATCCACATTGATGCTAACCTTATTTAAGCTGTTACCACAATACTGTAGCATCTCCTTTGTCCACACCAGCACTAACACAATTGAGACTCAATCAAGGTTGGTTCTAGGGGGGAACAAACAAACCTAGGCTGAATAGTACACAGAGAGGTTTGCATGTAGATGAAAGTGTTACTGTTATGCTAACAGTGTGAACTGCCTTTCATTTCTTTAAGACAGTTGCAAAGTCTTAGGCCTGTCCTTTCTCTATCGTTCACTCTGTGGATATAAACATAGGTTGATTCAAGAATGAGGCCATTTATTTATTGTTTGTTGATTAAGGCCATTCTGATTGGCAAGTTACAGGGTATTTGGAAAAACTCAAAACTGAAATTGCATCTACTGACTGTACAAACCAGTGTTCAGCAAGGAAGCAAATGTATAGCTCTCCTTATATTGCAATCTAGTAACAGAAGCCACATGTAGAGAGAGTGACATTTCCTGCTTCCATGCATTGTATATCAGCAGCAGAACAATCATGTACGGGGAAGGAATCAATTCTACAGGCCTTGCAAAAGGATTGCTCTTATCAGAAAGCTTTTCATTAAGCTGTTTGGCTCTAGCAGCAACAGCCAGGTTCGTTACAGCCCTGCAACTGCAAAATATCAGAGACGCCATGGCTCTCCTAAAAGCCAAAACATGTTTTGCAAGAGCTGTAAGTAACCAGTTGCAGTTTAGTTACTACAAACCTGCTCTGGTTTGGTTGTTTAATTTAATCATCACTTGCCTTTCTGGCAAAAATAATTTCCTTTGGACTACTGAACTCTGGCCTACAACTTGGAATTATTTTTCTCCCTCTTAAAAAAATCAAACTGTTTTGCAGCAGCCATATTGGCTGATGCTAAGGAGACTTTAACAGCTGCTATTTAGCCTGCTCGAGCCTGACTAAAAAACTGAATTGTTGCTTGCCTTTCTGGCTAACATGCCTGCCTTTGCTGGTCGTTGGCCAGCTGTAGTGTTGTCAAAATCATGATTTTATCTTGTGATGCAAGAAGCTCCAACCTTCACACAAATCTCAGCCCTGCCTGGAGGAAAACCCCTCTGACTGGCTGTCTTCCCCACCTCCTGGGGAAGAGCAGCTGATAGAGCTGCTGCAGG
This sequence comes from Platysternon megacephalum, assembly GCA_003942145.1. Lineage (NCBI taxonomy): Eukaryota > Metazoa > Chordata > Testudines > Platysternidae > Platysternon > Platysternon megacephalum. The sequence continues at coordinate 4,996,554 of QXTE01000087.1, forward strand.
AAGAAAATAGCTCTTCCCCCTCCTCTTGGGAGCACAGGGAAGTTTTTGGGTGGAGGATTGGGGGGAGGGGGGGAGGGGGGAAGGGAGCATCTGACACCATTAGAGGAGGGAGGAGGAGGAAGCAGAAACAACCCAGAAGCTCAGGGTGGCTTGGCTCCCCCTCTCTCCATTGAAAAACGTGTCAGCTTCTTCCTCTTCCCATCTCCCTCTGCAACATCAGGCCTGGGAAGGTGAAGGGGGGGAAGAATAAGCCCTGGAGCTGCCTCCTGCCCACCCCCCCGGGATTCCATTGTAGCTCCCCCCTCCCCCCCCCCCAGGCCTGGTAGAGGGGGTGAAGAGCCACTGGAGATGCAGGAGAAGCACTGAGGGGGAAGGGGAAGATGTGGGACAGGAGTGGTTTGTCATTAATTGATGGGCTGGAGGATGGATAGATGCGGGGTGGGAGGACACAGAATTAATTAACATTTTGGGGAGAAGTTGGCTGCCTCCTGGTACAGAGTTTACAGTAGACCTCTCATAGCAGGGCCCAAAACCACTTTATAAATCTGGAAGAGAGGTGTGTGTGTGTGTGTGTGTGTGTGTGTGTGCGCGTGTGTGTGTGTGAGAGATTTACAGCCACCACAGACCAGATCAGAACACTAACAGACAACACACTCAGACTGAGGCATGTTCAGCAGTGCATTTTTCCTTGGTCTCATCCCATCCCCAGTGCAGTACTTTTATGAATAACATAATTTAGGTCCATTCACCTGCCTTCTGACTGCCAGACTCTCCTCAACCCCTTCTCCTTCCCTTTTCCCTGATGCAGCTCAATCCTCTTTACTCCAACTCCACGCAGGCACCGTCCCCATCTCACTGGGGCTCAGTTGCTGCTGTGCCAGGTTGAGACCACAGAAATAACTTCTGGAGAAGAATCAGGCTGTCAGTGGTTTCAGCATGGTGAGACGACTGGCCCACTGATCCGAAAAAGGACATTGAGTGAATGGTGCTGAGGGAGATCTAAGAGGTAACCAGTCATAACGGACAGTTTCAACTACCCAGGTACAAAACTGATCAAGTGTTACAATGGGAAAGTTTTAGAGAAAATTTCTTGACACTTAAATGGTTGCTTCTTGGAACAGTTAGTCCTACAAGCTCACAGGAAGAGAGGATATCCTTAATTTAGTCCTGAGTAACCCACAGGAGTTGATTGAAGAAGAAACAATAGTTAGGCCCCTAAGTAACAGTGATCACAATATAATTAAGGTCAATATCTTCAGAGGAGGGATCGTATAAAAAAATTGCATTGACACACTAAGCATTAGAAAGGGGGATTCCTGCCCACCTGCCCTCTCCATGAAAAGGAAGCTAGAAAAAAAACCCTGGAAGTCAAAGTCACCACAGAGGTTACTTAAGCAACCCTAATACAGTCACAAAAGTATGCAACCCCCTAAACAAACAAGGAAGCAAGAAGGGAACCAAAATGGCTAAAAGGCAAGGTTCAAGAGGCCATTCAAGCCAAACAGGTATTATTTGTATTGTGGTAGCACCTAAGAGCCCCAGTCACTGATCAGGACCCCACAATGTTAGGCAATGTACTAAACATGCAACAAAAAGATGGCTCCTACCCCAATGTGCTCACAATCTAAGTAATCTTTAAGAAGATGGCATCTAACCCTAGTGAAGCCAATAAACTACAGAAGGCAATATGTACATTGAGGTTAGGGTGGCTATGATGAGATTGGGTCAGCAAATAGCAAAGATATATATAAAAACAAAAGTGTTTTCTGTAGATCAGAAGCAGGAAACTTGTGAGAAAATAATCAGGTCTACTAGACTACTAGTAAGTAAATGGCACAATTAAGGAAAATAAGGACATTGCTGAAAAGCTAAATGCATCAGTCTTCACTATCAAGGATGTAAAAGAGATACCTCCCCCAGATCTATTATTTTCCAGTTATTAAGGTTAGGCACTATCAGACATTAAGGTATCAAGAGAGGAGATGCTGAGACAAACTGATAAAAAAAAAACAAGTCATGAGGACCAGATGGTCTACACCAGGGGTCGGCAACCTTTCAGAAGTGCTGTGCCGAGTCTTCATTTATTCGCTCTCATTTAAGGTTTCGCGTGCCAGTAATACATTAACATTTTTAGAAGGTCTCTTTCTATAAGTCTATAATATAGAACTAAACTATTGTTGTATGTAAAGTAAATAAGGTTTTTAAAATGTTTAAGCAGCTTATTTAAAATTAAATTAAAATGCAGAGCCCCCGGACCGGTGGTCAGGACCAGAGCAATGTGAGTGCCACTGAAAATCAGCTCGCGTGCCGCCTTCGGCACCCATGCCATAGGTTGCCTACCCCTGGTCTACACCCAAGGATTCTGAAGGAACTAGTAAAGGAACCAGCTGCAAACAAAAACAGGCAATCTCATTAAAATCAGCTATTCTATCAAAGGATTGGAAGATAGCAAATATTATCTTTTTTAAAAGGCACTACTACAGAAGAGCAAGCCTCATTTCAGTACCAGATAAATTTATTGAGAAATCTATTGCAATTCTATGTCAACAAGATAGTGGATAAAGGAAAACCAGTTGACATAATTTATTTTAACTTTTTAAAAGTTTTGGTTGAAGTCCCTCACCAGAGGCGACTGGAGAAAATAAAGCAGTCATGGGGTGAGCATTAAAGTATATCACCACCGATTACAGACAGGCCAAGACAGAAAACAAAGAGTAGGAATAAGTGGTCAATTTGCAATATGGCAAAAGGTTAACAGCAGTTAGCCTCATGCCACAAGGTTCCATACTGTTTAATATATTTATTAATTATCTGGGAAAGCAGGTGAACAGTGAGGTGGCAAACAGTGCAGATGACAAAATTATTTAGGTTAGTTAAAACCATAGAAGAGAGGAACTTCAGAAGGATCAATCAAAGCTAGGTAAATTGGCGACACAAGGTCAGATTAAATTCAGTGCTGATAAATACAAGGTAATGCATGTTTGTAGGAAAACTTTGAACTACTCATACAACTTACAAGATTCTAAATTAATTGTACTAACTCAGGAAAGATCTGGACAACACTGTAGACATGGGATGGGCAAACTTTTTGGCATGAGGGCCACATCTGGGTATTGAAATTGTATGGCGGGCCATGAATGCTCACGAAATTGGGGGTTGGGGTGCGGGAGGGGATGAAGGCTCCAGCTGGGGGTGCGGGCTCAGGGATGGGGCCAGAAATGAGTTCAGGGTGTGGGAGGAGGCTCCGGGCTGGGGCAGAGGGTTGGGGTGCAGGGGTGGGAGGGTGAGGGCTCCGGCTGGGGATGCGGGCTCTGGGATGGGGCTGGGGATGAGGGGTTGGGGGTGCAGGAAAGTGCTCTGGGCTGGGACCGAGGAGTTCGGAGGGCAGGAGGGGGATCAGGGCTGGGGCAGGGGATTGGGGCGCTGGAGGGGATCAGAGGTGCAGGCTCTGGACAGGTGGCTCTGTGCGCTGCCCTGTCTGCAGGCGCCACCCCTGCAGCTCCCATTGGCTGTGGTTCCCAGCCAATGGTAGCTGCGGGGATGTCAGTTGGGGTGGGGGCAGCGTGCAGAGCCCCCTGGCTGCCCCTACGCATAGAAGCCAGAGGGGGGATATGCCGCTGCTTCCGGGAGCCCCAGCACATGCGAAGCAGGGCAAGCCCCTGACCCCGCTCCCCGGTGGGAGCTTGAGGACCAGATTAAAATGTCTGAAGGGCTGGATGGGGCCCCTGGGCAGTAGTTTGCCCACCCCTGCTGTAGACAGCTCAATGAAAAAAGCGTCTGCTTGATGTGCAGAGGCAGTCAGAAAAGTAAACAAAAATGCTAGGATGCATAATAAATTGAATGGAAAATGAAAATGAGGACGTAATGACATTAAGAAAGTCAATAATATGCCCTCACCTCTCACCTGGAATACTATGTTCAGTTCTGGTAAAAAAAGGATACAGAAGAGAGAGAGGGGGTTCAGAGACCGGGGATGAAGAGGCACAGAAAAACTTCCATAAGAAGAAGGACAGAAAAGACTAGCACTGTTTAGAAGAGACAGGTGAGAAGGGGCATGAAGGAAATATCAAGACAATGAAGGTATAAAGTCAATCAGGCAGTTCTTTGTATACGCTCTCATAATACAACAAGAAGAGGACAGTCAATGAAGTTGAAAGGTAAACTTAAAATTGACAGAAGAACTGCTCTCCCCATGCATACTTTATTTTTGGCGCAGTCCCCAACATTCTCATTTCTTCATTGCTTGTCCTGCACAAACTCTATTAAATACCCATCAGTCTGTGAAGACTTCATAAAGCACACCTCACTATACCAATCCATAAGGCCAATATTTGTGCCTTTTTTTGGGTAACAAATTTTTTATTGGTCAGTTTATGCCCTGGTTTAATAGTATTTAGCTGTATGTAAGTTCAGAAGTTTTAAAATCAGGTGATTTTAAAGTAGAGCGGACTAGAGAATCCACAGTGAGTCATTTTTAAGTGTCACTTTTAGCAACCATCACTTAAACATTCAAACTTCCCATAAGAATTCCAGTGTGCTCTGATAATGATCACAAACATACTTTTCCTGTGCAAAGTTAAGAAAGTGAATACAGGGCTTATAAAGGATCCCTTATGTCAATCTCAATTACAGAGCTGCTACTGAATAGCTCTATATCAATAACTTAGACTACTTTTCTTCATACTATCGCAAAAGAAAAGTTATGTACCATTCTACAGTGACTCAATTTTTACAAACAAAAACACAATCATACCTCTCCAACATTTTGAGGGGCAGCACTTACTTCGGTCCTGTTGTACATTACATTCCACACAAATCTTGTGTCCCATCACTTACTTTCAAAAGTTGCTTACAACAAAAATAATCATGACGCTGATGTTATTGAAAGTCATTTACATTAAAGGGATAAATCCCACAGTACTTTCAGTTTCTTGCATTCATATATTTGTGTCCTCCTCACTTTGGTTCCTGGTCACACATTGTCTCCTGTATGTGGGCCTTGGAAGGCTGAGAAATATGCACAAAATTACTAGATAAGTGACTTAGTCCAAAGCTGGAGCTAGAACACTGTTCCTTTAGTGCCAAAAACACAGACTTCTACCATTTGAGAATAAGGGAAAAATCTCTGTTACACTGATGAATAGGAGAACTATTACTGCTCTCTCCAAAAGTGTAAGAGCACACATACACACTATGGCCCCAGTCCTGCAACTGGATCCTCAAGGGCAGATCCATGCACCCGTGTTGAATGCCACTGACTTCAGTGAGACTCCATGCACGTGGAAGCGTCCCCCTATGCAGTTCAAACTGCAAGAACAATTACAATTAAATATAATTTGAGTATGTTTGCTTAATTATAATCTATTTTCTTCAACTATAGGTGGGACATAAGTTTTCAATATAATTTAAGTATGTGGAAAGTATGACAGAGTAGTAACAAGCTGTTTTTTTGCTAGAGAATCACAAAGTGTTGGACAAGTCAAAATTTGAGATCAGGTTTCAGAAAAGCCTTCAGAGTAAACCTGGTAATTTTTGATCTAACCCAATTTTGCTAACAAAAATTCTAGGGGAGCTAATACAAAGCTAACAGAACCTGGTTGCAACCTTAACCATGGAAAGTTGATCCTCTATATAGTACATTACATATGTTTATGAGTATGAGAGAGCATAAGAGAACTGTTTGGGGGAGGGCAGGAAGGGGGAACACAGAAAATGAGCGTTACCAAAATACCTTGAGAGTAGTTCTTGGAAATGTGCAGTCTGCAAATTTGTATCAGACTTCATTTCCTGTGAAGTGCACACTGACTTTTTCATCTCTCCACCAAAGGAAAGGAAAATGAACACACTTTAAAGGGGCTGCTGTGCACTCTCCAAAGACAACACAGCAAATGTTGCCATTAAATGAAATGCAAGCAAATTTTGCCATTAAATAACACACACAAAAATTGACATCTTTTGCTCATTTAAGCTAGTTTACAAGAACTGAACTATTATGATTCTGATACAGAACAACTGGATATAACCTAAGATTCAAAGTAGTATTGATTATACCTTCTTAAACCTTTCCCTTCTGGAGACTTGGGTTCAAATCCTGAGTTTGGTCATGGAGGTAAATGAGTTTGAAAGGTCTCATCTTGGTCATTTTTGGACACTTATTCACAATACAAAATAAATAGGGACCAGTTGTGCCAGACATCTTTGCTTTAAGAAAGGTCCAAAACTGAATTAATAGATGGGTCTGATCAGAAATAAGGCAGAATCATACAAATGTAGGGCTGAAGGGAGCTCGAGAGATAATCTAGTCCAGCCCCCACGCCAAGGCTGGGGCAAGTAAACCGTCCTATACCATCCCTGACAGCTGTTTGTCTAATCTGTGCTTAAATACCTCCAATGACAGGGATTCCACATCCTCCCTTGGTTCCAGTTCTAACAATAAGGATAGTTAAGCAAGTTTTTCCTAACATCTAACCTAAATTTATTTTGTTGCAAATGAAGCAGATTACTTCTTATCCTACCTTTCATGGACATGAAGAACAATTGACCACCATCCTCGACAACACTCTGCAACCACGTTAAGGGCTGTCATCAGGTCCCCCCGGGGTCTTCTTTCTCAAGACCAAACATGCTGACTTTTTTTTAATCTTTCCTCATAGGTCAGGTTTTCTAAACCTTTTATCATTTTTGTTGCTCTCCTCTTGACTCTTTCCAGTTTGTCCACATCTTTCTTAAAGGATTGTGACCAAAACTGGACACACACTCCACCTGTGACTTCATCGGTGCTGAATAGAGCAGAACAATTACCACCCGTATTTTACATATGACACTCCTGTTAATACACCCCAGAATCATATTAGCCTTTTTTGCACCTGCATCACATTGTGGATCATGTTCAATTTGTGATCCACTATAACCCCTAGTCCTTTGCAGCAGTACTACCATCTAGCCAGTTATTCCCCATTTTGTAGTTGTGTATTTTATTTTTTCTGTCTAAGTGTGGTACCTTCAACTTGTTCCACTTGTTAATTTCAGACCAATTCTCTAATTCAGCAGTTCTCAAACTATGAGTTGGGACCCCAAAGTGGGTCGGGTCCCTGTTTTAATGGGGTCACCAAGGCTGGCTTAGACTTGCTGGGGTTTGGGGCTAAAGCCTGAGCTCCACCGTGTGGGCTCAGGTTACAGGCCTCCCGCCCGGGGCTGAAGCCCTTGGGATTTGGATTTGGCCCTCACCGCCAGGCTTTGGTCCTCCTTCCTGGAGTCATGTACTAATTTTTGTTGTCAGAAGAGGCTTGTGGTGCAATGAAGTTTGATAACCCCTGCTCTAATTTGTCACGGTCATTTTGAATTCTAATCTGTCCTCAAAAGTGCTTGGTGTCATCTGCAAATTTTATAAGCATACTTTCCATTCCATTATCCAAGTCATTAATGAAAACATTGAAAAGTACCAGACCCAAGACTGACTCCTGTGGGACCACACTAGATATGCCCTCCCAGTTCAACCGTGAACACTGATAACTACTATTTGAGTAGGGTCTTTCAACCATTTGTGTACCCATCTTATAGTACTTTCATCTAGACCACATTCTCATAAGCAAACTAGGGCAATATCATGTGGGACTGTGTCAAAAGCCTTACTAAAATCAAGATGCATCATGTCTACTGCTTCTTCCCTATCCACTAGGCCAGTAACCCCATCAAAGGAGGAAATGAGGTTGGTTTGGCATGATTTGTTCTTGACTATTGGCTATTATTTATCACCCTACTATCTTCTAAGGCTCAGATTTTTTAAGACATTTAGGCATTGCAAAACCTATCTGATTTAGGAGCCTAAATATCATTTTAAAAGGGACTTTTAAAGGCACTTAGGGGGGCTTAAATCCCATTGACAGTTGAAATCCTTTTTGAAAATTAGATTTAGGCTCCTAAATCAGTTAGGCGTTGCAATGCTAATAATAATATATGGAGATATACCTATCTCATAGAGCTGGAAGGGACCCTGAAGGGTCATTGAGTCCAGCCCCCTTGCCTTCAATAGCAGGACCAATTTTTGCCCCAGATCCCTAAGTGGCCCCCTCAAGGATTGAACTCACAACCCTGGGTTTAGCAGGCCAATGCTCAAACCACTGAGCTACAACAATGTCTAAATACCTTTAAAAATCTGGGCCTCGGTGCTTATGAGTTGATTGGTTAATCATTTGTTCCATTATATTTCCAGGTATCAAAGTTAGGCTGACTGGTCTATAATTCCTTAGGTCCTCTTAGTTCCCTTTTTTAAAGATCGGTACTATGTTTGCCCTTTTCTCTCCTCTGGGACCTCCCCTGTCCTCCATGAATTCTCAAAGATAATTGCTAATGGTTCTGAGATTGCTTCAGTGAGGTCCTTAAGTACCCTAGCATGAATTTCATCAGGCCCTGCTGACTTGAATACATCTAACTTATCTAAATATTCTTTAACCTGTTCTTTTCCTATTCTGGCTTGTGTTCCTTCCCCCTTGTTAATATTAATTGTGCTAAGCATCTGGTCACAATTAACCTTTTTAGTGAAAACTGAAGCAAAATAGGAATTAAATACCTCAGTCTTCTTGATGTCATGAGTTATTAGCTCTTCTTCCCTGCTAACTAGTGGACTTAGGACAGGTCTACACTACAAACTTGCATCGACGCAGCTGCTGTAGCACTCCTGGTGAAGACACTTTAAGCCGACAGGAGAGAGCTCTCCCGTTGGATTAATAAATCCACCTCCGTGAAAGGCGGTAGCTTCTCCCACTGACACACGCTGTCTACATGGGAGGGTTAAGGTCAGTATACCTATCGTTCAGGGGTGTGGATTTTTCACATCCCTGAGCAACATAGTTATATTGAAGTGTGTAGTGTAGACCTGGCCTTAACCTTTCCTTTGTCTTTCTTTCACTCCTAATGTATTTGTAGACTCTCTTCTGAATGTCCTTTATGTCCCTTGATAGGTGTAACTCGGTTTGTTCCTTAGGTCTGGTCTACACTACAGGGTTAGGTCGACATAAGTTGCCTTGCATCAACCTAGCTGTGGAAATGTCTTCACATAAATTTGGCTCCCACCGACATAATCACCTCTCTACACTGATTTAGTAACACCATCTTCCCAAGTGGCGTAGAGTCATGGTAGATGTAATTAGGTCGATGCTGTGTCAGTGTAGACACTGCGCTGCTTACATCAACTGTTACTGGCTTTCAGGAGCTATCCCACAATGCCCCACACTGACAATACAATCAACACAAGCCCTCCTGGTGAGGACACACACCACTGACAGAAGGAGCCAAGCGTGCACATACACAAGCAATTTAATAACTGTGGTGGGTGTATGCTGATGTAAGTTAAATCGACATAATTTTGTAGTGTAGACATGGCCTTAGTCTTTCCGATTTTGTTTCAACATGCTTGTGCTATTCTTTTGAACTCATCCGTAGCAATCTGTCCATGTTTCTACTTTTTGTAGGATACATTTTTGATTTCCAGGCAATTAAAGAGTTCCTGATGGAACTATATTGGCTTCTTACTATTCTTCCTGTCTTTCCTTTGCATTGAGATAATTTGCTGTAGTGCCTTTAATATTGTCTCCTTGAGACACTGCCAATTCTCCTTTACTCCTTAATAGTAGTAGCAATAGTAGGGATGCTGCATGTCAGCAGTGATGTACATGGGCAGATTGGTAGTAGGAACCAATATTCTAGCTTTAACTTATGCCTTTAGTCACATGCATTCATGTATCAAATGAATATATAATTTCAGTATGGTCTTGTAAGTAAATATTCATTTATAAAAATACTTCTTATACAGCAGAAGTGTCTAACATCTGATATTTATGTGGCCCGCATGACATATTCAGATTCCACACAATCTAAGCTTTCATTTAAAAAAATACATTTCCAGCCCTCATGGTTTACAAACACTAACCAAGTGTAACTGAAGCAAAGCTGTCTGTCTGCAGAGCTCCGGAAATAATGGTTGACAAAATGTGACCTCCTTAATTAATCGAACTGAGGTGATGATCTTGGAGTCAAATGATTACATTTAATATCAGCAATATCTATTTTATTGCTAACCAAGATGAGATGGGAATGAGTGAGAGAAAAGAATGGATGAGAGAGGGAGTGTGTGGTAGTGGGGGGAACTGGGAGTTACTGGTGGGAAAGAAATGCAGATAGAAGAAAGGTGGAGACACACAGAGAAAGAAAAATGGAAAAGGAGAGAAACATAGGGCAGAAATAGTGGCATAAAGGTGGGAATATTTTCTGTGCGTAATACTGCAGCCACATTCAGTATCAATGAGATAACTAACATTTCAGTTACAAGCTATATTCTACCTTAGATCTTTGTGCAAATATCCAATTGACACCTGCAAGAAATTCCCAGTGGATTAAGGATGGTACATACTCCTACATGTAGGCTCCAATCCATAATTTAGAAATAGAATTTGGCCCTCTCCAAAAATGAGTTTGACAACTCTGTTACAGAAGCAGAGATATGTACATTTGGAGGTTTGCATGAGATCAACTTTTTTTTTGGTGAGACAGAGGCGCGGTTGTTCTTTCATGTCTGCTTTTCAAGACACAAAGGTTCAATAGTTGTGACGTAGGCTTCTGTACCTTGGGAGAAGGCTGCAGTTTATGCATTGCTTTTAGTACAGCCTAAAATTACTCCTGGGGGAATTCTGCACCACTGCATGTGTGCAGAATTCATGTCCCCTGCAGATTTCTTTGCTTCCCAGCAGAAAAATGACTTTCTGACAGGGAAGCTGCAAGAGCAGTCACACACTACTCCCTAGCAGCGCAGGTACATCACTTCAGGCACCTGGAGCAGCCGGTGGAGAGGTAAATCACCACGGGGCTGGGGACACCCCAGCCAATGGCTCCTACCCTGAGCTGGGATCAACTGCTAGTCCCGGCTGGGCCGGAGGCAGGAGAGGATGGGACTTCTTCTGCCCCTTCAAGGAATAGCTGGGGCTGTGTCAGACTCACTCCCAGAAACCTCCCCCAGGAAGTTCAGCATCCTCCCGTGCTTCCTGCCCCCATCGCTCCTCAGCTGTGGGGCAAGGGGTCACTGTATGAGGAGCTGCTCCCCCATTCATCCAACCCTCGTGCATCTGGACCTCCCATACTCAGACACCCCCGCTAAGCCTCACCCCGTACACCCAGAAAACCCCTAACCCTCCATACCCAAATCCCACCCCACTGAACCTCAACTCCTGCATCTGGAGCCCCCCTGCACTCAGCCCCCTGCCTCTGGACCCCCACCCCTGCACCCAGACCACCCCCCACTGAGCTCCCTGCACTCAAACCCCCACCCTGATGCCCCACCCTCTGCACCACCCTGAATCCCCACATCCAGACCCCCACACCACTGACTCCCAACTAGCTGCACCCAGTCCCCCACCCCCATCAAGCCCCACTCCCCCAGAACCCAGACCCCCCCACTGACACCCCCATGCCCAGACCCCTCTGCTGAGCCCCAACCACCTTCACCTGGAAGCCTCTGCAGAGTCCCATTGCCCCTGCACCTGGAACCCCCAAAACGAGCCTCTGTGCATCCAGATCCCCCCACACCTACACCCCCCACCGAGCTGCCTGCAGCCAGATTTTCCCACACAGAATCCTCTCACCCCACACCCTGAGCTCCTCCACACTTGGATCCTGCCTGGTTGAGCCTGCCTGCCCCACACCTGGTGCACCTGGCGCAGAGGGGCAGGGTCCCAGGGTGTTTCTGGGGCAGGTCCAGGCCTTGTGTCAGGGTCAGGTGCAGCCTCACTCGGATGTCCCAAGGCTGGGGGGGGGGGAGGGGCGAAAGGGGGGCTCAGAGTGATCTCCCACCTTCGTGCAGCCAGTGGCCTATGCTCCCCACTGCCATGCTGAAGCCTCTACATTTATTTATTCACATATAAAACTTGCAGAATTTTAAAATATTGTGCGCAGAACTTTTAGACGCAGACTTTTTAATTTTTTTGTGCAGAATGCCCTCATGAGTATTACATGAAAGATTGCATACATATTCAAATCAACAATATTTAAGGTCAGTTATGGATGAGCCAGGTTATTTAATCATATCACTAGCACAGTGACAAGCAGTATAAAAATGAATCTGTGCCTATTGATCTGGAGAAGGCCAAAACAATACTTAAAAATCATTCCTGAAGCCAAATATCCAATTGATGAAGACAATTAACAAAAACAGAAATGCTTATAAACACAGTTTGGCTTCATCCACAATGGCTAGCCAAATCTTATTAGAACTTAGTTCAACCCAGACCAAGTTTATACTTTAATGTTTGCCCCACAAAACATTTAACACACATGCTTAACTTTAAACATACACGTCTACCACGATATAACACGACCCGATATAACACGAATTCGGATATAACGCAGTAAAACAGTGCTCCGGGGGGGGGCGGGGCTGCGCACTCCGGTGGATCAAAGCAAGTTCGATATAATGCGGTTTCACCTATAATGCGGTAAGATTTTTTGGCTCCCGAGGACAGTGTTATATCGAGGTAGAGGTGTACATATAGTCCCTTTGACCTCAAAAAGATTAAACATGCTTAAAGCATGCGTGCTAAGTGTTTGCAGGATCCAGGCTACAGCCAGGATTGTTTTGGTAATGTAGACAGGACTGTGTCCTCTCTTCTGACAGACTGGCATTAAAGGGGAAGTGTCAGAAAACTGTAGTTATATTTGATCTCATCACATCCCAGGAGCTAAACAGGGTTGGACATAGTCAATATGTGATTGGATTTTCCTTTAAATTCACCAGAGTGCTGCAAGGAGTGAAACTGGCAATGCAATAAATTATGCTGTTCCCTTTAAATTAGTAATGAACTAATACTCCCAGAATGGTAGCGGCTGAATTGGCAACCATAAAAATTCAAAAATCACAAGTCAAACACCCTCCAAAAATCATGAGACTGGCTTTTAAATCATGAGTTTTTATTTATAAAAAATAATAAATGTTGGATTCTTTTCATTTGCCTTCAGGGTGCATCCAGGTTCCGTTTTCAAGCTTTTCTTTGAACCAGAGCTTTTTTATTTATGTATTTATTTTTAGATAAAAGCTCAGATTCTCAAGTCTGAGTTCTTGGAAGCATTTGATTAAGTAAAAAATAAATATAGTGAAATTCACAATAAAAGTGCAAGGAGGGTGACTAGAGTAAGGAACCCAATATTGCTTACAAGTGCCATTTTTCATATAAACTACAGAAACAAGGTATTGGTTATGACACCTTTTTGCAAGTGTAGGGATGTCATCATCAGCCATGGTGTTCTAAGCAAATTCCAATTTAAAATTACAATGCCTTTATATAGGAAGAATTTCCAGTTGGCAAATTATTCAAGTCCTACAACATTGTGTATTGTTATATTACACTTACCATTCCAGAGGTGAATGCACCTCTGTGCCAACAAAAATGATCCTGCTATTTAAAATTTGTAAAGTCGGTAAAATATTTTATATTCTTTGGATGAAAGAAGCCAATTCTCAATATTTTATTTCTGAGTCTTCTGATATTTGATATTTTTCTTATAGCCACAGCTCCTGCATTTGAATGATTATCTCAGTTTTCTTTTTTCTTAATTAAATTTCTAGCCCTTGTGGTTCTGGAGGAAAGCTTGAAAATGTGACCTGAGTGAGCCCAAAATACTCAAAAAGCAGAAAGCAAAGAAGAAGAACCCAAGATTTATTATTGTTTGAAAAATCTCATTTTTCTTAGAGGTCTGACTCATGAGTTTTTGAATGCTTGGTGTTGGCAATGCTGTTATACCAATTATTCAGGTCCTCTACCAAACCCACACCAAAGAACACGCATTAATTGAAGCATTTTCTAATTTTCAAATCTAGTTCCAATCCACAAATTCACACCAATTTTAAATATCTTTAGTTTAGAATAAAATCAACCGCTACTTTACTGAGAAACAAAAAATAAACCAAACCAAAATCAGTAGCCACCTATAGTAGCAGTAACAGTAGAAGCACCTACCACCTGTGTTCTAGCCATGTAGCAACAAACAAGAGGACTCTCCAAGTGAGCTAACAAAACTGACAGCTAGAATTTGGGACAGATCAAGTGGTGACATAAGATCATAAAACAGCTTTTAAGAGGCTGCCTTTATCTTCCTCTTTCTTAATTTTTTTTTTTTTTAAGAAAATTCAGTGCTGGTTAAAGATGACAGATTGGTTTCTTGTGTCTCCACCTGCGCTGGTACCTTCAGACCAAAGCTGCAGCATCAGGATGGTTGAGTGGCTGTAGCTGGCATTGCCAGTGCCTGTGCTAACTTGCTCTCCAGGACTGGCCATCTAACAACTAGCGCTAAATTGTTTCAGCAGAGAAGCTGGGGGGAAGCCCATTTTGTGGCATCCATCTTTTGCCAGGTTGGCGACCTCAGTGACTCAAGCCTGTTTGAATCAGGAAGGGATAACAGCAGAGAGCAAATCTTTCCCGGGGAAGGGGGGGGTGGGGGGATCCTTCCACTTTCCAGGTTGCCGCAGTCCAGATGGACTCAAAGGAGCGAACCTCTGATGACTAGCCCCGGATGCTGATCCGGCCGCGGAGGCTAGGACCTGCCAGCGATCTACGCTCTTTGTGGCTAGCTACTTCGGACACCGTCCGCTGCAGCGCGGGGCTCTGCTCCTAGATGGATTTGCAGGCTGGAGAAGGAGTTTTGTTTGCTGGGGGATCAAGGCAGGAAGCGGCTGCTAACTGGCTTTAACTTTAGGACAATCGGTGCAAGTTTCCAGGCGGAGAAGCAGCACTGTCCCGTCCCCTGGAGTTCAGACAGGAGTTTGGCTCGCCACCCCAAGGAGCCGGGTTTCATCCACAATCTCCCGCTAACTCAGTGAAGCGCCCACTCCCCAAAACCTCCTCCCCTCTCCCCCCCCCCCGAAGAGAACCCCCCTTCGAGCCACTTGAAAGTAACAAAGGAGGCTTTGCGTTACTTACTGGAGGCGGGGGCCAGCCCGTGCACTTGGGCCAGGGATGCACGCCAAATCCTCCTGCTGGCTCGCCCGTGCCGCGGGCCGGGAGGAGGGATGGGGCTAGGGCACTTCGGGTTTGCAAACAAGGGAAGAAGATGCTCTCTCCAGGACAAGAGGCGGAGGGGGTCCGGCCCTCTCTCCCGCCCCCGTTTCCTAAGTAGGTCCCAAATAGTTGCCCAGGTGCAAAAGTGCGGCTGGAAACCCCCCCAAGGAGCACCTCAGAGCCGAGCCCGCTAGCAAAGTTGCTCTGAGCGCAGAGGGGAGAGAGCGAGGAACGCGGGGCTGAGTCACTGGAAGGCGGCGGCGGCAGCTGCTTGGCGCGTCCCGCCTGCTGGGGGGGTGGGGGGGCAGAGCGAGACTCCCAACAGCTGCAGCAGCAGCCTCCCTGGGCTGCCGGCCGGCGCGCGCCAGCCTCCCCCGCACGCGCGCCTGCCTCGGGTACCGGCAGCTGGGGCGCGCGCCTGCAGCGCCTGGCTGGCTGCGCGCCGCTCGCAGCCCTTCGCTTTCGTTGGTTCCAAGGAGGCCGCGCGCACTAAGGGACCGCCGGCAAGTGCCAGCCCCGCTCACAAACGAAAAAGCCCCCCTGCGCTGGGGAGAGGGGAACCCCTTTCCGCTCTCCTGCCCGCCCGCGCCAAGCAGCACGGCCGCAGCGGGGGAAAGGCAGGAGCCAGGGGGAGGCTGCGGGGTGACTGACCCCTGCCCTTCCCGCTCAGTGGGGTGAGCCAGGCTCGCTGCACAGGCCAAGCCCTGGACAGACGCTGGCCCCGCTGCTAGGATCGCAGACAGTAATTCCCCCTCCAAGACTCCTAGGAGGGGGCCAAAATAGATGCCACCTGCGGTGGCCGGAAACCCGGCACCATCCAGCCATCCTCCTTTCACCGAGACCCAGCTATCCTACACCATTTAACCGCGGGGCAATTAGTGGGTCCCTTGTGGTTGCAGGCAGTGGGGGCTCAGGAGCACACAGACAGAGGGAATGGTGACCCCTGACCTCCTCATGCTTGGTAGCCTGGCATCCTGATCCCCGGCCTGCTCTACACCCAAAACTTGGGCCACCCTACGCCATTGCTCAGGGCTGTGGAACATTTCACACTCTCTGCACCGTAGTTAGGTCGACCCAACCCCCACTGTAGATGCAGCCAGGTCGATGGAAGAATTATTCCGTCAGGGCCTGTCGAGGGGGTGGATTTAGTACAGCGATGAGAAAACCGCATCTGTCGCTGTAGTAAGCATCTACACTGCGGCGCTACAGCTGTGCCAGTGTATTGCTTTTAGTGTAGACATACCCCAACTCAACAAAGGACACACTCTGTCCTCTATCTCAACAGTGTCCATGCAGAGGATCCTGTGCTGTGATACAGATGTATGATTTTGAATATAACACTGTGGGGTAGTGCCAATAAACTTTGCCCTCTATTTTGCATAGTTATTTCAGTTAAATATCAGTGGCCCCCTACATAGTGAGGTGCTGTTATATCAGCTCTACTTGAGCATTGGCCTGCTAAACCCAGGGTTATGAGTTCAATCCTTGAGGTGGCCATTTAGGGATCTGGGGATTGGTCCTGCTTTGAGCAGGGGGTTGGACTAGATGACCTCCTGAGATCCCTTCCAACCCTGATATTCTATGATTCCATGATACTTGTCACCTTTCCAAAAAGAAAATGAGGGCAAACTATACCAGGCACAATGGCGGGTTTGGGGAGAGGCTGTTCTTTCATCATCACCATCATGGCAAATCCTAGAGGGAGGTGGCCTCCTTTTGTGCCCTGTGCCATCCCCTTTCCCCCATTGGTCTCTAGCTATGTCCTTAAGGTGGTCTGGATGGCTATTCAGTTTATGTCCATCACTGGCAATCTTATTGCACACCTGAACATCTGGTGTCCACATGAGTCAGTCTCCTGCATGTTGGTGGCAAATATAGGATTGGAACCTGGAACGTTTGAGTGTTGTCCTAAAGAGCTAACGCTGTTCTCATCAACTGATTGAAAAGCCTGAACATTGAGACCTTTGCTTTATCTGAAGTGCAATGGCCGGGAAGCAGTGAAAAGACAATTGAGGCCTGTACATTCTTGTTCTTGGGCTTCCCTAATGGATTGCTCCAGCAAGGGGTGGCCATTGTACTTTCACCCATGGGCATTGTAGGATTGGTGGGTGATTAATGAGCAACTTATCAATGCCCAATTCTGTACCGGCCATGGCCATCTTACCATGATCACAGTGCATGGTACCACCAACACCAAGGCCAATGATCAATGATGCAGCTGCAGTTAATTTTTACTAGCAACTGCAGTCAGTCCTTAATGAAACTCTGAGAGGATCATGATCCTGGGCGACTTTAATGCATGAGTAGGAAAGGATAATGACACCTGGGCATGGACACTCAGGAAGTTTGATATCAGGCAGAAGAACAGGAACAGACAGCAATTGCTCGAATTTGCAGCTGCCAGTTTAATGGTGATTGCTGATTTGCTCTTCTGCCATCCAAAGATTCACAAGCAGACCTTGTACAGCTCCTGTGGTTTCACTCTTTCTTCTCTGGGTTTCTCCAAATTCAGCTCTTCCTTTGGCCAGTCACTGTGGTGTCCTATGATTACATTGCACTAACAATTTGCTCTTGGTCTGAAGTGAGGTCATTGGCAGAGATGTGTGGAATCTAAGACCATTATAAGAGTGGGTGCTGCAGGTAACAGTTACAGTGCACTGACAGAGCAAGCCCCCCAAAAAAGTTTGGGTTTTTTTCCCCTGGGGAGAAACAAACACTAAAAAGAGTGGGGGGGAAATCCAGAGAAAACCCACAAATATTTTATAACATTAAACATAAACAGCATACCATGTGATTCATTTCATAAATGTATATTCCTAAAAAATAAAAAGGCACATGTTATTTCTGTCTCAGCAAGGTTGAAATAGTGTGCTGAACACCAGCTATTAGAAGTTCAAGATGACTGCACCTTAAGAAGTTCTCATCTTTTTCATGTGATTTTTATTTGTCTGTGCAAATAGGAGAGACTTGCTTGTCATAGTTTTCTCTGCATTCTTGGATGGCATCTTCAGAAAGTTGGGCACAGTATTCTGTGCTTTCCAAATGCAAAATTGAAGAGTGGTCAAGAGGAGAGTTTTTCCTCTGTGGATAGTTGTAGCCTTTACTGGGTGATTTCTCAGATTATACTAGCCACCCTGCATTAACGTTAATGTTGATTCTTCTAATTCTTCCTTTAAATTTTCCTCTGTTTCTTTACTTGCAACATCTAGCAGTGAATCTCACTTTCTTACCACTACTGCAGCTCGCTCATTCTAGCGCTGCGCTCACCACCACATAAAAGCTGCATCTGGGACACCCTGCAGCAGCCTACCTCGTAAGCAATACAGGCCCATCAGACATATCACATCTGTGTTCTGACTCCATTTGCTCCACACATTTTGAAAAACTGGCCATAATCTACAAGGACCATAATGTGTTGGGGTCTGGGTACCTCAGAGATTACCTCATTATATGCTCTCCAGTGGGATGCTACAGCTGGAGGGACCCAGAATAAGACTCTCAGGTGTAGGGGACAGAGCATTCTTAGCACTAGATCCACTGTTATGGAACCCCTTTCTTGTCACAGGAGAGTTGACTGAGACCAAGCCTGACTGTCCAGACTGAAATGTAAGATTCACTTTTAAAGTATTCCCCAAGTAATAATTTACTTAAAAAAAAGAAAAAGAAAAAGAGGGACACTAACCAAACAACACTCCCTGAAACCAGGAGACCATGTTCGAGACTTGTGCTTTTTACAGAACTCTTTTCAGTGCTTAGGTACCAAGGTGAAAGGCACCTTGGAAATAAAATAGATAAGCAGACAGGCCCTTGTCACCGCCATGTGTGACCCCTTTTAACTCCAGCCCAACACTGCACCTCTGGAGAACGCACATGCATCCTGAGAGTAAGGTATTCTGGGATGTTCAGGGTAGCGATGAAAAGCTGCTAATGCAAAAGGGTTAGTTGTTCAACAAAAACTGGGCCTGCATCATAATTTATTTTCAATAATAAAATAGCTTCTCCAAGACACCAGACCAAGAACATACCATTCCATTGCATGCTGCAGGTTTGGGGGATTAATTCCCACTATCCCTGAAACATTCTAAAATACAATACAAGAAAAATATATCCTCCCTAGGAGAATCCTTAGGTCTTAGGTCCAAAGGGTTTTATCTGAAATCAGACTGCTGATTGCAATAGCTCTAAATGCACTGTGTTTTTGGATGAGCAAAGTGAGGTCCTATATTCAAGTTGCACAGAGACCTGGGCATGTGGGGGAAGGGTGGAATGGGGATCACACAGAGCCCCTGACATGTGGTAAAGGGAGAAATGGGGTGGAAGTGGGGAATGGGGAGGCACACAGAGGTGAATAAAGGGATCCTGGGGGTCATGGGAGAAGAAATGGGGAAGCAATGGGGAAAATGGGAGGCACACAGAGCCCCAGCCATGGAGAAGGGGAAATGTGGGACAATGGAATGGGTGCAGGGGGATGTGGGGAATACACAGAGCCTCTGGCATGTGGCAGAAGGGGGCATGGAGGAATAGGGGGGCACAGAGAACTGCTGCCATGGGGGAGGGGAATGAGGAGATGCAGGGAGTCACTGAAATAGACAGGGATGGGAGAGTGGCACAGGCAGCTTGCAGTAGGTGGAATGGAGGGATACAAGGAGCCCCTGGTGAATGCAATGAGCTCAGCCTATCCAAACTAGGAAATGTGTGACTGCCCCCCACAAACCCCAGTGTGAAGAAGACAGCTTAGGTCCTTTTTCCAGTAAGATACCCTCCCCTACAGGGTCCCCTCTCTGATGCTGCCTTGCACAACCTCCTTTGAGGGATGCTCACAGTTCAAAGAATGAAGCATCAGGAAAACAAGAGGACAAATCTTTGTGGCTGCAAGCAAACTGAGGCTGAATTAGTTCTACTCTTGCAGGAAACGCTGGCACATTTCATTGGCCCCTTTCAGTGAAGCTGCAGCCTGGCCCCACCCCTCCCACTCCAGGAGTAGGTCACTTCTCAGTAACAAAAAGAGACATGCTTTCCAGGAAAGTGAACGCTGCTTGCATGCCGCCCACAGTGCAGTGACCCAGGGAGGGACGCCAGAAACATGTTGTGCACTTCCAGTCTCACACTGCAAGCATTGGGCAAGAGGCTGATTCTGTCTATGAATGTAAGACAGTGCTGAACAGCATCCAGGATCACTTACAAGGGGGTTAGGAAGAAGGAGAAACATTAAGGGGCTGTACAACAGGTAATGGGGGAGGCTACTCTTCTAAAGGCTCCCACATGGCAAGCACTACCAATTCATCTCACTTCTGTCCTGCAATAACCCCTGCTAGTCCGCTCTTCCCGCTAGTCCCAGCACACAGCTCTGCCAAGGCATCTCAACACTTTCCTAAAGCACCCCCTGCTTTTCCAGTCTGGGCCCCATGCATGTATATGGGGCTCCTTTAATGGACCTCAGTCCTGATCTGCAGCACCCCCTTTCATATGGAATGGCAGACAGTGAGGACTTGTCTTCACTGAAGGGTGAGCTCGAAGTAGAACTCACGTGTTGCCCCTAACCTGACTCCCATCCACACACACATTCTCTAGCTCGAGTTAAATGGTGCTTTAAACTCAAACTAGCTGGCTTGCCAGGGGATATATTTTGAATAGGGTGACCAGATGTCCCGATTTTATAGGGACAGTCCTGATTTTTGGATCTTTTTCTTATATAGGCTCCTATTACCCCCCCACCCCCTGTCCTGATTTTTCACACTTGCTGTCTGGTCACCCTAATTTTAAAGCTCAAGTGTTCCTGACACCCAAACTAGTGATGCAGTAAAACTCAGCCAATCTGTGCTGCTAATCCAATTGCTCTGTGCTGCTGGGTGTTATTTTGCACCATGGCCATTCTCAAGATAGGCTAACTTGAGTGTGGGTAACTCGAGCTGACTCTGCAGTGAAGACATAGCCTGAGAGAGCTACCAAAGTGGGTACTGACTGGAGCTGTGTACATCTTGTGGACTGCAGTTCACATGAATTTCAATGAATAGATTTTCTTGTGTGAACTGGATGATCTAAGCCTCACACCGCTCATGAGACAGTCACCCAGGAATCAATGCCCCTTTTAGAGATATAGTTTTAAACAAGAGGGGATTAAAATCTCTGGGGAGGTTCTCAGTCCTATGTTATACAGGTCAGACTAAATGATCTGGTCCCCTCTAATCTATGTGGTCTTCCATTTAAGGACTTTTACATGACATACAGACACAGTCACTCAGAGGAGTGCTAAGCAAGTCTAATCAGGGCCTTTTATATAATGTGACATAATTCCTCATTTTTAAAATATAGGCACATGACTTTTTTTAAATGAAAGTTTAGATTCTGGAGTACAGTTAAGTCTCTTGCCCTGTTAATTGCAAAAAAATGAAGGTAAAATGATCTAGTGATGTATGCCTGAGTCTGCAAACAGCCTGAAACACTAGCTCAGACATGTTAACTGCTCTAGTCCATGTAAACAAGCTGTTAATTCTAAAACCTAGTGATGACTATTCAAATGTCAATATTGTTAACTATTTAACTGCTGATCGTTTTAGCAGAAATGTCAGACTAATATGCTTAGTTGTTGTTACTGGAGGTGGTGACAGATATTTGGGGAGGGCATAGTGTGACACCCTGAGGGTTTTTTTTATTATTATTTATATTGGGGCCAGGCAGGCTCCCAGACAACCACAAAACAAAGGAGGCACAAAGCTGGCATAAAGCCACCTTTGCCTCCACCTTCATTCCTGTGCTGAGTGGAGCTTGGTTAGAACGCAAAATTGGGGCCTTATTTTTTTGCGTTAAGTTCCAGACTGAATTACACCCAAAGTGCTTTACACAAGAGAATCATGCAGCCTTAATAATTCTCCCAGAAGAATCACAGCAGAAAACCCACCAAAAAACTCACAAGGTGCATTTTATATTTACTAATGTATCTTAACCCAAATTAATTAACAAAATATACTAAAGGAAAATGGTGTCACCCAAACGTTCTTACATGTTAAAGACAATATAAAACCAGGTAATTCCACTCTTTCCTAACTGCTTCTGTTCTACAGCAACATTTCTGAAAACTGTTTCTACACTTTGGTTTATGCTAAAATAGCTGGTTGATAGAGGGAAACAAAATATGGGGACAGGCACTAGAGTTTCTTAAGTGGCAGACAAAGGAATTGCATGCAGGCTTCAAAAAATATTCACAAGTTTTAAGTGGAATACAGTACAGATCAGTTTTCCATGTGAGTTGCATAGGCATTGTACTTTTATATTAATATAAAATATTAAATAATCCCCCCCAGCACTTGTGGGATTTTATTGACACTCACATTTGTACAGGTTATTATCAATTCTGTTACACCACCATAAGTATATAGCAATAAGACTATCATCACAGTCAATCTTCGACATGA
The DNA here is from genome assembly GCA_003942145.1 of Platysternon megacephalum. Lineage (NCBI taxonomy): Eukaryota > Metazoa > Chordata > Testudines > Platysternidae > Platysternon > Platysternon megacephalum. The sequence goes on from QXTE01000087.1 coordinate 5,019,004, forward strand.
AGTAAATAGATTGACTTCAGCACAAGCCAAATTTGCTCTTTTTATACTCAAACATACCAGGAATCGGGGGAGAGAGCAGGGAAAATTCTCGCACACAGATTAAAAGTGAGAGGTCAAAGGTTCTGAATAGTATCAATCAAATCAGAACAAGGGCAGGTTATTACTAACCACAAAGAGATCAATGATCAATTTTTGAAATTCTACCAGGCTCTTTACAATAATGATTTACCACCTGACCCAGAAGAACTGAATAATTTTGTTAAAACTCTTAACCTCCCACAAATCTCAGAAGAGCAGCAGGCCAGTCTGGCCTTTCCCTTGCAATCAGAGGGAATAATCAAGGCCATGGAGAAAATGAGTCCAGGCAAGACCCTGAGCCCTGATGGCCTATTGAAAGAATTCAATCAAAGTCTCAAAGAAATTCTGGTCCCTAAGCTGTTCTACATTTACAAAGATGGCTTAAAGAAATGGATGTTAGCTCCAATTATGAGGGAAGCCTTAAATTACTGTGCTACTTAAACTGAGAAAGGATGCATAAAAGTCTAATAGCTACAGACTCATCTCTTTAGTCAATACTGATATAAAAACATTTTCAAAAATATTGGCTCAGAGGCTTGAAAAAGTAACAAGTGATATGGTTCACCCCAGTCAAGTGTCATTTATTAAAAGAAAGGCATGGTTCAGATAACACGTCAGTTGATTAATGTTATGGCATTCCACCAACATTCTAGAAATTTCCATGCAATAATTTCACTCAATGCAAAGAAAGCCTTATCTAACAATATCTGTTTCTTACCCTGGATAAATTTGGGTTGAGGAAATCCTTTATTTCATGGACTCAGGTGTTAACATCCAATCCCACCTCCCCTATCCTAACAAATAGTACAATATCTCCCACCTTTGATCTGTTTTGTAGAACTAGACAGGAATGCCCTCTCCCCATTCCTGTTTGATCTAGTATTAGAACCACTTGCACTACTAATTAGGGAACACAAAGGTATTCAAGGGATCAATCAGGGACTCAGGAGACAAAAATCCTTCTACATGCAGATGACATCCTCCTATTTATTAAAAATCCATATCAATCTATTCTGAATATCCTGCCAACAATGGATAACTTTAGTAAATTCTCTGGCTACAAGATAAATTGTGATACGTCAGAAGCAATGAAGATCTCATTGGATCTAGTTGGAAATGGCTTTCCTATAGGGATATTTAGATGGTAACAGACAAATCTCAGTTATCTTGGCATCTTGTTCCTTAAGGAAATTAAGAACTTAGTCAAGGTTAACTTAGCCCCATTAATCATGCAGTCAGAAAATGATTTAAACAGATGGAAGGCACTACCCCTCTCCCTTCGGGGAAAAACAAAATGAATGCCCTTCCCATGATCTTTTGTATTCTAAATTCCCTTCCCATCCATATTCCTCCCTTTTATTTTACGGAAAACAACAACATGTTCAGGTCTTTCTTGCGGGGTGCTGGTAACAAGCCCAGAACATCCTTACAAAGATTACAACCCTCTGTCAATACAGGTGGGTTAAAAGTTCCCAACTTCAAACTTTACCATCAGGCTATAATTTTGTAACCAAGCGGCACAGTGGCTTGTTCCCTCATGCTGGAGCCATGGATTGAATGCAGCTGGAAGCAGAATTGGTTGCTCCTTTACCCCTCTCCAAAGCGCTGCACTCAGATTACTACAAATTCCCTAAAGAACAATTTCCAGTTATTGTGACAGCCAAAAATATGTGTAGTACAATGACTACTAAATTTAAAGACCACCCGCCTTCTACATATCAAAGCCTCTATCTAGGGATAACTTGAAACTCTGTATAACAGGCAACCCCAAAAAGGAAAAAAGCTGCGATCTCAATCTCTACCGCCGCCGCTTCAGTCTTCAGCGGCAATTCGGCGGCGGGTCCTTCGCTCTGAGAGGGAGCGAGGGACCCGCCGCCGAATTGCCGTCCAAGAGCCGGATGTGCTGCCCCTTTCCGTTGGCCGTCCCAAGCACCTGCTTGCTGGGCTGGTACCTGGAGCCGGCCCTGGGCTCCAGGCTGGGGGGTGGGGCAGAGGGGTTCACGGTGTGGGAGGGGGCTGTGGGCTGGGGCAGGAGGTTGGGGTGCAGCGGGGTGAGGGGTCCATCTGGGGGTGCAGGCTCTGGGGTGGGGCCGGGGATGAGGGGTTTGGGGTGCAGGAGGGGGCTCTGGGTTGGGGGGGCTCTGGGCTGGGAAAGGGGGTTGGGGCACAGGCTTACCTCGGGCAGCTCCCAGTCAGCAATGCAGCAGGGCTAAGGCAGGCCCCCTGCGTGTCCTGGCTCCATGCTGCACCCCGGAAGTGGCCAGCAGGTCTGGCTCCTAGGCAGAGGTATGGCAGGTGGCTCTGCACACTGTTCTCACCCGCGGGCACCACCCCCGCAGTTCCCATTGGCCGCGGTTCCCAGCCACTGGGAGTGCAGAGCCGATGCTCGGGGTGGGGGCAGCGTGCGGAGCCCCATGCCCCCTTCCCCCCCCCCCCGCCTAGGAGCCAGGCCTGCTGGCCGCTTCCGGGGTGCAGTGCGGAGCCAGGACAGGTAGGGACTAGCCAGCCTTAGTTCCACAGCACCACCGACCAGACTTTTAAGGGCCCGATTGGCGGTGCTGACCGGAGCCGCCAGGGTCCCTTTTTGACCGGGTGTTCCGGTCAAAAACCGGACACCTGGTCACCCTAAGGAAGTTTATGTCGACCTAACCATGTAGCCGGTGTTTTCCCCAGGAATTGAAATTGGGGGGTGTTCAAATGTACGGGGGGGAGAGGGTCAGGGCCAATGAGGGGTGAGACCATGAAGGTGGGCTGTAGGGCACCATAGTAAAAACTTTAAAATGTTTCATGACCATTTTATTAGATTTTAAAATCATCACACAAATTAAAGTTGGCTACTCAAGCCTTCTATGAAGCACTACATCTACATCCTTCTTGATGTCTTGTTATAATTTTGCACAACTCTGTTAATGAACTTCTTGAATGCAATGCTTTCATCTTTGGTGGCTTCTCGTGTGTCCGGTACTTCCATTCCTTCAATTGATATGCTCATTAGTTCATTCACATGATCAGGCAGAAGGTGACTTCTTTCAGAACACAAAATTCTATTCAATGATGAAAAAGAACGCTCAACTGTAGCTGTTGTGACTGGGAGTAGCAAGAGTTGAATTCCTACTTCTTTCAGCCCAGGAAACATAACACAAAGATTGGGTCGAGCCACTAGTGATGATAAAAAAGAAGTTGATGGCAAATCTTCATTCATTCGTCGTATGATATTCCACTCTGTGTTCAAATTCTCTATTCTGAGCACATGGCAGCCCCATTGCTGGTAGTGCCTCACTCCACTCAACTGTCGGTGTTTTATAAGACAGGGATCTGTAAAACCTATGTAGAGGTTGAGTAGAATCTAGAAGTCGCTGTTGTAGATTTTTAAGAATCAAGTCTGTGTACTTTTTCAGTTGTCTTAACAAACACTTCTTGTCCTCTTCACTTAAGGATTCTATATAAATGCCTTCATTAGTCAACTTCTGGACTGAAGTCTTTGCTTCTTCCAGTACTTTTTCAATGGATAGCTCTCTGATTGATCCAAATGTAGCTTCTATTGCTGGACAAAGATCTACTACTGTTGTAGCAGATGCCTGGGTGGCATTGTTTAATGACCCAAGTGGTTTCAATAGTAGACTTACAAGAGAGAGAATGGCAATAGTCTTCTCTGAACGTAGTAGCAAAAGTAATCCACCAGCCTCTCTACTTAGATCCATCCCATCTTGGTAGATACTTTCCAAAGCCAGTAATAATGGCTGGAGTAATTTTAAGACAACAGCCAAGGATCACTCATAAGAAAGCCAGAGGGTTTTCCCAGGTTGGACTAATTTGAACTTCAGTCCCAGTGTATCTTCTACATTTTCCAAGATATTCAGTCTTTTTCGACTCTTGCTGAAAAAAGACTATAATGAAGACATTAAATTTATAGCTTTGTTAATGTCCTTTGAAGAGTCTGCAGCTCGTACTAGCGCTAGTTGGAGTAGATGGCCTCTGCAGTGTGTATAGGAGAGATTAGGGTTACGCTTTTCTCTGAGCAAAGCTTGTGCTCCACCATGTCTTCCAGAGAAGTTTGCAGCTCCATCAAATGCACAAGCAGCCATCTGTTTGGGGTTCAACTGACAAGCATTTAACTCTTCTAAGATGTGGGTTGTCACAGATGCAGCCAATCTTTCTTCTATAACTTGAACATCTAGAAATGCATCTACTGGCCTACCACTGACATCAAGATAACGTACACAATGACTTAATACTTGATGCCCATTTGCATTGGTGCATTCATCAGCCACGTATGCAAAGTTTTTGAATGTGGTGAGAGAGTTCTTCACTTTTTCAACTGTTGAGTCTTTCACTGTTGCACCACATGCGTCTAGCCAGTCAGTTGAGTTTCTTGCAGCAAGATAGTGAGCATTTACTGGTCTTGTTCAGAACCAGTGTTCAACTTCAGGATGAGCAAGTGACAATGCACTTAACATTGGCCTCCAGTTTGTAGTGTGTGGTATCTCTTACTTAAATAGAAAGTATGATGCCACGGCCATGTTTGTTCACATGAACTGTGTGGTGTCTCCAGCATTCTTAACAGCCTCATTAACACTCACCGGTGTTGTCCTTGGTCAGTGGAGACTCAGAGTTCAGAGGTGCTTTCACATGAGTTCACCTCCCAGGTGGGGGGCAAGAAGGTACCTTGTTCGTTCCTCCAGCTGCTCACTGTTCGCTCTGGCCACTGTTGTTCATTGTGCCACCATTCACTCCATCGCTTTGTTGCAAATGGCCCTGCGCAGTCACCTTCTTCTGTTGCCACCTGCCACTGTGACCTCTGTGAGTTGGTCTCTTGAGGTTCCACCCAGCTCTCAGTGATTTCAGCTGAGCTCTCAGTGGGGTAACCTCGCTGCTAGTGCAGACTGGGCCGTCTCTTCCACAGAAACACTGTCCCACAGCAGGTCTAAGCACTTAAACCTGTTTATCAGTGATTTCAGCTGTAGTGGTCACTTTACAAAACAAAAGACTACCCATGAAGCCTAATCAGCTCTGTCTTTAAACAGTGGAGAGGGGCGGGTCAAATACTACTTGTGACTCAGGCAGACCATCAAGCAAAACACCTGTCCCCACCCTAAATCAGCAGAGGCTAAGTACAGTTCTACTGCCCTTTACTCATACAATAAGAATAACAACATTTCTTTACCACCACCCCCCCCGCCCCCACATTCAAGTGATTTGTAACCCAACCCCAGCCAAAATCTATCACTTGGGCAACACAGCAGTGTTTGCTGGATACCTAGGTAGATTAGGTGTGAATGTAAATACAATCTGGTCCTAAAGCCTGTCCCCCCAGCCCCAGCTCTTCACTAGCTGTCAGGGAGAGCTCATTTAGACTTTGCTTATAAATCATAATTTGAAGTTATTAGGTTGGCCAACATCACCGAAATGAATGCACTGACATTGTCATAAAAAACAACAGCTGTATAAGGAAGCTAGTCTATGTTCATACTTTTCAAATCTATTATACTTTTTCAGATACACATATTTTATGATACACTTTATATGCTTTTAAAGTGTGTATTAATGTTTCAATTTCAATTCAAATTTCCAAACAATCACTAAACTGGCAAAATTCAGAGGGGGTAAACACCCCCATGGGGGGGGGGGGTGTAGGGAAATCGCTGCGTGTAGCTTAGACCAGGCCAGTCTCCTGCTGTCAAAGTGCAGAAATTTGAGCGGTGAAGCTGCAGGTCTCAGCTGTGTCCAGGAGGGGGTGCTGCAGGCTAGGCTGTCCTTTGGCTGCAATTGTGCTTATAGTCACCAGGGGTCGCTGCGCCTTGGATATGGGGAACTCGCCTGGTAAGAGTTTAAAATCAGAATACACCCATACACACACAGTGGTGCTGCCTTTTGCACGGCACAGGAAGCAGAGATACTAATCCCTTGTATTCACAAGAGGGATAATTACAGAGAAAAGGTGGGTGAGGTAATATCCTTTACTGGACTAACTTCTGTTGGTGAAAAGAACAGGAGTACTTGTGGCACCTTAGAGACTAACAAATTTATTTGAGCATAAGCTTTCGTGGGCTACAGCCCACTTCTTCGGATGCACAGAATGGAACATACAGTAAGAAGATATTTATACATACAGAGAACATGAGAAGGTGGAAGTAGCCATACCAACTGTAAGAGGCTAATTAATTAAGAGAAGCTATTAACAGCAGGGGAGAAAAACTTTTGAAGTGATAATCCAAATGGCCCATTTCGGACAGTTGACACGAAAGTGTGAGGCTACTTCAACATGGGGAAATAGATTCAATTAGTGTAATGACCGAGCCATTCCCAGTCTCTGTTCAAACCTAAGTTAATGGTATCTAGTTTGCATATAGAGGGACAAGCTTCCAAGCTTACACAGAGCTCTTATTCATCAACAAAAGTTGGTCTAATAAAAGATATTACCTCACCCCGTGTCCCTTTAATATCACGGGGCTGACACAGCTGCAACAACACTGCATAAAAGGGATCATGTTACTTTTGCAAATGCAAGGGGGTCTTATTACTGGTGCCCGGGTTAAATTCTTGTTTGGGTGATGATTGTCTCCCCTGAAGCTGACACTGGCTACAGCATTCTTCTTCACGTCCTGACTTACACTGTTGCCTAGTGTTTGCTGTGCGCTGTTAAAGAGCAGCTGCAATACACCAGAGCAGCAGTGGCTGCATTTCAGCAGTGGAAGAAACACTCCCTTTCTACGCAGTGCACAGATAAGCAGGCTCCCTTCAGCACGGACGGTGCTACAGAAATGTAAGGTACTGTTAGCATCACTACTGCTGGACATCAGTTTTAAAAGGGCACCGCCCCACCAGCCTTAAGTTCTGTACAGCAATGAGGCTACAGAGGAGAGCTGGAGAAGGGGCAGTATTAGGCCCCTTTAAGCGTTGCAGCCACAGGGGGAGGACCTTCTCTGTAGTTCCGGCTGCAGCTACTAGGAAGTGGCTAGCTGAGTCCTCCCCTCCTGCTCTCTTCATTGAGCCGACTCAGGGCTCAGTCTGTGCAGCTGCTTGTGGCTTTGACGCAGCCGTGTGGACTCCTGGAGGTATGTGAGCAGCCGCGGCACAGGTGCCCTCGTGCCTTCTGATCTCCTTTCCTCTTGGTGTGGTTCTTACCTAGCTTCCTCCTTTTAGAAATCTCCCCTTTGTACTGACTGAGTGAGGCTAGTGCTGGAGAGGGTGCCAGAGCCAAAGCCTGGCTTGTAGTTTCTGGGATAAGTACCGGCTGGGTAGGTAGCAATGGAGTTTCCCACTGTGCCTCAGCCCAGGGGGACCACAGCTAAGGGGTCAGTTCATTCTCCCTGGCACTCTCAGTCCTTGGCCTGTTTGCTGAGGCTGCAAAGGCAGGGGCCAGATGGGCAGGATGCTGAGTTTTGGTATGTGGACTCGTCCTGCTGGGAATCAGACCAGATCCTACCAGAGAGCTTTTGTGAAGCAAGTTGGGATGACTTTGGCCTAATCTGCAGTAGAAAAGGTTTGCCGCTACTATAGCTATGCCAGCAAAGCCTCCTCGCACAGCCCTAGCTTATATTGATGAGAGAGTTCTTTTGCCAGGAGAGTGTATGCTGCTGGCACTAATGAAATCAGCTCTCCTGGTAAAGTCACTTTTTGCCACTATAACTGATTCTACACTAGGGCTTTTGGTGGAATAGAAATGTTGTGAAAAAAAATCCCACCCCTAACTGACATTGCTAGACTGACAAAAGTTTCTAGTTCAGCCCTGGTCAAGGACACATCCAACCAGGGGCTGGAATTGGACCAGCACCCTAGTGCTGAGAGGCTGTGTGTCCCTTGTCTCAAGCTGCCTGGCTTCTTGAAACTTAAGGGCCATGTCTGCAGTGAGGGTAAACTGGCATATTTTTTATACCAGCAAAAGTTCCGGCCTTAAGTGTCTTACTCTAGGGGCAGTTCTACACTAGGGACTTCTGTCAGCACAGCTGTTAGTCAGGGGTGTGAAGAGCTGTGATCTGACATAGCTGGGTTGGGAGAAGTCCCTAGGGTAGGTGCAGCTATGCCAGCAAAGCTGTGCCTTTCCCAGTGTAGCTTGTTTCGCTCATGGGGGTGATTTTATTATACTGGTAACAGCCTTGCCAGTATAGCTACTCCCACACTAGGAGCGCTTTGCTGGTACAGTGTGTCGGTATCCCTATACCAGTAAGCTTTCCTTCTCCTCGCAAGAATATTATAGAATATTTTGTTTGCTGGTAAGTGGGGCTGAACCACTCTGTGACTTCTCAGACTGAAGATATGTCTACACTATGGAGACTATGCCAATGTAACTATGTCGGCATAGCCTACTAGCGCAGACGCAGCCTACACCGACAGAAGGAGTTTTTCCATCACTGTAGGAACACCACCTCCCCCGATGACATTAGCTCCACTGACAGAGGCCCTCTTCTGTCAACGTAGCTGCATCTATCCGGGGGTGTTGTCGGTATAGCTATGTTGGTTGGGGTGCGGTTTTTCCATACCCCCTGACCAAGTGTAGCTTTGCCAATATAACTTTTTTGTGTGGGGCCTGGGCTAAGCCTAAAAGTCCTGGGCTCCTCACGCAAGAGCAACCTCTGCTCCGATATGCTCTTGAATGGGTGGAAAGAGCAGAAAGTCTCTGTCTTCCCAGCCCACGCATAGAGCCAGGATGAGGTGGCAGCAATGCGGGGAGCAACCAGGGCCGGTGCAACCCATTAGGCGACCTGGGCGATCGCCTAGGGCGCTAACATTTGGGGGGCGGTGACCGCGGCGGCCGGATCTTCGGCCGCACCGGTCGACGTCGTCATTTTGGGGGCGGGACCTTCCGCTGCCTAGGGCGGCAAAAAAAGCTGGCGGCGCTCCTGGGAGCAACAATGATTGGGGGATCCTGAGAGCAGAGGTAATAGAGCCTCTGAAATTAATGGAGATTACCATGCTGAGTCAGGTAATCTGGTCCCATATCCTGTCTCTGACTGGCCAATACCAGCCTTGGCTCTGTCAATACCCCTCAATCCTTACAGGCGCTACTCCCTGCTATTCTATTTGTGGGATTTTTTTCATGCAGCAGCTCTGACATCTCTCATGATCTGCAGCATCTCCTGCCATTCTGCAGAAGCAGCTGATTGAATTCAATTAAATGAGACTTCATTGGCATGCCAAGCTATACAGGTATTGCCAAGCATCCTACATTGTTCCCAGGGGTGTGATCATTTTGCCTTGGGGGAAGGATCTATGGTAGAGGAGCCCCTGGTGGATGATGAATAGGGAGCTGTTTCCTTGGAGATGCTAATAAACACTGTGTGAGAGGAGGAGTGTCTTCTGTGACAAGGTCCATGAGAGAGGTGGACCAGACTCTGGCAATCTGGCATCAGGTTACAGAGTGACTATAGTGCTGAAGGAGAAAGGTCAGGGTCTGCCTCCCCTTGCTTACTGTTTCTAGTAGACTGTGTTCCCCTTTTCTTCTAGGGCTCCAGGAGATAGAAAACAAGATGCCCTCGCTGCTGAAATGGTCTTCTCTGCCATTGGCAGGTAGGTGTCTGTGTTGCTAACCAAGGGGAATCTGCTGCTGAGATCCAGGTTTGAGTCCCACTCTGGATCCTCTGTGCCTGTGGTCAGCTGGGTTAGCAGGTGCTGTGGAGCCAGGAGAGGATTGGGAGAGGGGAATTCCTTCTGTTGCTTTATTGTGAAAGCCCGCCCCTTCCTGGCAGTTAAGGAGCATCACTGGCATGTTGCCCTGGAAGGTGCAGTCGTGCTGATGGTGCTAGCTACCAGAGAGGGCAGCTGCTAGTGACCTAGGGGTGGGGGAATCCCAAAGGAAAGGTCTCTGGGGGTCAGAACTTACCAGAAAGAAACCCCAAAACATCTCAGCAAATAACCTCTGTGATTAAAGGGGGTAAGATCCTGGGTCCAGCTCATCACTCACTGGACAGCTGGTGAAACTGGGGGAGCTGGGATGTGTGAGGAAGAGGAGGGATGTGATTGCAAGGCTGTACATGGGGCAAAGACTAGTGAGAGGCCAGGAGCACGTGGGTCAGGCCCAGGGGGCGGGGTGGCAAACAGTTACTACATAAGCACAGGCTGGAGTTTGCCAGGTGACTAACAGCTGGCACCTGTGTAGCCCTCTACCTGTTCTGAGCACTATGTGATGACTCTCACAGCACCCAAACTGAGCAATGAGGCTGCAGCGTTCTGGTGAGGTAATTTGCTGATGTATGTTGTATTTCAGGCATGGTCTCGGAGTTGAAGTTCCCAGTTCCTTGGGGCCACATTGCAGCCAAGGCCTGGGGATCCCCACAAGGCCGTCCTGTGCTCTGCTTGCATGGCTGGCTGGACAATGCCAACACCTTCAACAGACTCATCCCATTGCTCCCTAAAGGTGGGGCAGATCTCTTATGGTAGAGCCTCTGGTTCGCTGCTGGGGGGAGGGAGGCTGCTCTGTGACTTACTGTCGCCCCTGCCTCTCTTTCAGATTACTATTACATGGCAATGGATTTTGGGGGCCATGGCCTGTCATCCCACCGGCCCGCGGGCTTTCCTTACCACTTCCTGGACTACGTGAGCGAGATCCGCAGGGTGACAGCAGGTGAGCAGGCTGGGAGGACTCGCAGGGCAGGGAGCTTTGTGTTCCTGGCTCCACAACCAGACAGAACTCCTCTTACCTCTCCCCTCACCCTCCCAGCTGTGACCAGTTATCCTCTGCTTCCTCCTGGCCGCACCGTGATCCATCCTCTGGATAGCCCTCTAGGCCAGACTCCTTCTTGACTTTGGCTTTAGCCAGACTGAGCCCCAGGCTCCCTCAAAGAGCCCTTCATCCAGAAAGTGCGCTAGGTGCAGAGGGGGGATAATGCTGCTCACCTGGGCTCCAGGCACCATGGGACCCCAGTCAGGAGCTGAGCCTTGACCACAGCAGGAGCCAGACCCCTCAGGAACCAAGGTGCAAGCACAAGAGGGTCCTTCTCCAGAGCTGCAGGTCCACCAGCACCCAAGAGCAGCACTCTGCACACGCAGCCTGGATGAAGAGCCCAGTTTCTGACACTTTTTCCAGAGCGAGAAACATGAAACCAAGTGATAGAAATGAAACCCCGTAAGAGCAGCAGTTAGTGAGCTGCTGATGTGTCCAATGGATCTGTGTGCTGCCAGGCTTGCTCCTTCTTACCAACCAGCCCCCAGGCTTCAACGGTCTGCGCTCTGCTCCCCCGCTCAGACCAGTGTTAGAAGAGTCTCTAAATTCTTCCTATCGAACCTTTCTCTGTGACTCATCAGTGGGTGCATGGAGTCAGTTTTTGTGTTTTACAACAGGGTCAGCCATAAACAAAAGCAGGCGTGACCAGGACTCTGCAAATCCTCTGCACCACCTGGTCCAATTTCCTGCCTGGTAGTGAAACTGGAAAAGCAGCTGTACCACCATCCATCTCCCCAGAGCCGAAGGAGCGCACACCCCTTTCCTTTGAAGTGCTGCAGTGCAAACCCTGTCTTGAAGATGCCAGGGCACATTTATAGGAGCAGGATGGATGGGGTTGTAACTTCCAGGCTGATTTCCACAAACCTAAAGGGCTGTTATGAAAATGCATCATGTGATTTAGGAGCCTGGCATGCTGAATTATGCCACGCATTTTCACTAAGAGTAATAACAGTCCTTCCCCAGGACCATGGCCACGTCTGCCCTGTTCCCTATGAATGCTCCACAGCAGAGCATTCAGAGGCTCGTCTTTCCTACAGTGCAGAATGCAGCCAGGCTCCTTTGTCTGACTGATGGTCCCAAGGACTTGCCCTGAATGGGAACAGCTGTGGCAGGTGAGATCCATGAGCCAGAGGGAACTGCCTGGAACCAGCTCACAGGCTGTGAGAAGCTGAGGCAGGAGGAGGTTGGTCCCTGTAAGCCTGGCCTACTAATCCATCCTATTTCCTGACTAGGAAGCAAAACATCAGTGAAGGCTCTCTTTAGGTCCCTGTGTGTAGGGAAGGGGTGAGTGGCAACACATCACTGCTACTGTATTTAATCCAGTGTTTTATCTGTTGCTTTTTAGCCTTGAAGTGGAATCGATTTACTCTAATGGGCCACAGTTTGGGTAAGTGACTCTTGTCCCAATGGCAGTTTGACGCCAGCAAACATTGGTGAATGATTAACTTGCATCACTTTCTTTTGGGAGAGAATAGACTGCAGTATTTTCTCCAAGTGCCAAGCACCCCACCCACTTGATGCAATTATGTGGCTCACACCCCATTCGAATTACACACAATCATCTAAGCACTCCTTTAAAAAGAACTAAATGTCTCGGCCTCTTGAGTACAAGAAAAATGGTCCAAATGCAAAGTGGGTTTCAATCAACGCAGTGCTGTCTTCCTGAGTTGGCAGAGAGCCTGAAACAATGGCTCTGTAAGATGTAACCTCCCAGAACCCTCCTACTGATCTCATCAGGACATTAACTTTAAATCCTAAGGATGACACTTTACATATCACTAACTCTTTAGTTGCTCATCACTTTGTCAGATGGGATGGGAAATGGGGTGGGTATGAAGTCCATGGGGGAATTGAAACATGCTGCAGGAAAGGAACGGCTCCCTCTCCTCCCTCCTTCTTGCTTTTGCTCTGGAGAAAGAAGGGGAGATAGGAAGGGAGGGAGAAAGGAGAACAGGAAAGGGAGGGAACACGGAGGAAAGCATGGAGGCCTAAAGGTGACTCCCCCTGAGTGATGCTGATTGTAACTAGCAGGACTTCCTGATATCCTCACTGTTACTACATACAGTCCATATTCTATCCTTGATTGCCATTGGTGGGAGAAATGCTGTGAATTGAGGGGATCAAGTACCCCTAAACTTATGGTCCATGGCCCAAGGGATAATTAAAAATGTTCCTCTCCCCAGTGGGTTTGATGCCCCAGATCTGATCTATCCCATCTGTGACCACATCTCCCTGTTCCCAAAGCACTCTACCATTTTTGCTGGCAGCTCCCCGCTAGCCTGGCTTCCTGCTGAGGCAGACTGGGTGTGGTGTCTAAAGGGAACTCCCCCACAGCCAGTATCCCTGCCCTATTTCCAACAGTGCCCCCTGCTGGGAGACTCACTGACCTGTGGCTTGGGATTCAAACCTCAGGTGAGATTGTTGCCTCCTTGTCAAGTGAGAGCTTCTAGGCCACCCCACCAATACTCCCCGGCACCCTCCTGGTAGCTGTCACTCTGGGGAAGGGTGTTGCCATGTACTGTGTTTACTGTATATAAGCCAAGTGTCCTCCTCTCTCTCACAGGTGGGAGTGTCGCAGGAATGGTGAGTACAGCAGCCTTTATTCATGGGGTTGACTCAGCTGGAAGGGTGATTAGGGGGCAGCCTGCATGGGACAGAAACAAATTTGTGTCTAAGATGAGAGGAAGCCCCTCCCGATACAGGACGCTTAAGAGAATTGTGTACGTTCTGGGCCAGCTAAGAACATGACCCTTCTCTGTTCCTCCCTCTCACAATATTTCTGTCTCTTTCCAGTTCTCCTGCATTTTCCCTGAGATGGTAGATAAGCTGATCCTGGTGGAATCTTATGGCTTCTTCCCAGCTCCTCAGGTTAGATTTTTCCCTTTGGCAGACACAGAAGAGAGAGATGATGGGGTAAAGAAAAACCCCTCGGAAGGCTCATTCCTTGTACTGCCACTAGGGGAGCAGGTTTCTTCCCTTCTGGAGGGCATGGACTCATTTCCGATTGCAGCGGGTAAAGGAACAAGAGGTTGAGAGACGTAAGACAACTAGAACAGTTCCCGTCTCTTCCCCAGGCACAGTGCTGGTCAGAACAGATCTAAATGAACAATAAATGTCTGGAGCCGCCTGGGGCTTCAGGAGTTCATAGTGAAGAAACAATGCCCTTGTTTGTTATTCGTAATCATGTTCCTTAGGGTAGTACCTAAGGGCCAACCAGAAATGGGGCCCCATTGTGCTAGGCACTGGACAAACACAATAGCAGACAGTCCCAGGGCTGGATGACTCAGGGAACTGATGATGGGGCATGAAGACTTTCATTTCTAGTTCAGTGGTTCCAATCTGATCACAGATTCAGTATTGCCAACCCCAAATGTTCAAAAATCACGAGTCACCAAAAACCATGAGGTTGGCTTTAGAATCATGAGATGATGTAAAATAATAGATTTGGTGTTTTTTATTCGCCTTCTGCTTTCTGAGCTTTTCGGCTGCACTGGGGGTCACATTTTGAAGCTTTCTTCACAGCCACAAGGGCTAAAAACTTATTTTTTCTTTAAGGACGAAGACTGAAATCTTCACATAGCCACTTGGCTCCAGGAGCTGAGGCTTTAAGGAAAGCAAGAATTATCACGAGACTCTTGACAAAACCGTGAGAGTTGGCAACACTTTTGAAACATAGCCTCTCTCTGGGCATGTCTATAGTACAGAGCCTATATCAGCACAGCCACTTAGTGTAGGCGTAGGGAGTTTTTCTTTCCAAGTGGAACACCAGCTCCCTGACAACATTAGCTATGTTGACAGAAGCCCTCTTCTATCGACATAGTTGCATCCACACCGGGAGGTTTCTTGGCATAGCTATGCTAATCAGGGGTGTGGCCTTTTTCACACCCGGACTGACGTAGCTTTGCCAACATCATTTTTAAGCAAAGACCAAGCTTCTGCGCACACAATCACTTGCATGCTCAAATTTCACAGTCACTTGTGCCAGGGCAGAACTTGCTTGTTCCAAACCCATTTGGACACAACAGTGAAGTGCAGGTTAATCACAAATGGGTGATCTGAAGGTGTAAATTCTCCACTTGTCTATGCATGCACAAAGTTGTACAGATGGGGACTATTCTGAGGCCCTTTGACAATGTCACCTTAGGGCCATTCCTTTCACGTAGGTCACCAAAATAGTCATCAGAAAGGATTTGGTGGATCTCATTCCAGTTCCTAGTGGGACAGGCGTTCACCCCACACAGATGACCATCACCACTAATTGGCTGTCTTGTTGGCAGGGTCAGGACAAAGGCCCAGGATTAGGTAGGCAAAGGAAGCTGAATTCCCCTCTTCCCTCTAGAGATGGGCCATCCAAGTCAGAGGTGAGATATTAAAGAACTTGTAGTATTTTGTTTGTAAGAGTAGTGGTGTCCTTGGCAATACTTTGTCCTCCCCGGATTACCACCTCCACTGCTGTGTAGTGCTGCTGTTCACCCCACCCCAGCATCCGTGGTTGTTGTTCAGATGAGCTGTACGTAGTTGGTAAAGTGCTTTGAGATCCTTGAGGGTGAAAGGTGCTATAGAAACATACAATCACTTCTGTTGCCCGCATCTCTGATTTCTAGGAAAGTGACGCATGGCTGAACTCTAAGAGGAAGGTGATTGAAAGTCTCCTGAGTCTGGAGGAGAACAAGCACCAGCCCCCTAAAGTACGCAGCCCCCAAGAAGCGCTGCAGAGGTGCGTGTGTTTCTCCCCCCTCCCCCCCCAATCTTTGGTCTCTGTGGGAGATGGTGCCACCTCTGCCCTCTCAGAGCTCTTGCAGTAGATGGGTGTTCTCCTGGACAGAATTAGTGGGGGGCAAGAACCATGAGGTGCAGCTGACCCCTTTGTACTTTCCCCTCCCTTCAGAATTAGCAATTCATTTTCTTCCAGAATCTGAGCAGGGGCTTGTACCCCATTGCTAGCCCCCTGCCTCCTGTGGGGCTGGAATATGTTGGCTAATGTACAAGAACTGAACTAGTTAGGTCTTTTCCCTCCCACCCCCTCTCTCTATCATCTTCTCTGTTGATGTCTTCCACCCCCCACTTCTCCAAAACCACATGCTGTGTCTTCCCCAGGCTATTACAAGCCAACAGCCACCTGACAGAGGAGAGTGGGAGGATCTTACTACAGCGAGGAGCGACTGAGGTGCCGGGAGGTGAGGTGCCTCAGCTGCTCGGGGAAGTGATGGCCAGCTGGCTACAGAGCCATGCTGACTTTGGGCTTAAAGGCATGGGGAGTGCCACCTGCTCCCTGGCCTAGGTCCAAGGCCTAGGGCAGCCTGGGTGTGAAGAGCCCCTGAGATCTGAATGAGTGACTACATTTGGAGGTTCGAGCGTCCTGTACCCGACAACTGAGGTCCAAGCCCACCTTTCCCCTCAGGCCAGGGGGCTTAATTCATTTAACACTTGAGTAAAAAGAAGAAATCCCCAATCCATCATTCCTCCCCTTCCCCCTAGATATGACCCTGGGGGAGCTAAAAAGCAGAGGGGGAGCTAAAAAGCAGAGCGGGAGCTGGAACCCCAGTGTGAATTCCCACCCTGTGGGGTTGTGACGTTATGAGTGTAATATAATATCTCATAACAGGGCCAGAAAGAGTTAATTAACTCACAAAATAACCTAACCTAGGAATAAACCTTAAAAAACTGGTTAAAAAAATAGGTAAATAAATAAAGCTTTAAAACGCAAGTTTGCATTGTTAAAGATCTCAAGGGTAAATGTTTGCACAGGTCTTGTGGTGTCAGCAAACAAGGCTTGTCTATATGTCTCTTTAAAGGTTGTAGTAACCTGTAGCTAAACTGTTTAATAAATAAATTACCCTGTGCTAATTGCCATAATGTTTAAAGGAAGGAAAATTAAGCCTGTTGTTTTCTCAGGCCAAAAGGCTGCTAAAAATGTATAAAAACCCTGGAACATAATCATACTTCATCTCAAATCTGCTTTGGTTTCAAGAGAGGGGAACCTTAAGCCATAAAAATTAAGTTCCCCAGTCTTTGACTGGAGCCACCCTAAATATGAACATTGAACTATAACCTATGAACTATTTCTAAAAGGACTTTTGGCAACTACAAGCTCACCTCTGCTATGTATCTAAACCTCAAAAATTAAATTCAAGTCTGTCTGTGTATTAATCTTTTAACCAACACTCTCTCTTTTCTTTTTAAATAAATTTTAGCTTAGTTAATAAAAATTAACTATAGCGTGTATTTTGGGTAAAATCTAAGTTTTATAATTAAACCTGGGTATGTTGTTAATCCTTTGGGATTAAAAAAACCTTTTCTTTTATATAATAAAATAAAATTCTCAATAATCATCATCATATCTGACAGGTGTGTCTGGACGAAGGCCTAAGGCTGGGTACTTTAAGAAAACTGCGTTGTTTAAACTTCTAAGTAACCTGTATGGTAATATAAAAGTTGTTTTGTGCTGGCTTGAAAAATCTAAGTATTGAAATATCCACCAGCGTTTGGGGTTTGTCTGCCCCATTTTGTTTGCAGTTCACCCTAATTGAGTAACCTCAGCTGGCTCCAACAGGCAGCACCGTCACAGGGGTGTAAATAACTCTCTCTCCTTTCTTCCCAGGCCTGGTGTATAACAGAGACATGAGAGCCCTTACGGTGAGTACTGACGTTCTCCCCTGCCCCTTACTCTGACGGGGCCCTTTGCTGAGAGGGAAAAAACCTTCCCGTAGGTCCCATCACATCTGGGTTCCATTTCCCACCACCCTAAAGCCCAGGCCATAGGTGCTGGAACTAGGGGTGCGGTTTCCATCATATAGAGGGTTTACAGTTTGGTTCAATGGCTCTCAGCACCCTCACTATACAAATTTGTTCCAGCGCCCCTACCCCAGCCTTGTTCAGTGCTTTCCCCTGCCAGTTTTAAGTTATATAAATGGCAGAGCTTCCTCTGGGAGACTGTTTTACACTCTAATAGGTTGATTTTACCATACAGCTTTGAAACCCCACTGCAGTTAATGGGATTTCCTAAGCAGAGCAAGTTAGACCCTTTCAGATCATCCTGAACAAGTCCTCTCCCTCCCTATCCTAAGTCCCAGGAGAGTGGGAGGGTGCTTAGGGGCAGCTTTTCAGCTTGTTTTCCCTCCTGTGGGGTTGCCTTGGAAGAAGAGCGGGGGCAGGAGCTGGGGTGATCAGATATCCTACACCTTGTCCGACTGTCCTACCTTTCAACGAGTCAGGTCTGCCCTACACTACAGACCTATATTGGAATAACTACGTCACTCAGGGGTGTGAAAACTCCACATCCCTGAGCAACGCAGTTATACCGAGCTAACCCCCGACCATAGACAGCGCTGCTTCTCCCGCCGACGTAGCTCCTGCCTCTCAGGAGATGGATTAACTAAACCGATGAGCAGGGCCGGCTCCAGCAGCCAAAAAAAAAAAGCTGCGATCGGCAGCAGCTCTACTGCACCGCTTCATTCTTCGGTGGCAATTCAGCAGCAGGCCCTTCCCTCGGAGAGGGACTGAAGGACTTGCCGCCGAAGACCCAGACGTGCCGCCCCCTTCCCGTTGCCCGCCCCAGGCACCTGCTTGCTGCGCTGGTGCCTGGAGCCGGCCCTGCTGATGAGAGCTCTCTCCCGTCAGCTTAGAGTGTCTTCATCAAAGCGCTGATGCAGCATTTTAAGTGTAGATGTGCCCTCAGTCCTCATTTTGTCTGCCCTAAGGTAGGGACCCAAGCAAGAGATTCAGCCAGCCTTCTTTTAGGAAAGGCTTTCTAAAAACTTTCTCTACTAACAACTTTGTGTGAATGGGGTAACTCTAGTCATGTGATCTCTCAGAATCACTCTGGGGCCTGGGTAGCCTTGTGTGTCAGACACCCACTCGAAATACTCAGAACTGAGACCGTTCTCATTCTTGAACGTATTAAGCACTTGGCTTTGATGTACTGGTGGTGTTGCAATTTTGAAACCCTAGTGGGTAGAAAGAGGTGCCTTGTTTCATAGCTCCAGACACCTTGTTGCCCTAACAAGATCACAAGGGTTTTTCACTTATCACGGTGGGCCTGCAGCTTGGATAGAGAGATCTGGGCTAGCTTTAATCCAGCTACCACAGCAAAAAAACAGCAGTGAAGAGACGGCGGCACAGACCCCAGCATGGGCTAGGGTGCAAGTACATACCTAGGGTCCAGACAGGCTTGTACAGCCTGCGCCACTGTGTCAACGCATCTTCACTGCATTTTTAGCCATGCTAGCTAGATTAAAGCTAGTGTGCATGTCTGTATATGCTCTGCAATCACCCCTGTGATTGCAGCATAGACCTACACTGCAAAACCCTGCTGCACTGATAAGTCCTACCCAGGCCCCAGCATAGCCAATAGGATGTAGTGTCAAATGTCAGATTCCAGGCCAACCAGTGAGTGCATTGCCCCCCCAACCCCGCTCCCTTGGAATTTCTGTGGATGTCTGTGTCTCCATTTGTCTTTGCATCTGCAGCACAATCAAGACTCCCTGGCTCTGGAGCAGTGTGTGAGCTTCTTGAACAAAATCCAGGCCAGTGTCCTAATGATCATGTGAGTGATGCACAAGCATAGCCAATACCTATCGTCCGCCCCTTTCCATGTGCCCACGCCCAGGGTGGGTGGTGCACTGGAGGGCTGGTGTGACTAAAAACCCTTTCCATGTGTGGAAGGTAGAGTTAAGGATTTAATACTGTTAGGAATTAAATAAGCTTGGTGTATAACAGCTCCGTGACACACAGCCAAACACAAACAAAGCTAGCCCCCTGCTCAGCTTTTGACAGGGCGGTAGTGCCACTTCCAGGAGCAAGCCCCATTCCCCTTCCACGGGTTCCTTCCCCTAACCCATGGCAGGTGTGTGTTCACCTACAGAAAAGTGCATGGACACCCGTTCTCTCTTGCTTGCTGCTCCCTCATAACTAAGGCTACGTTTTAGTCATGGGTATTTTTAATAAAAATCATGGACAGGTCTCGGGGAGTAAACAAAAGTTCACAGCCCGTGATCTGTCCATAACTTTTAGTATATACCCCTAACTAAAACTTGGACCAGGGGGCCTCTGGGGGGGCAGGGGGTCTGGGGGGCACCGTGAGTGCTGGGGAAGGTGGCCTGGGACCCCCGCTGGTGCTGCGGGGGAGGGGGGGGGGAGCAGCATGCAGCCCGGGTCCCCTGTTAGTGCTGGGGGGGAGGGTTGGCGAGGCTCACAGGCTCCCTACCCAGCTCCACGTGTCCCTGCAGCTCCTAGGCGGCGGAGGAGCCAGGGGGCTCCGTGTGCTTCTCCCACCACAAGCGCTGGCTGCACAGCTCCCATTGGCTGGGAACCGCAGCCAATGGGAGCTGCGGGGGCAGGGCCTGCGGGCACGGGCAGCACGCAGAGCCCCCTGGCCCCTCTGCTTAGGAGCTGCAGGGCCATGCCAATGGGAGCCGGGGAGCCTCCGACCCCAAGGTAAGTTCCCCCTACACCTCCCAACCCCCTGCCCCTAGCCCCCTCCCACACACCCAAACTGCTGCTGCTGGCCCAGGGGCTGTGAGCACCAGCTACTGCAGAAGTCACGGAAAGTCACGGAATCCGGAAGAAGCTGTTGATGACAGCCCTTCACAACTGGCTAGCGCTGCTGGATGCTCAGGGAGGAAGAGTCTCTAGGCTGGCAGAGAGAACCCCCAGTGCAGTATTCATGCTTCTTCTGATCATCTACCCCATGGGAAGCCTCCACTCCCCAACCCATGCAAGGGGCTGCCACCATCCCTCCTGTTAAAGGTGGATTTTCTTATCCTTTGTCCCCAGGCTCAGGCTTTCTTCCCTTTCTGCAGGATTCTCCCCCCTTTCTTGGAGACTCCTGCTCACTGGGTCTTTCAAAGCTTGTATCTGTGGACTTGTATGCACAGGCTCCCAAGGGGTCACTAATGTGTGCCCTATGCTGTAACCTTTGTTACCCTGGAAGAGAGGGAGAGAAATACTTGTAGTGGAGCTCTCATGGTGGAAAGACACTCAACAGGAATTGAGAAATGTTATACAATGGGTATGTTTCACTCCCACCTGCTGCTCACTTGCTCCTCCTCTCAATCCAACCCAACCCAACTCCCAATTCACCCTGGCACTGCATGAATGGGCTGGAATAACAGTGGGAGAAGCCTGATTATAAAAGAGCAGGTGCAAGTGTGTGAAATGACCAAAGATTCTAAAATGGCTGAGTAGGAGAGCTGCTTTCTGGAGAGTCTGCCTTTAACAAGAAAAATAAGCACACAGCTCTCATCCAGTCTGGATTGCATGCATCCTAGAGCATTATGGCAATGAACTATCAAATTTACTCGAGGCACTACCGTAATATAAATAATAATATTTTCAAAATAGTAGGGGAAAAGTTTGTTTCTCTTTTCTTATCCTTCTACGGGGATCTCTTTCATAGGGGGAGGAGGCACTAAACACGGCAAGGCAGACACACAGTGGGGGTCGTTTAAGTTAAATAACACTATTGGGCCCTATGCTAATAGCAATAAGCCACCCCCAGATGTGTATGAGAGAAGGGTGGCAGTGCATTTCTCAGGTTTAGGTCACATACACAGACACCTAAGGCTGGTGCAATAACCTGCTAGGGTGCCCCCCATGATGGCTTATTGCTGTGATCAATGGTAATGTCTCACAAGGGAGGCTTTCGGAGAGGAGCTGGTGTTAAATTAAACTCAGATGTAGAACAGGTGGCAAACAGCACATTGAAGACCTAGCACTGCTCCCCGTGAAGTGTATGGCAGAGATATTCATGTCACTGGGAGCCCAACTGGGCCCTAAGTGTATAGATTATACTGTACCAACTAATAGGGAGGGAGGATGAGGCAACTCAAGGAGGAGACACTAAGGAGTTAGCTCAGAAGTGGATCTCATTGTAATAATACCTACCTCTTT
The DNA here is from genome assembly GCA_003942145.1 of Platysternon megacephalum. Taxonomy (NCBI): domain Eukaryota; kingdom Metazoa; phylum Chordata; order Testudines; family Platysternidae; genus Platysternon; species Platysternon megacephalum. Next base: position 5,040,632 of record QXTE01000087.1, read on the forward strand.
TGTAAAGCACTCTTCATCAGTAGATCTTAAATGCTTTACGAAGGAACTTAGTATAATATCAAGAAACCTGTGAAGGTCTTTAAAACTCTGCCTTTTAACTACTTCTCATTGTCTAATTCTCTCTCCACCAGTGATGCTAGCCTGGCTTACCCATTTCTCCACTCCTCCCAGAGTTGGAAAACCCATCCCCGAAACTAATCTAAAACCATTACCACTGCCTCCCCCAAAGCCCTTCTCAACTGCCCGCTTTTATCACAGCTCCTCCAAGAAGAGGCAGCGGGGCATAAATTGATGATCATTTAAATAAGGCAAAACAAGTAAATTATAAACATTCTATTCCCCTGCTCACTTCTGTATGTTGCTCCTCTTCTTAAAGGACAAGATCTGCAGGGCTGATGTCATGTCCACTTAACCTGTCTCTAATCCTGATTGGGACCTTAAGAGCACCTCTATAAAATATAAAATAAAACCCCACTAGAAGTGGAGGGAAAAATGGAGGAGGAGAAACTAAGTGCAGAGCTGGCTTAGCCTCCCTCTGTTACAGAAATAGAACCCTGGGCACTTTTACTTTACATGTTCTTAAGTGTCTAGCTGTTTCTTCTGGATCCAGTCAGCGCCGGCTCCAGCTTTTTTGCCGCCCCAAGCGGCGAAGAAAAAAAAGAAAAGAAAAACCCGATTGAGCTGCCGCTGAACTGCCGCTGAAGGGGAAGAGTGAAGGACCCGCTGCCCCTTTCTATTGGCCGCCCCAGGCACCTGCTTCCTTCGCTAGTGCCTGGAGCCGGCCCTGGATCCAGTAGAAACAAACATTTTCTGGAGACATCTTGAAAATGTGGGGAGGGAGAGGATTTATAATCTCACATTGCACCACCATGTGGAAGAAATGCAGTGTTACAGCCTCCCATAAAAGTTAAAATTGGGAAACTGCAAAATACTTGTTTGTGGGGTTTGTTTTATTCTCTCTCATTTGTCTGTTTTAGCATTTCCTGAGTGGCTGCTCTTGTAGCCCCTTGTGCCCTACTGCCCAGAGGAGGCTAATGCCAGGGATTGTTTAATGGCTAAAACCAAACATGCACATGCACATGCACAAAGGTGGAGGGGGGGAATGAAGCTGGTTTTCAGACCCTAGGCAAAGCTGTCCTGGCCTTGGCTCTCCTAAGAACTTGACCTTCACAGAACTGAGCCCTGGGAAGGGTAATTTCCTGAGCTTATGTACCATGATCAATCCACTCTTTCAGCAGCGCTTTGATAGATAATGGATCCCTGAGTTTGGTCCTTCCTCCTCTCACTCAACTAAGTGAGTCTAATCCTTGGTGTCCACAACACAGTCATATAGTCCAGTCCCAGCCTACACATATGTGACTGTGGAAAGCAAGATGAGCTAGTTCAATTTCTCTGTCTGTGTCTGGTCTCACCTCTCCGGGAAGGAGAGCAGCTAAGATCTGTGGAGAGGTGGCCCAAGACACACTGTGTGTTACATGGAACTTTGTGATTGTTTTCTAGAGCACAGGATGGAATTTTTAATCCTGAAGCTGAAAACATGAGCCGGTACTTTGTGAAGCCCCTGCGGGAAGCATTCCAGTCCAACCTGAAGGTGAGAGCAAGCACCAGCCAGACATGCCCAGTCACTGCGGGTTTGTGCACACAGGGGAATAGCATTCTGTGTGGAGTCGGACACTCTTATTCCAAAATAAGCATCCACCTGGGGAGTTCTACTGGACTAGCTTTAGTGCCTTAAGTTCACACCCTTCATCATTCTGGTTGTCTCCTTTATTTGAAGCATTAGGCTGCCCCACTTAGCAACTGCTAGGCCAAGTCCTTCTCCACTTCCAGTTATCCCCACCCTCGCCAGCAGCCTGATGCTTCAAATGAAGGAGATCCCCTGCCCCTCTCAGAGGGTGCGTCACACAATCTGCCAGCCTAGGCACTACATCAGCGCTCTGCCTACCCCGCGTTTACAATTCCTTAACATAGGCAGAGCCAGGTTTGTACAATTTTTGACGAGGCCGATGGGGCAAATCCCCCAGCAGGGGCGTAAGGGGCAGAGCCTCCCCATGCTGGGGACTTGTCGGGGGGCAGAGGGGGAAGCCCCCATGTAGGCACAAAAATTGAAAATAAGGGCACAAGGGAAAGTCTGGTCCACATGTATTGGATAAAACTGTGGGGCTAAGCCTGGCTACAGCCCTGGCCGGGGTGGGTAAGTGACCCCGCCCCAGCCCAGGGTCTGATATAAAGATGTATAGGACCTAAAGGACTCCTTTAAAACAGCACCCCCATTTCAAAGGGGACACCCCATGCACAGACAGGAATGACTCCCTGCAACTTCCTGACTGACTCCCCTTTCAGGGCCACAGTGCAGCAAGTAAAGCAGTGTGCTCCTCCATAAATAGGCTGCCCTGGAAGGACCCCACACTGGGATCCCCCATCCTGAGGAACCAGCAGCCCTGTGTTAGGGATGTAGCTGAGACTTATGGTGTAGGGGGTCCATCCGTCCGCCCTCCCCCAAGCAAACCCTTCTGGGTGTCAATCCAAAGGGAACCCTACGATGCAGGGGGAGTTGCATCAGGCCAGTGGGGACTCTCGACATGAAGGCGGTGGGGGGGGCATGCAATACATGGGTGGAACAATGTGGGAGATAATATAGGGAGACTGGATGAGTGGGACTGGGGGGCCAGGACCTGGGAGTGTGTGAAGACCAGGATACAGAGGAGACAAATGGGGTATGGGGGGAGGTAGGAAAAGGGCAAGGGAGCAGCTCCTGGGGCAGGTGGGGAGAGTAGGAGGACATGGTGGGGTGGGGCAGACCCCAGGGGGTAAGGAGGACTGGGGAAAGGGACAGACCCCAGGGGGTCAGGGGCATAGAAATTGGAAGGACTGCAAAAGTCAGGGGAGGGAGCCCTGACCATCCTGGACCCCTTGATGGAGCCCCCTACCCTGCAGTCTGAAGCCCCTACCTCCCCCCCAATCTTACCCTCCCAGCTGCCAATCCTGAGGCCCTTGGGTGATGGGTCCATCCTGCTTCCCAGACAAGCGGCCGTGCCCTTTCAGCAGCCAGTAGGTGAGGGATCAGCTCAGCTGCTGGTATGAAGCAGAGTGGGACCCAGAGGCCAGCCAGGCCAGGCTGCGGCGTGCTCCATCCCAGCCAGGTTTTAAAAGTGTGTTGGGGGAGGGGGCAATGGCCCTTTGGCCTCTGTCTCCAATGCCTATGGGGGCAGATGAGGTGGGATAGACAGGGATGCCAGGTGGAAGATGGGCTAGCTCCACAGGAAGGAGATCAGGGGCAGGAAGGCGGGGGGGGGGGTGTTAGGAGATGGAAAATGGGGGCAGGATCCCAGGGCTCTCTGGGGTTGGAGTAGGACACCAGGGATAGAGAGGAACAGGAGGATAGGACAGGAGGGGCAGGCTGGGGGTGCCACATACCTGCCACGGGGGGGCCCCTCATTCTCTGGCTCATCCAGGGGGAGGCCACCAGGGGCTAAGCTGAGCCCTTCAGCTACATGGTCCCTGCCTCATGTGCTAATGTGCCCAGGGTGCCACTGACGTGCATTAACAGTTTGTTAATGCGCTTTGATGTAGTCCCCTTTGAAACCAGACTAGATCAAAGCACTTTAAGGAACCATTAATGGATGCAGGATCCACAGACAGCCCACACCGCAGCAGCTAGGGTGGGGCAGAGTACGCCCCAGTGTGCCATAAATCTGCTGCCCTAGGCAGCTGCCTTGTTTGCCTGTCCCTACTGCAGCCTCTGCCCCCATGCTCAGTACTGCTCATTGCAGAAGACGTCTGCCTGCCCATCTCAGTTGATCATTTTACAGCCTTGCAGAATGAGATGAGATTATGCTTATTTTAATTTGCATGTCTACAGCATCTGCTAATGAAGTTATCCCTCTCTTCAAGAAAAATATTTAGCTTGATGACTTCCTGTTGCAGTGAGTGCCACAGGCTATCTACAGACTGCATGGAGAAGTATTTTCTCCAGTTCACGTCTCCCTGTGTTCTCTCCCTCTAGCACTTCGAGTTTGCTGAGGTGACTGGGAATCATTTTGTCCACCTGAATGAGCCTGAAGTAGTGGTTGGGCTCATCAACATCTTCCTGAAAAGGGACCAGAGCTCCAAAGCCAAGCTGTAGCCTGGATTCCTGCATCAGGGCTTGGTACCAGCTTTCCAGGGCAGACAGCAGCAGTGACAAAAGAGGACAAGGAGCTTAATAGCCTCGCATGCGAGACAAGACAGCACCGTTACCTGGCTGGGCCCCGAAGTTTTGCTCATTACATGATTTTCATCCCTCTCGAGCCCAGGGGTTTGGAATGGCAAAAGGACCTGTCTCAGCAAACAGGCACAGAGGACTCTCCTCAAGGAAGAGCTGAGTAAATTGTTTTGTGTTCAAATGGAGACGGGGAGGAGTCGGACCTCATACCTCCACTTCACGTGTTACAACAGCAGCTTCTGGATTTAAGGTCCACTTCCCTGTTAAACCTGGTGCAGTTTCATCAGCAGGAAGCAAACCCCCTTGCTTTGTTTTGGTGATGTGCTGCCTTGGAAAGGACTGGGAGGGGTAAGCCAGGCACTTCCCCACCAATACCGACAGCTTATAATAGATATGGTGTTTATATATACACATGAGAAGTGAGTTCTTTGATACTGTATGACATTCCACCGCTCTTCACCCTGTACCTGCCTCCTATAACAATTCTGCATCTCTCGTTTCATTGAGCATTTTAGCCAGGAGTGACATGAATTTATTCTGGCACCAGCTGCACTCACAGCCAGTGGGTGCACAGTGCAGGTTCTGCTCCTTAGCAGGTTACAGGAGACTCTGCTGGGGGGGGGGGGGCAGGGAGCGAATACCAAGACTAATTGAGTTCCATGAATCAATGTTCATGCAGATCCAAGACCCCAGAGCACTTCTTGTCCTGAGAAAGGCTGCAAAGGCAACATCCATTCCAGCGTGACAGGGCAGCTGCTGCAGCTTGCCCTTTCCCAGAAGGCAGGTGTCAGGGGCACCGAAGGAGAGTACAGCATTTGAGCAAAAAGCCACAATCTGGTATTAGGCGGGGAGTAGAGGGTGACATTGCTTGAGGGAGACAGACAACCCTGTAGGAATACACAGAGCTTCACAGTTAGACTATGAACAGCAGCCATTGTGACACATTTTCTAGTGTCTACTCAAAGCTGAGTGATCAGTTGGCTTGTAAAGGACACCAGAGGCAATCAAAAGAGGTCACACTCTTCCCATGCGCTAAACAAGCAATAGCCTAGCTGCCATCACTGTAATAAAGGGGGCCACTTACTCCAAAAGAGAGCTGGACTGTTAAAACAGATTCACCCTTATTTGAGAGAAAGGGTATGAGAGGCTTGTGGGGAGAATCATGGGCCTGCAGGGGCTCCCTCCCCTGGACAAAGCTCTACAGACAGGCCCCCTCGAGCACCACCCCTGCAGTCAGAAACACAGGACACTGACACTGAATTTACTGAAACAGAGGATAAGCCAGAGTAGCTCAGTGCCCTAAAGGCAACAAGCAGGAGGCCCATCGTGGACTCTAGTGCTCCGCGTCCCTGACAGCAGGGAGGGACGCATGAACACCTGCCTTGTGAGCCTGCAAGCACCAGCACAGCGCTCTGAAAAACTGCCACAGGGCAAGGCCTCAGGGGGACAGGAGCATTCTCCCCCCCTTCCACAGGGCCTCACTTCCCCTCCGGGGAGGGGGAGGGGCTCACTGCAGCAGGCAATACACTAGCTTGGCCTGGATTAGGGCAGAAGCTCGGCCCAGCACACACTGCATTTAGTATCCCGCCCTGTTATCTACTCAAGCAGGCATGTGGCGAGCTGCTAGCTGAGGGCTGACAAGGGCAATAAGGCGGCACATAGGGGCAGTTTATTTACAATTCACCTACAGTAGACTTCTGCTGCCTTTGATTCAGCAGCAGCCCTCCTGCGGTCGTCCAGGAGTGGGAGTGGGTCTCACCCCTTGCTGGGGGATCTGGTTTAAGACGCGTGTCCAGAGGAGACAGTGCAGTAAGATAAAAGGTGAAGGCTGGTTACAGGAGGACCCCATCCCACTCAGCACAGGAGGGGCTGCAGCCTGTGAACTGCACGAGTCATGCTAATGGGAGTCTCTGTGCTGGGCTCGCTGCCACTAGAGGCATGTTCAGCAGACGAAGAGCTCCACCCGACCCTCCACTTGTAACCACCGGGGATTTCTCATTTAGGGCCCAGGTTACAGCAGAGGGAACAAATCGGTGTCATTGCACTTCCTAGAGGCCCCTCAGCGGGCTCTGTCTGTGAACTTCTCAACGCGCCCTCCCGCGGAAACATCCAAGGATGTGGCAGCGCTCAGAGTGGCTCAGTATGGCCGGAACTTGCGCTGGGTCCGCATCAGCGCAATCCTCTGCTTGTCCTCCTCAAACTTCTTCCTCAGCTGGGCTATGTCTGAAAGGACAAAGAGGGGGGTTGGGTATGGCAGGACCAGGATGGGCACGGCCACGTTACCAAGAGCAGCAGATTTACCTTGCTCGAGAGCTTTGTACCCTGGCGGCTCTTAAAAGCTCTTTACTGGGAAGCAAGTTCAATCCCAGCACAAGCAGGCTCAACAGCCACTCAAGTTAAGTGGTGCAATTCCCATTGCATCAGTGCTGAATTTAGTGCTGCATATATAGGGACTCACTCGTCTACCACTGCGCTGCGGTTCCATCTGGGGTGGAACATGACGCTGTTTACTTTTACACAGCTGCCTGTATGCAGCCAGTGAAAATGATATTCACTGGGAATTCAAGGGGAACTGAGAGAACACAGCCACCTAAACAGAGATTTGGAAAGGACACGGGGGCTAACAAACGTGTTCTTACAAAGACTGGCATGGAATCAAATCAATGAGAACAAGACAGCAAGGATCTCATGATCATGTACCATTTGGATAGCAACCCAAGCTCCCCACAGCACTCTGCTGGGTATTGCTTCTTCACTAACTCAGAAGGGGAAAACGCAACCATCTGAATCAACACCACTTCCCTAGGTTTTCCGCAAAGGTCTCCCATCCAAATACTGACCAGAACCAACCCTGTTTAGCTTCCAAGATCTGACAGGATCCCAGCCTGAAGAGGTGCGGCTAGCTGTCCTGCAGCTGTGCCTGGAATTCACAAGAGCAGTGGTGGCCACTCTCACCTGTCACAGTGTTGGTGACAAACAAACAACCTGGACTGGTGGGGTGTTCAGACTGTGATGCTGGGGAACAAGGAGATAGTCACCCCCTGCCTACACAACTCACTTTCTCTCTTGGTCTCTCGATGCTGCCAGGCGTAGAAGTTGAGCAGCTCCTTGCGTGCTCTTTTTCGCTTCTCCCTCTCCAGCACCCGCAAGCTGGCAGCCTCTGTCCGGGGGAGTCCAGGCCTTCGGCCTTTCCGTGTCACCTTCACCCAACCCTCCTCATCCGGAATACCCTCCTCCTCCTCCGCTTTGGCTTCTTCCTAGGTGAGGAGGATGAGGGAGAAAATGCAGCTTAGTCCAAACCTGTTATGAGCCGACTGGTTCCATTCCACAACAGCTTCCTGAGGCTGTCACCCAACAAACACCTCCCTCACACCCCAAAGGCACAGAGAATCCCAGCGCCTGCTGCTCTGCCATGCGAGAAGGCCCAGGGCAGTGTTCTGAGGGAGCTGTAAAATTGTGATACAAAGTGGCTGAGGATGTGGGCATCCAAGAGCTGGTGTGTTTGTGGTAACTATACCACAGCTTGTGGGGAGGGTAATGGAATCTGGTCAGACCTAGTGCCTGTGCACTGCCTGCCAGCAGCTGGGAGATGGCAACCCTGGGCCCAAACAGGAGGCCTTGCCCAACCAGCCACCCCGATAAAAAGCGCGGACAAACTGACAGCATGTGAAATACTGGAAGACTCGGGCATTCGTGCTGCTGCGCAAAGAGCTGCTCTGTCCAACAGGAACAGGCCAGTCAGCAATGACAATCCCCAAGGACTTGCTAGGCGCAGAGAATCCCTTAAGAAAGCACATGCCTGGTTTATCTCATCAGCCCTTCCTACCTCTGCTATTTTCTTATCATAGGTTTGCATGAAGGTGTCCACTTCAGCCTTCAGCTCTGCCGGATCCACCACTGAAGCTGCATAACTGGCAATCCACTCTGAGACAAGGAGGGAAGAGGTCAGCGGCTGCCTCTGCAGTGAGCCTACCCCAAACAAGATACCTCAATGCAGCCCTGGACAGAACAACTCTAGGGACCAGAGAGGTGGTCAGTCTCCATGTCATCACTCCAGAGCCTGCCTGCTAAGATGGCCAGCAAGGGAGCCAGTGAGTGACAAATGTGGCCACAGTGGTTCGTGGGACCCAGGCACCTTTCTCACCATGATCTGGGCTGATGCCTGCCAGCTCTTTTCACACAGGCCAATGAACAGCTGTGTGATGAGAATAGCGGATAGCCACTCACGTCTAGGGCTGGGGAGAATCCAGTGTCAGAGCAGAGTGGCTCCATGCCCCGCTACACAAGCCAGCCAGGGCCCTAAACATTCAGAGTTCAAATGTAACATCCTCTGCTGTGAGGACCTAGCATCTCCTTACAGTGCATCACATCCTTCTAAACCTAAAGCAAGGATGTCAGCATCAGCAGGAGGAGGTGCCAAACCACAGGAAATCCTGGCTCTGCCATGGACTGCGCTCCCAGCTGGATAGTTCATTAATGTCAGTAAAGCACACTGTGATCTTTCAATGCATGGTGCCATAGGAATGGGGACTAGTCTCATTCTCAGTTATAAGCAAGTCAAGGCCAACTCCCCCAAACTAGAGAAGATACTGAAAGACTATGGATAAGGGCCGCACAACCATTTGAGTGACCAAGGTATTATACAGGGGTGACAACTGCAACTCCCTTGTGGACCTCCTCACCCCTTCCAGAGCAGCTGGTTATGGAGCCTGTGGATCAGGAACTTGGTCCTCCCACTAGTGTGAGAAGCTCCATGTGGGGTGAGTGAGGAATACAGGGAATGCAGAACAAAAGGAGAAGGGACAGGGAAAATGCTGGACAACTCCCAGCTCAACCTGGGGCATGTGAGAATCACTGTTGAGGGGTGACTGACACACAACCTGGATGGCACTGTTATGGCGTGGAGTACAGCCAGGATGAGACACCTCTCTGATACACACACACCCCCGACAAGTCTGGAGAGCACAAGGTGACTTACTGCGGATACCGGTTTTCACAGGGTGACTCTCTGAAGATATCACCAGGGGGCCCTGCAGCGATAGGGACTTGGCTGCCTGTACCCCAGCCGGATTCTTAAACACCACGTAAGCCACTCGGAATCCCTAGGGAAAAGGCAGCGCATTGGTACAATCAGTGACCAATCAGCTCCCTCAGAGCGAGCAGTTCCACAGAACGAGCAGCTTTATTAGAGAAATAAGGCTGCAGCCAGCACTGGGGTTGCCAGGAGACAGTTAAAAAAAATTGAAGAATCCCTCAGGAGGCCTCTTTCCCCACCAACACCTCAGGTTTCTTCCCGTTCTAGCACCTACAGCATGCCCCCTTTCCCTCTGCTCTTCTCAGTCTCCCGTAAGCTTTACCGGAACTGTCTTGAGATTGAAGAATTTGGACTTGGGTGCCTCTGGTTTCTCTCGTGGCCCCGGTTTCTCACACACGTTCACAGACTGGACAGACGAGCAGCAGGAAAACAGCCTGGACAGACATGCCTTAATACAAGGGAGAGAGAGAAAAGTGACCAGAGCTCACCTGTGTGCCCTCCCCTTGGGAGATGGGGTATCTACAGCGGACTGTAGCCCCCATTTCCCCCCTACTTCCAAAGATTCCACACTGCAGCCATCACCATCCTCCCAGCTGAGAATGGTTTATAACCCTCTCCCTGTACTCATCTGCAGCCGTCAATGCTGAGTGACAAGGAAGCCCTCTGTCATTCCCCTCACATGCAGAGTTTGATGCCTCACAATGCTTCCTGCAACTGGTGGATCAAGGAGTAAGACACCCTTGCCTGGGTCCCCCATCTGGTAGCGCACCTACCACGAGGGAGCCAGATCTAGCCTCTCAGCCCACAGGGGAGTGTCCACACTCAAGTTTTGTACCTGTTTTCAAATAGTGGTGCAACTACTCTGGGATAAATTATAGTGAGCACAGGGCTCACGTGTTTTCATCGCTGTTAGGAAACATCTGCTCCCAGCAGATTTTCAGAACACAGTGCCAAGAACGCCTGAGCTATGTTTGCATCAGCTTATACTTCTGTGTAGCTGCATCATGGCCTAAAAACATGCACAGACAGATTTTAGGAGTGAGATTGGAATGAAGATCAAACCCAGCTCCTATGAAGCCCCACTAATCCTTTGGTCAGTGAGATGGTCTATCAGTTGTACCTTTAAAAGCAATGATGTCCTACAACTCTGGGCTAACTGAACTTACACCAGTTTCCCTGTGGAACTGGTGTAACAGAGTCCCTAGACTTCTGCCTTATAGGATCAGTAAGTTCCAGAAGCACTGTAGCTCCCTTGAGGTTAAGGAGGTTGCGTGGGCAAATCTGTGGCAACTCCCCATGGTTACTGGATATGTCACAAGATGGAAGGAGCACCAGGCAAATTTACCTTTCTTACAGACAAGAAGGAAGACATGGGCTTCAGTGATCCCCTGTAACTTGTAACGAGGACAAAGGGTGATTTTACAAAAAACTCGTTAGCTAGTCAAGGTGAACTTTTGGCTCCACACTATGGTTGTCTTTGATTAGCTAACGTGGGTTTAAAGGTATTAAACTGCATCTACACTAGATCACAAGTGGCATTTCAAGTGGGGTTAGCTAACAAACAAAACACATTTTTCCTTATTCTAGACAAAGCCTCAGAGGGAAGCATGGCCTTTGCTAAGTCATCGTCATCCTCTCCCTGCACCACTGTTTGGTTCGTGCAGCTCTCCCATACAAGTACTAACATACAGTAACTCCTCACTTAACGTTGTAGTTATGTTCCTGAAAAATGCGACTTTAAGTGAAACGATGTTAAGCGAATCCAATTTCCCCATAAGAATTAATATGGGGGGGGGAGGTTCCAGGGAAATAAATAAATAAATAAATAAATATATATATATGCACACACACACACACAGTATAAGTATTAAACAAACAATTTAATACTGTACACAGCAATGATGATTATGAAGCTTGGTTGAGGTGGTGAAGTTAGAGGGTGGAAGAGGGTGGGATATTTCCCAGGGAATGCCTTGCTGCTAAATGATGAACTAGCACTTGGCTGAGCCCTCAAGGGTTAACACATTGTTGTTAATGTAGCCTCACACGCTACAAGGCAGCACAAACAGAGGGAGGACACACAATAATTGCATGGCAGTGGCTGCAAACATTCCCTGCGGAAACTGAACCCATGCTGATGAACCCACGCTATCCCACTGGAGCGTACCACTCCCTCCACTTTCCAAAGTGCCGGGGGGGGGTGGGGGGGGGATGATGTGTGTCTCTGTCTTTCACATTGTGTGTGTGTGTGTGTGTGTGAAAGAGAGACGTGCATTGACCCTTTAAGTACGCTGACCCCACTCTAAGTACACTGCCTTTTTAAGTAGATCAGCAAGTTGAGACAGCAGCTGCTGCCAGCAAGCTCCCTCCGTCCCAAGCCCTGTCATGTCCCCCCCTGCTCTGTGGAGATGGGGTACAGGAGCGGGGGGCAGGGGTAGGGGGACACCCTGACATTAACACCCCTCTTCCCCCTGCCCCACACAGTAAGCAGGAGGCTCCCGGGAGCAGCTCCAAGGCAGAGGACAGGAGCAGCACACGGCAGTGGGGGGAGGGACAGCTAAAGTGCCCGGCAATCAATAACCTGCTGGGCAGCTGCCGCACAGAGAACTTAGGGGAGCGGGGAGCTGATAGGGAGGCTGCCGGCCCACCCTGGTTCCAAGCCCCCACCAACTAGCTCCAATGGGCTGCTCTTCCTGCAACCAGTGGACAAAGCAAGTGGCTGCTAAACGTTATAAGGGAGCACTGCGCAACTTTAAATGAGCATGTTCCCTAATTGATCAGTGAGGTAACAATGAAACAACTTTAACCAGGGCGATGTTAAGTGAGGAGTTACTGTACTTTTTACAGCATCACTCTCTGCTCTTCTGGTTATGCTCCAGCCCCCAGTAAAAAGACCACATTCACATATTCCTTTCATAACTTCTTACAGCCCAACAACTAGGGTTGCCAATCCTCCAGGATTGTCCTGGAGTTTCCAGGAATTAAAGATTATGTCATGTGATGAAATCTCCAGGAATTTGTCCAACCAAAGTTGGCAACCCTACCAACAACTCACCTTTGTGCAATACGGGGGGATATTAAGGACAAAGAGAGTACGGTTTGGAGGGTGGGTAGTATCAGTGCCTTCTCGGACTTTGTGCTCCTTCACATACAGGTAGTGAGGCGACTGTTTCTTCTCAGAAAGCTTAACTGGAATGGCTAAAAGGGACAATTTTTAAAGAGATGTAGCAATTTACAGCAACTGACTTCAGCAGAGCATCAATTTCCAGAAAACATTTTAGGAGGCAACACCATCAGTTGCTGACTTCATTGCCTAATCAGGTTCTACCTGGCTCCCACAAATAAATCTCCGGATCTCCCCCAACACCCACCAGTCCTGACAACTCAGGAAAGCGTGTCAAGGTGCAAAGTGCTTTACTCACAACCAGGGATCCTAGTAATCCATTTGCCATGGAAAAACACGGAATTTGCATTTTTACAGAGACACTTTAAATTTTACATTTTGTGAAAAAATAAAAACATATATTAACTAAATTTTAATGAAAGTACCAGTATCACTTATTCCACAGGTTCTCAAACTGAGGGTGGGGGTGGGTGGTGAATGGAATGTATTCTGGAGGGGAAGAGAGCATGAAAAGCTGCTGGCGGCAGCGCCGCCTTCAGAGCTGGGTGCTTGGCCAGCAGCCACCACTCTCCAGCCACCCAGCTCCGAAGGCAGAGTGGAGAGCAGCAGCTGCTGGCCTGGCACCCAGCTCCGAAGGCAGCACCGCCGCCAGCAGCAGCACAGAAGTAAAGTTGGCTTGGTATGGTATTGCCTTCAGAGCTGGGTGGCCAGAGAGCAAGTCTATTCATTTTATTTTAATAACTGATGGTACCGATAGGCTTCAAGCTTGTTTAAAAATTGTAAATATATCAGTAAAACATTGTGTTCAACCTATACCTGTACATAATGTGGCTAGGGAAAATTAAGTTCAGCATTTCATTTTAATCATGGGGAAAAAAACATGGACTTTTATGTAAAAAGCGACAAAGAGTCCAGTGGCACCTTACAGACTAACAGACGTATTGGAGCATAAGCTTTCGTGGCTCCAATACGTCTGTTAGTCTATAAGGTGCCACTGGACTCTGTCGCTTTTTACAGATCCAGACTAACACGGCCACCCCTCGGATACTTGACGGACTTTTATGTTTTTTTTAATCCAAGATTTTTTGGGAAGGGGGGGGGGGGCTCATCACAGAAAACTGGGATCACTGCTCATGACACTGGAGCGTCTGGATCTGGACGTGCCGCGGGATCGGTGCCCCGCCACACAGGCGATGCAGGCACGCGCTCGGCCCGGGGCAGGACAGCAGCGTGCGGAGCAACCAGCGCCCAACCAGACAGCGGCAACGGGAGCGTGTAAGAACCGGGGGCTCCTGCGGGCACCCGTGAGGGGAGGGCTGGGCTTGATCAGCCCCTGTGGATACGCTGGGGGCGGGGGGGACCCCGGGATTTCGGGCTAGAGGTTCCCCCCTTTAAACCCGTGCCCCGTCCCCGCCGCAGGCCCCTCCCGCACAGGCAGCCCCAGCTGGTTACCTGTGTAGCCCGCCGGTGCCCCGGCCTCCGCGGTAATCACATGCTTCCTCTTGCCGGCCGCCATCTTAATTTCCCGGTCGGTAACGTCAGCTCAGCCGCCAGGACGCCGAGGCGCGCAGGGGCCGCCGGGAGCTGTAGTTCCTTCGCGGGCCGCTGTTTGCGGCGTCCCCTTCGCGCTGGGGGAGCTGGCGTCACGCAGTGATTGGGTAGGGGGCGGGGCTTGAGATGAACGGCGAGGTTCGGGGCGCAGCCAGTTAGTCCGTGCGCGCCCTCCCGCCCCGCTGGGTGCGCGCGCAGCCAGGGTGCTGCTAACCCAGGCGCGGCTTGGGGCCCGGGGGAGATCAGGCGCTGCCCTCTCGCAGGGATGGCTTCTGCCAGCGCCGGACTGGGTGGAGTCAGAGCGTGCACAGGGGGGGTCGGGTAAATACAGGGCCCTCATCCCCCCCATTACTTCCTAGAGGCCTGGCTCCTGCCCCACAACGCCTCATCCCCCCTGTTCCAGTGATTGCCGTGGCATGGCCCTTTCCCTAATTATCGCCATTTCCATTCTAGGGCAGTTTCATCAGGGGATTTTGCAACTTCGGAGAACGCCGCTGAGCCCCACAACAATCCTGCCATAGCCAAGTATTATCCCTGCTTTACAGACGGGGAAATTAAGGCAGAAGGTTAAGCACTGTGGCCAAAGTTGCATAGGAAAGCTGTGACAGGTTGGAAGACACTAGAGCGCTAGGTGTAGGCAGCACAGCATGCTCCCTCCCTTCTGTTTCTAAGATGTTTTATTTAAAAAACAAAATTCTCATTGGTGAAAGGAGGTAAATGTAAAGCCCTAGAGTCGAAAAGCACCTCTCTATCCCCAGAACAGGTGCAGCACAGCCACCCATAACACAAGTTCTTTCCAAATCACTCTTCCTCTGTCTTCCCCACTACTGTCCACATGCCTCAATTCCCACAGTGAAGTGCAACCCTAGGGGTGAGAGAAATTGTATCTCTGTTACCTATCTTTGCTGACAGTTGTGATATGGGTGGGCCACTGGAAACTGGACTTGAACAACCATCTCATTTCACACAAACCACTGCTTTTAAGTCTCTGTCATTGGAAGATACAAAATCACTAAGGTGGCAGAAGGCTTAGAGACAATAAAAAAAGATGGAATCCTATGAAATGAGCAGCTGAATCTAAGGCTGTGCCCCATTCCCTCACTCTCTTGAACACAGGGGTAGGCAACCTATGGCACGGGTGCCAAAGGCAGCACGCGAGCTGATTTTCAGTGGCACTCTCACTACCCGGGTCCTGATCACTGGTCCGGGGTGCTCTGCATTTTAATTTAATTTTAAATGAAGCTTCTAAAACATTGTAAAAACCTTATTTACTTTACATACAACAATAGTTTAGTTATATATTACAGACTTATAGAAAGAGACCTTCTAAAAATGTTAAAATGTATTACTGGCACGCGAAACCTTAAATTAGAGTGAATAAATGAAGACTCGGCACACCACTGCGGAAAGGTTGCCGACCCCTGCTTTAACATGAGAATCCCAGCTCCCATGGAACAAATTGTTTTCTTTAAGAGACAGATTTTTTCAACTGACCGAGTCAAAGCTCTCTCTCAACCATTTTAACTTCTGCTCACCACAGATCTGAGAGCTCTTTGGAGAGGTGGGGATGAACTGTGATAGGAAGTCTAAAGCAGTTGGGTAGATTCTCTAAATTAGCAAGATTAACAGAATAGGCTGATCCAGTAAGGATGGCAAGATTTGGTTTATTTCAATTATGAATAAAAATGGATATGGATAAATGATTGAACACTTTGTAGACATGGGAAAGGTGACCTTCATTAGATTTAAAGTCTCAGAAATGACCAAGGTCAAGATCCCCCACTGCTACGCCTTTACAGGTAACACATGATAAATGCACTTTTTTGGGGGGTAACTTACTAATTATATTAGAGTTCTACAAATAAGATCTGTTAGTAGAACTCACCTTTGACCCAGGCTCTCCATTACACTATATGTATAATCCGAACATTCTCAATGGTCAGCCTTGAGCTCCTGGGCTGTAGGGAAATAGAATTGTGCCATGGCCTTCTAAATAAATGTCCATGTCAGTTAAATTATCCCAGGTTTGACCTATGATCACAATGTTAATAATGTGACCATTCTTAATAAACCTCTTCCTTAAACAAATACCATTAATGCATGTGTCTACATTCACATCATCCTAACAGTAAAGGAACTTCCTATGCCAAAAATATGGAGATTAGTGACCCACCTAGTCCTGTATCCTTTCTCCAGCTGTGGCCGAGGCTTTTAGTGTATAAAACCAGAAAGCTCCTTGTTAACTGCATAATAATCTACTATGGAGAACATTTTTAGACAGACACACACCAGAACGCACCATGCCTTTCTGCCTTTGGAACTAACTGTGGATCAACAGGGCAACAATCCTCTAAAAGGATTAGTGTTACTGCAGGCTTGTGTCCATGGAGCAGTACTTATAGTAGTGACAAACCCTTTTGGAGCCTTGAGGCTGCATTTTTATCAGGAAGATAAACCTTGAAAGCCTGTCACCATGTAGGTTCTGTTTACATGCTTGCTAAGTAGTTAGTGGCAGTTCTAGGGCTTGTTGCTCCACACAGTCCTGATGGTCTTAGCCAGGCTGAAGACCACCATGTTTCTTGTCAAATGGGAAAAGGAAGGTAAGCATCCACGTAAAGAGGCTTTGCAATGCAGACAACTCAAGTCTCCTGTCCTAAGGAGGCCATGATGGGCTGGGTAAATACACCACCACAGAGCATATGGATGTTTAAAAATAAGGATGCAGCACAGGAATTCTTGTGGTTATCATCAAACACACACACTCCACCACTTGGAAGGTCAGTGGCCTTATAGATATTTCATCTGTCCTGATAGAAATATTATTACTGGGAGAAAAGGACAGACAAAAGTTTTCTGAAGCAGGCAGGAGAGTTGTGCTACTGTGTAAGGTTCCCAGGTTCTTGTTGCCTTATTTATATTGCAGTAGCACTGAAAGACCTTACTCAGGTTCAGGGCCCATTGGGCTCGGTGCTGTCCCTGTTCCAAAAAGATTACCGTGTAAATGAACACTGGAACATATTTTCCCCTCCACTGTTACAACTGTTGTAGACCTTCATGAAGTGAGAATTGCCAAAAGGGTCAGACAGTGCATAGTTAGGATCTACTCTTTAATTAATTGTTGTGAGCTTAGTGCTCCTGAAAGATACCTAAAAGACCTGTAAACTGAAGGCCTCTCTCAGAACAGGTACGGAGGAGACAGCAGCAACGCAAGCTTCTCCACATCGTCTCACCAATATATTTCAACCCTGAGGGTTGTTCAGTCTCAAAGCGCCATTCATTCTTTTGCCTTTAAGCTGCCAATAATGTGGACTGACAGTGTCCATTTTGGTAGTGTGGATACCTAGCTACTAAAAACTAGACCAAGACTACCAATCTCATTTCACATCATAGGACAGCAGACAGCTATCAGCTGGTAATAATTCTGATGACATAGTGAGCTGGGCTGAACTTCAGCACCAAAGCTGTAAGGCTTTGTCATATTAGTACCAATTGCCTGAGTTGAGCCAGGCATGCACTCTCCTCCCACTGCCCCACCTTGTGCTTAACTATGTATGGCATTCATCACTGAACCAACACTACTGATTTGAGACTTCCCAACTTCTTTCTACCACTGAAGCAGCAGGCTTGATTCAAAGTTCAACTGACCTGGCCTCTGTCAATTTCCTCAGTGTCTTAAGAAGTTTAGAATCCAATCTCTGTATAACAAACATTTATTCTGAAACAGATAATACATAGTCTTCTCCAACCCCTAACACTCCCTTCTCCCACCCCCTTTATTAAAACACAGATGTCTGATGGGTGATCTAAAAGAGGAACAATTGGTGTCTTAAACCCTTCCCCCACACACTTGCGGTTCACAAGAAGCATCCCCGATAACTGCAGTTATTTTCCAGATACAATGAGTACTCAGAAAAGCAAATTCTGTTGAGTCCTCAGTTCTTTCCATGCCTACGAGCGATATGGCATGAGAGAGGAATGGTTTGTAGCCGTCGGACAGAACAAAGAGTTTGCACAAAACAAGAGTGCAAAAGAAACATAGGGTCCACCAAGAAATGGAGTCTGAATCTACAATGGTACTGGACAGAGTTCACTAAAGAATGTCAGCAATGCTGACCAGAATTGGTTAGTTTCATAGCTGGAAGGATCAAGTTCAAACTTCAGCCAGATTTTGGGGTGGTTTTCACTTCTCTCTTTTCTCATAATACAATTGAAATTAATAGAGTTAGAGCTACCTGGACTTCCCAATTTTCACTGGGTTAATGCTATGCTAACAATGGGAGCATGGCAAGTGCTACCTACTGGCCAATGGCTTATCACAGACAAACAGTCCCTCCTTGGAAGGTACATTCTTGTGGCTCTACCTGGGGCTTGCTTGGTTTCCATGCTCTCCTCTCTGCTGTATCCCTTACACTGGTTTCCCAACAGCCATCCCTCTGAGGCCATGAAGTGCCTCTACCATCCTTCCAGCCCATGTACATGAGCAGCTGTTCTGCATAGCAGCCAAGCATAGTTTAAGTGGAGCCCTTTTACAATTGATACTCCTTCAGAGCAGGTGGACAGGAGGATTATTTCCTACATATTAGTACATGACTTACTCCCCAACCCACTCCTCTCCATAAAATTGGACTGGAGATGCTAGAAGGACTTCCCAGTCCCCACCCCACCCAATAAAAAAGCTCATGTCCCTACATGGACAGCAGGGGTTGGGAGAACATGATATGATTCAACCTAATTGGAAGGGAAACACTCGATTTCTAGTGTTTCTGGTCAAAGTCCCTGCTCTCACATGAAGTTAGTCCAGAAAGAGGAAGGAAAGGGCAGATCACCCGGGGTATCCTAAGGAGCAGATATATTCACGTTACACAGAAGCCTGAGCTATTTTCTCCCCCTCAGTGTGTTACTGAATGCTGAACTTCACCAGGACAATAGCAGAGGCTTAACTGTGACAGCAGATTAGATGTAGTATGTCTGCACTTGTGCATATATCCTCCCCACAGCCCAAACTCTTCCATCAGCTGATAAACAGGGGAGCTGGATTCTTCTCAGTGCCTCCAAGTGTCACAGCTGCTGATCAGCAAAGCATCTAACAGCCAGGCAGAAGTTGTATCCTACCAGGTGCACGTGAGATAAAACTGTCAAAACGCTACTTGCTTCTGAGCATCACACCTGGCTCCACCCCAAATGCAGCAGCTTTAACAATTAAATCTGGTATCAAGCGATAATAACAGAGGGGCTTCACCTTTCGGTCAGAGGTTGTTAGCCGGAGGACAAGAGGTGCTGTTTATCATTCCCCTTCCCTCAAAGTCTCTAGGTGCACTTTTAATAGCTGGCCACAAGGGGGCGTGGAGCAAACAAGGGAGTTACATGGGTCTATGCTTGGTAATATATCTCACTGGCAGAAGGGGGAGGTTATTCTCTTGGAAAAATGTGGAAGAAAACTCCAACTATGAAAACAGAAAATACACACGAGAGGGAACACTACTGTACAGGAAGGTAGCGATCATAGAAAACAAAAAACACAAGGTGGGCAAACACAGTAACACCTGCGCTCCCACGTGATTCTCCCCATTCCATGCCTTCAGCAAGTTTTCCAGTCCACTGCTCGCCTCCACTCTTCTCAGAGTTTGATTTTGAATTCTGTGGGCTGCACAGAGACAGAGGCCGCCGAGGATTTGAAGAGCGCCTTCAAAATGGTGTCAGGGTCCACCTCAGCTGGCGGATTTGAGGAGGCACCTGCACTCGACCGCCGTGGTTCTACTTCCTTCTTCACAGAGGGAGTGTCGCTTAATCGACTGCATGATGAAAAACAGACACAATAGTTAACCCCACATTACAATAAGTCTAGGGCAGCATCAGAGGCTACTGTTCCCCCTCCAAGACATTGGGTGCGTGGCTTAAGATATGCTTTCGGCCATGGAAGGGTTCCTGGTCCCAGCCTCTCATTCCTGAGCCTGCGGGGACTAGGGATGCTATGGAAACAGACTGCTGCACACTCAACTCAGGTGCATGTGAAGGGAACGCATTGCATTGCTCAGGAGCAATCCTGCAGCCAGTCAGGCTAGCACTGATGGGCTGTGGAAGGAGTCTCATCTTGTTTTCCTTGAGTGGAAAGGCAGCGGCTGCAACCCAGCACTAGGTGCAGCTGAAGGGATGTAGGTGAGAAAGGGCTACAGAGGATTTTCTTGTGAGAAGAATTTACCATGGAAAAATTTTCCTCCTGCACCTCACCTCAAAAAGTCCTCCCAAAAACAGAACCTGCAAATTCTTTTGGCTCTTCCACCCTAAGCACTTACAGCAAGATTGGCTGATCTGATGTGATGACATTCCCGTTCATGTGAAGGTTGCACTTCATTGGCTGCCCTAAAAAAACCCAAAACCAAATTTCATATCCCCAGCAAGGAAAGACCCCAGAAGCATTACACTGACATGCAGACAGAGGTGAGTGGACGCAGCCCCACACATTGGGGAATTGTGGGGAGCCATTAGAGACAGCAGCTTCACTCTTGAGTCATGACAAAGTCAGAGCACTTGCAAGCAGCAGCGGAGCTACCGTAAGAGCTTAATGCAATTACAACACTCTAGCACCGGCATAACAGCTGGCCGAGCAATTACAGAGTAGGCTGCAATGGTTTAGCAAAGATGCAGGAGAATCTCCGGTTCTGAGCTGCTTGCACCTTAAGTGACTTTGCTCGCTAGGATAAAGTTACAAGAGCCATCAATCCTCAAGCTCAAGGGCAAAGAGCAAGTGAATAACCATCTAGAGTCAGCAACGAATTTCCATCTACAATAATATATCGGTAAATTGTATTAGCTGAATCGCTGTAATATCAAAATCCGTACAGAGACTGATATTCATTTTTGCAAACCCCTGATTTCAGAAATGCTTTGGATGTGCCTTGAGGCCTTTGCAAAAAACAGGGGTTCGTTATACTGCACAAGCAGGGACACTATGCCTTCCTGTGAAGTGTCCAGCATTGGCTGGGGTCAGAGACAGGATACTGGATTAGATGCACCAATAGTTTTATCTGGTGGGGAGAATTTTGTGTTTTTAACTTCAGCGGAAGCCAGATGCAACCTTTGAGCTAGACCTCTCCCCTAGGGAAATAGATTTTGAAAACAACGCTGATGGACAGTGGAGATACTCAACTACCTACATAAAACCTGTAGCATTGAACCCCAACCCCCTTTGTCCAGCTCTCAGTAGCATTACCTGACACACACTCTCCTTGAGCAGCACAAGAAGACTCTGAATTACCTTCTGAAATCTGCACCGAGCTGGAAAGCCTTTGATTGATTCATGCACCCCACCTTCAACTCCAGCCTCAGACTTACCATCTAAGCATCTGTTGTTGTATTTCTTATATGCTGTGATGGCATCTTCCTTCTTCACAAAGACCACTTCAGCCACTCCCGGGTGCACGAGACGGGCTCGCTTTAGAGCACCACACACACAGAACAGCTCCTGAGGACAGACAGCAGGTCATGGCTGTGGTTGCTGTCAGTGCCACATTAGAGTTACTACTTTGATCTGACAGTCTTACCATGGTGGGCCAGGCTCAGAAAGAGGGCCCCCACATCCACAGTTGAGTAGTTCAACACTCTGGGAGTGAAATAGCTAGCAGTCTAGAGATACCTACTATGATATAAGTCAGTGGTAATCTGATTGTGGGCCGCAAGACATTTTGCTGACGTTGACCGTCCACAGGCACAGCCCCCTGCAGCTCCCACTGGCTGCAGTTTGTTGTTCCTCGCCAATGGGAGCTGCAGGAAGCGGCGGGCCGCCGGGATGTGCTGGCTGCCACTTCCCGCAGCTCCCATTGGCCAGGGATGGCAAAAGCGACCACTGGGAGCTGCGGGTGTGTGTGTGTGTGTGTGTGTGTGTGTGTGCGCGCCTGCGGACGGTCAATGTCAGCAAAATGTCTCGGGGCCCGTAATCAGATTACCCTGATGGGCTGCAGGTTGCCCATCACTGGTATAAGTACTTGGTGTCTGATAGATTGATTACTAACACTACTGCAGGATGAAGCGTTCAAGGTTACTTCAGTCATAGCATAGGAAATAACTGAAAGAATTCATAGCATAGGAAATAACTGGAGTTAAACCCAGTAACCCCTCTCTGTCTAACTGAAAGAGGTTTTTCCAAAGTGGGATTAAAAGTATTTCCATGTTTTTCATTTCTGGAAGGAACATGAATTAAAATTCTAATCAGCTGGGGGCCTATGTTTAGTGCTCAGGGGCTGGGAGCACAAGGGAGGCTTATTATGTGCAAGTGCTGTGGAAGTTTTGGGTGTGGCGGGTGGGCAGTAGAAGGGTGAGAACAATGCCATGTATCCCTTGATATCAACTCTTCCAGCCAACTAGAGATGGTCTCAATGCACCCTAAAAGGGATTTTTCTTCAGCATAAAGGTTAAGAAGTGGAAGGTAGGGAACTCTCAGAACTCTTCCAAAAAAACAACAACAAAACATGCCAACCCCTGCACCAACACAAAATGTGGCTAGTGCAATCAAATCTATGGAGAGGGGCATGGGGGAAATTCTAGCCACACAGAGCCCAGCAATAAATGGCACTCACAACAATGTCTTCCTCTGTGACTCTGGGGTGCAGATTGTTCACAGTCATCTTTGTACCTTCCAAAGGGCTGAACACCGGCTGCCAACACAAAGAAGAGCATATCATATGCAGAAGGACAGAGTAAAAGACATCAGAGAAGACATCATGGCAGAGAAAGCATGAGTAAACTGAAGCAAATAGGGCCCTAGGGAAGGCAAATGGGAGAAGGGAGAGGGAAAAACAATGCTGAGAAGCTAAGACGGTACTAAGCTCCCTCAAACCCAGCCCAACTGATCTTTACAGATAAAGCCCATCTTTCCTGCTGATAGGTCTCTGAAGTAATTTTTCCATCTCAACCCCAAGTGTGACAATTAGTTTAGCCCTGCACATGTAAACAGTCAGTTAAATCCCATTGGTCCCTGAAGTCACCATTGGTGTTGAAGTAACCACCCATTTCTTATCTTTTATCCTAGTAACATGGATTCTGCCAGGACTTCTGGGGGACAGAAAATTCAACAAAAGCATCAAGATGGGAAGCCCACACGTTCCCTCTTCTTACTGTTTAGCAATAAATGAGGATTCATAGACAGATTCAGCTTTAAAATGCCTGGAAGTGGGTTCTAATCACCTAGATTGGCTTGACCCTCTAAGTAACAAATCCCATGTTCAGGGTATGGGAGGGAGATGTTGAGGCGAGCTCTCCATCCAGCCCATCTAGACAGATTTTAGAGGTGTGGAGGGTCTCCACTAGAAGGCAGACCCCTTATCTTGTACTCACCTCAACAGGTGCTGGTTCTTTTGGTGGTTCCTCCTTGGTCACCAAGGTCCGGGACATGTTTGTCAGGGCCTTTGTCCGAATGGGAGAGAGAGGTGCTGGGGGGGCTGTATAGGTGTCATTCTGGACCACTTTGGTGAGGGGGACCGTCTTGGAAAGAGAGAACTTATTGCCACTCAGCCCAGCCTAAACAAAGGGTGAATAACAGCATCCTTGAAAGATGTAACCTTCTCAAGCAGAAACCCCTTTTCAAGCAGCAATAGCCAGGGACAGTTACCACCACACACTGAGGTGCTGTCACACACTCCCAGTCCGATGACTTTATGAGCTACTGGAGACTCTCAGCAGCTCCACCCCTGGCTGGGGAAATCAGCTAACGCACTTAGGGATGCATTTAGCCCTAAAGACAGTCGTCACCGCTCCTTACAGACAAGCACTGTTAAAAGGTACTTGTTTTCACATTGCAGTAGTAAAGCTCTGTTAAGGATTTTCATTTTACATCATTCATCCTGAAGATCCCAAAGCACTTTTCAAACTGCCTGCAGAGATCACTCATCCATTAAGATTCAACTATCTATGGGCTAGAATGCAGTGGCCATTCTTCAGAAACACTAACCTAGTATCACAGGAAGAGATGTGACGAATAACATCTCCAGTTGCGGGCTGCGTGGGGAGTTTTAGGTCAGCAGAATATAATGATCATGCTTGGAATGTGGTCAGTGTATTGGAACAAACATCTCTACTCTTGCAAAAAAACATCCAGGAATTTTTAATGACCTCAAGTGGTCAGGAGCTCAGTTTTAAATCTTAGTCAGATGCTGGCAACTCCAGTTAAGTGGCATTGATTCAGCACTGACTTAGATGGACCAAACCAGATTGTGCGCGCCAGGACAGCCACATCTATTTGCCTGCTTTTCCACCCTCCCCCAGATGGTTGGTGCCTGCTGATAGGCAGCCAGCTGCAATTTTGCAATGCAAGAGGATCTCTCTCTCTAGTTGTCCAGTCTGGGATCAGTGGGACCAGGCAAGTTTCCACTACTCGCATGCTCAGGAAATGATGAGCCAGGTTCAAGGAACTATTCCCCACAAGAGCGAACATGCAGGAATCTCCTACCAGTGACGGTAAGCAGTCATTCTGGCTGCAAAAGGCTTGTAACACCGTACGGTGCCCAAAGGGGACTCCTTTAGCCTGCAAGGTAAAGCTGGAAGCACAGGCATGAAGGGAAGGGAGGGGCTGAGGGCAAACACATTCCAAAGGGATCTTTTACATACTTTAAAAGAACATAAGCCCTGTAAAGCTGCAGCCTGCGTGTCCACCCAAGGTGAGCATGGTGTGGTGGGGACTGTTGAGACACTCCCTTACCGCGTTGTGCAGGAAGCTGTTTGTGGTGGTGATTTTCATCTGTTTGCTAGGAAGGGGAGATACGCTTTCATCATCATCTTCCATGTCATACAGGCCCTAAAGACAAACAGCAAGCAAACAATAGTCTCACAAGGGCATGGTTTTACTTTAGATGGCACCATGCCCATCACCTTCCTCTCCCCAACTCCAGCCTCCTGAGGAACAGACCTGCTCACTGTCAGAGAGATGGTAGCAACAACCCCTCTCTGTGCCTTGCTCCTGCCCTCACAACTCAGTGACAAAGAGCTGAGGTTGGATACATCTGATTCAAAAAGCAAGTGAACACAAGAATGCCCTCGCACTGTGACCTCTTCCTCAGGGATGCCACAGCAAAGAGAGTTCTCCAGAAATACTGCAGCTACATACAGATTTCTGAATCCCTAAACATTATGTGGACTCATGGACAACATTAATACAGTGAAGATTTAGTGCCTGCTGTTCCTTAGCATCCTGCCAGCTATCAGCCTAAAGCATATGTACATGACTTTTTGGTAAGCAGATGGCTGCCAAATGCATGAGTCCAAAATTCCTTTTGAATAAACTGTATTCTTCAACACGTTAGATGCCTGTCCGGTCCCAGAAAACACTGTGCTGAGGAGGTCGACATACTTTGTTGCTGAATGAACAATTCATTTCCAAGCTTTGTTAGATGCTTTGAATCCCTACCCTCAACACTGTGGGGAACTCCCAAATACTTTCATTACATTGTAGCTAATATTGTTTTTAAGGGGAAGCATAAATGCATATGGTTGTTTCCAAAACACAAAGACAAGATACCTGCCCCAAAGAGCTTATAATTCAACTCAAACACAAAGATATATGGTATATCTTGACTTTGGTAAAGCTTTTGATACGGTCTCGCATGACCTTCTCATAAATAAACTAGGGAAATGCAACCTAGATGGAGCTACTATAAGGTGGGTTCAAAACTGTTTGGAAAACCGTTCCCAGAGAGTAGTTATCAGTGGTTCATAGTCATGCTGGAAGGGCATAACGAGTGGGGTCCCACAGGGATCAGTTCTGGGTCCGGTTCTGTTCAATATCTTCATCAATGATTTAGATAATGGCATACAGAGTACACTTATAAAGTTTGCAGACGATACCAAGCTGGGAGGGGTTGCAAGTGCGGAGGGGTTGCAAGTGCTTTGGAGGATAGGATTAAAATTCAAAATGATATGGACAAACTGGAGAAATGGTCTGAAGTACATAGGATGAAATTCAATACGGACAAATGCAAAGTACTCCATTTAGGAAGGAACAATCAGTTGCACACATACAAAATGGGAAATGACTGCGTAGGAAGGAGTACTGCGGAAAGGGATCTGGGGGTCATAGTGGACCACAAGCTAATTATGAGTCAACAGTTGCAAAAAAAGTGCAACACCATTCTGGGATGTATTAGCTGTTGCAAAAAAAGTGAACACCATTCTGGGATGTATTAGCAGGAGTGTTGTAAGCAAGACATGAGAAGTAATTCTTCTGCTCTACTCCGGGCTGATTAGGCCTCAACTGGAGTATTGTGTCCAGTTCTGGGCGCCACATTTTAGGAAGGATGTGGACAAATTGGAGAGAGTCCAAAGAGCGACAAAAATGATTAAAGGTCTAGAAAACATGTCCTATGAGGGAAGATTGAAAAAACTGGGTTTGTTTAGTCTGGAAAAGAGAAGACTGAGAGGGGACATGATAACAGTTTTCAAGTACGTAAAAGGTTGTTACAAGGAGGGGGAAGAAAAATTGTTCTTAACCTCTGAGGAAAAGACAAGAAGCAATGGGCTTAAATTGCAGGAAGGGAAGTTTAGGTTGGACATTAGGAAAAACTTCCCGTCAGGGTGGTTAAGCACGGGAATAAATTGCCTAGGGAGGTTGTGGAGTCTCCATCATTGGAGATTTTTAAGAGCAGGTTAGACAAACACCTGTCAGAAATGGTCTAGATCAGGGGTCGGCAACCTTTCAGAAGTGGTGTGCCGAGTCTTCATTTATTCACTCTCATTTAAGGTTTCGCGTGCCAGTAATACATTTTAACGTTTTTAGAAGGTCTCTTTCTATAAGTCTATAATATATAACTAAACTATTGTTGTATGTAAAGTAAATAAGGTTTTTAAAATGTTTAAGAAGCTTCATTTAAAATTAAATTAAAATGCAGAGCCCCTTGGACCAGTGGCCAGGACCCGGGCAGTGTGAGTGCCACTGAAAATCACCTCGCGTGCCGCCTTCGGCACACGTGCCATAGGTTGCCTACCCCTGGTCTAGATAATACTTAGTCCTGCCACAAGTGCAGGGGACTGGACTAGAAAACCTCTCGAGGTCCCTTCCAGTTCTAGGATTCTATACTCAGGGAAACAGTTCACAAAGTGTGGAGATCAGTGAAGAAAGGATCTGCAAAAGAAGTGGGTTTAAGGAGGACACAGGTTCTGGTTGGGCAGAGGAAATAGGAGTCTGTTCCAAGCATAAGGTGCAGTAATGAAGAAAACATGAAGGCAAGAGATGCAGCAGGACTGTAAGAAGAGGGATGGTTGGATGAAATGAGAGCAGAAATGTTGGTAGGGATGGAGTTGTGAGGAACACTGAGGATGAGGACAAGGGGCTTGTATCGGACGTGGATGGAAAGAGAAAGTTGGTGAAGGGATTCACAGAATGCAGCAACATTGCCAGAAGAAAGGAAGAAAGAAATGTTCTAAGCAATGGCATTCTGGGCGGATGGGGGTGGGGAGTAAATTAAGAGGTAAGACCAAAGAAGGCCAGAGAGAAGGTAATTACACTAATCAAGGCAAGAGATGACCAAGACATGGAAAAGGTTTTACCATAGCTATGAAGAGAAAAAAATAGATTTGAGAGATATTGTAGAGGAAAACCCCAAAAGAAACAAGAGCGTGGGTACAGAAGAAGAGAGAGAAAAGCATCAAAGGTGATGAGAATGTTACAAGTCTGGCTGGCGCTAAAGCTTTCAAATGCAAATATGGTAAAGAAAGTGACAGTACAGAGTGCCAGATGTCTCCCTCAGATTTCCAGAGGAGGTGTGCTCAGTTAACGAACACAGGAACTACCAGGCTAAATCACAACACTGGTCAACCTAATCCAGCATTCTGCCTCATCAGGGACCAGTATTCAGAACTTCTGAGAAAGGTGAACCCCCCACATAACACACCTGGTCATTTATGAACAGATCACAATCAGATCCAGCCTAGCAGGCTGGATGTTGGACAAGATGGACCAACTGCATGATCTGGTGCAATATTACCAATGATTTTATGACAAGAGTCTGGAGGGAAGGGACACTGGAGAGGATTCTGCAAAGAAACTTTAAAATTCAGAAAGGCAAAGGTTGGAAATACCACCGTGTTCTCAGAACTGTCATGTACGATAGCTACAATATAAAAGGCCTCTTTTATTTGACCTCTCCTCCTCCTACCTTCTTCACAAGAACACACAAGAGTCAAGCTGTGAAAGAACTTTCAAATTCCTCCCTTTCCAAGGTACTGGAACCCAGAGGAAAATGAAAGCTGCCTCCGTCACATTTACTAATCCTTGGGGAAAACACATAATAACAAGTGGATAGTACCAGTACTGCCAGTGAATGGAACTCACCTGTCTCTGTGTGTGGTTGTTCACTACATTGATCCTCATTCCTGCAGGATGAGAGTGTCCTGGGGCTGCAGCCTTCTGCTGTGATATCAGAGGAAAGAAACAGCCAAAGTATTAACACCAGAATCTGCCATTCCCAGTCTCAAAACAGGGCAGCTATTTGTTCATTCCAAGAATACTTAAACAAGACTCTCACCCCTGCTCTCATATACACCATGGCACGACATGGTAGGACATAGAGACAAAGCCTCAGTTAGAAGGCACGGAAGAGACAGAATAATGCAGAATCAATTTTTTTTTTCTGCAGTAAGTGTTCAGCATGACACACCAGCCCAAAACAACAAAGGAATTAGGAGCTAAGGCCTAGGTAGAGGATTTATAACTGCCAATTATGTGAGCTTTGGCTCAAGATTAGTGGGAGATGAGTTTAAAACCTGCAAGGCTAAGATCAGATTTGTGCATATACAAATATTAAATACAGCTAAGTGACAGGATCTGCAGACTGCCCTTCTTTGGTGCTGTGGGGAGCAACAGTGCATATAACCACATTTTATGGTATTGTCCAGAAGCCTACACCCTAAGGATCAAAGTAATTCAAAAGTTCTGTTCTATATCAAGCATGAACTTATCCCTGCTCTAGTATGAAGTTTTGCTTGAATCTAATGCTGCACAAGATGGTACAGCCAGTCCTTTCAGCAGTCTGACCAGTTACCCTGCGCGACTGGAATAAACCCAGGGTCTACAACTTCACCATTCCATAACTGAAGGTTCCTTTTCTGGAATATTGGGTCTCTTAACAGTTTAGCAGCCATCTTTGAGAGCAGTATGTAACTTGTCCAAGACAGTGGAGCTAATACTCCCTTTGCAAAAGTAGCATGGGAACTTTTAATAATCACAACCAGTCAGAACCTCAGTTTTGCATTTCTAGAAGGCAGCAGCACAGCTCCCTCTAGCTCTATACTCTGACACTGATTCAGATTCAGAGAGAATGTCTTCCCTACTAAACCAACACCACCACTTCCTGCAGCACCCTGAGGTTTCCTTAGAGGCCTCTCATTCAGGTAAGTGTTCAGCGTGGGGGGGAGGGATAGCTCAGTGGTTTGAGCATTGGCCTGCTAAACCCAGGGTTGTGAGTTCAATCCTTGAGGGGGCCACTTAGGGATCTGGGGCAAAATTGGTCCTGCCAGTGAAGGCAGGGGGCTGGACTCGATGACCCTTCGGGGTCCCTTCCAGCTCTATGAGATAGGTATATCTCCATATATATATATATATAGGTAATGATCAAGCTCAATCTTCCATTCATTTCGGAGATCTGACAAGCTTGCATCCCAAGGCAACATGGCTGTCTGCCTGATGGGACCAGGACAGTTTAGTTTGTGGGTTGTGAGCAGGAACATTTGCAAACAGCTGGGAATTTTGGCAAAACCTGTGAAGAATCTTAGACCACGTGTAGGATTTCCTCTGTGGTTTTAGTTATGTGATTTCATGTTCAGTTTTTAACTCTACTATGCACAATTCCAGCGGTTCTCAAACTGTGGGTCTGAATACCAAAAATCCAGACACCATAAAACCAGGCATGCCTATTTCAGTGTCTGGGTTAAAATTCATCACTATGGTTCCCACACTCCTCCTCTGTAATCATTTGGATTCATCTATCCAACCATTATCATTGTAACTGGCCTGTCATAGCACAGATGGTGGGGATCGAGTGATAGGATAGCAGTGACTACCTACCTGAATTGTTTTGGTGATCTTCATGGCTGGGGTCACTGTCCCCACGGCTGGACTTACAATTGCAGCAGTAGGAGCGCTCCTTTTCAAGCTGATCTTCTCTCTGGCATCTATCACTTTGGTCACCTTCTCAGCAGGCACACTCTGCTGCTTGCGGGAATTCAGCATTTCCCGGGCATCCTGCACTTTCCCTTTGATTTTGAACCGAGCATCTTTCAGAAGCAGTTTCTCCCGAGCATCTTTAACTCCCAGTTTGTGTCGGGCATCAGTGAGGCCAATCTTTTGCCGGGCATCAAACGTCCGTTGGAAGCTGATGGTTGGCGTCGGTCTACTTAGAAGAGTTTGCTGGATCCCAATTCGAGATCGAATGCCTCCAAATACTGGCCTGCTGTTCAGTCTGGAAAAAGAAATTTCGGACTGATAAAAGCAGGTTATAACATTAATGGAAGCATTTCTGTGGGAGCAAACAAAACCCTGTATTCCCAAACAGAACCCCGCGTATGCACATGCATATACAGAACAGCAGCAGAGTGATATTCTAATACAGGTCTGTCGCATCTTAGGCGCATTTAACATGCGTGATTTCAGCTTTACACGGTCGGCAAAAACAAAAAAAAATCCCCCAAAAAGAGAAAAATAATTTAAATACTGTTTCTGTAGTGCGGGCGATTCCGCCCGCCATTACACTCAATGTAATTTTGACTATACGCGATTTTCGCTTTAGGCGCTGACTGCGGAACGTAACCCCAGCATAAGATGAGACAGACCTGTAGTCTATTTAATCTAAAGGTCCTAGGTGTTTTATAAGCTGATTTATAAACTGATATGATATGCAAAAGGCAAAACGACAAGATTTTTAAAAATGGGTTCCTAAGTCCATACTTAAGCAGCTATAAATGCTGAACATACAGCAGCTCCCATCGAAGCCCTTATGACTTCAAGGGTTGTTTATTTTGGGGAACCATGCAAGGACCAAAAGGACAGAAACAGCTTTCCATGCTTTTGGATTCAGCTTGTCCTTCAATATGTTCTTTATAACACAATATGCCCTGGTAGAAAAACAAAATTAACCTGTATTGACATCTTTTCAATAATTCCTGTCAGACAGACACAAGTTACGTTTTCTTGAAGTGCATGACCCTCAGATGTTAGGATGTGTGAGTGGCTTACGCCATTCTCACTTCAATTCACCCAATTCCAGTATTAGCATCTGAGCAGAATTATACAGACTGCTATCTACTTAACGCTGTTGAAATCAGTCAGGATTCTCTGTATTGAGGATTAAGTTAAATCAGTGTTTTCAAGAGAGCAAGGGTTAAAAAAAAAAAAGTAGGTGGTATGATGACTACCAATTTTCTGTAGAGAATCACTCCTGTAGTAACTGAATGATGTCCTAATACAGGAGAAACCAGTAACCACATCACTCCATATAACTCTGTTTCTGTTATTACAAACTCTACTTAACAGCTTGATTGTGACAAATAAAATAAGAGTTATCACTTTCATAATGTTTGAGTGGGCAAGCAGATTTTATGCCTACACTTTTGAATTTTCATGACACTCTTGCAAGGCTGTATTAAACAGCATTATATAGTAATACAAATTTATTCTGCATGCCAAATACTAAGTAAGGCATATTAGCTGGATCAGAGAGCTTACAATCTAAGTCAGACACCATGAACAAGAAATAGACAAGGCACAAATGTTCAAGTAAGGGATGCTGTTGACAGATTACTGCTGAACAAATGAAGGTTGTAAGGATTCCTGTTAAGAAGGGTTTTGAAAGCGAGAGGAAGTGCTTGGTGTAATAAATGGCATAAGACTGTTCCAAGCATGCAGGAAAGCATGAATGAAGGGACAAAGCCAAGGCCTTGGCTAGACTAGGATTTAAAAGTGTGTTAAAATGTACTAGCCAAGTAGTTCTCAATCTTTTGGGGCTCAGGATCCATTTGTAAATGTTTATGACCTGTCGCAACCCAGTAAATAGTCCTGGGGTGGTGGTCCTGGGGTGGTTTCAGTCAGATCCCGCCCTGGGGGGGGGGGGGGGGGGGGGGGGGGGGGGCGGGGGGGGGGGGGGGGGGGGGGGGGGTTGGGTCCTGCCCAGCACTCACCCCACAGTGGCAGCTCCTGTGCTGTGGGGCTGGTGGGTTTGGCTCTCCGCTCCAGGCATTGCAACCTATGGGGTTGCAGTGCTGCTCAGGTTTGGTCCCGCCCCCCTGACTGGACCAAATTTGTGAGTTGAGTTCTGACCTGGCTCATAGGGTTACAGTGTGGCTCACTCAAATTTGGACTGTTGAGGCTCCCGTCAGCATGACAGCTGGGCCCTGGGACCCCAGAGGGTTGTAGTGCCTGGAGCAGGGAGGCGAGCCAGGCCAGCCCTGTGGGACAGGAGCTGCCATGCGACCCTTTGAAACATTCTCACAACCCAATTTCTTGCAACCCAACCCATGGGTTGAGAAATGCTGCACTAGTCAATATGCGTAAGCTAACCTGTTTTAGAAGATGACGCTAGACAAGACAGTGTAGACTTTAACTCATCCACCTTAGCACATGTTCAAGTCTAACCTCTCCCCAAACTAAACCCATGGGAGTAGATTGGATTGCCTAGGAAGAGCAGAGAGAGAGAAGCATGGACAGGGTCTTGAGGGGCATCAAGTGTCTGAGGCAAAAAGGAAGGTTAAAAGCTGCCACAGGAGAAGGCAGGAAAATCAAGAGGGCACATAGGCCTTGTCTACACTAGATATATACTTGCTATGCTAAGAATCATTCTCACCTCTTAACTACCTTATAACACACTTCACATCCACAAGTACGCTGAATAGTTTTGCGGGTGTGCTATCAACTGTACGAAGGAGACTATGATTTTTCAGATCTAAATATCTGTTTAGTCTGAATCATTTCAGCCTGAACTCCTGCCAGTGTGGGTGCAGACTAGCCCAAATGTTTAAACTTGTCCTTCCATGTCCCACTGCTTCTAGGAGCTGTGCCGGGAACTGCAGGCAGGGTACCCAAGAACACAGAAAATGTGAAGTCCTACACATAAAGCAGTGTATGCTAGCGTGGCTGCAGGGCAAACCTGCAATAGTTATTGAATCCTTTCAGCATGGCTAGTGTAGACTTGCTGAACCCTTTATCCTTAGCCTGGTTCAGTTCTCCAGTGTAGACAAAGCCGCAGTAGGGGAGGCCGAGAGAAGAGGAAAGCAGCAGATCAGCAGTCTCGGGAGGCAGCAGGGGGATAAAAGCCCCAAGCAAAGCCCTTTGCCCTGGCAGGGAGGGGGCTTGCGCAGGCGGAGGCAGGAAGCTGGAGGAGAGCCTAGGTGAGCACTGGGAAAGGGCAGGGCACCCCAAAGCGCCCCGTGGCAGCTCCGCCTCTCGCCCGAGGGCACAGGCGCGCCCTCCGCGCTAGGGGCTCAGCGGCCCCCATGGCACAGCCAGGTGCCGGCCCCAGACGGGAGAGGCCGGTTCCGCACCCCGGGGGGGGCGGGGGGGGGGGCGGCGAAGAAGCCGCCGCCGGCCCCCAGTTGTCCCCCGCCCCGAATCTCCATCCCCCCCATCCGGCTCTGACTGACAACAAGGCCAGCCAATTAGCATCTAGATAGGGGCCCCAGGGGACAGCGACTCAGCCAATGGGAAGTCGGGGGTGTGAGGAGGAGGCGGGCGCTGCTGGAACAGGCCCGGGGCCGGGGCGACAGTGGGGTTCGGGGTCCCGCCGGTGACCCCCCCGCCCCGGCGCGCTGCGTCCCGGGCCCCCGGCCGCTCACCTCCCCTTCACAGTCACACCGCGCTTCCGGATAAGCTCGTCCAGGGACAGGTCCGCCATCTTGTCGCGGGGCCCAGAGACAAGACGCAGCGAGCGAGGCCCGGACATGAGACTAAACTGCTTCCGCTTCCCCTCCCAGCTCCGCGCGGCAACGGCGCTGCGTCGCGCGACCCATCCCGGGCGCGCGCCGTAAAGAGGGCGAGAAGGAAAGGCGCGCGGTTCCCACGATCCTGTGCGGCCGAAGACTCAACATTTGCATACGCGACGACGGTTACCCTGGCCGATTTCTACCCCGAAAACAACGCTCACGCTGAAAAGAGATACGGGTGGAAGCGTCAGAAGGGTCTGGGACCTCGGCCTGGCTTGACCTGGATCCGGGGTGGAAGTGCCGCTTTGCTCACCCTGACTGGAACAGCATCCGTCTCGGCTCCCCCCTCCGGCTGCTCCGTTCTCTCGACATGCCTTAAACTTATGAGTAAGGAAAATAACGATCCGGGGTGACGCCCGGGTCCTCACTGCTAATGTGAGAAGAATTTTTGCACGGGCACAGGTCGCCCCCAGGGTGACTCGCCTACTTAGTGAGATGCCCGGGTGCCGTGATCTGCCCGATCCCACCCACCTGCTGATGTGGCAAAGACAAAGGAGTTGTGCGTACGGCTTGCGGGAGCTGTTCCGTGCATTGGCCTGGCGTGGTTCAGTGCAGCGACGCTTTTCCCGGCGACAGAGCGCAGTATCCGGCACAGCCCTTTAAAAGCTGTTTCCTTCTTTCTCTGGGCGCTTTCCAGCTATGGGGCCAACGAAACGAACTCATTATCTCGGCTCCCTCGGATCCGGGCACGGCATACCCCGGGCGCTGCACTGGCAAAATTTTGCAGCGCTAAAATAAAAACATTAACAGACCCGTCCCGTTTTATACGTGAACGCCAGTGTTGTGTGATTCTTATGAAACAGATCAATGAGCAAAGCAGGGGAAGATCTTTGCCTGCCAGTTAAAAGTGTTTCAGTTCCATTTGCCTTCTCCCCGGACTGAACTTCGGACCAAGAGGAATTAGTGGGAAAAATGAAATCTATGTCCTAGTCTATCAAATACCATAAACAATATGCTAACAAAATTTAAAGTTTATTAGAAAATATTTAAAAATAAGTAATACAAAGTGTTTGGAGCGTCAGTTATCGTGTCATTGGGGGTAACATACAGGTTGTAGGGGGGTGTTAGCGTTTTGGTATTGGACGGCATATACATATACACAGTCTGTCATGTCCCCAATGCGGGGTATACGGTGGGTGAGTTCAAGGTACAGCCAGCAAGCAGTGAGGGTACATCACTCATACAAACAGGTTATGGATAGTCGTGGGCATGAATGAGTGAGTGGACTGGGTAATGGTGATAGGATGACCCTCACAGGGCAGAGTTCAGTTTGGTTGGTTCAGGGCTCAGGGGATAAAGTCCAACGGGGGAAGTTTACAGGTCTCTTCCCTCTTGTGGGTGCACAAAGTCACGCCGGCTCACTCTAGGTATTGACGGTGGCCGGTGACGTGCTCTGTGTAAATGTCTCTGGACCACCGAATAGTGTCCGAGACCATTAGGCATCTCATGAGCCGCGCGTAGCGACGGCCCACCCCACAGGTCCGCAGTACTCGTTCGTTGAGGGGGTCCCAGGCGCCCAAAGCTCCAACGATCAGAGCATCGTTGTAGACCTCGTAGCCCTTTGCTCGCAGGGTGTCAGCCAGGGGAGCGTACTTTTCGATTTTGCGGGCTCGGGCTTGGCGGAAGGCCGGGGTCCTATTCTCGAACGGGACCGTCACGTCGACGAGGATGATCTTTTTCTGGTCCTCATCTGTGATGACGATGTCCGGGCGCAGCAGGCTGTCGGTGCCGGGGATGGCGCGATTGACAGCGATCTCTCCCAGGTGCGGGGCGATGGCCTTCACCAGGCGGTCCTGGACGGCGTTGTGGCGCAGCTGCCAGGCTCTGGCGTGGGGCCTGCAGCTGCACAGGACATGGGGCAAGGTCTCCATGGCGTACCCACACTTCCTGCAGCGCTTGTCCGGGTTCCCGTGGCGGACGGCTCCGTTGAGAGGGACGCAGTTCAGCCGGGCGCGGTGTATGAACCGCCAGTCGGCAAAACGGGTGAAGCTGCCAGAGGGGAGGAAGTGGTTGCTGGAGTCCCACTTGCTGGTCACCTCGAAGGCCTTGCCCTGGTCAGGTTTTTTCCTCAGGGTGTCCACGTAGAGCGCGCGGACGGCGGCCTTCAGGGACTTCTCCAGCATACCTCTGGCTCCGGGGTTGATGAAGGTGTTGCCCTCTGTCTCGATCCGCGGTATCAGGACTCCCAGCTCCCGCCGATCTTCGCTCCATACCCAGCGGCAGCCCAGTCGCTTTCCCAGTCGGCGGGTGGCGTTGCGGGCGCGGGTCCACAGCGAGGCGAAGTCGCCCCTGAACCGGCCGAATTCTCCATCCAGGGAGCCGCTCAGGAAGGTGGCCGCGTCTTGGTCGGAGGGGGGTCTGCCGATTAGCTTCGTGGTGGCGGCGCGCAGGGCGGTCGTCGCGATGTTCTTAACCGTGGCATCCGGGCACGTCAGGAGGCGAAAGGCGTGCGTGACGACCGCGATGTCGCAGAGGTCTCCCATGCGGGGGACGTTGGCGCCCCCGTGCCGGTGGGCGATATAGACGATCTCGTTGCTGGCTCTCTGGGGTAGGGACAGCCATTTCTTCACCAGCTGCCGGATGGTGTTGTCCGCTTTGTTGAGGGGCACCTTCGCCACGGCGGACCCTCTCAGGACAAAGGCGATGCGAGGGATCAGGAAGGTGTTGAGGGCGTTGATTTTTTGCCACGGTGCCAGCAGGGATGCGTCGATCTTGGCGGCGTCCTGCAGGATCTCCCGGATAGTGTCCTCGGGGGTCTGCCGGACGCGGAAGCCCGTCGGCGTGCCGAGGTGCTGGTAAGCCTGCCCCTCCGCTAGGGGAACGACGGGCTCGCCCTGGACGAGGAACTCCGTCATCAACACCGAGTCCCTCTTGTTCCCGTCGACGTGGAGGGACGCGCACTTCTTGGCGTTGAAGCGGAGTCCCGTCCAGTCCGCGGCTCTCCCGATTGTGTCGAGCATGCCCTGGAGCCTCTCGGGGTCGTCCGCGGTCAGGACCAGGTCGTCCGCGTAGGCCAAGATGCTCACCCTTTCGTCGTGTAGATCGAAGCCGTCGGTGCCGTCGGAGATCGCCCGCAGGAGCGGCTCCATGGCGAGGTTGAAGATGATGGGGCTGAGGGGACAGCCCTGTTTCACGCCGCTGCGGATAGGGATCGCGGCGGTCTCCCCTTCCACCGAGCGGATGGTGGTGCTGCAGCCCTCGTAGAGTTCCCGGATCAGGTGAAGGAAAGTCTCCGGCATCCCGAACTCCTGTAGCGTGCTGAAGATGTGGTGGTGGGGGATGGACCCGAAGGCGTTGGCCAGGTCGAGCCAGGCTATCGCGCACTGTTTCCGCACCCTCCTGGTCGTCTGGAGGACGGTCTGGAGCAGGAAGTTGTGCTCGTAGCACCCCTCTGATGGCATGAAGCCCTTCTGCGCCGGGCTGATGGCTCCCCCGGTCGTCGCCCACTCCGTGATTCTGGCCGCCAGGCAGCTGGCGTATAGCTTGTACATCGTAGAGCAGAGGGAGATGGGTCTCCAGTTGCTGGGGTCATCTCGGTCGCCCTTCTTATGTATCAGGACCGTCATGGCCTTCTTCCAGGAGGTGGGGGACCGGCCAAAGCGCCGACACAAATTAAAGATGCCGGAGAGCACGAGGCAGCCGGGGTCTCGCTTCTTGAGGAGGCTGTAGGGGATGCCATCTTTTCCGGGCGCGGTGTTTTTGGTTCTGGAGAGCCTGGCCGTCACCTCTTTGGGCGTGAAGTCAGCCTCTAGACCGTCTGCGTCGGCGATGCGGGGTAGTGGACGGAGGCACTCCGGGCGCTGCGCATCGTTCTCGGGCGTGCCGCCGAATACTCCGAGGAAGTAGTGGTAGAGGCGCCCGGGTGGGATCGTGCAGTATGGCATGGGACCGTCGAGGACCTCTCTTACGGCCTTGAGGCGGTTCGTTCTGTACAGCTTCTGGATCCTTGAAGCTGCTGCCGGGTCGTAGCGGTGGCTGGCCTCCCTTCTTCCGGTTCCTCTGGTGGAGGTGCCGCGGTTTGGGGCGGGTCGTCTGAAGGCAGGCCGGGTGGTCTCCTGGTTAGGCGTCCTCTTGGAGGCATTCTCTGCCGACAGCTCTTGGGTGAGCCTGTCGATGAGCAGGTCAAATTCCTCGAAGGAGGCTGCTGCTTGGAGCTTCGCGGTCCAGGTGGCCTGCCAGGGCGTGGCTGGCCTAGTCGTCGGTCGCAGGTCCTCGTGTTCCTCGGCCTGCGTGGGTACTGTGTTTGCAGTTTGGTCCACGGGTAGCCTCGTTTGCGGCTCGGGGGACCTCTCGGTTGGCCCCCGAGGCATAGGCGCCGGTGGGGTAGTAGCATTGCTGGTGGGCGGTGCGACTTGGTTCGGATCGGTGGGTGCAGGAGCGGTGTCCGGGCTTCCGCTTGCGGCCGTCGTCCGAGGGGTTGCTGTGGGAGCGTGTGACCGTCTGGTGGTCGGGATTGGC
This sequence comes from Platysternon megacephalum, assembly GCA_003942145.1. NCBI lineage: Eukaryota > Metazoa > Chordata > Testudines > Platysternidae > Platysternon > Platysternon megacephalum. The sequence goes on from QXTE01000087.1 coordinate 5,078,954, forward strand.
CTGGCGTCTCTTGGGGCCGTGCCGGTCTGTCTGGCGATGGGGGTCTGGTGCTGTGGTCTGGTCGTAGCGGTGGGGCCTCCGGTGATAGCAGTGTGCGGGGCGGTCTGAGGAGTGGTCCCCGCTCCTCCGGTGGGTGAGGTTCGCAGGGCAGGCCGGGGGGTTGCGTTGGTGGCCCTTGTGGCTGGTGTCCGCAGGGTGTGCCGGGAGTCAGCATTGGTGCCTCCAGCGGCAGGGTCTCGGGCGACCATGCGTGGTGGAGCGCTGACCCATCTTGGGGCGGGGTCACATTGGTTGGAGGGGGCGCTGAGACGCCTTAGTTCGGAGAGCTTCCGGGCGATTTGGGTGGGTGTGAAGGGATTCCAGTTGGTGGGGGCTCGGTCGTTGTTTCTCGCTCTGGTGGACGTCGTGCCGGCAGCAGTGCCCTGGTTCACCAGCGCATGGGCTGGAGTGGGTTTCTGTGCAGTGGTTGGCAGGGTCGCTCTGCTTCTTTGCGGTGCTGGAGCAGCGGGCTGGGGCACAGGGTGGCGGGGGACCGGAGTCGGAGCTGTTGTTGTGCGGGCTTTCTTGCAGCTGGCCTGGTGCTTCTTGCATTGCTTCTGTGACTCAAAGGGCAGGCTGCAGGGGGCGCAGCTGAAGGCGGTGGACTTCGGACCAAGAGGAATTAGTGGGAAAAATGAAATCTATGTCCTAGTCTATCAAATACCATAAACAATATGCTAACAAAATACTAAGCTCAGCCCTAGCATTTTCAGTCTATTCATCAATAACCTACAGACCCTATTAGTGCAAACTCAGGGCTCTCACAGAAAGAAAGAAAGAAAGAAAGAAAGAAAGAAAGAAAGAAAGAAAGAAAGAAAGAAAGAAAGAAAGAAAAAGAAAATCAGCTCTGTGTGACAGGGGTGCTGAAAAAATTTGTGGGGGGGCTAAGAGCAATTGAACCAAATTCTAAACCCACTATATAATGGAAACCACATCAAGCCAGAGGTTGTGGCAGCACCCCCAGCACCCTTAGTTCCAGCACCTATGTTGTCTGGATTTTTTGGTCGTACAATGTGTCTAGGCAAGCCAGACTACAATAAGTTACAGCAGCTAGAAAGATACTGCAAAACATTAATGGATGCAATATAAACTTTTAAATATTTTGAGGAAGTTGTGGGGGAGGGGAACCATTCACAGTCAGACAAAAAAGGAGATTGTGCAAAGCATATATGTAAATCCAAAGTCTGCAAGCTTTTACTGTAAATCTAGGAGACATTGCATTTCCAATGACACATGATCTTTCACTTCTAAGAGTCTTGGAAAAACTTGTGTCCAGCTGTTCTCTTAGAATTTGCAGATTCAGGGGCTGGTGAGGTGACCCGTGCAGAGATGACTGTTTGCTTCACCAGTGGACTCTGCTGGAGCCTGGTCAGAAAGCCCTTACAGGAGAATTATGAGTGGAGCCTGACCTTGCTGAGTAGGTTTCCTTCCCCAATGTTTATTAGAAGTTGCAGGGGTCTCTAAAGCCCCCGGGTCAGCTTCTGCTCTGGGTGCTTACCCTGCTCTGTTACATTTCAGCGGGATCAGTCCCACAGTCCCCAGAAATCATGTAGGCGAGACTGTCCCCTCCACAACTCCTCCCATTTCTGAAGTGTCATCCCCCTACACTCCCTGGGAGAGAGTGATGACAGGCACAGCACCAAAGGAGCCTCTTCCCTAGGACACCTTTCTTGGTGACTTTCTGCTTTCTGCTAACTCTTTCCAGAGCAGGGTCACTCTCTTACAGGATCATTTTTCCTCCCATCGTGCCTTTCTGAGGCTGGCCCTTTACATATGCAGAGCCAACCCACACTCCCACAATGAAGAAAGAAGGATACACTGGTTAAAAAGCCAACCTGCCTTAGAGGGGAAGTGAAAGCAGCTATTAAAATAAACAAACAAACAAATAAATACATAGAGGGATGCTGATAGCAATTAATATAATTTAAAAGCTAGGAATTGTAGAAAATTGTTAATGGAAACAAAAGGACACATGGAGACAATAAGAAGATTTTTAGTATATTAGGAACAAAGTTAATCTTAACAATAGTATTGGTCAGTTACTAGCTGGAAATGATAGAATTGCCAACAATAATGTATAAAAGGCAAAAATGTTCAATAAATATTTTGGTTCTGTATTACTTAACTTACAAACTCTTTGGGGGCAGGAACCACCTTTTTTTTGGTTCTGTGTTTGTGTAGCACCTTGCGCATGGGTTCCTGGTCGATCTCTGTTAGGTGCTATGGTAATACAAGTAATACATAATTATATTATTCCTGTATGGTGCAGAAATACTTTTCATTCCAACAGTAGCTCAAGAGGATATTAAACAGCAGCTACTAAAGAGAGATATTTTTAAATCAGCCAGTCCAGATAATTTGCATCCAAGAATTTTAAAAGAACTGACCAATGAGCTCTCTGGACCATTAATGTTGATTTTCCAATAAGTTTTGGCACAATGGGGAAGCTACAAAGGACAGGAAGAAAGCTAATGTGCCAATATTTAAAAAAGGTAAATGGGATGACCCAGATAATTATAGGCTGTCAATCTGACACCACTCCTGGAGAAAATAGTGGAATGGCTGATACAGGACTTCATAAAGAACTAAAAGAGGTTAATATAATTAATGCCAAGCAGTATGGGTCTATGAAAACTAGATCTTGTCAAACTAACTTGATTTTTTTTTATAAGACCACAAGTTTGGCTGATAAAGGTAATAATGTTGTTGTAATATAATTAGACTTCTGTAAGGCATTTGACTTGGTACTGCATGACATTTTGATTACGAAACTAGACAAACAAAATCAACATGGTACATATTAAATCGTTAAATACTAGCTAACTGATGGGTATTAAAATGTAATTGTAAAGGGGGAATCATCATCAAACGGGTTTGTTTCTAGTGGGGTGTTGCAGACTGGTTCCTGGCCCTATGCTATTTAACATTTTTATTTATGACCTGGAAGAAAACATAAAAGCATTACTCATAAAGTTTGCAGATGAGACAAAGATCGAGGGAGTAGGAAATAATGAAGAGGACAGATCATTAAATAGGGAGCAATCTGGCTCACTTAGGTCAGGTCTACACGACATGCTTACTTCAGTATAACTATGTCGCTCAGGGGTGTGAAAAGTTCACAACCACATCCCCGAGTGACGTAGTTATACCGATCTTAACCCCCTGTGTAGACAGTGCTATGTCGGGGGGGAGAACTTCTCCTGCCAACATGGCTACCACCTCTCGCTGAGGTGGAGTTATTAAGCCAATGGGAAAACTCTGTCCTGTCTGCTTAGAGCAGTGGTCACCAACCAGTCGATCATGTTCGACTGGTCGATCCTGGAGACTCTCCCAGTTGATCGCGATCTCCAGCAGTGCAGTGGGGCTGCCCGCTGCCGCCAAGGCAGGATCCCTGCCTGCCCTGGCCCCACACAGCTCCCAGAAGCCGCCAGCATGCCCCCCCAGGCCTGCGGGAGGGGGAGCAGGGGTCTCTGCACGCTGCTCCTGCCTGCAAGCACTGCCTGTGCAGCTCCCATTGGCCAGGAATGGGGAACTGTGGTGCCTGCAGAGAGGGACAGTGTGCAGCCACGTGTTCCCCCTGGGGCCGCAGGGGTGCGTTGACCCCTTCCAGGAGTGGTGTGGGGCTGGGGCAGGCAGGGAGCCTGCCTTAGCCCCACTGCGCTGCCGCCCAGGAGCCGCCCGAGGTAAGTGCCGCCCAGCAGCAGCCCGCAGCACCCAAACCCCCAGCTCTGAGCCCCCTCCTGGAGCCAGCACGCCAAACCCCCTCCTGCACCCCAACCCCCTGCCCCAGCCCTGACCCCCCTCCCAGAGCCAGCACCCCATACCCCCTCCTGCACCCCAACACTCTGCCCCAGCCCAGAGCCCCCTCCTGCACCCAAACTCCCTCCCAGAGCTTGTACCCCTCATCCCCTCCTGAACCCCAAACCCCTGCCCCAGGCTCAGCCCGGAGCCCCCTCCCACACTGCAACCCCCCCGGCCCCAGCCCAGAGTCCACACCCCCTCCCGAACTCCAACCTCCTGCCCCAACCCCTTGAAAGTGAGTTAGGGTGAGGGAGAGCGAGCGACGGAGGGGTGTGTGGAGTGAGCAGGGCGGGGCTTCGGGGAAGGAGCAGGGCCTTGGGGAAGGGGCGGGGTAGATCCTGGGTTGCCATTAAATTCAAAAAGTGATCTTGGGTGTAAAAAGGTTGGAGACCACTGGCTTAGAGCATCTTTACCAGAAGTGCTACAGCAGCACAGCTGCATTGGTGCAGCTGCAGTGATTAAAGTTTCTAGTGTGGACCTGCCCTTAGTAAACTGGGTGCAAGCAAACAATAGGTATTTCAATAAGGCCAAATGTAAAGGCATGCAGCTCGGAACAAAGAATACAGGCCATACTTAAAGGATGGGAAACTCTATTCTGGAAAACAGTGATTCTGAAAAAGACTTGGGGATTGTGGTGGATAATCAGCTGAACATAAACTCCCAGTGCAACACTGTGGCTAAAAAGGCTAAGGCGATCCTTGGACATATAAACGGGAAGCTGGAGTAGTGCAGAGGTTATTTTACCTCTGTATTTGACATTGGTGCAACCACTACTGGAATAGTGGGTCCAGTTTAGGTGCCCACAATTCAAGAAGCATGTTGAAAAATTGAAGCAGGTTCAGAGAATAGCCACAAGAATGATGAGAGGATTGGAAAATATGCGAAAGATTTGAGGAGCTCAATCTATTTATTTATCAAAGAGAAGGTTAAGAGATGACTTGATCACAGACTATAATGAGGAACGGAAATGTGATAATGGGCTCTTCAAGATCCAATGGCTGGAAGTTGAAGCTAGATAAGTTCAGACTAGAAATGAGGTGCAAATATTTAACAGTGAGGATAATTAATCATTGGAACAACTTACCAAGGGTCATGGCGGATTCTTCATCACTGGCATAACTACTGGAACTTGAGGTGGAGGGGGTGCTGCCACACCTCCGGCTTAAAGTGGTTTTCATCATATGCAGGGTTTGCAGTTTGGTTCAATGGCTCTCAGCTCCCCCACTCTACAAATTATCCCAGCAACCCTATGTGTGTGTGAGGGAAGTGTGGGGGAGGGGTCAGAAGGAGCCTATTTAAGGGTCTGGCACAACTGTAGTCCCTGCAAATGGGGGAGCGTTCCCTCCATATTCCTCAGGGATGCACAGAAAGAAGGGCTGAAGCAGTGTCATGGCCCCATTCTCTCCTCTGCACCCTCTGGCCATGCAGGCTGGGGTTTGCTGCAGGCAGCCCCTGAAGAGGTGTAGAAGTAGGTGCACTTCCCCTGCACACCATTACTCCTGGGGAAATTCTGCGCACCTGCGGACGCACAGCATTCTTCTGTCCCGAATAATTTTGTATTTTTCCGCCTAAAATACATTTTGCCCAAGAAATGCTGCATTTCCACCTTGTGCCCACCAGAGGCCGCTATGGCACCAGAACAGCCGGCTGCACGAATGCAGCCAGCTGTTCTGGTGCCACAGCGGACTCTGGTGGGCAGAAGGCGTAACTGAAGTACTTCTGAGGCAGACTGTATTTTCTGTGGGGGAAAGGAAATTCAATGCCCAGTTCTGCAGAATTCCCCCAGGAGTAGAAGTTCATCACAGCACCCTGCCCGCAGAGCCAGGTTTGGACAGAGTGGGCCACACAGGGCTGCTGGGGGGGTCACAGACTGGGGTTCAGAATGGCTGGGGGGACGGACAGACTGGGGCATGGGCTCAGGAGCTAGTGGGGTGACAACGCTGACCCTGGAGACGGCGGAGGAGGGCTGCAGAGACCCATGGCGATGGGGAGTGCGGGGACAGGGGCAGATGTGCCTGACTGAATAGGAGAGGCTTGGGGTCAACTAGGGTGTGCATGGGGGAGGCTTCCCAACTCCCTAACAATCCCATTCCCCCCAAAAAAACCTTCTCCCACCCAACACCCTCCAAGTTCACTCCTAGGTTCCTTTCTCCTCCCTCAGCTCCTCCGTTACCCCTGACTCCCCCAAGCCTTTGCACTATCTCTGATAGGTGCAGGAAATATAGTTCTGTATTTTAATTTAAATGAATTACTCAAAGTTCTGCATTAACATGCCTAGAAAGGAAGCTATTTGTCAAAAAAAAAAACCAGAATCTTTTTTTCTTTATTGCTCTGTATTGTTACAGACATACTCGCTGACAGATATTTTGAAATAAATTACCAAAATAATTGAAACTGGCATGATTATATTGTGTTATTTTGACAAATAAAATATGCAGAATTTTGCAGAATTTTCAAATATTGTGTGCAGAATTTTTAATGTTTTGGCGCAGAATTCCCCCAGGAGTAACACCATGGAGTTCAAGGCTTGGCTACACAAACGTGTTTGGCACTGTGGTGGCTACACAGATGTAGCTACAGGTATTGCCACCAGGGTAATATATACTGGGGTAAGTCACTTTTTACAGCACATCTGTGCTAGGGAGATTGCGCAATGCAGAGCAGAGTGAAGTCAAGTCTCTATGAGAATGAAGCACTTCCATACAAGGCTTTCAAAATGGCGGCTGCAGCCAGGAGCGCCGCCAGCTTTTCGGCATCCTAGGCGGCGGAAGGTCCCGCCCCCGAAATGCCGCCCCCGACAGCGGCGGCGGAAGGTCCCGCCCCTAAAATTCAATGGACGGCCGGGGCGCTGGCGCCCCCCAAATAGCAGTGCCCTAGGTGACCGCCTAGGTCACCTAATGGGTTGCGCCAGCCCTGGCTGCAGCTGCCAAGTCCTAGAATAACCAAGTGCAGTTCGCAAAACCGAAGTCTTGTCTGATACAAGTGCCATACCTACAACACACGCCTCAGTCAGACATGTCCCCTGCCCGTTTGTTCCTTTTGCTCAGGCCCCAGCTATTTATCACCTTCTCACATTTCTTTCTAGTTAGTTTCACTTTCTGGCTGGCAAGTTCTAGCCCAGCATTTCCAGCATTGCAGGAGAAGGGTTAAAGTCAGGGCCGGCTCCAGGGTTTTTGCCGCCCCAAGCAGCAAAAAAAAAAAAAAAAAAAAAAGCCGCGATCGCGAGCAGCGCTACAGCCGCCGCTTCAGTCTTCGGCGGCAATTCGGCAGCTGGTCCTTCGCTCCCAGCGGGACCAAGGGTCCCGCCCCCGAAGACCCAGACTTGCCGCCCCAAAAACAGCTGGAGTGCTGCCCCTCTCCGTTGGCCGCCCCAAGCACCTGCTTGCTGGGCTGGTGCCTGGAGCCGGCCCTGGTTAAAGTTAAAGAAGACACTTTGTCTTTGATATCTAACATAATGGAAACACATCTATTTGTAATGCAGTTTAAAAGAAGTTTGAAGCAATGAGATTTGCCTGCCCTAAATTAACTGACTGTGTCTCTAACATTTAGTACAACTTCTCTGGTTTGCAGCTGTGTTTGTTTCTTTTTCTTTTTCATAAAGGTGCAAAATGCTCTCTTTTCTGCTTTCCTGCAAAGCACGCTGGGTCACCATATAGGTAAGAACTGATTTAGTTTTAGTACCGTATGGAAAAGTCCGAAAGAATTTAATAAAGATGGAAACCCATAAAGTTTAATAGAAAATTACTTTGAAAAACCTAAAAATTGCAATAGAGAATGAGATCTCGCCTATAAAAAATGTATAGCTAGAGTATCTTTAACTAGCAATTCAATAAGGGGTTTTTTTCCCATAAGAGAGATACATTTATGCAAATCATTGTTTGCTGCAATGGCTTATGTTTGAATATTGTTCACTAGCTACCCCAGGGGAAAATAAGCACTTGAAAGAGGTAGCCAAGCATTTAACCAGAATCCAGATGGTGATTTTGAAAGTGAAAACATTCTGGAAGGAGATTAATGTTATGATCAAAGGACTATGAAAGAGACCTGAGATGTTGTTTCTTGGTCTGTCAAAGTATAAAACAGAATTCTCTGAAGGTGTGGCATCTGCTGAAAAGGTAATGAGTCCCACGCACAGTAGCAAGGCACACTTGGGCTCTGATTCTGGGCTGCTATGTGGCTCCTTTACACTGCTCCTGCAGAACAAAGAGGATGAAAACCAACCAGATCTTCCCACTGGGGAATCTGCTTCCACCAACCCAGTGTAAGAAGGGTTCGCTAGTGGCATAAGGCCTGCAGAATGGGCCTTTACTGCTTCCCATTTGCAACCCCAAGTTTAGTATTGTGCCAAGGGGAGGGAAGAGGCATGTGGGGAGAGGGAGTGGCTATGGTTGGAGAACTCATGACTGGTGTGGAGAAAGTAAATAAGGAAGTGTTATTTATTCCTTCTCATAACACAAGGACTAAGGGTCACCAAATGAAATTAATAGGCAGCAGGTTTAAAACAAACAAAAGGCAGTATTTTTTCACACAACGCACAGTCAACCTGTGGAACTCTTTGCCAGAGGATGTTGTAAAGGCCAAGACTATAACAGGGTTCAAAAAAGAACTAGATAAGTTCACGGAGGATAGGTCCATCAATGGCTGTTAGCCAGGATGGGCAAGGCTAGTGTTCCTAGCCTCTGATTGCCAGAAACTGGGAATGGGCTACAGGGGATGGATCCCTTGATGATTACCCATTCTGTTTATTCCCTCTGGGGCACCTGGCGTTGGCCACTGTCAGAAGACAGGATACTGGGCTAGATGGACCTTTGGTCTCACCCAGTATGGCCGTTCTTATATTCTTATGTTATGTTGAGCTTCTGAATGTTCCTTGGGGATAGCTGCTGCCAGGACATAAGTTAGGGCAGCCTTTGGAGCTGCTCTTGCTTATGCTGGGGACTGAACTGGCTCCTGGCAGCCCCAGAATCCAGGGTGTGTAAAATGGCATTAAGTCACCTTTGTCCCCTACTCCATATTGTGGGCTATGCCAAGCTCACTATGGCTGCAGCCTGATATCTGAGCCAGTATCTCTGTTATGTCTGGTCATCAATATAGACATTTTTGCAAACCTGTACTAGGAATGGATGGACGAGTTCAGATATAATAGGCACCTACTTGGACCAAAACAAGAACCATGTTGAGATTTAGAAAAGTTTGGTTGACTTATTCTCTTTCCACATGGAACTTCCAGGCAGGACCAAAATGGAAAGCCCTCATATACCATGAGCAAAGATGTTCTTGCTGGTATTTCTCACCTCTCAGAAGCCAGAAGTACTAGAAGTCATATGAGAAAATCAGTTCTCCCCAGTTTTCCAGCTCATTTTAGCACAGGCAGAGGTTTGGAGTAGCATTTAAATGCCAATGTGTTTATCTGGATCTCTTGTCTTTCTCAGTATTACCCATTTCACTTTCTGTTGGTCAGGGCTGTTGGCAGCTATGATCATGTTAGGCACACCCTGCATTCTTTACACTGACTGGCTGCAAAGCAGGACCTGGACTTTAATTTGGCCCGGATAGTTTTTTAAAGGTTTTAGGTCAGTTCACTACCTGATGTAAATCATTGTCGCTCCATTACATCAGTGGAGCTGCAACAATTGACAACAGCTGGGGATCTGGGTTCTTACTGGTACAGAACCCGGCCAAATTCAAGATTTCAATCTGGAGCCTTCTTCTCTGGGATATATTTATATTCCGAAGTCACCAGCTTTTCAGGGATCCCTCCACTACAGACCAGGTGGTGGGCATTTGGGTCCTCCCTTGGGTGATCTTCTGGAAGTCACTCCTCCTTGAGATTTGTTTTAGCCCCTCCCTGACTATTTTTAAATGACACCAAAATGTGTAGTACTTTGGGGGAGAGGTGCTTTATAAATACAAATAGTCACTGTGTTATTATTTTGACTGATCGAATAGAAATGAATAATGTAACTTGGATTAACCTTCAGCCTCTTTATTTTCATTTTATGTTTTATTAACCAAGGCATGTTACACCATATTAAATAGTACATTATGTTGGCTTGGAAATTGTACTCTTGTCCTGTTTTATAATTCTAAGATGAGATGCTAGATAATTTGTTTGAAGATGGGCATCTTGGAGAGTCCAAAGTTAGATGCAGAAGTGAATAGGTCAGTTTGAGTGGATAATATTGTGTCCATGTTTGGCATTCCAGGAGTAGAAAGGTGTGACAGGGTGAACAGAAATGAGCAACCAAACCATAATAGCCATCTGTTCTCACCACCTTCCCGGCGCCGCAGTAGACATGGTGTTTGTTATAGCGGTTTGCAGGTCAGTTTGTCCATGCCTGTCCCCATCCAGATTTAAATCTCGGGTCTTTCCCATCCCACTGTTTCCTTTCCCATTCAGATCTGGATTGTATCTTCTGTAAGCAGCATGTCTACTAGAAAGCATTTTGACAAGGAGCTGGATGGCATATTTCAGTTCCTGGAAGTGGATGTTGAAGAATTTCCCCCAGAGAGCGTGCAGAGAAGCTGAGCACCCGCTGAGGAATATTAAGAGGGAATCCGATTGTTTACCAGTCCTTCAGTAACAAGACAAACAAGTGAGACTGGTCACTTTCATCTAATCCCTTGCATTGGATTTCATAAACTGCCTTCCCAAGCCAGATCTCCAAGCTTATTAGCACATGCTGAGAAGCCTGCATAGGAGGGAGAGCATTTCTGGGGGGGAAGAGAACTCTCTGACTTAATTGTCTGATTGGAGCAGATAGATGATTTTTTCAGGCCCTTTATCATTATCATCCATTGTAAGTCTAGTGCTTACATGATCTGGGGCCCAGTCCTGCTGTACATAGTTGGGCAAAACTACTATTGAGGTCAATACAAGTTTTGCCTGAGAAAGGATTGCTGGATCAGGGCCATTCATTCGTAGTTATTGATGGAAGGGCAGGAATGCAACATTTTAGTCCCAGTGGTCTTAACCAGGAACAAGCAATCAAATGTCTTCTATGCAGATGATGCTACAAAATAAAAGAACCGGGCCTCCTACTGTGTGTAGCATTTGTATAACTGAAGGGGCTGATCTGTTGCAAAAGCCTAGGACTGTGAGTCACCATGTTATTCCCACATCCCCCACCTCCAGTGAGAGGGAAACTTGCTTGTGCTTTGCTGGGTGTCAGCTCCTTAATACCAATAGCCTTTAGCCACCCAAACCTTGCAGGTTAGCAATAGTGTACCCCAGTGCCCAAGCCCCTTTGAGGCATTCCCCTGTAGTGTCCAGCACCTTATCCACTGAACACTCACAGAAATACCAGGCCTGCTGTCCTCAAAAGGACAGTGCACATACCAACTTGAATGATTTATCTCAGGATTACTGCTTTGCTTAACACCATAGCACTTAGATATATTTATAGTAAAAACAAGACAAAGCTATTAAACTATTAACTATTAACAAAGAACAGAGATTCAAAGATTCAAATGATTAGTGAGTAAGGCTAATGGAAACAGAATGGTTACATATACAAGAAAATGAATACATGCTTTCTAGAGACTAAACTTAACTTCACAAGCCAAACCCCTTTCTAAAGAAGTTTTTTTTACCCAAAGCCTTTTCTGCAGCGTTCCAGCCAAGGTTGGTTGAGATCCTGTTTTCATGAATGTAAATCACTGTTCATTTACTTCCAAGCTGCAGGATAAAAGGATGTCTTTTTGTCTTCTCCCTATATCTCCCAAAGTTCATTGTCTCTAGTCAGGGGCGCTATCACTCCTTCATCACTTGTTTTTTCCAGTGTGCTCTTCTCTATTGACTTCACATGTCTCTGTTGACTTTCTGTTTAGATGGGGATTCCATTGTGTTAGCTTACAATCTTAATTTACATTTTGGCAGAGAGAGACACATATTATCTCCTGTCTGGAAGAAAAGTTGCCTCTCTCTTTGGTTGGTGACTCATACCTTGGTACTGAATCTAAACATATTTCCAGTACAGGCACATAACTCCTCACATAATATCTGTACATACATTTCACAACCCTATTAATGACCAGTGCGACCCTGGTTTTAATTTGAGACCTCTCATGGCATTCTTTATGGATAACTATTATGAAAGCTGTGTGCAAGGTATAGTAAGTTTGTCAAGGCTGTTAGGATTTGCTGCTATGAAGCAGTGAACCCTTTGCCAGCAGGCACCAGTGGTCTCTGTGTCACATCCCCTTCCACAGTATATGCTACAAGAGCTAAAACCTGGGCATTTCCTGAATAAAAAAGACACAAACTGCAAGGCTGCTGTTTCACTATTTTTTTTGTATTGTTTTATAACACAGAGGTATAATTGAATTCCAAACAGCCATTCCATTTAATCATAGATTACAGCTCTCTTATATACTAGTCTCCCACATGCCAGCACAGGCCACAGAAAGTTTAATGGCATCCTATCCTCCACGTTTTTATTGTCCACATGCTGTATGCAAGAGATTGGGATTTTTTCGTCTGTGGGCCACACAGCTTTAATGGGCGGGTTCTGAAGAAGACACAAACAGTAAATTTTGTAGCACTCTGCTGTGAAATGTACAAGTGGCTGAAACTTCTGTAGATCAGGAGGAAGTGAAGGCTGAAAATAAAGTGAGGACAGTGAGTATCATAGGGGTTTTGCAATGTTGTTATGCTAATTGTTAAGCAGATTCTACCACCACCCTATGACTCAGTTTGCAGCTTATAAAAATGGAGTAACTGACACCAGTAATGGAATTCATAAGCCAGAACTGATAGTGGTGAGGGAGACACACCCAGGGATCTTTTATTTAGTCTGATCTCCCCATCAGGAGAAGTTCTAGGTTATGGGACTCAGCGTGCCAGAGGCCTGACAATATTCCTGGGCTGCCTTTTCTCCCACATATCCAAACAAAGCCTTTCAGGAGACCAGAGAAACCAGAGATTTTTGAAATGTCCAAACTGCAGGCTGACCACCAGGGCCGGTGCAACCACTAGGCGAACTAGGCGGTCGCCTAGGGCGCCCAGTGGTTGTGGGCGTCTGAGATTTTTCCTCCCTCCCCTCCCTTCCCCTCACACAGAGTGCGGCGCGGCTGNAGTTGGGAGTTCTGGGGGGCTGTCAGGGGGCAGGGGGAGGGTTGGATGGATCGGGAGTTCTGGAGGGGCTGTCAGGGGGCGGGGGGAGGGTTGGATGGATCGGGAGGTCGGGGGGGCTGTCAGGGGACGGGGAGGGTTGGATGGGTCGGGAGTTCAGGGGGGGTTGTCAGGGTGGGGGTGTGGAAAGGGATCTGAGCAGTCAGGGGACAGGGAGCAGGGGGAGGGTTAGATGGGTTGGCAGTTCTGGGGGGGGTCTCTCAGGGGGTGGGGAGTGGTTGGATGAAGCGTGGGAGCCCCAGGGGTCTGTCTGGGGGCGGGGGTGTGGATAAGGGTTGGGGCAGCCAAGGGACAGGTAGGGGNTCCCCCTCCCCTTGCCTCAGCGTCGTGTCACCAGCACGCTGTGGGGGAGGGACTGTGGGCTCCGCAGCCTGTTTGTTTTGGCTCCACGTGGAGCCAGCGGCTGGAGCGGCCTGGTGGTAAGGGGAGTCTGGGAGGGGGCGGGAGGAGGGTTGGATGGGTTGGGAGTTCTGGGGGGGCCGGGCAGGGGGCGGGGAGGGGGGGGGGCGGGGGACGGGCGGGGGTGGGGGGTGAGGGGTGGGGGCCCCAGGGGTCTGTCTGGGGTCGGGGGTTGGGATAAGGGTTGGGGCAGCAAAGGGACAGGTAGGGGGCCGGGTCCGAGGGGGGCAGATAGGGCGGGGGGGTCTCAGGAGGGGGCAGCCAGGGGACAAGGAGCGGGGGTTGGGGGATTGGGCGTTCTGAGAGGGGTGGGAAGTGGGAGGGAGTGGATGTGGGTGGGGCTCTCCCCCCGCCGTCCTCTTTTTTGATTGTTGAAATATGGTAACCCTAAAAAAGTGGTGCACTGGCTCGGAAGGGAGGAGCTGCCTTCCGGAGGGACCGGAGGGACCGGAGAGCCAGAGCGTCAGCTTGCGGGGGTGGCAAGCCCCAGCCATGGAGGAGCCGGCGCGGCACAGGGGGGAAGCAGCCCTGCAAAGGCGGCGGCACCGCTAGCGGGGAGCAGCCGCGCCTCCTGCCCAGGCTGCGGCCTGGTGCGCCCCCCCCGGGGACTCCTGCAGGCTGTAGCAGTTGCATGTGGTCGGCGTCCCCCGTGTGCCCCCCGGCTCCCCCCTCACCGTGCTAGGGCTCTGCGGCTCCCAGGTATGTGAGCTACTGGGGCGCAGGGCCCTGAGCCTGCTTTGGGAGGGGCAGCGCACGGCAGTGGTGGCTCACACTCCCGGGAGCCGCAGAGCCCGAGCGTGGCAGGAGGGAGCCGGGAGGCGCACGCGGGCTGCAGGAGCCCCCGGGGAGGCGGCAGGTGGGTTGCAGCCTGGGCAGGTGCACCCCCCCCGGCTTAGCCCTCACCGCGCTCAGGTTCTGCGGCTCCCGGGAGTGTGAGCCACCACTGCCGTGCGCTGCCCCTCCCAGAGCAGGCTCAGGGCCCTGCGCCCCAGTAGCTCACATACCTGGGAGCCGCAGAGCCTGAGCACGGTGAGGGGGGAGCCGGGGGGCGCACGGGGGATGCCGACCACATGCAACTGCTACAGCCTGCAGGAGTCCCCGGGGGGCGCGCATCAGGCCGCAGCCTGGGCAGGAGGCGTGGCTGCTCCCCGCTAGCGGTGCTGCCACCTTTGCAGGGCTGCTTCCCCCCGTGCACCTCCCGGCTCCCCCCTGCCACGCTCGGGTTCTGCGGCTCCTGGGCGTGTGAGCCGCCGCTGCCCCTCCCGGAGCAGGCTCAGGGCCCTGCGCCCCGGCGGCGGCTCACATGCCTGGGAGCCGCAGAGCCTGAGCATGGCGAGGGGGCAGCCGGGGGGCGCATGGGGGCCTGCATCCGCTGCAGCCTGTAGGAGCCCCCGGGAAGGGGTGCCCGGCCGCAGCCTGGGCAAGAGGGGCGGGGGGTGAGGCTGCTCCCCGCTAGCCGTGCCACCGCTTTTGCAGGGCTGCTGCCCCCCTGCGCCAGCCAGCTCCTCTATGGCTGGGGCTCGCCGCCACCGCAAGCCGACGCTCTGGCTCTCCAGTGCCTCCAGAAGGCGGCTCCTCCCTGCCGAACTGCTGCAGTGGCCCAAGTCGGGCAAAGCCAATGAGTGGACTCGGGGCGGGGACCGCCGGGGTGGGGTGGGGAGGGCTCGTGGGGGGGCTGTGCACCCTCCAGGGGAGTTCAGGGGTGGGGAGGGGGGAACCTGGTCTGGGGAGCAGCCCCTGGGCACGGCTGGCCCCTGGGGTCTATAAAGGCTCATTGGGATTTGCCCCTCAATGAACCGATGTGTGTGTGGGGGGGGGGTGCACAAGGTGGAAGTTTTGCCTAGGGCGCAAAATATCCTTGCACCAGCCCTGGTGACTACACTGGTCCATTGCAGCCCTGATAGACATTTACCACAAGAAACAGGACAGCGTCTGGTTTTATAGAACTGGAATATAAACTGGAATATAGGTATTGAAATCAGGGTTCCACCCACTTACGGTTGTCCCAGTTCCACATAGCACAATGTAATGTCCAGCTTTCATGGGCCAGCATAGAAGCCAGATGCACATTCTCTATCAGCTCCTTCTGGCCGATGGAAGGTGTGACATTAACAGGGTGTGAAGGGAGGAGCATCTAGCGCTCCTCAGCCAGAGGTGTTACCACGATGTGCAGCTACGCTACAAACTTACATTGGCATTTTAACTACATCCCTGAGGGGGGGTGAAAAATCCACACCCCCAAGCAACGCAGTTATACCAACCTAGCCCCCCGGGTAGTCAGCACTAGGTCGACAGGAGGGCTTCTCCCATCAACATAGCTACTGCCTCTCGTAGAGGTGGATTTCTTCTGTCGGCGTAGTAGCATCTTCACTGAAGCGCTACAGTTGCACCGCTGCAGTGTTTTACGTGTAGAGCTGCCCTTTGAGGGGGGCGGAAAGAGGAGTAAAAGGGAGGGGCTGGACAGGAAAATTCTTGGGGTTTGGTGAATCCCACTCCCATCGTAGAAGTGGACGATATAGCACAGAACTCAGTGGTGTGTCTTTTAATACCGTGAGTTTCACAGACATGTTTGGAAATGGAACCCCCTTCCCAGGCTTGGTATTTACTCACCCTACTCTTGGCTTGGTAAAAGTCTTCTCCATAGTTAAAATAGAGATTTTTAAGGTGATACTTTATCTCTCTTGCCAGCCCACGGGGCAGCTACAAACCAAACAAAGAACAAAACAGCTTGAATTAGCTGATATGAAATGGGAATAATCCAGTTCCTGGTTATTGGCCCAACAGTGATTTGGAAATTTCCAGCTCCAAAGGTTTGGGCAAATGCCCAGACTGGGACATGGGGTTGGAAGGAGGTTTCTAATTCTTGTAAGTGCATTCCAGCCAGTCAATGACAGGATTAGTGTCTCTCAGTCATGTGACCTACCACACTACATATGACTGTGCCATTCTCCTGTCACACCAATTACAAACATAAAAGAATCACAGTTCTCCCCTCCACTCTGCCTGTCCCGCACAGCTCACAATTTAGCTCAGGTTATTTCCATTGTAGCTGCCTGTCTATGTTAGGGCTTCCAGCATTGCTCACACTGGTGGTGGTGAACCAGGTTTAGCAACTGTGGGACACTTGCGATATTTCCCTCTTGTGCATAAGGCTGTAGAGAGGTGGCAGATCTAAGCAGGTTACCCAGCTTCCCGCTGTTACCCCCATCCTACTGCGCTATAATGTTAAATACCTGTTGGCTGTCAAAGAGGCTTGTGGTTTTCTTTGAAACTGGAATCTCAAGGAGTTCAAAAATTCGATCCAGTCTTTGTGACAGCTCTTCTTCACATATGGAAAACACAGCCTGCGGTGCAAAGATAACAACAGATCACTGTAAATATTGATGAGGATCAAGAGTCATGGTGCAGTACGTATAAGACTTAAATCTCATCTGCAGTAGAGAGGTCATTCGACTGTAACATCCCTCAATCAGTAGAAATGCACCTTGAATCCATGTACAAAAATGCTTCAGGCAGCTGTCAGGGATTGAAGTTATCTCAGTAATAGCTAGAGGTTAATCAATTAAGTGAGTGCCAGTGTGGGTGCCTCCCACTGCACAATTGCTGCAGACATTTCTGACAGCAGTCACTCCATTTCTGTGCACCTGTGCTGTCCTCTTAATGTACAGTGGTGATTTTTTCCCCAATACACCCAGTCTTGAAGCAATAATTAGAAATCAAAACTAGATCTCCTATGTGGCACGGCACAAGGAATCAGAAGGAAACCAGACAAGATGCTGCAACACTCTCAGCTGATGCCTAGTTGGAGTGAGAAATGGCAACAAGGAATTGAACCTGCTCTTCTGAATGCCAGGACTGTGCAGCACCATTAGGTTGGTCTACATGGCATTCCATAGGCCATGCTGAGCTGGAAAATAAGAACTAACAACTGAGTAGCCGACCATAGTGGGACACTTCCCAGGGGCATGCGGGGTTGTGAGGCACCTCGCTACCACCTGCCCTTAGCGTGAGGAAGTCTTTTCTCTACCTGCTGTGTGCCAGCTCCCTGACTCCCCCAGACTCTGGCAACACAAGCCCTGCTTTCCAGGCCTCCGCAGGCCTCGCTTCTCTGTACAGGTTAGCAAGAGGCACCCAGGTTAGCAAGAGGCACCTGAGTCCTCCGCGCGTCCCCCTGGAGCATCCAGCCTCTAATTCATTGAACACTCTTAGAACTCTCAGATTCTCTGCTCCCAGGACACACCAGCTTACTAGAGTCAACTCAGGATCACCACTCCGCTTAACTAGGGTGACCAGATGTCCCGATTTTACAGGGACAGTCCTGATATTTGGGTCTTTTTCTTATATAGATGTCTATTACCTCCCCCCCTCCCCCCCCCCTACCCTACCCCCACCCCTGTCCCGATTTTTCACACTTGCTGTCTGGTTATCCTACGCTTAACACACAGCACTTAGATACATGGATAGTGAAACAAGACTAGGTTTTTTTGATCAAAACG
This sequence comes from Platysternon megacephalum, assembly GCA_003942145.1. Lineage (NCBI taxonomy): Eukaryota > Metazoa > Chordata > Testudines > Platysternidae > Platysternon > Platysternon megacephalum. The sequence continues at coordinate 5,096,822 of QXTE01000087.1, forward strand.
CAGAAATTCAAATGATAGTAAGTAACAATACTGGAAACAAATAGTTACATATAAACCACAACATGCTTGTTACAGCTAAACTAAACTCACAAGGTATTCCCCTGTCTCTTACAGGAGAGCTTACTCCCAGTCTTTTCCCCAGCATTTTCAACCAGGATGGCTGAGATCCCCCTTTCATAAGATCAAGCCAGCTGGAATCTTGTCTTCACAGACTGAAGGATGCCAGAGCATCTCTCTGCACCCCCCAGATATACCAGGCCAGACCTTTGATCTTCACCTGAAAACAGGGCTCCCTCAGCTGTTTTTCTCTTTCAGTTTATTTCCTTCTGAAGTTTCTGGAAACTCTTAATGAACATTTGACTCAGTATGGGAATAGAATTTTATTGTAAGAGACGCAATGGCCCACCAGAGAGATAAGTATCTCTCTCCTCCTGTCTGGACAGTTTGTCTCACGGTGCGCTACATTTCAGTGACCTGCCTTCAACTACCAGTCCTACAGAGCCTAATTTTCAGCAGATACACTTAACTCCTCACGTATTCTCTGTACATTCCTTTTACAATGATTATGATGTCATGTGTGACACAGGCTTTCATTAGAGACCATACATGACATTCTTTTGATGAACCTAGGGGATCCCCATACCTCTATGCCCTCTGTCAGTTGGCATCAAGAGGTGCTTAGGTCACATCTAGTTTCCTGCTTGATCATGCAAGTACTAAACGCCAGGTCATTAGACTGGCTCCTACAGTGCTATTATTTTTTCAAGAGTTCTAGGATATGAATAGGAACAAACCTTAATTATGGTGCTACCTTTTTCATATGTCATTGGGAAGGTAGAGCCACTTGCAGCACATTTGGCTTTCTCCCATTCATGTGTCCTGAGCTCGTTGAACATCTCCAGCACATCTGCTTCTTGACAAGGGTCATTCAGGATCTCAGAGAACTTATGGCTTCTCATTGCATTGGCCAAGACAGGATCCAAACCAGGGCTAAAAGGGGGGTTAAAAAGTTCATTTTAAAATGGAAGAGCCAGATACAAAGGAGAAACATCAAGAATAAAGGGATATTCATAAAGGATAACTAATAATAATCTGGAAATACTTTATGAATTGCCATGTAATTCACAAGACAGAGCCTCCACTCTGTACTTCCCAACCCCAAACTGATATCCGCCTGACCAGGGAGCATCCAGGTGTGCCAGATTCTGTCTGGAAAAGCATCACTCTCACAGTGATATTCCACATGTGGCAGCTAGCATGATCTAAACAGCACTTGGGTTTTGTCTTGAGAGCTTGCCTCTTTCATCTGCACTTGGGTACTGGGACAGACGCGGAGCTGCCATAGTCCCCCATCTCACTGTAGGCAGTAGTACACAGGCTCCATGGAGACTGAGAATCTGGGGAGGGAACACTTGGGCTGCCAAGGTGGCATAGAGGGGTTATAGCATTGGGAGAAGGATCAGGCTCTTTGTAGAAAGATAAGCTCTGGAGGAAATATTTACAAATCCCCTACTTTTGCTCTAAGACTCTTTTTTCTTTCTTCAGCTTTTCACATTCTTCCTCCTTCTGATGAAACTTTTCTGCGCTGATCATTCTGGAAAGCTCCATGAAACAGATTCATGGACAAAATAAATATCACCAACCAGCCAATGATGCACAAGACACTCCCATTCCAGAAGTTATGAGACAGTCCCAGCTTCTCACCCATCTAATCTGCAAGCCCAGCTCACAGTACAGTTATTGTCCCAGATGTATTTATGGCCTTGCAATGTTGTGATGTTGCTGCCACCAAATGCAGTGGTATTACATTGTGGATTTCTTGTTTCACAGGTTGAATACACAGGGCACTTGAAGGGATTCATTTAGATACTGCAGGGATTTGCTAGCCCAGATGTTTATACTTAGGAGGAAGGTAATGTGTGTTACAAACTATGGTCTGATCCAGCACTCACTGAAATCAATATCAAAACTCCCATCGACTTTGATAAGAGCTGGTTCAGGTCCAGTTTGTCAAAACCTTGGGTAATAAACATCTTTTGATGGACAAGCAAAAATCTCCTTTTCCCTGAGCACGGACATGTGTGCTGCTGTCTTCATGCACCTTCACGAAGTTTGTTCACAAGGTTGTGTTTGTAGAATCCCAACAAGTTCACAGGTGACAGATGTACTAGACAGATGGGAGCAGAGTGAGTGGTCCTAGATGAAGAGGCAATTCACAGAATAGCAACAAAAATACACACTACTCACTTCTGAGCGAAGCACTGACTATTGTTGGAGGTCTCCTGTGATCTGGAACCACAGCAATCAGTCTCACTTGCTGCTTCCTGACTAGAGATGGGACAAACAACGTTGAATAAAAAATGCAGATGGGAATAAACCAAAACCCAGAAAACTGAATTTTGGAGAAGTTCAGATCCAGATCCCGATCCGGCCTTTGCAGCTAGCCTACTGTACTTGGTTGAACAAAATCTCTGGATCCAACTTGGTCTGAATTTGGGGGGAAATTTGGATCTAGCTCCAATCTCTGTATCATGGATCACTTTCTGTTAACAACCTGAACCTTTGTCCTCAACCAAGTCTTGAGTTCACAAAATTCTAAGAAAAACCTTTCAGCTTTGAAAAAGATTGATTAGCTATTTCCCTTATCCTGGCTGCCTCTGTATTTCCTTTTTCTATCTGGGATTGGAAACTCCAAAATACCATGGAGAGAGGCTGCTGTCATTGTAATGCCATCCTGACCAGGCACAGAAGTTGCAGGAAATCTCACACTAAAACCTGTTCTTATCCAATTTCCAGCCCAGTTATATGGGATTCAGATAAGGCTAAAGAAAATCCTTACTTTTGTGTGTTTATTGGAACCAACCTTTGCTGGATTTGCTCATCACAATTCTTGATCTTTTCGGAGGATTCATTTTGGCATTTTATGCTTGTGAATTGCGTCTCTAGGGTACTGCCTCTCTTCTCTCCCCCACAGTTCACCCCTTTCCACCCTCACCAGAATCCCAGCTGCCACCCTTCCTTTAGGAGCTTGTCAATGCCACCCCTTAAATAGCTGTTAAGAGGTCACTGCTAAGTAATGCAAGACTCTCCCTTTCCTCTAGGAGCAGAGTATGCTATCATGGCAGCTGCACTCACAGTCCTGCCAAGTATAAGCTTACCACCTGCCCTTTCTATATCAGGAAGGGTGGCTTTATCCTGTGTCCTGCTGATGCACAAGGGGGTATTACCTATTCAGAAAACTATTTGGGATGGAGCTAAAATTCATCATATTGTTTCACAACATGACATGATTTCAAGATGGAAATCACACAGCATAATAAGGCTGTGGTGTTACATCACACTGTCAGATTTGCATTGCAAGACAAACTGAAGTTGGGGGCAGCCTCAGGACCTGACCATGGAGAGCGATGCCAAGCCAGAGAAATGGAGCTAGTCCAATCACTAGGCATGTTGATATTTTAGTATCAACACCCACAAGCGAGAAGAAAGCCCACTTGGAAATGTACAAGACTTCTTTGATATGGTAGATACTTGAGAAAGAATCACAATATTTTTCACTGTCATCGAGGCCTGACCCTCCACACTTACCTTAGCCGTTCTTGCAAAACCTCTAGTCGTTTCTCTGCGCCTTCAAATCGAGCATTCATTTCCCTTCCGTCAGGCAAAGAACGATGCAAAGGGATTAGAGTTAATAAAATATGCATAAAGTAATAACATCTGCAAAAGCTGAAGCCCCTCCCAAAATTCTTAGTCAGCCCTTCAGCAAAAAACCAAAACAGTCAAGACTCATATGGCTAAAAACATATCTGCTCAGCTGGGTGGCCATGGCCCTGCCCTGCCATGTGGGAGACCTGTGATGATCTTAGCCACCCTCTCTCTGTCTCTTTCTCTAGGAGTCAGCGCCAAGCAATGGTGCCCAGGCAGAGCCCCGAGCCTCTGGAGACAAGGAGTGCCACATATTGTCCCTCTAGCCAAAGAAGTGGCCGGCATCTCAATAAAAGGCAAGGAGGGCAAATGACAAGAACGGTGTGAACTTCAGGAATCCATTAGGAACATGAACACTTGTTTGGCCCCAGGAGTAGGGGGTCTAAAATGGAATATAATTTCAGATCACCAAACTTACCTGAGTTTGTCTTCCACATATTTCACACGTTGTTCCATCTCGATTCCATCCAAATCTGTGAGCTCATCCTGTGGAGCCTCACTTTCACCTCTAGACGGCACAGAGCTATTGAGGATGACCGATAACTCATTAGAAGTCTTTCCAACATAAGAGTGACACCACCGACACCACCTTCTACCCAGTAAACCTGAACCCTCACAGAAAAAAGAGGAAATTAATAAAATCTAAAAATATCAAAACAAAAAACCCCACCCCAAGCAGATGTTTTACCCCAAAAAGCGTGAAGTGCCAGTGTCTCCGTGAAATCCACTCAAGACTTCAGTATTGCTACTGATTTTATGTAGAAGGTGCTTAGTACTACCATGATGGGAGACAGTATAAAACCCTAAAATAGACAGATAGNCAAGACTTCACTATTGCTACTGATTTTATGTAGAAGGTGCTTAGTACTACCATGATGGGAGACAGTATAAAACCCTAAAATAGACAGATAGCAATTATCACTAGGGCAGGATGAACTGGGCAAGATAAAATAACTCACCACACAGAACTTAAACTGAATCTAAAACCATTTCAGAGGTTGGGGGAAAAAAATCTAGCCAGCTATTTTGCTTAAACCAGTCTTCAATTTTTTAAGATACTTTTATTTTAGAGAGTGTCAGGAAAAGAGAAAGACGGAAATAGGTTGTAGCATTCTAAAGATATTTTTCAGTTTCATGGATGCTTCTGTGTTTCCCAGCTCTTCCTAGGACCAGAAATGCCAAATATTGTTCTGGAGAGATTTCCAGCTCAGTTTTGCAGGTTCAGGATATTCCTGCAATTCAGTTAATGACTGAGTAAGGATCTGACCCCCTGCCACAGAACCCCAGTGTCAGATAAAGGATGAGGGAGCCCGGGGCCATTGGTAACTGCAAGTCTGTAATTCTCTTCTAGGGCTGGCTCATGAACTACTGTCTAATATTAACGGAAGGAGCAGTTCTCTGGTTCTTCACTGGGTGTCACTGTTGTTGAAAACCTCTAAAACTGAAACAGGATCCAAACTTTGCAGCTTGAACTTGCTCCATCTGTACAATGATCGGACCCAAAACTCCAGATCCAAGTACCCCCAAATTTAAGGAAAGTCCAGCTTTGGAGCTGAACTCTGCAGCTCTGCTCAATCGATAGTTAAGACTTACTGCACAAACACATACTGGCCAAGCTTTTGCAGCTGACCATGGGATGATTCAGGATGCATGTGTGTGTGCCTGCGGGTGAACTCAAATGAGCAGAAAAGGTCAAGTTCAGCAGTGGTCAGTGAAAAAGCAAACCCTGTTCTCCCCTCGCAGTATGTGCGGGAACAATCATTTTGCTGTGAAACTACTTTAAACAAAAATGGCAATTTTCTAACTGGTGCAAAATCAAAGCATTTTAAGATTTCATTCAGGGGGAGGGAAGGGGACGTGCAGAATTTTGTCATTTTTTGTTGCAAATATCTGTGGTCTTCATCCTGGATTGAAATTTGCAAATGCTAGGATTAAAAAAAATAATGATGCAGTCTCTGACTGCAAACACTGACAACAGGAGGAACGCTGCATGAGAGTTTCACAACCATTTTTAAACAGAAACTTTGAGCTCTTATTAAACATGCTGTGATTACCCACTGAGTTCCGATTGCCCAGCATACCTGTTGGTTTCTTCTGAAGCCCCTGTTCTGTGATCCAACTCCTTGCACTGTGAAACCTCTGGCTGAGCTGTGCCTGGGTTAGATAAAGCGCTTTGCTCCATGCTTCTATTAAAATAGCAAATGTCCCTTCCAAACTTTCCACGCTGAATGCTAAACTAATTTCTTTGACTTCGCTTTCTTATGATAGTCTATTTGTACAGTGTCCCCCTTCGCCCACTCACACTCCCCTGACCTATAAGCAATTTAACGCAGCTCTCCTACAGGCTGAAAAAGAGACTATTGTTGCTATTTATAGTTTTAAATATGTGGGAGGTGTTTAAATGTGTTGATGGTATCCAGAGAAGTGGACAGACAATCTCTTTGCAAAACCAGAGTAGAAGGCCAAGAGATTTGCTGCCCTGGCAGTGGGAGCTTGCATTTGGACATGATTAAATTTCTATTGAAGTAAATGGGAGTCTTCACAGTAGAACTGGGTGAAAAATGGGTTCTTTGGCTTGTGGGCAATTTCACAATTAAAAAAAAAAGTTCCAGTTCAAAATGAAAATGTAAATCTTGAACATTTTCAGCAAATTGAAAATTCAAAAATAAATCAGCAAAAAGTAAGTCTCATTTTGGCTCGATTGAAATGTTTTATTTCCATAAAAAAGAAATGTTTTATTTTGATTTGAGCTGTTACATTTAAAAATAAAAGTAAATGAAAATTTGAAACAAAGTTGTTTCCAACTAAACCATCAAAAATCTTTGGTCAGAAAAATATTGCAACAGTCCATTTGGCATTTTTCAGCTTGACTTAAAAAATTCAAAATGAAAAACGTGGCAAAATTGACATGTATTTGCAAATGTTTGGCTGTTGCCAAATTTTTTTGTTTTTATTGCTCCCAAAAAGTTGCCTGTGAAAATTTGCTCAGCTCTACATACAACACCCCTCCTCAGTCTCACCCACCAACAGAAGCAAGCCAACAAACACAAAGTCTACAACCTGATTGAGCTTTTTCTCCTACAGCCAGGAAAGGAAGAGAGAGTTTTTTATTGCTATTTTTAGTTTAAAATACTCAGGAGACACACAGATACTATGGCGACAGGGGCTAGATATGTAGTGGACTAGACAGAATCTAGTTTTAATGCTAGAGAAGTGGGCAGCCAAGAGTTCTGGTGATCTGGCAGAAGGAGGTTGGAGAAACATTAAATCCAAAATAAATCCTTATCTGGTCTCAGAATCTGTCCTGACCTCAGTCACCAACAGTCATGGGCCCATTATGGGGATAATTGATTTAGGACCCGATCCAACTCCCATTTAAGTCAGTGCAAATCTTCACACTACCATCAATGTGAGTTGAATTGGGACCTTACAGGCTTGGCCAGCCATGACACTTACAGAGTCTAATGAAGTAAAAACATTAGAGTTTAATACTGTTTGGTTTTTTGATTTTCTGGGTAACCCTGAGCAGGGCTGCTGAGTGTTTTAGCCATCGCTGGGAAGTTGCTGACTCTTCACATTGCTGGGGTGTGGCCAGGTCTGGATTAACCCTTTGTGGGCCCCTTCCAAGTGTGGGCCTGGTGCCACAGTGCCACCGGAGCCATTGTAAACCCGGTACTGACCATGAGGGACTTTTGGAAAACTAGCAGATTGCTACAGCTCTGCTGACATTTTCAACTTACAAAATTTGACTCACCTATTAATGTATTTTACCTGCTTTAACTTCTCATTTCTTTTTCTTAGCTGATAAATCTTTAGTTAGTTTACTAGAGAATTGACTGCCAGCATTGTTTTTGGTAACATCCAGAGTAGCAATTGGTCTGGGGTAAGCAACTGATCTTTGGGATTGGGAGTAACCTAATGTGATGTGATATTTAGTATAGTGACCATTATCACAAAGTCCAGTTTATCTGGGTGACAAGATAGGCTAGAGAGTCTAAGGGGACTGGCTGTGACTCCATGGTAAGACTAATATAGTGATCCAGGAGTTCACGTTTGTTACTGGATTGGTGAAATCTGATTATAGAATATACCACCAGTTTGGGGTGTCTGCCCTGTTTCTGACACTCTGGCCTGAGATTGGCACTAACACTTGCTATGCCTTTGTGCAGGATTGGCCTCCCAAACTACCTATGGACCATGTGATCTCAGGGGCCCAACAATTCCCAGGGGTCCCCCAATGGAAGCAGTATGAAGAGTGCAATAGTGAAATGTGCACAGATGCATGGAAGGTGCCAAAGCCCCTGCGTTGACATTTTCTGGGTTTGCTACCTTGTTTAAATGGCTCCATCATCCCCTTCTCCCAGCACTCATCCAAGATATCACTGAATGCAGGGAGCCAACATTTGAGTCTTGGTTCTGAGCCATAAAAGGGTTAATCAGTTAAACTTAATCTGAACCCAAATTATGAATTTTCCCAGAAGTGGAAATTCCCTAAACTGCAAACATTAACATTTCCTCCTCTCCTTCTCTTCGGAAACACGTCAGGGGAAAGGAAAGCAAAAGTAGTGCTGGGCTGTCAAGGCTGATTCCCCACTCTGGCACTTTGAGTGCAGAAGGGGGCCCGCAAGGATTCTAAAATTAATAGTAGCCACTCCAGGCTTGTATTAAACTACCATGGTTACAGCTTTTCTCTGACCTTGGATGGGTAGATGCTGCCACCACCCAAGTGCAAAAACCCCTTTGAGAACCCAGGAAGGTGCTCTTGGGAATTCCTTCCTATGGGGTACCCTCAAGCCCTTTCACACACCCCCTCCCTCTGGAGAAGAGCGGAGAAAGAAAAACAAAGGAATTCAGCTGTTGCCACCAGCTAATTAAACAACATGTGCACAAACCTCTTAGGACACCAAATCCAATCCTGTTCTTAAAAAAGGTAAATCTTATTAGAAACAGAAAGAAAATACATCTGGAAACTCAGGCTATTGCTAGATTAAAAAAAAAACACTTATTAAGCATCAAGTATAACTTTCTTGAGGTCCAGCTTAAAGGTTACAAGCAAAACAAAAGCATTTGGGGTTAGCACAGAGGAGTCCACAAGCCATAAAGAAATAAACAGAGATAAACCTAATCACGTCTTCCTAGACATTTCCTGATCTACTTGCATATCTGGGATTTCAAATGAGTAGTTTCTAGGTATGATACCGATGATCTTTCATACCTGGCCCCAAGCTTCTTACAGCTTAGTTAGTCCCTATCTGCCTCTCCCTGAGAACAACCACAGACAGACAAAGGGGAAGTTTTTTTCCCAGTTTAAAAAAGTTCTAGCCTTCCCATTGGCTCTTTTGGTCAGGTGCCAACTCCCTTCCTTTTACCTATCATCAGGGAGACTTTTTAACCCTTTACAGGTAAAGCAAGTAGAGAACAGCTACTCAGAGGGATTTTATGGCTGGCTGGGTGTCCATAAAAGGGAGCTTCCCCCCCCTCCCCCCGCTTTCATTTATCACATGGGCTTTGGCAGAGGAGACGGCTGGAAACTCCCATGTTTTGGGGCGAGAGAGTCAGTCAACTTCTAATTTAGGAAGAAACAAAGCAACTGCTTATTCAGCCTCTGTTAAACACTGAAATGTCAAATTCCTGCTGCCCTTTGCTCTTTGCTAGAGGCTTATTCTATTTTGATTGGTGCTGTGGGAGCAGCAAGGCAGAAGGGCTCTTATTATTTTGCATCTCTTTCAGAGCTCCATGTTCCCCATTCCTCCCCCACACACATTTTAGGCATCCCAGCCCATGAAATCCATTCCTTAATAGGTCTAAGGGAGAGTGGTCACTTATGGAGGTCAAGCACTGACACCCCTGGAAGTGTGTGCATGGGATTTCGTCTTTTAAAGGCACTTGATCCTATTCAGGTTCTTATGACTTATCTGCATCGGGGGTGGGAGGGTTATTCTGTACTAACGCACATTAGTGCGGATTAAAAATGCCTGTATACACACACTGCAAACCCATAAAGCACACTGACTCCCTATTTGGTGTGAATTCTGGTGTCCTCTTTTAAAGTGGACTAAGTTTGGTGTGAATTGTGTTAGTTCAGTCTATTCATGTACACACTGCTGCTGTGAATTATTTTGGCAGTCCTCCAACTGCTATACCACACTGCTTTGCGGACATCCATGACTGACTTTTCTGTTTACCTGTATGGTTCCACTGCTGCCATTTTATGCTGGATGTGAGCTAGAAGTGTTTCCATTCTTCAGGCCCCGCCTAGGGATGCCAACTTTCTGATTGCAGAAAATGGAACACCCTTGCCACACCCCTTCACAGAGGCCACGCCCCCACTCACTCCTTCTGTCGCTCGCTCTCCCCCATCCTTGCTCATTTTCATTGGGCTGAGGCAGGGGGGTTGGGTCTGGGAGGGGGTGAGGGCTCTGGAGTGGGGCAAGGGATGAGGGGTTTGGGGTGCAGGAGGGGGCTCCAGGCTGGGGCACGGGGTTGGAGTGTGGGGGGGATGTGAGGGCTCCGGCTGGGGGTGGGGTCTGGGAGGGAGTTTGTGTGCAGGAGGAAGCTCAGGGCTGGGGCAGGGGGTTAGGGTGTGGGAGGTGGTGCGGGGTGCAGGCTTTGGGAGGTGCTTACCTCAGGCAGCTCCTGGAAGCGGCTGGTATGTCCCTGCAGCCCCTAGGCGTGGGACAGCCAGGTGTCTCTGTGCGCTGTCCCCGCCCAGAGGTGCCACCCCTGCAGCTCCCATTGGCCACCCCTGCACCTATGGGCCGCAGGGACATGCCAGTGGGTTCCAGGAGCCATGCAGAGCTGGGTAGGGAGCCTGCCTTAGCCCTGCTGCATCACTGACCAGACTTTTACGGCCTGGTCAGCAGTGCTGACCGGAGCCACTGGGGTCCCTTTTTGACCAGGCATTCCAGTAAAAAAACCAGACGCTTGGCAACTCTAGCCCCACCTTCCCCCCGCCCTCACCAATGCTGTTGCCATTAGTTCTCGCCCCTGAACACATTTTCAAAATGGCTGCTGGACTAGCTGGGCAATGGACTTCTATCTCATACTGAATCCTTGGCCATCAGCTCTCTACAAACCCATTCCACAGAGGGTGCATACCCATCTACTAATTTCCTTCTCCCTCCCCACATCGCTCCAGCCTGGTGAATACCACCCACCACCCTAACCCCATTCACATGCTCAAAATGGTAGCCAGATGGTCAGGGCCGGCTCCAGCTTTTTTGCCGCCCCAAGTGGCAAAGAAAAAACAAAACAAAAAAACCCAATTGAGCTGCCGCCGAAGTGCCACCGAAGAGGAAGAGAGGGAGTGCGGGACCCGCCGCCGAATTGCCGCTGCAGACCTGGACATGCCGCCCTTTTCTATTGGCTGCCCCAGGCACCTGCTTCCTTCGCTGGTGCCTGGAGCCGGCCCTGCATATGGTGCAAACACAGCCGCATCTTTTCCCTCCTTTTCCCTCCCATAATGCAGAAGAATCAAATAATGATACTATATAGTTGTGTGGAATTCAAAAGTTTGAGACAGTTGTTACAGGAAAAAAAGTTTGGTTAATATTCACAGTTCACATGCAGCAGATGTAGGCACAGACACTGCATGCCCATAAAGGTAATAAGGCTACTGCTCCTGGCTGAGGTACATATGCCTTGTAACTGGGAGTTGTACTGTTGCCACTGTTCGTCATGCTAGCTCTGAGAATGATTCTCTCCTACTAATCGATGCTGGTTTCTCAAGCCCAGAAACAGTGCAGCACTTTGTGAAGCTGCTCCAGGCACAGCTTGTGTAGTAGTAGTTGCTCAGTGTCGTCCTCTTCCTCCTCCTCCTGCCTTTGCTGCTGGTGCTGGAGGAGCCACTGTTATGGCCACATCAGCTTTAGCTGAAATCCAAAACCAAAGCCGCCCACTGCCAAGAGCTCATATAAAGTCCACACAGCCTCTGCGTATTGGCAGTAGAGCAGCACAACATATTGTTGTGTCCATGCTGGCCGACAGCAATTTGAAAATGGTGCTAACTTGCCCAGAAAGAGAGGAAGCACAGGAAGGAGGGAGCAGACTTATGGGATTTGTGGAATTTAACCCCAGTCCCAGAATACCACTTACTTCCACTATGTATCCCACAATGCACTGCAAGAAAAATCCCAGTATGTGCCCAGCTCAGCAGCCAAGTAAGGACCATGGGATATGTGACACTACTTCCCATATTCTTCATAGAAATATTGTTATGATATGAATCAGAGGGGTAGCCGTGTTAGTCTGGATCTGTGAAAAGCAACAGAGAGTCCTGTGGCACCTTAGACTAACAGACGTTTTGGATCATAAGCTTCGTCAGATGCATGTGATGATATGAACATAGCATAACTAAGATGTGTTTTATGCAAGATGGGTCATGTGAGGTATCATTGGAAAAGTTATGATTTACTGGATATGATTATCCTATTTGTATGCATGTGTCATTTCTGTATCTGAAGTTACGAATATTGACTATGTAACAATTACAACTGTGTTTGCACCTGGGGAATGCCCACCCGACAGAATGCAATCAGCCTGGAATGGGTCATTAAGGAGAACAATAGGACTTTGAATATGCTAATCTCCCTCCTTCCTGAGACGCTTCCTGGGATGCTGCTTTGACACTGCAGGGTCATGTGATCATGTCACCTGGTACTGGATTCCACCTTGGACTTCTGGTATTTTTCCATTGGGGGGGAGGAGGAGTGGGGGAAATCGAAACAAAGGATTCCCACCATATGTAAATCCTATTTAAGGCTGGGAAGTGAGTTAATCTTGTTTCTTCTCCACTGTCTCTCCGCCCAAGAAGGAAGATTGCTGAAAACACCTGAAGAAACAAAGGAACTAAACTGGTTGGGGGGAGGGCAGGGGCTGAGCCCAGGCAAGAAAGGTCTAGCCTGTGAAAGGAATACCTGGCAATCTAAACTGCAAGCAGTGCAGTTTAACCTTCAAGAAACTTTGCAACCTGCCTAAAACAACACTTAGGGTGAGAATTTCCTACTATTAACAAGTTACTTTAGTGTATTAAGCTTAGTTTGCGTGTTTTGTTTTNAGATGGGTCATGTGAGGTATCATTGGAAAATTTATGATTTACTGGATATGATTATCCTATTTGTATGCATGTGTCATTTCTGTATCTGAAGTTATGAATATTGACTATGTAGCAATTACAACTGTGTTTGCACCTGGGGAATGCCCACCTGACAGAATGCAATCAGCCTGGAATGGGTCATTAAGGAGAACAATAGGACTTTGAATATGCTAATCTCCCTCCTTCCTGAGACGCTTCCTGGGATGCTGCTTTGACACTGCAGGGTCATGTGATCATGTCACCTGGTACTGGATTCCATCTTGGACTTCTGGTATTTTTCCATTGGGGGGAGGAGGAGTGGGGGAAATCGAAACAAAGGATTCCCACCATATGTAAATCCTATTTAAGGCTGGGAAGTGAGTTAATCTTGTTTCTTCTCCACTGTCTCTCCGCCCAAGAAGGAAGACTGCTGAAAACACCTGAAGAAACAAAGGAACTAAACTGGTTGGGGGGAGGGCAGGGGCTGAGCCCAGGCAAGAAAGGTCTAGCCTGTGAAAGGAATACCTGGCAATCTAAACTGCAAGCAGTGCAGTTTAACCTTCAAGAAACTTTGCAACCTGCCTAAAACAACACTTAGGGTGAGAATTTCCTACTATTAACAAGTTACTTTAGTGTATTAAGCTTAGTTTGCGTGTTTTGTTTTATTTGCTCAGTAATCTGCTTTGATCTGTTTGCTATTCCTTACAATCACTTAACATTTATCCTTTGTAGTTAATAAACTTGTTTTGTTTTCTAAACCCTAGTTTGTGCAATTCATAACTGGTGGGGGGGACGGGACTGTGCATATCTTCCTCCACATTGAAGGAGGGAGTGAATTTCATGAGCATACACTATACAGTTTTCTGGGCAGTGCAAGACAATATAATTTTGGGTTTGCACCCCAAAGGAGGTGTGTACTTGAGTGCTGGGCAATCCTGAGCTGAGTCTTCCCACGCAGAGCTGATCTCAGTGTCTGTGTGCCTTTGCAGCTCGGTGTGTCCCTACCTGTGTGTGCTAGAGGAGGCTTGAGGGCCTGGCACAGTAGGACTGGGTGAGGGAGCCCAGGCTGGTTGAATGGATGGGCTCAGTAGGACCCCAGTACATCAGGTGGCACCCTGGAAGGGGGGTCCAACCTGTCCCAGGATACACACCTGAAATGCCACATGCTTAATGAACACCAAGCCCCCACCATGTGTACATACTGATGCAAACTGAAAAAGGACACAGCTGTCCCATGGGTACACTATTTACTGCCCTTATCACTGTAGTATCTGAGCACCTAAAGCATTTCTGTTTTAACCAGTGGATAACACTGATGTCTAGGGCACCAGGGGACTTTCGTTAGTCATGTCCCACTGTAATAAAACAAGTGTTTTTATTACAGCTCAGATACATCAACAGTACACTAGCGTAGATTTATATAGCACCAGGAATGCCAGCTTTCTGTGCAAGAAAATACAATAGATACAGGACTTTGAGGGTTAATGCCAAGGGCTCCATTTAGGGAGGGCAGAGGAGGGGCTTCAGTTTCATACCTTAGCTGGGAGCAACACTGCTTACTCCTCTCCCCTCTCTCCACACCAGCCAGGAGTGAGAGGCAAGCTGCTTGCGTCAGTTACTCCTCTCCCGCCCTCCCATCACCAGCCAGGAGCAATGTGACTCACTCTTCTCCCCTCTCCCCTCCCTGGACTGGCTATTCCTTGCTCAGCCAATAGGAATGCAGAGGTGTATCTGGCAGAGGCAATAGCAGGTCTGGGAACTTCTGCAGCACCTTTTTTTCAAATTCATGTTCCTGAAACAAACAGGCTCGGGAGAGTCATGGGGGGAGGAGAGGGGGGGAAGGAAGCTCTGGGCTTAGGTTAGACAGGGGTTGGCAAAGTGCTTTCAGAAGTGGGTGTGCCGAGTCTTCATTTATTCACTCTAATTTAAAGTTTCGCATGCCAGTAATACATTTTAACATTTTTAGAAGGTCTCTTTCTATAAGTCTATAATATAACTAAACTATTGTATGTAAAGTAAAAAAGGTTTTTAAAATGTTTAAGAAGCTTCATTTAAAATTAAATTAAAATGCAGAGCCCCCTGGACCGGTGGCCAGAACCCGGGCAGTGTGATTGCCACTGAAAATCAGCTTGCGTGCCGCCTTTGGCACGTGTGCCATAGATTGCCTGCCCCTGGGTTAGAAGATGCTTGCTGAAGATTTCNTGCGTGCCGTCTTTGGCACGTGTGCCATAGATTGCCTGCCCCTGGGTTAGAAGATGCTTGCTGAAGATTTCATCATGATCTGCCATTCACCTTCACATGGGGACATGTTACAAAGGCAGGAGCAAGCCCCTTGTGTGACACCAGTAGACACAGGGCTGCTCAGGAGGGGGAGGGGGCTGCTGCCCCAGGCACATTCAGGAAATAACTATCCCCATAGAGAGACAGCGCAGCTTTGGAAGTTTCAGGCTGCAAGAGCAGTGCTGAAGAATGACCATCTGAGATCTTTCCCTGCTGTCAAGAAACAAACATGTGCTGTCACATCACAAATATTGTTTAAATTACACTTTAAATTTTCCCATTTTTTTCCAACTCTAATTTTTTGGGGAATGGTAATACCCCAGCATGGCCATTTATTCTGTGTGAGTCTTTCCTTTGTCTACAATGGGTTTTGGGTCAAGTTACCAGGTAGGGCCATATAGGCTGTTACACACATGTGCTGATTCCTCTGTGAATGCTCTGATCTTACCAAATCTCCCCAGGGTTGCATTTTTCTAGGACCTTTTTCCCAGAACACCTTTTGAGGCGCTGCTGCCCCTCAACTGCTACCCTCAAGCAGCCAGTTTGCCGCTTTCTCTTGTATCTCCCCTTCCAGCTGGTAAATATTCTTATCTCCTGTTGTACTTACTATTTAACATTTCTGAGAGTGGAAGAGTCTCACAAACTTGAGTACGATCAGTGAATTTCATGGAGGTGATGTTTACTCTATCAAATCCTTACAGTAACACACTAGAAACCTCCTTCCAACTTGTATTTATCATAATTATTTGTATAAACTCTTCCGTGAACATAAACCTAAGCCAATCTGAACAATTTGTAAGATTTAGCTGCCAAATTTGTTTGTTATAGATCTATGCTGCTAACATCCATCATTTAATTATACTCTAGATAGTGATTCTTTTTCAAGGTATAGACCTTAGTGTTAATATAAAAAAATTGTTTAAATAAATAGATTGGGCTACTTTGGGGCTAGTTTTTAACTGACACTGGACTATTGATGCAGTAGAAAATAGCCTCGGGAATCAAGGTTAAAGTTGCCCCCCACATCAAAATCTGAAATGGCGTCCCTGGTTAATGCCCCAAAGTGAAAGTGAGAAGATCTGTGTGACCTGGTGCAAAGTCACCACAACCAAAATTCTCCAATGTGCATACCCAAGGTTAGGCATCTGAATCCATATTTAGGCATCTAACATTTTCAGAGGTGCGGAGTTCCCACAGCGCACCTTGGCTGCAGCAGGAGTTGTAGGTGCACAGCAACATTGAAAATCAGGCCACTTAGGTGCCGAGCTGTGCACTGCGTTGCCTAATTTTAGGCACCCAAGTTTGAAAGTTTTGGCCCTGGGCATTTATCACTCTGCGGTGCAGCTTCCCATCAGTAAAATGCGGAGAATATTTACCTCAGAGGGGTATTTGTGAAGTTTAGTTCATTAATCTTTGAGGAGCACTTTGGAACGCTTGGATGAAGCCTTTGGATTGTTCAGGATCATAGAAGATCAGGGTTGGAAGGGACCTCAGGAGGTCATTTAGTCCAACCCCCTGCTCAAAGCAGGACCTAATCCCAACTAAATCATCCCAGCCAGGGCCTTGTCAAGACGAGTCTTAAAAACCTCTAAGGATGGAGATTCCACCACCTCCCTAGGTAACCCATTCCAGTGCTTCACCACTCTCCTAGTGAAATAAATAAATAAATATAAAAATAGTGAAATAGTTTTTCCTAATATCCAACCTAGACCTCCCCCACTGCAACTTGAGACCATTACTCGTTGTTCTGTCATCTGCCACCACTGAGAACAGCCGAGCTCCATCCTCTTTGGAACCCCCCTTCAGGTAGTTGAAGGCTGCTATCAAATCCCCCCTCACTCTTCTCTTCTGCAGACTAAATAAGCCCAGTTCCCTCAGCCTCTCCTCATAAGTCATGTGCCCCAGACCCCTAATCATTTTCATTGCTCTCTGCTGGACTCTCTCCAATTTGTCCACATCCTTTCTGTAGTGGGAGGCAATACTCCAGATGCGGCCTCACCAGTGCCGAATAGAGGGGAATAATCACTTTCCTCGATCTGCTGGCAATGCTCCTACTAATGCAGCCCAATATGCCGTTAGCCTTCTTGGCAACAAGGGCACACTGTTGACTCATATCCAGCTTCTCGTCCACTGTAATCCCCAGGTCCTTTTCCGCAGAACTGCCGCTTAGCCAGTCAGTCCCCAGCCTGTAGCAGTGCATGGGATTCTTTCGTCCTAAGTGCAGGACTCTGCACTTGTCCTTGTTGAACCTCATCCGATTTCTTTTGGCCCAATCCTCCAATTTGTCTAGGTCACTCTGGACCCTATCCCTACCCTCCAGCATATCTACCTCTCCCCCCAGCGTAGTGTCATCCACGAACTTGCGGAGGTGCAATCCATCCCATCATCCATATCATAAATGAAGATGTTGAACAAAACCGGCCCCAGGACCGACCCCTGGGGCACTGCGCTTGATACCAGCTGCCAACTAGACATAGAGCCATTGCTCACTACCCGTTGAGCCCGACGATCTAGCCAGCTTTCTATCCATCTTATAGTCCATTCATCCAGCCCATACTTCTTTAACTTGCTGGCAAGAATACCCTGGGAGACCATATCAAAAGCTTTGCACAGAGCCAATTATCTCATCATAGAAGGAAATCAGGTTGGTCAGGCATGATTTGCCCTTGGTGAATCCATGTTGATTGTTCCTGATCACCTTCCTCTCCTCCATGTGCTCCAAAAGGGATTCCTTGAGGACCTGCTCCATGATATTTCCAGGGACGGAGGTGAGGCTGACCGGTCTGTAGTTCCCTGGATTCTCCTTCTTCCCTTTTTAAAAGATGGTGTAGCGGGGTGGTCACCCGCTCCTGCCCTGAAGGGCTTGAAATCAGCCCTGGGAGAGGGCTGAGACTGCGAGAGGGCTGCTGCTAGGAAAACAGCAAGCCTTGGCTGATTGGGGAAACAGCCACAGTGGCGGCCACGCCCCAATCAGGGCCCAGCTGGCCCTTATAAGAGGGCAGTGGGCCAGGAGGCCCAAAGAGTCTCTCTCCAGGCTGGGAGAGAGCCGGGCCTGGCTGCCTGCAGAAAGGGTACTGGGAGTGAAGCAGGGCTGGGGAGAGCCAGAGGAGCAGGGGAGCTCCAGGCTGGCAACTCCCCAGGCTGCAGGGCCTGGTCCAAGGCCCATAGAGGTACTGGGTGGCAGAGGAAGGCAGCAGGTCCAAACCCCCTTGCCTATGATGAGTGGCTTTAATACTGCAGTCTGCCCTAAGGAGCGGGGGCTAGACGGTGACTGGCAGTAGCCCACGACTGAGGCAAGGTGGGGATAGAGGGTTGGGGGTTCCCCTGGGTGGGGAGACCCTGAGACTGCGGAGGTATTGCCAGGGGGCAGCACCCCAAAGAAAAGGGGCACCAGCGTCCGGAAGGGACACGGGGGCCCAGCAGCAAGCGGGACACCGGCCTGAAGAGGGCGCTCTGGAGGCTGGAAATGCTAATTTCCTGAGACGACCAGCAGGAGGCGCTGCAGGGGTGAGTCCCGCCCCGTTACAGATGGGCACTGTATTTTCCTTTTTTACAATTGTCCAGAACCTCCACCGATCGCCATGCGTTTTCAAAGATAATGGCCAATGGCTCTGCAATCACATCAGCCAACTCCCTGAGCACCCTCGGATGCATTGCATCCGACCCCATGAACTTGTGCATGTCCAGCTTTTCTAAATAGTCCTTAGCCTGTTCTTTCACCACTGAGGGCTGCTCACCTCCTCCCCATACTGTGCTGCCCAGTGCAGCAGTCTTGGAGCTGACCTTGTCTGTGAAGACCGAGGCAAAAAAAAAAAGGATTGAGTACTTCAGCTTTTTCCACATCATCTGTCACATTCAGCAAGGGTCCCACACTTTCCCTGACCTTCTTGTTGCTAGCATACCTGTAGAAACCCTTCTTGCTACACTTCGCATCCCCTGCTAGTTGCAACTCCAATTGTGCTTTGGCCTTCCTGATTACACCCCTGCATGCTTGAACAATATTTTTATACTCCTCCCTAGCCATTTGTCCAAGTTTACACTGCTTGTAAACTTCCTTTTTGTATTTAAGCTCACTGAAGATTTCTATGTTAAGCCAAGCTGGTCGCCTGCCATATTTGCTATTCTTTCTGCACATCGGGATGGTTTGTTCCTGCACCCTCAATAAGGCTTCTTTAAAATACAGCCAGCTCTCCTGGACTCCTTTCCCCCTCATATTAGCCTCCCAGGGGATCTTGCCCATCAGTTCCCTGAGGGAGTCAAAGTCTGCGTTTCTGAAGTCCAGGGTCCATATTCTGCTGCTCTACTTTCTTCCTTTTGTCAGGATCCTGAACTCGACCATCTCATGATCACTGCTGCCCAGGCTGCCACCCACTTCTACTTCCCCTACCAATTCTTCCCTGTTTGTGAGCAGCAGGTGAAGAAGAGCACAGCCCCTAGTTGGTACCTCCAGCACTTGCACCAGGAAGTTGTCTCCAACACTCTCCCGAAACTTCCTGGATTGTCTGTGCACTGCTGTATTGCTCTCCCAACAGATGTCAAGGGGATTGAAGTCCCGCATGAGAACCAGGTCCTGTGATCTGGAAACTTCTGTTAGTTGTCCGAAGAAAGCCTCGTCTACCTCCTCCTCCTGGTCTGGTGGTCTATAGCAGATGCCCACCACCACAGCACCCTTGTTGCTCTCGCCTCTAAACTTAACCCAAAGACTCTCAACAGGCTTTTCTTCAGTTTCATACTGGAGCTCTGAGCAATTATACTGCTCTCTTACATACAGTGCAACTCCTCCACCTTTTCTCCCCTGCCTGTCCTTCCTGAACAGTTTATACCAGTGGTCCCCAACGTGGTGCCCGCGGGGCATTTATGTGCACCCATCTAGTGCCCAGCAGGGGAGAGAAGCCGGGGCCCCACGCCTGATGGGGACAGAGAACTCAGGCTGCGGGCGCCGGTGTTCTTTGTTCCCAGCAGGCGCGGGGCCCATCTAGTGCCCAACAGGGGAGAGAAGCTGCGGCCCCGCACCTGCCGGGGACAGAGAACTCCGGGGCTGCGGGCTGCGGACGCCAGTGTTCTCGGTCCCAGGCAGGCGCGGGGCCGTGGCTTAAGTCGGAGAGAAGACGCAGCCCCGCGCCTGCTGGGGACAGAGAACTCCCGGGCTGCAGGCGCCGGTGTTCTCTGTCCCCGGCAGGCACGGGGCCCACCTAGTGACCAGCAGGGGAGAGAAGCCGGGGCCCCGGTGTTCTCTGTCCTCGCAGCTTCTCTACGGCTTCTCTCTTCTCTCTGGATTCATATATTATGTAATATTAAATATGATGTTTTTCATATTATTTAATGTACAAATACAAAATNCCTCAGTATGAATTGGGAGGCCTCCCCTGTTGCCCCCTCCTCCTTGTGTTTCCTCCCGGTATCCCACTTCCCCACTTACCTCTGGGCTTAGGTCTCCATCCACTGCAGTAGGAGTACAAACCATTATATATTTTCCTCTTGTAAACTCAGACACTGTCCAGATTCTTAGGGGACAACTGAGTGTTGCTGATTGCTGTGGAGGGAGGACCTAGAATTAATCAGAATTTTGTTCTTAATAACGTTGAAATGATTGAATAAATTTGATTCAATTATTTAAAAACCACAACACACATTGAACTTGGCCTCACTTGTGAGTTTGGTTTAAATGCTGCTTAATGATGATCAATTATTACTCACAAACACAGAGCTAAATTGGTAGCACAATTTGGGGATCAGAAAGACCCTAGCATACATTGGCAGGGTCTCTGGAGCATTGGTGGGATATTGCCCTTTAGGATCAGGGAGGTGAGGCTGGGCTGGTGAGAGAAGATTTTTTCTCTCTCTCTCTCTCTCACTCACACACACACACACTCTCACTCCCCCATCCCCCGTTTTCCCCCTCTGTACGCACTCTGCTCCCTGCCCACCCTATCTAATCTGGGGATCAAGAAGAGGGTCAGGAATAGGGGATCAAATGTTACAGATAATGGAAGCATTAGTTAAACCTAGCACTCCATCAGAGCAGCTAGGCTGTAATGGGTGGATAGGAGCTGAGGCTGCATTTCTACTGGGCTCCAATCACCCTTTGACATTTAGAACTGGTCACTTAGGTATACTCAGCCTTTGATCTCTGTGATCCTGGAGAGTTTAGTGAGTCCTGGAACTCAAGGTTTATATTTCCATGTCCTGCATTTCCCTTTCCTCATTCTTGATTACTAAGGACATTTTCATGCAAACAGGATACTTGCTCCTTAACAGCTCATCTTTATCTCCTCCCACTGCTTGTTCTCCCACAGAAGGGATGATCCTGTTTGTTGTGGAGATATTGTGACAATGTCACATGCAGTGGACTGTGACTCCCAACTGTGGAGAATAAGCAGCAGATAATTTAAAAATGGAGATTCTGTTTTCACACAAATGACACTTGGAAGTAATCAGGGATGATAAGTACCTACAATTGAGACATGCAGGTGCAAAAGTATTTCTAAGAAAAATGTTTTCCATGAGATACCTGGAGATGTTTAATACCCTATTTGTAAATCCTACACTCTCCTGTGTCTCCCCCTCCAAAGCTAAATTACAAGAGCTAAAACCCAGGCATTTGCTGGATTAAAAAAAGACACATACCACCAAGCTGCAGATTTACTTGCTTTTTATTGCTTTTTGACACAGGGGTATAATTTGACTCCAATCAGCCATTACTTTTAATCATAGATTACACCCTTTCTAATTATCTGTTCCCCACAGGTCAGCAATGGCCACAGAAAAGTTATTGACATACAACTTTCTATCACTTTATTGTCCACATGCTCTATGTAAGCTGTTGGGATTCTTCTGTTTGTGGGCCACACAGCTTTAATGGGCGGGTTCTGAAGAAGCAACAAACAGTAAATTTTGTAGCACTCTGCTGTGAACTTTACAAGTGGCTGAAACCTCTGTAGATCAGGAGAAAGAGCAGGCTGAAAATAAAGCGAGGACAGTGATTATCATAGGTGCTCTGCGATGTTGTTATGATAATTGTTAAGCAGACTCTGCCACCACCCTTTGACTCACTTTGCCGCTTCTAAATATGGACTAATATCAGTAACTGAATTCCTAACCCAGAATTGATGGTAGTGGGAAAGTCATGTCTGAGGATCTTTTATTTTCTCTGATCTCTTGACTGGAGAAGTTCTAGGTTCTCGGGCTCATGCCAGAGGCCTGGCAGAATTCCAGTAGCCATGGGCTGCCTTTGATCCCCATATCTAAATAGAGTGATGAAGCAGCTCCATTGCAGCCCATATAGACTTTTACCACAAGAAACAGGACAGAGTCTGGTCTTGTAGAGTTGGAATATGGTTATTGAAACTTGGGTTCCACCCACTTACTGTTTTCCCAGTTCCACATAACACAAGGTAGTATGTGTCCACCTCTCATGACCCAACATGGAAACCAGATATAGACACTCTATGAGCCCCTTCTGACTGATGTAAGGAGTGGTAGCAGTGGGGTGTGAAGGAAGGAGCATACAGAGCTCCTCAGCCAGAGAGATTTCCACAATGTCAGCTTTGAGGGGGGCGGAAAGAGGAGTAAAAGGGAGGGGCTGGACAGGAAAATTCTTGGGGTTTGGTGAATCCCACTCCCATCGTAGAAGTGGACGATATAGCACAGAACTCAGTGGTGTGTCTTTTAATACCGTGAGTTTCACAGACATGTTTGGAAATGGAACCCCCTTCCCAGGCTTGGTATTTACTCACCCAACTCTTGGCTTGGTAAAAGTCTTCTCCATAGTTAAAATAGAGATTTTTAAGGTGATTCTTTATCTCTCTTGCCAGCCCAGGGGGCAGCTACAAACCAAACAAAGAACAAAACAGCCTGAATTAGCCGATATGAAATGGGAATAATCCAGTTCCTGGTTATTGGCCCAACAGTGATTTGGAAATTTCCAGCTCCAAAGGTTTGGGCAAATGCCCAGACTGGGACATGGGGTAGGAAGGAGGTTTCTAATTCTTGTAAGTGCATTCCATCCAGTCAATGACAGGATTAGTGTCTCTCAGTCATGTGACTTACCACACTACATATGACTGTGCCATTCTCCTGTCACACCAATTACAAACATAAAAGAATCACAGTTTTCCCCTCCACTCTGTGTGTCCCGCACAGCTCACAATTTAGCTCAGGTTATTTCCATTGTAGCTGCCTGTCTATGTTAGGGCTTCCAGCATTGCTCACACTGGTGGTGCTGAACCAGTTTTAGCAAATGTGGGACACTTGCGATATTTCCCTCTTGTGCATAAGGCTGTAGAGAGGTGGCAGATCTAAACAGGTTACCCAGCTTCCCGCTGTTACCCCCATCCTACTGCGCTATAATGTTAAATACCTGTTGGCTGTCACAGAGGCTTGTGGTTTCCTTTGAAACTGGAATCTCAAGGACATCAAAGATTCGATCCATTCTTTGTGACAGCTCTTCTTCACATATGGAAAACACAGCCTGGGGTGCAAAGATAACAACAGATCACTGTAAATACCGATGAGGATCAAATTAGAAGCATGGTGTAGTACATACAAGACTTAAAGCTCATCTGCAGTAGAGAGCTCATTCAACTGTAACATCCCTCAACCAACATAAATGCACCTTGAACCCATGTGCAAAAATGCTTCAGACAGCTGTCAGGGATTGAAGCTATTGCAGTAATCTGTGGAGGTTAATCAATTAAGTGAGTGCCAGTGTGGGCACCTCCCACTGGCACAATCAGTGCACACATTTCTGACAGCAGTCACTCCATTTCTGTGCACCTGTGCTGTCCTCTTAATTGTACAGTGATGATTTTCCCCCAGTACACCCAGCTTTGGAACAATAATTAGAAATCAAAGCTAGATCTCCTATGTGGCATGGCAGAGCCCTAGTCACAAGGAAACCAGACAAGATGCTGCAACACTCTCAGCTGATGCCTAGTTGGAGTGAGAAATGGCAATGAAAAATTGAACCTGCTCTTCTGAATGCCAGGAGTGTTCAGCACCATTAGGTTGGTCTCCATGGCATTCCATAGGCCATGCTGGGCTGGAAAATAAGAGCTAACAACTGAGTAGTCAACATGGGTGGCGCATGAACCACCTGTTTAGGGAGGCTTCAGAGTGGGCTCTGCTACTGACGATAGTACTGTAGAGCCGAAGATGGCATCAGAGGCAGAGTCCCGGGTGGTCACATAGTGATCTGTGAAAGTATGGGCAGAGGCTCAGATTGCCGCCCTACACTTTTCTGAGATGAGGACATCTTTAACAAACGCCACCGAAGTGGAAACAGATCTTGTGGCGCGCGTGTGGATCCCTGATGGAGACAGCGGGTTACGTGCATGGTAACAGTGGTTAATGCAACTGGAGACCCATTTGGAGAGTCTTTGAGCTGGTATTGCGGAGCCCTTGGATCTTTCCTCGAATAAAAGGAAGAGTTTGGGAGACTTCCTCAAGTCCTTAGTCCTGTCCAAATACAATGCCAGGGCTCTCCTAACATCCAGCATGTGTAGTGTTGCCTCCCTGTTGGCACAATATGGTTTTGGAAAAAATATGGGGAGGTTCATATGAAAGAAGGCTACGTTGGGGAGGAACTTGGGGGTATGGCCTCAAGATGACTTGGTCTTTAAAAGAAGACCATGAACAGTGGGTGATCCATCAATACCACTATTTCCCCCATCCTTCATGCTGAGGTCATGGCCACTAAAAATGCCATCTTCATGGATAGGTGTAACAGCGAGCAAGTGGCCATAGGCTCGAAGGGTGGTCTAGTCAAGGTTCTCAGAACTAGATTGAGGTCCCAGGTTGGAGTGGGTGGTCTGACGTGTGGGAAGAGGTTTCCCATGCCCTTAAGGCATGTCGTTGGGTGGGCGAATACTGAGCATCCGTCCACTGGATGGTGGAAGGCCGTTAGATGTACTTTAAGTGAGCGAAGAGAAAGCCCACACCTTCTGAGGTCTAGCATATAGTCTAGGATCAAAGGGAGGGAGGAAGATGTTGGGTTTGGAATCGCACAAAATTTGGAATTGTTTCCATTTTTTAAAGTAACTACAATGAGTCCCCAATTTCCTATTATGTAGTAACACTTCTTTCACCTCCTCAGAGCATTCAACAACTTTTGAAGTGGCCTTTTCCTTCCCTCCTCCCCAACCCCACCCGGGCTACCTTGTCAGTTCTCTCCCTATGTTTATAATCAATTAATAAAGAATACATGATTTTTAAACAATAGTGACTTTATTTCCTTTGAAAGCAAGCTGTGATCGAAGGGGGAGGGTGGGTTGCTTACAGGGAATGAGTCAATCAAGGGGGCGGGTTTTCATCAAGGAGAAACAAACAGAACTTTCACACCGTAGCCTGGCCAGTCATGAAACTGGTTTTCAGAGCTTCTCTGATGCGCAGCGCTTCCTGGTGTGCTCTTCTAATTGCCCTGGTGTCTGGTTGCGCGTAATCAGCGGCCAGGCGATTTGCCTCAACCTCCCACCCTGCCATAAACGTCTCCCCCTTACTCTCACAGAGATTGTGGAGCACATAGCAAGCAGCAATAACAATAGGAATATTGGTTTGGCTGAGGTCTGAGCGAGTCAGTAAAGTGCAGCAGCGACCCTTTAAATGTCCAAATGCACATTTTACCACCATTCTGCACTTGCTCAGCCTGTAGTTGAACAGCTCCTGACTACTGTCCAGGCTGCCTGTGTATGGCTTCATAAGCCACGGCATTAAGGGGTAGGCTGGGTCCCCAAGGATAACTATAAGCATCTCAACATCCCCAACGGTTATTTTCTGGTCTGGGAAGTAAATCCCTTGCTGCAGCCGTTTAAAGAGACTAGTGTTCCTGATGACGCGAGCGTCATGAACCCTTCCCGGCCATCCCACGTTGATGTTGGTGAAACGTCCCTTGTGATCCACCAGTGCTTGCAGCAGCATTGAAAAGTACCCCTTGCGGTTTATGTACTGGCTGCCCTGGTGCTCCGGTGCCAAGATAGGGATATGGGTTCCATCTATCGCCCCACCACAGTTAGGGAAACCCATTGCAGCAAAGCCATCTACTATGACCTGCACATTTGCCAGAGTCACTACCTTTGGTAACAGCTCAGTGATTGCTTTGGTTACTTGCATCACAGCAGCCCCCACAGTAGATTTGCCGACTCCAAATTGATTCCCGACTGACCGGTAGCTGTCTGGCATTGCAAGCTTCCACAGGGCTATCACCACTCGCTTCTCAACTGTGAGGGCTGCTCTCATCTTGGTATTCTGGCGCTTCAGGGCAGGGGAAAGCAAGTCACAAAGTTCCATGAAAGTGCCCTTACGCATGCGAAAGTTTCGCAGCCACTGGGAATCGTCCCACACCTGCAACACTATGCGGTCCCACCAGTCTGTGCTTGTTTCCCGGGCCCAGAATCGGCGTTCCACGGCATGAACCTGCCCCATTACCACCATGATTTTCACATTGCTGTGGCCCGTACTTTGTGAGAAGTCTATGTCTATTTCCTCATCACTCTCGTCACCGCGCTGCTGTTGCCTCTGCGCTGCTGTTGCCTCCTCCTCCTCCTCCTCCTGGTTTTGCTTTGACAGGTTCCGGCTATGCATATACTCCAGGATAATGCGCGTGGTTGTCATAGTGCTCATAATNCCACTCGCTTCTCAACTGTGAGGGCTGCTCTCATCTTGGTATTCTGGCGCTTCAGGGCAGGGGAAAGCAAGTCACAAAGTTCCATGAAAGTGCCCTTACGCATGCGAAAGTTTCGCAGCCACTGGGAATCGTCCCACACCTGCAACACTATGCGGTCCCACCAGTCTGTGCTTGTTTCCCCGGCCCAGAATCGGCGTTCCACAGATAGAACCTGCCCCATTAACACCATGATCTCCAAAGCGCCGGGGCCCACGGTTTGAGAGAATTCTGTGTCCATGTCCTCATCACTCTCATCGCCAGGCTGTCGTCGCCGCCTCCTCCTCACCTGGTTTTTCAGGTTCTGGTTCAGCATAAACTGCACGATAATGCGCGAGGTGTTTACAATGTTCATGACTGCTGTCTTGAGCTGAGCAGGCTCCATGCTTGCCGTGATGGTGTCTGCACAGTTCACCCAGGAAAAAAGGTGCAAAACGGTTGTCTGCCGTTGCTTTCACGGAGGGAGGGAAGGAGGGAGGGAGAGGGGGGCCTGACGACATGTACCCAGAACCACCCGCGACAATGTTTTTTGCCCCATCAGGCATTGGGATCTCAACCCAGAATTCCAATGGGTGGGGGAGACTGCGGGAACTATGAGATAGCTATGGGATAGCTACCCACAGTGCAACACCCCGGAAGTCGACGCTAGCCTCGGTACATGGACGCACACCGCTGAATTAATGTGCTTAGTGTGGCCGCATGCACTCGACTTTATACAATCTGTTGCCAAAAATCGAATTCTGTAAAATCGGAGTAATCACATAGTGTAGACATACCCTAAGTGTTGGAACCAAGAAGGAACCAACTCTGGAGCTGAAGGATCCATAAGTTGGGGTGAAGAATCCACCTGTCATTTTGGGAGAGCAAGTGGGGAATGGGCTGAAGAGGAATCTGAGGACATACTGCCAGTTGTGCAATGTATGGGTACCAAACTTGTCTTGGCCAGGAGGGGGTAATCAGTAAAACTTTTGCTTTCTCTCACATTATCTTTAACAGGACCTTGGACATCAGAGGGAATGGGGGAAAGGCCTACAATAGTTCCCTGCCCTGTGGGAAGATGAGAGCATCCCCCAGGGACTGTTGCCCTAGTCCAAAGTTGGAACAGTAGCGGAGACATTTCTTGTTCTGGTAAGTAGCGAACAGATCTATTGTTAGAGTGCTCCATGGTTGAATATGTCGTGGAGCACTGCTGGGTTCATTTCCCATTTGTGATTGTGTGAGAAATTCCGACTGAGACTGTCGGCTGTCACATTTTGTATCCCTGGTAGGTAAGTGGCTGAAAGGAGCACATTGTGGCGGATGCACCAGTTCCAAAGTTTCAGCATTTCCATGCAAAGGGAAGGTGATCTGGCGCCCCCTTGGCGATTTACGTAAAACATGCAGGTTATACTGTCCGTCATGACTTTCGTGTGAGTAACCCTGATGAAGGGAGAAAGTGTGCACTGGCATTTCTGACAGCTCTTAATACTAAAAGATTAATATGAAGAACTGCTTCCATGGGAAACCACTTGCCCTGGACTTTGCAGTCATTTAGGTGGGCTCCCCAGCCTATTAGAAAGGTATCTGTTCTTAGAATCAGTGTTAATGTGGGTTCTGCAAATGGAATGTCTGCATGGACGTTGTATGGTTCTTTCCACCAGTCCAGGGGGTATTTGACCCTGGAGGGCATCAATAGCAGCTTGTTCAGACCGCCCTTGTTCAGAGAGTAGACAGATCTGAGCCACATCTGCAAACATCTCATGAACAACCAAGTGTGTGGAGTCATAAAAGTGCATTCCACCATGTGCCCGAGAAGCTGGAGGCAATTCCTGGCCAGCATTTGGAGGCTGGCCTGGACTGTCTCTATGAGACTGCTAAGGGTGTTGGATCTGTGCAGCTTGTGTCGAATTTGGCCCCAGTGAACTCCAGACATTGTAGTGAGGTCAAGATCGATTTCTGGGTGTTGAGTTGTAGACCCAGCTGCACAAACATGTGCATAGTCATCTGGGTGGCTTGCAGGGGATCTTGGAAGGAATGAGCCTTAAGAAGGCAGTCATCCAGTTATGGGTGGATGACAATACCTAATGTTCATAGGCATGCCACTACAATGGAGATAATCTTGGAAAACACCCTGGGTGAGGATGAGAGGCCAAATGGAAGTACTCTGTACTGGTAGTGGTCCTGCCCAAAGGTAAATTGGAGGAATCTCCTGTGAGACGGTCAGATTGAAATGTAGGTCAAGGGCTGAAAACCAATCTCCTGGCTCAACAGACAGAATAATGGTTGCTAGTGTGATTATCTTGAACTTTTGTGCCTTCACATATCTGTTTAGTGTCCTTAGATCTAGTATGGGTCTCCAACCTCCCTTTGTCTTGGGAATCAGGAAATATCTGGAGAAAAAAACCCTTGCTTCTGAGGTGAGTGGAGACTGGGTCTATTGCCCCTAGGCATAGCAGGTGATCTATTTCCTGATATAATAGTCTCTCGTGAGAAGGGTCCCTGAAGACAGATGAGGGGGGTGGGGGGAGTGACGTGAAGTGAATGGAGTAACCTTTCAAAATAATTTCCTAAACCCACTTGTCAGAAGTGATGTTCTCCCAACTCTGGAGGAAACAAGTCAGGCAACTACTGAAGGGGTATAGAAGGTCTGTATCTAGCAGCTGATGTTCTCACGAAGAGTGGTTGTTTGGGGCCTTGACCAAGGCATCAAAACTGGTGCTTAGAGGACGAGGGTTGAGAGATTGAGGATTGGGAAGCCAATGACTTCCTCTTTCGCGTCCTGGGTCTCTTACGCTGTGGATCGTAATAGCACTGTGATGGGGGGAACTGGGGTAGTCAGTATCTGTGAGGTGGTTGTGAGCTGAATTTCTTCTGTCCTAGTGTATAGATTCCCAGGGCGTGTAGTGTGGCCCTCGAGTCCTTTAAGATGTGGAGTGATGCATCCGTCTTGTCAGCAAAGAGTTTGGGCCCTTCGAACGGGAGGTCCTTGACCATCATCTGCACTTCCTTTGGCAACCCTGAGAGGTGCAACCAGGATGCCCGCCTCATTACCACTGCCATCAAGACTGAGTGGGCCGCTATGTCCAGTGTGGTCTGTAGCGCTGTTCTTGCTACTACCTGGCCCTCCTGGTGATGGCCTGAAATGGCTCCTTTTGTGCTTCTGGCAAGTGGTCAATAAAAGAGTTGAGATTTCCATAATTCATGTAGTCATATTTAACCATTACGGCCTGGTAGTTTGAGACCCTGAACAGTAAGGTCACGGACAAGTATGCCTTCTGCCCAAATAAGTCTAGCATCTTCCAACCTCTATCGTAAGGGGTCGACTTGGTATGATGTTGCTTTCCCCGTGCATTAACCACATCCACAACTATAGAGTTAGGCTGAGGGTGCATGAAGAGGAAGTCTGCTTCCTTAGGGGGCATGTAATACTTTTTGTCAACCCTTTTGCATGTTGGTGCAATGGAGGCTGGTGTCTGCCAGATGACCTTGGCAGGGTACATAAGCGCCTCGTTGATTGGGAGGGTGATTCTTGAAGAGGAGGAAGTGTGCAGTACGTCTAACCATTTATAGTGCAAGTCTTTCACTTCCTCAAGAGGAATTTGTAGCGCATCCACCACCCTCTTAGTGAAGTGCTGGAAGAGCTTACAGTCATTGGCCAGTGATGGAGGATGGGGCATTACCATCTCATCTGGTGAGGAGAAGGAGATGTTCACTGGTGGGGTAGTTTCTATCTCTAGTCTAGCCCCCTGCTCCTCGTAAGTTTCTTCCTTGGGTTCTAGGGCTCTGGACACCGAAGCTGTAGGGGAACATCTAGTGGACTCTCTATGGGAGACACTCGAATCCTGACAAGTGTGGGGCCTGTAGACTGCCCACGGATCCCAGTATGGCCACTGGGGGTGGGGAAGGGCATGGGTGGTGGTACCCACGGGTGATGATACCAGGAAGATTGAGGGTTGGAGCACGGGTGCAGTGTTGCAATGGTGGGTTATGTTGTGAGATCAGAGAGACATTGTCATCTTGGAGACTATCTGACTCCCCGCTGGAGAAGAGTGAGGCTGACTGGAGGCAAATGGCCCAGTGCTATTGGTGGTTCTGGGGACCGAAACATGCCCAGTAGCGAAGCTCCAGTACTGAGTAGCAGGGATTCTGGCTCCTCCGTGACCATAAGGTCACTCGAGAACTCCTGTGGTATCGTTGATGGGCTTGATACCATCAGGGATTGCCCGGTGCTGCCTCATCAGTACTGATGGCCTGCTATGGGAGGCGTGCTCCGATGAAGGCTGCTTTGAAGCACTCTGTGCCGAGAGTCTTTTTGTCAGTGCCAATTTTTTAGAGGTGGTTTAGTGTCTGTCCTTATCTCTGGTAGGCAGTGCCGTTGCTTCAGTGCCTTTCCCTTTGGGTCTTTAGGCGCTAAGGCAGAGCTCATACTGTGGGGTCCCTGAAATTTCTGGGTGCCGTGCTTTGGAGCCGTTAATGCTAAGGTGACCAAATGCATGGGGGATCACCTCTGGCAGGTCAAGGGGTTGGCTAGAGGGCTTGCAGACCATTTTCTGAAGGCTTTGTGGGGGGAGTCAGTCAGCTTTCTCTGTGCTTCCATCTCCCTGGAGGTTGAAGGCTCCAGGGATGATCTTCATCCTGGAGAGGATTCACGACCGGGTCAGATGCCAGCCTAAGAGCACCCTCCATGAGGAGAAGTTCTAACTTCAGCTCCTGGTTCTTTTGGGATCTGGCTTCTAGTTGCTGGCAGAAGGTGCACTTCTGGGGAATATGTGCCTCTCCAAGGCACCGGACACAATAAGAGTGTCCATCTGTCACTGGGATTGTCTCCCTGCAGGAGAGGCACCTCTTGAAGCCAAGGGAACCCGGCATGCCCCTACGAGGGTGATCCCACAGCAAAAGGCAGGAAAAAAACAGTTGAAAGAAAAAAGTTGGTTTTTTTAAATTGAGAAAACAGAAGCTCTAAAGCAGTGATTCTCAAACTTTTACACTGGTGACCCCTTTCACTTAGCAAGCCTCTGAGTGCAACCCCTCTTATAAATTAAAAACACATTTTTTATGTTAAACACTATTATAAATGCTGGAGGCAAAGCAGGGTTTGGGGGTAGAGGCTGACAGCTCATGACCTCCCACGTAATAACCTCATGACTCCCTGAGGCGTCACAACCCCCAGTTTGAGAACCCCTGCTCCAAAGGCACTACAAAAGAAAAGGAAACTCTACAAATCACTATGAACTCTAACTATCCGCTACCAATATAAAGGAAGTTAAGTGTCAATGGACTGCTACACATTCTGTTCGAGGCCAAAGGCGATCGAGAAGGAACTGATGGTGGTTTGCCTATGCAGTGCTAGTTAGACTCAAGGCAGACCATGTGCGAGGGAGAGCATACAGATGCCCCCCGGGTTACGCAAACCCTACTTACGCAAATCCGCACTTACGGAAAAAGTTCCGTAAGCTAGAAATAGGAGGGTTTTTGGGGGTTTTTTGTTTTTTTTGCGTAATGGTTGGGTATACGTTTCTGTCTTACGCAAAATTCGAGTTACGCAAGGCGTTCTGGAATGGAATGCTTGCGTAAGTCAGGGAGCGTCTGTATATACAGGCCAAATGGACACTGCTACCTAAAGTCTCTGATTAGAGGTGCAGGAGTGCAAATACACCTACAGTAGAGCAACCATAGGGACACTTCTTGAAGAAGAACTCTCAGATTCTCTGCTGCCAGAGGAAAAGTACACACCACCTTACTAGATTCAGTTCAGGATCACCACTCCATTTAACACACAGCACTTAGATATATTGATAGTGAAAGAAGAATACATTTTTTATTAAAGTGCAACGATTCAAATGATAGTAAGTAAGAATATTGGAAACAAATAGTTACATAGAAAACAAAACCATAACATGCTTGCTAGAGCCTAAACTAAACTCACAAGATATTCCCCTGTCTCTTACAGCAGTGGTTATCAATCTTTCCAGACTACTGTACCCCTTTCAGGAGTCTGATTTCTCTAACATACCCCAGTTTCACTGCACTTAAAAACAACTTGCTTACAAAATCAGACATAAAAATACAAAAATGTCACAGCATACTGTTACTGAAAAAATGCTTCCTTTCTCATTTTTACTGTATATAGTTATAAAATAAATCAAGTGGAATATAAATATTGTGCATACATTTCAGCATATAGTATATAAAGCAGTATAAACAAGTCATTGTCTGTATGAAATTGTAGTTTGTACTGACTTTGCTAGTGCTTTTTATGTAGCCTGCCGTTAAGTTAGGCAAATATCTAGGTGAGTTGATGTATGCCTGGAAGACCTCTGTGTACCCCCAGGAGTACACGTACCCCTGGTTTAGAACCACTTTCTTACAGGATAGCTTACTTCAAGTCCTTTCCCCAGCGTTTTCAACCAGGACGGCTGAGATCCCCCTTTCATAAGATGAAGCCCGCTGGGAACTTGTCTTCACTGATTGAAGGATGTCAGAGCATCTCTCTGCACCCGCGAGATATACCAGGCCAGATCTTTGATCTTCATCTGAAAACAGGGCTCCCTTGGCTGTTTATCTCTTTCAGTTAATTTCCTTCTGAAGTCTCTGCAAACTCTTAATGAGCATTTGACTCAGTATGGTAATAGAATTTTATTGTAAGACACATAATGGCCCACCAGAGAGATAAGTATCTCCCTCCTCCTGTTGGGAGAGTTTGTCTCATGGTGCACTGCCTTTGAGTGACCTGCCTTCAACTACCAGTCCTACAGAGCCTAATTTTCAGCAGATACACTTAACTCCTCACGTATTCTCCATACATTCCTTTTACAATGATTATGATGTCACATGTGACACAGGCTTTCATTAGAGACCATATATGACATTTTTTTGATGAGTTCAGAGGATCCCGGTACCCCTATGTCCTCGGCCAGTTGGCATCAAGAGGTGCTTGGGTCTCATATAGTTTCCTACAGTGCTATTATTTTTTCCAGACTTTATACATTTGAGTTCTAGGATATGAATAGAAACAAACCTTAATTATGGTGCTACCTTTTTCATAAGTCATTGGAAAGGTGGAGACACTTGCAGCACATTTGGGTTTCTCCCATTCATGTGTCCTGAGCCTGTTGTACATCTCCAGCACAGCTGATAATCGACAGGGGTCATTCAGGTTCTCAGAGCACGTATGGCTTCCCATTGCATTGGACAAGACAAGGTCCAATCTAGGGCCAGAAGGGGGTTAAAAAGTTCATTTTAAAATGAAAGTGCTAGATACAAAGGACACACACCAAGACTAATGGGGTTTTAATTCATAAAAGGATAATTAATAATAATCCAGAAATACTTTATGAATTGGCATGTAAGTCACAAGAACACAACCTCCACTCTGCACTTCCCAACCCCAAACTGATATCCCGCTGACTAGTAAGCATCCGGGTGTGCCAGCTTCTGTCTGGAAAAGTATCACCCTCACAGCGATATTCCACATGTGGCAGCTAGCATGATCTAAACAGCACTTGGGTTTTATCTTGAGAGCTTGCCTCTTTCATCTGCACTTGGATACTGGGACAGACACAGAGCTGCCATAGCCGCCCATCTCACTGCAGCCAGTAGTACACATGCCTCATGGAGGCTGAGAATCTGGGGAGGGGACACTTCGGCTGCCAAGGTGGCATAGAGGGGTTATAGCGTTGGGAGAAGGATCAGACTCTTTGTAGAAAGATAAGCTCTGGAGGAAATAATTACAAATCCCCTACTTTTGCTCCAAGACTCTTTTCTGTTCCTTCAGCTTTTCACATTCTTCCTCCTTCTGATGAAACTCTTCTGCACTGACCTTTCTGGAAAGCTCCCTGAAATTGATTCACGGACAAAATAAATATCACCAACCAACCAATGATGCACAAGACAAGACTAGGATTAGCCACCCATTCCAGAATCAAGTTATGAGACAGTCCCAACTTCTCACCCATCTATTCTGCAAGCCCAGCTCACAGGACAGTTATTGTCCCAGATGTATTTATGGCTTGCAATGCTGTGATGCTGCTGCCACCTCACATGATGTTGTTGAATTGTGGTAAGAGAATGCAATGTTGTCGTACAATGATGTAACGTCATGACATGATTATTTGTCTCACAAGCACAAGATGGGATTCATTTAGATCAGGGGTCTCAAAGTCCCGGCCCGCGGACCATCTGCGGCCCGAGAGCCTCCCCACTGTGGCCCACAGCTCCCATTGGCTGGGGGAGGGGGACAGAGATACCATCACTAGTCGCTGGGCAGAGTCAGCCATGGAGGCAGCATCATTAATTGCTGGGCAGAGTCAGCCATGGAGGCAGCGTCACTTTTTTCCACAATGAATATAAACAAGTTAAAATCCCGAACACAACTATCTGATGCACACCTTGTTGCAATCCTGAAGGTTTCAACTGCTCAGTCACTAGGGCCAAACAAAAACAAACTGACAGAACTGAAGTGTTGCCAGGTGTCTGTCAAACACTAAAAACTCTCTGGCAGGCAAAGAATTGTATAAAGTTGTATGACAGTTTTATTATTTCTAAGAAATTCAAAATAAAAAAATACAATATAAACGTTTTCTTTTCTGAACACCATCTTCAGTGACATTATTGGCCTGCTGGGAGGATTTGGGGACTGGCCCTGGCCCTAAGGTAAATTGAGTTTGAGACCCCTGATTTAGATACTGCAGGGGTTTGCTAGCCCAGATATGTAAGAGAAAGGTAATGTGTATTACAAACTATGGTCTGATCCAGCACCCACTGATGTCAACTTCAAAACTCCCATTGACTTTGTTAGGAGCAGGTTCAGGTCCCGTGTGTCAAATAAACATCATTTGATGGACAAGCAACACTGCTTGTTCCTCTCTCCTGACAATCCCCTTTCCCTGAGCACTAAAGTGTGGGCTGCTGTCTTCATGCACCTTCCTGGATTTTGTTCAAAAGGTTTTGTTTGTAGACTCCAAACAAGATGTACCCGGTACTAGACCGGCGGTTCTCAAACTGTGGGTCAGGACCCCAAAGTGGCTCGCGACCCCATTTTAATGGGGTCTTCGGGGCTGGCTTAGACTTGCTGGGGCCCGGGGCCAAAGCCCAAGTCCGAGGGCTTCAGCCCTGGGCAGCAGAGCTCAGGTTACAGGCCCCCTGCCTGGGGTTGAAGCCCTTGGGCTTTGGCTTTTGCCTCCCAGCCTGGGGTGGGGGGGCTTTGACTTTGCCCCTCCCCCCTCCTCCCCCCCGGGTGGCGGGGCTTGGGCGGGCTCAGGCTTCGGTCCCCATCCTGGGGTCCTGTAGTAATTTTTGTTGTCAGAAGGGGGTCGCAGTGCAGTGAAGTTTGAGAACCCCTGTACTAGACAGATGGGAGGAGGGTGAAGAGGCAATTCACAGAATAGCAACAAAAATACACAATACTCACTTCTGAGCGAAGCACCGACTCTTGCTGGTGGCCTTCTGCAATCTGGAACAACAGGAATCAATCCTGCTTGCTGCTTCCTGCCTAGAGATGGGACAAACCAAGTTGAATAAAAGAAACAGATGGGAACAAACCAAAACCCAGAAACATGAACTTTGGAGAAGTTCAGGTCCAGATCCAGATCTGGCCTTTGTAGCTAGCCTATACTGTACTTGGTTGAACAAAATCTCTGGATCCAACTTCAGGGGCACCTTTTCAGATTTTGGTAGGGGCGGGGTGTGTGTGCAACTTTAACAACGATTCCAGGGGGTACTTTGGCACCTGAAAACTCTAGGGTTTTTTGCAGATAATTTAGAAATTAGCTGACAGGAGCACTGTATCTAGTTCCTATATAAAGAAAGAAAAATAAAGAAATATTAGACCTACTCAGCTGTAATACTGACAGTGATTGAGTGTCAAGTCACTTAAGGGACACTGGTTAGGTTTAAAATTGTTATGTATATTCTTTGTTACTAACTCTTGAATGCAACAATTGAAACAGCTGTAGAAAAATCTAGATTACTTTCTATCACTTTTTTGCAGTTCACCAAGCTTGGAATAGATCATTTAACTTTTGGAAACATTCTACTAGGGCAAGGCCCCATGAGTTTATACTGCACTTTCCTGGGGCTCTATGAGTGTTACCTCACTCCAAATAATAGACTAGAAACTGACCTTAAACAGGAGTGAAACTGACACTTTCAAGTCACTTTCACAGTATTGCCAACCCTAAATGTTCAAAAATCATGAATCAGGTTCACCAAAAATCATGAGATTGGCTTTAAAATAATGAGATTATGTAAATATAATAGATTTGGTGTTCTTTTATTTGCCTTCTGCTTTTTGAGGCTTTAGGGTGGAAAGGGGTCACATTTTGAAACTTTCTCCACAGCAACGAGGGCTAGAAACTTCATTTTTCTTTAAGAATGAAGGCTGAAATCATCACATATCCACTTGATTCCAGGAGCTGGGGCTTTAAGGAAAGCAATAATTATCATGAGACTCGTGAAAAAATCATGAGAGTTGGCAACACTGCTTTCACTTCTGTTTAAAGGCTAGTTACTTTTTTGAAGGCTCTTAAACACAACACTACAGTGATTGAGTTGCAGTTCTCACCGGAGAATATTTAAAACCAAACACCAAGAAAATTCCAGATTTTAAAGTTGAGGGGAAAAAATGGAGACTTCTGGGGTATATGAGGGCCACTGCAGACAGGAAAGGAAAATAAACAGACACAGGAGCTCTGGGCAGCTCTTCCTCTTGAAAGAAAGTTGGAGGGTCAAATCTGTTAGTCCTTAATCCAGTAAAACTTTTATTGCCATCAGCGCCTCCACTCAGAGATATTAACATGTGCTCAATAACTGTCCACTTCCTCCTTAAATATCTGAACCATCTTATCCAGAGTTACACATTTTATACACATTGTCTCAGGGACTCCATTTTCTGGCATATTCTGAACAGTCTGAGCACACAAATGGTGCCCAGTAAATAATACAAATCATGACAATAATCGTTGACTTTATGGACTCTGTGGATGCAATTTCTGTTCTTTGTTCTGGAATTGGCCTGGATACAGCTGAAACCCTAAGAATTTGAGGCATAAACACATCTGATACTCATATGACACTTTCTCCTTCCTTCCTTTTCTTGAACTCGGAACAAAAAGTGACAAAACAAAATGGGTTTCAGTTAAAATGTAAAATTCCATTGCAACCATTGCTCTACAACCCAACCTGAGGCAGAACCTGCCACACCGTGGGAGTTAAGTGATCGCCTCTCATTCTCTCTCTTTCTTCATCCTTTCTGAGGTCTGTGCTGCTTTTCATGCTGTCAACCATAACATCCTTCCCAAGCACCTGGGACTGATTGCTGGAGTCTCAGAGAACTGGCTGCCTTGGTTTTGCTCCCATCTATCAGAGTCTTTGTTTTTTCAGCATGCAGCAGAGAAAGAGGCTGGTCTTCTGGATAGGGAGCTAGCCCTGAAAGACCTGGGTTCTACTCCCCGCATAGACTTCCTATATGACCTCAGGCCTGAGGCCAGTTCCTTAGGGACAAAGTTTCAAAGGTTTTTAAGGCACCGAAAGATGCAGCTAGACATCTAGTGGGGTTTACAAAGCACCTAACCTTCTAGGCGCTTTTGAAATTCCCACTAGGTGCCTAAATACCTTTGAAAATCTGACCTTTAGTCTCTCCGTGCCTAAGGCCTTGTCTACACTACAAAGTTTTGTCAGCAAAAGCTGCCTTTTGCTGACAAAACAGGGGAGGTGTACAAACTACAATGCTACTTTTGGCGGCAAAACTCTGCTGTTTTTCCGACAAAATAAAATCACCTCAATGAGAGGCATAAAGCTTTTTGCGGCAAAGTTAAAGTGACAAAGGTCAGTATCTGTTTGTTTTGTCGACATAACTGGCTTCCACCAGTATCCCACAATGCCTGCTATGACCGCTCTGCTCACTGTTTTGATCTCTGCTGCCCTGCAGGCTTGCGCCCCTCCCCTTTCAAAGCTCTGGAACAGGGGTTCTCAAACTGGGGGTTGGGACCCCTCAGGGGGTCGTGAGGTTATTACATGGGGGGTCGCAAGCTCTCAGCCTCCACCCCAAACCCTGCTTTGCCTCAAGCATTTATAATGGTGTTAAATATATAAAAAAGTATTTTTAATTTATAAGGGGGTCACACTCAGAGGCTTGCTATGTGAAAGGGGTCACCAGTACAAAAGTTTGAGAGCCACTGCTCTGGGAAGTATCTGAGAGCTGAGCATGCTGCTCTGCTCAAGGAACAAAGGGCAAATCATTAAGGTGGAATGCCCTCCTGTTCTGCCCTCCAGTAGGAACACAGCCGCAGGCAGATTGCTGCTGCAGGGAAGGTGGGATGGGGGAGGGAGACTGCCTTGCTGCTTTGACATTCCTCATCATGGAGAGCTGCTCAGGATGCTGCTCCCGGGCTGAGGACACTGTGGGAGAACCAGGGCCGGCTCTAGGTTTTTTGCCGCCCCAAGCAAAACAAAAAACAAAAAACCTCGAGGAGTGCAACTGCCGGAGCAAAAAAAACAAACCACCCGGAATGCCGCCCGTGGAATTGTGCCACCCCAAGCACGTGCCTGGTTTGCTGGTGCCTAGAGCCGGTCCTGGGGAGAACTTGGAGGGAATCACAGAACCATAGGCAGGCAGAGTGGGCTGCTTCTGCCAGGAGGGTGGGATGGGGGAAAGACTGCTGTGCCGAGCCGGGGGCTGGCCTGGCGGGGGTTTCTCCTCCCCCTGCCTCAGGATAGGTTGGTCAGCCAGCTGTCTCCCCCGCCCCCGACACACCATTCGCCTCTCCTTCTCCCCCCACACAAAGCGGCTGACAATCTACTAGGATGCCCCTGAAACGATGGGATTGAGAAATCTGCATCATGTGATGCTGTACCTGCCCCATGAGGCATTGCAAACCCTTCCCAAAGCACCCTGCGGCCAGTTGCACAGTGGGATAGCTACCACAGTGCACTGCTCTCTGTGTCGATGCAAGAGCTGCTAGTGTGGATGCACTC
The DNA here is from genome assembly GCA_003942145.1 of Platysternon megacephalum. Lineage (NCBI taxonomy): Eukaryota > Metazoa > Chordata > Testudines > Platysternidae > Platysternon > Platysternon megacephalum. The sequence continues at coordinate 5,136,487 of QXTE01000087.1, forward strand.
TGCCGACACAAGAAGCTAGTGTGGACATGCAACAGCGGTTTTAATTAAAGCACTTTAATTAAAGCGGCATAACTTTTGCCAACCAAACTTTGTAGTGTAGACAAGGCCTCAGTGCCCCATCTGTACAATGGGGATAACAGCACTGCTCTACCTCACCAGGGCTGTGAGGAGAACCAGGTTAGACATTGTTAGGCGCTCAGATACTATGGTGATGGGCCACATAAGTACCACAGGTAAAGTGGGGACTTCTCTATACCACTGCTATCCCTTCCCTGGGGTTTGGCCCCTTCTTTTCACCTATGCCCCTGAAATCTCCCTCTTTTCTGAATGTAAACTTGGCTCAGAGGGCTTCACTGTATTTCTTCTGAGTCCCCTGCATTCTCTCTTCAACACCCCCTGCCCTTTGCAGAGGGATTCCTGTTTTACAGACTCATGAATGACTTCCTTGATTTAATCACCATCCCTTTCTTATCTTAATCCCCTGCCTCTGTTTGTAAACAAAATACTGACTCCCGGCCCCAGGGGCACAAGCTGGGAGCAGCCCCTCTCCTCTGGAGAACTCACATTTCACACTAATGCTGTGCTGCAGTTAAGAGCTCCACCTGGGAACAAGAAACTCCTGTATGAAACTCGGGGGGGGGGGGCAGGAGCCCCCCGTGCTCCCTTTAAATGGTGCCCAGTGGCAGATTAGCCACTGGGGCAAGGGGGCCCATACCCAGGGGCTCCGGCCAATTGGGGGGCCCTGGAAAAAGGGGCACACCCATGCCCCGACCTGCTCCGCCTGCCCAGTGCTCCTGTGGGGGAGCGGGGGAAGCCCAAATTTCCCTGGCAGGAGGGGCAGGGGACTGCAGGAGGAAGGGGTGGGGAGTTCCCACTTGCTCTGGCCCAGGGCCCCACAAAAGCTTAATCTGCCACTGATGGTGCCCCTGTCCAAATTGGTCTGAATTTGGGGGGAAATTTGGATCCAGCTCCAATCTCTGTATCGTGGATCACTTTCTGATAACAACCTGAACCTTTGTCCTACATCAGCCAAGTCTTGAGTTGACAAACTTCTAAGAAAAACCTTTCAGGTTTGAAAAAGATTGATTAGCTATTTCCAATCCCCTCCCCTTATCCTGGCTGCCTCTGTATTTCCTTTTTCTAGCTGGGATTGGAAGCTCCAAAATGCCATGGAGAGAGGCTGCTGTCATTGTAATGCCATCCTGACCAGGCACACAAGTTGCAGGAAATCTCCCACCAAACCTGTTCTCACAGAATTTCCAAGGCTCAAAAACCATCTTTACTTTTGAGTGTTTATTGGACCCAAACTGTTTGAAATTTGTTCATCACAATTCTTGATCTTTTCGGAGGATTCATTTTGGCATTTTATGCTTGTGAATTGCGTCTCTAGGGTACTGCCTCTCTTCTCTCCCCCACAGTTCACCCCTTTCCACTCTCACCAGAATCCCAGCTGCCACCCTTCCTTTAGGAGCTTGTCAATGCCACCCCTTAAATAGCTGTTAAGAGGTCACTGCTAAGTAATGCAAGACTCTCCCTTTCCTCTAGGAGCAGAGTATGCTAACATGGCAGCTGCACTCACAGTCCTGCCAAGTATAAGCTTACCACCTGCCCTTTCTATATCAGGAAGGGTGGCTTTATCCTGTGTCCCGCTGATGCACAAGGGGGTATTACCTATTCAGAAAACTATTTGGGATGGAGCTAAAATTCATCATATTGTTTCACAACATGACATGATTTCAAGATGGAAATCACACAGCATAATAAGGCTGTGGTGTTACATCACACTGTCAGATTTGCATTGCAAGACAAACTGAAGTTGGGGGCAGCCTCAGGACCTGACCATGGAGAGCGATGCCAAGCCAGAGAAATGGAGCTAGTCCAATCACTAGGCATGTTGATATTTTAATATCAAGACCCACAAGAACTCTGTAAACTCAGCAAGGAGAAAACCACACTTGGAAATTTTCAAAGACTTCTTTGGAATGGTAGATATTTAAGAAGGAATCACAATATTTTTCACTGTCATGAAGGCCTGAGCCTCCCCACTTACCTGCGGCTTTCTTCCAAAAACCTTAGGAGTTTCTCTATACCTTCAAATCGAGCATTTGTTTCACTTCTGTTGGGCAGAGAATGATGAAAAGGGATTAGAGTTAATAAAATATCCATAAAGTAATAACATCTGCAAAAGCTAAAGCCCCTCTCAAAATTATTAGTCAGCACTTCAGCAAAAAAACCTAAACAGCCAAGACTTATATGGTTAAAAATATATCTGCTTGGCCTGCTGACTTAGAGATCACTGCTCTGCCCTGCCATGTGGGAGACCTGTGACGATCTTAGCCACCCTCTCTCTGTCTCTTTCTCTAGGAGTCAGCGCTAAGGCAGATCACTGAGCCTCTGGAGACAAGGAGGGCCACACATTGTCCCTCTAGCCAAAGAAGGGTCTGGTGTCTCAATAAAGGGTGAGGAGGACAAATGACAAGAATGGTGCAAACCTCAGGGATCCATTCGGAACATGAACAATTGTTTGGAGGCCCCAAGGGTAGGGGGTCTAAAATGGAATATAATTTCAGATCACCAAACTTACCTGAGTTTGTCTTCCACATATTTCACCTGTTGTTCCATCTTAGTTCCATCCAAATTTGTGTGCTCGTCTTGTGGAGCCTCACTTTCACCTCTGTGGGGCACAGATGTATCGGGGATGACAGATAACTCATTAGAAGCCTTCCCAACGCAAGAGCAGCAGCACCAACACCACCTTCTACCCAGTAAACCCGAACCATCAAAGAAAAGAAAAAAAGAGGAAATTAATAATATCTAAAAAACAAAAAAACCCTACCCCAAGCAAAGTCACCCCAGAAAGAGAGAAGTGCCAGAGTCTCCATGAAATCCACTCGAGACTTTGCTATTGCTACTGATTTTTTATGTGGAGAGTGCTCAGATACTACCATGATGGGTGGCAGGATAAAACTTTAAAATAGACAGGTTAATGATAGCAATAATCACTGGGGCAGGATGAACTGGGAAAGATAAAGTAAGAACTCACTACACAAAACTCAGACTGAATCTAAAACCATTTCAGAGTTACGAAATAAATATGTCTTGCTATTTTGCTTAAACCAGCTTTCATTTTTTTAAAGACACTTTTATTTTGTAGAATCCCATTTAGAGAAGGAGAAAGGAGAAAATAGATTGTAACACTATAAAGATATTTTTCAGTTTCATGGATGCTTCTCTGTTTTCTGGTTCTTCCTAGGACCAGAAATGCCAAATATTGTTCTGGAGAGATTTCCAGCTCAGGTTTATAGGTTCCAGATATTCCTGCAATTCAGTTAATGACTAAGCAAGGATCTGACACACACACACACACACCCGCCCTGCCCCCATATAAAGCATGAGGGAGCGAGGGGCCAGTGGGAACCACAAGTCTATAATTCTCTTCTAGGGTTCAGAGATTAAACAAAACACAAGGATGAAGCCCATGAAACCCTTCAGTGAGACTGTAGCTTCAATACCACCACTGGCCCATGAACTGCTGTTTAATATTAATGGAAGGAGCAGTTCTCTGGCTCTTCACTGGGTGTCACTGCTGTTGAAAACCTCTCTTTTAAAACTGCCACAGGATCCATACTGTGCAGCTTGAGCTTGCTCCATCTGTACAATGATCAGACCCAAAACTCTATATCCAATACTCCCAAATTTTAGCGGAAAAAATGGTTACTCACCTTTTCATAACTGTTGTTCTTCAAGATGTGTTGTTCATGACCATTCCGTGTCAGGTGTGCGCATGCAGCATGCACTGCTGCTGGAGATTTTTCCCCAGTGGTATCTGTAGGGCTGGCTCCGTCACCCCCTGGAGGCCCATGCTCAAGGGGTGCTGCCGGCCCTATGCCCTCTCAGTTGCTTCTTGACGTCAACTCCGCCGGAGGGGCAGGAGGGCGGGTCATGGAATGCACATGAGCAACACATCTCGAAGAACAATGGTTACAAAAAGGTAGGTAACCATTTTTTCTTCTTCGAGTGCTTGCTCATGTCAATTCCATGTCAGGTGATTCACAAGCAGTATCCTCGGAGGTGGGCTAGGAGTTCACGGGTATGCCGACTGCAATACAACTCTTCCAAAGTTGGCATCATCCCTGGCCTGCTGAGTGATGGCATAGTGGGAGGCGAAGGTGTAGACTGATGACCGAGTTGTGGTCCTGCAAATGTCCTGGATTGGTACTTGAGCAAGGAAGGCCACTGAAGAGACCTGCGCTCTTGTGGAGTGGGCCTTGATAATGGTCGGAGGCGGAACCTTTGCCTGTTCGTAGCAGGCCTTGATACAGGCTGTGATCCAAGATGAGATCCTCTGAGAGGACACCAGACAATCTTTGATTCTATCTGCGACGGCTACAAACAATTGTGTTGACTTTCTGAAGGGGCTTGTCCTGTCAATATAAAAGGCTAGGGCTCTTCTAATGTCTAGTGCAGGGGTGGGCAAACTTTTTGGCCCAAGGGCCACATCTGGGTATGGAAAATTGTGGCGGGCCATGAATGCTCACGAAATTGGGATTGGGGTGTGGGAGGGGATGAGGGCTCTAGCTGGGGGTGCAGGCTTTGGGGTGGGGCTGGGGATGAGGGGTTTGGGGTGTAGGAGGGTGCTCCAGGCTGGGACCGAGGGGTTCAGAGGGCGGGAGAGGGATCAGGGCTGGGGCAGGGGGTTGGGGCAGGGCTCTGGCTGGGGGTGTGGGATCTGTGGTGGAGCCAGAAATGAGGAGTTCAGGGTGCAAGAGGGGGCTCCAGGCTGGGACGGGGGGGGGGGGTGAAGTACGGGAGAGGGTGAGGACTCCGGCTGGGGGTGCAGGCTCTGGGGTGGGGCTGGAGATGAGGGGTTTGGGGTGTAGGAGGGTGCTCCAGGATGGTACCAAAGGGTTCAGAGGGCAGGAGGGGGATCAGGGCTGGGGTAGGGGGTTGTGGCGCGGGGGGCGTGGCTCAGGGGTGCAGGCTCTGGGCGGTGCTTACCTCAAGCGGCTCCCAGAAACAATGGCATGACCCCCTCCGGCTCCTATGCAGAGGTGCGGCCAGGCGGCTCTGCGTGCTGCCCTATCTGCAGGCGCCACTCCTGCAGCTCCTATTGGCCGTGATTCCCAGCTAATGGGAGCTGCGGGTCAGCGCTTGGAGTGGAGCCCTCTGGCTGCCCCTATGTGTAGGAACCAGAGGGGGGACATGCTGCTGCTTCCGGGAGCCACGCAGAGCAGCCCCCGACCCTGCTCCACGGCTGGAGCACCAGAGCGGGGCAAGCCCCAGACCCTGATCCCCAGCGGGAGCTCGAGGGCTGGATTAAAATGAAAAAGCTATGCGGCTCATGGGCCATAGTTTGCCCACCTCTGGTCTAGTGAGTGCAAATATTTTTCCTCTTCAGACTTGTGTGGTTTGGAGAAGAAGACAGCAGAGGTGAAAGTAAGCCGGTACGGCGTACCGGTAACAGCTGGTACACAGCCAACCGTACCAGCGGTGGCTCGGAGCCCCGGGGCTCCAGAGGCGATTTAAAAGGGCTGGGGCTCCCGGGCGCTGCTACCGCACCAGCAGCCAGAGCCCTGGGCCCTTGAAATTGCTGCAGGAGCCCCAGGAAAACAGTGGCGTCTGGGAGCCCTGCCTGGTGCTCCGGTGGCAATTTAAAGGGCCCGGGGCTCTGGCCCTTTAAATTGCCGCCGGGCCGTGCTGAAGGGCTGGCTGGGGGAGTCTGGCCCCAGCCCCACTCCTTCCACCTGAGGCCCCACTCCTTCTGGTTGAGGTCCCGCCCCACCCCCCACCTTGCTCAGGACCCCGGCCGCCCTGTGTACCGGTAAGTCCCTTAAGTTACTTTCACCCCTGGAAGAGAGGCAGAAAAATGTCCTGGTTGACATGAAACTGCGATACCACCTTGGGTAGAAAGGCAGGGTGGGGGCACAATTGGACCTTTTCGTTGAAGAAGACTGTGTATGGCGGACCCAACGTTAAGGCCTGAAATTCCGACACTCTCCTGGCTGAAGTAATTGCTACCCAGAAGGCAACCTTCCATGAGAGGAGCAGCAAGGAGCATGACACCAAGGGTTCAAATGGTGGACCCATGAGCCTCAAGAGGCCCAGGTTTAGGTCCCAGGGTGGGACCGGGTCCCAAACCTGTGGGTAAAGCCTCTCGAACCCCTTGATAAACCTGCTTGTTATGTGCTGGGCGAAGACTGACCTACCCCAGATAGGGGGGTGAAACACTGAGATAGCCACCAGGTGGACCTTGACATATGATAATGTGATAGCCCTTGTTGTTTTAGTTGAAGAAGAAACTCCAAGGTAGACTGCAGGGGCACCTGCGTGGTGAAGCATTTCCATTTGGCCCAATAGGTGGCCCTGGTCAACAGCTTTCTGCTACCCAATAGCGTTTCCTGGACCTGCTCCGAGCATGCTTTCTCCTCTGGATTCAACCATTCAGTAGCCACGCTGTCAGGTGTAGGCTCACAAGGTTTGGATGGAGAAGGTATCCCTGGTCCAGCAATATCACATCCGATCTGGGAGGAAGTGGCCACGGGTCTGTGCCTGCGAAGTCCAGGATCACGCTGAACCAGTGCTGACGAGGCCATGCTGGGGCAATAAGGATGATCTTTGCTCTGTCCCCTTTGATTTTCAGAAGAACCTTGTGAATTAGGGGGATTGGAGGGAAGGTGTACAGCAGACTGTGATACAGCATGGCCAGAGGGCAGCAGGAGAGGGTTAGAAGGGAGCCTTATTCCCTGTAGAGGGAAGAAAGTTTGCTATAGATTAATTAGAGCACCTGATAAAAAACCCTTGCTTCAATCAAACAGGGGAAGAAGTTGGAGCAGAGAGGATTGGTGTTGGAGCAGAGAACAGTTTGAAGGAGTAGAAACAGAGTGGAGTGGTGTTGGAGCAGAGAGCAGTTTGGAGGTAAGCAGAGGAAAGTTTGTAGAAGTGCTGCGGTGGGCTAAGAAGACCAAGACCCTGGGTAAAGGGACACCTGGCTTGTGCAGAGGGAGGGCAGGAAGCCCCTACAAGCTGAAGGGCAGGAGAGGGAAGCAGCCCAGGGGAAGGAACCGCTAGTTCAAGTGGTTCACCACTATCCCTAGGGCCCCTGGGCTGGGACCCGGAGTAGAGGGCGGGCCCGGGTCCCTCCCTCTCCACTCCCCTCCTCTAGGACACTAGTGGGGCAGTTAATATCCCAGTTCAGGGGCAAGAAACAGCGCCCTGAACCCCGCCCCCTGAAGAGAAAGCGCGAGACCCATCATAGTAGTGCCGGCAATTTGCTACAAGACCCTTTGACCACGAGCAAAGGAAGGCATCTGAGAGGGAGCCTTCACCCTGCCCTTGTCTCAAGCAGAAGTGGTGACATTTTTTGTTCTGTGTGGTGGAGAACAGGTTAACCTGGGGAGTCTCCCACCTCTGGAAGATGACACTGGACATCTCTGGGTGGAGAGACCACTCATGGTGAAAGAACGACCTGCTGAGGCGATCCGCCAGCATGTTCCACTCCCCGGGAAGATGTAGTGCTTCCAGGGGAATGGAATGCTCCACGCAGAAACCCCAAAGCTTGCGGGCTTCCTGGCAGAGAACCTTGGAATGGGGCCCCCCTTGCCTGTTGACATAAAACATTGTCGCCATATTGACCATCAGCACTTGCAAGTTTCTGCCTGAGAGTTGTGGAAGGAACACTTCACAGGCCAGGCGTATGGCCCTGAGCTCCTTGACATTATGTGCAGCGGTAGCTTGTGACATGACCAGAGACCTTGAGTCCTACGGTTGCCCATGTGTGCCCCCCAACTCCGGTTAGAGGCATCGGAAACTAACGTTATCAATGGCCTCAGGGTCTTGAAGGGTATCCAGACAGGACCGAGGCTGGGTCCAGCCACCATGTCAGGGAGGTCAAGACTGACATTGGAACCACGAGAATGGAGTCCAGATGGTTCCAGCTCGGTGACAACTTAACTAACTATTTACATGATACTAAACAGTGAACCACTGGAGAAGCCTTGCGAATGCAAGAGATGAAGACTGTTCCAGCAACCATCATGGGTGATAAAAAGGAACAGAGAGGGGGCGGGGTCAGCAGCGCCTCTTATACAGAGCACAGGCCTCCAGGAAGCCTCCAGGTCATGAGGTCATGAGCACAGGCCTCCAGGAAGCCACGGAGATGGCCCTATGGATTCCCACTGGGGAAAAATTTCCATCAATGATGCACACGGTGCACGCGCACCTGACATAGAATTGATATAAGCAAGCACTCGAAGAAATCCAGCTTTGGATCTGAAGTTTGCAGCTCTGCTCCATCCGTAGTTAAGACTTACTGCACAAACACATACTGGCCATGTTTTGCAGCTGAACATGGAATGATTCAGGATACATGTGTGTGCCTGCGCGTGAACTCAGGGCCAATCAGAGGGGGGGCCAGGAGGGCCATTTGGCCTGGGCCTCGAGCTAAAAGGGGGCCTCAAATTTAGACTTGTTAATTTTCTTGGCATTTGATAAGTTTCACAACTTGTTTTTATGCGCATCCCTATCGGACCAAAATGTGACACACAGTCTCAGCTTAGATCTGCAAATTTAAGCAAATAAGAGATGTGATTTGGTAAAAGACAAATTTTTTTGTTAACTGATATAGATTTTGTCATATTAAAGAGTTTAAAATGTTCATAAATATTAATAAAAATATATCGGTTCTGATGGCACAAGATTAGACTGTGATGAACGTGTCCTCTCAGATCAGCTGATTATATAAACAAATCACTACTAGTGAGTGGCTGGTGCTGGATCAAGTGCTGCTTGAGTACTAGCAATTTTAGAAGGTTTTAAGTTAGATTTTCAAGCCTATGACAATGGATAGGGTGACCAGATAGCAACTGTGAAAAAATGGGACGGGGGCGGGGGGGGGTAATAAGTGCCTATACAAGAAAAAGTCCCCAAAAACGGGACTGTCCCTTTAAAAATGGGATGGATGGTCACCCTAACAATGGATCTAACATGGCTGGGAAGTACAAAGGTGTACAAGCAGTTCTGCTTGAGCATAATTCAAACTATTTTCTCCAGCTGTGGAAACCACACACTAAACCTTGTAGGTGTTGACTGTGCTGAATCATGCAAGGAGGCAATTACTTACTTTGGAACTGTTCAGCAAATGTACAATCTCTTCAGTAGCAGTCCACAAAGGTGGGAAATTCTGAAGCAATATCTTCCTGTTTCACTGCATGGGATGTCCAAAACTAGATGGTCTGCATGGATTGATGGTGTTCAGCCAGTTGTGCAGCATTTGAATTCAATGAGAAAGGGTTTAAATGAGCTTGAATCTCTCAATCTCACTGCACAGGCTCGAACCGAACTTCAGTCTATTCAGAAGAACATGTCCAAATTTGAATGTATTCTGATGTTATCTTTGTGGATGAAGCTACTTACAATGATCCACAAACTAATCTGGTAATTGAAGCACGCAATGCTACACTTGATGTTGAGAGGGATAACATTGAAAGTCTTATCAATGACATTCAACAGATCTGTGAACAATGGGATGCGATCCTGACTGAGTCCAAATGAGTAGCACAGAATATTGGCATTTCATCTGAGTTCTCCACCAATCGCCACTTACCTATGGAATCCAATGCCAAGCAGCATTATAGGGTCAATGTCTTCCTTGTCATCATTGACGCTATTCAATCAGGTCTTACACGTCAATTTGAGTCACTGTGACTAATTTGTACCCTTTTTGGGTTTCTTTGGCAGTTCAACAGACTGAGTAATGAAGATCTACTTTCTGCAGCTGAACAATTCAGCAACAGTACAACAAAGAAATCTCAAAAGATTTCAGTGACGAGGTCATCTTCCTCAAACGAATCTTCCACAAACTTTAAATTGGATTGCAAGCCAAAGGAATTGCTTCTAGAAATACTCGAACTTGGACTCTCTGGGGTGTTTCCTAATATCACAATTGCATTGTGTATTTTTGTCAGTTTGCCTGCATCAGTGGCTTCAGGTGAACACACCTTCAACATGTTGAAGCAGGTAAAGAACTATCACCGTTCAACTATGGCACAAGAGCATTTGAATGGGCTCACCAAGCTTAATATCAACTGTGACATTGCACGAAAGCTAGATTTTTCCTCAATAATTAGTGCATTTACACAGAAAAAGGCTAGAAAAGCATTTGTTAAATAACAAAATATTCAAATTATGTCTCACTCTTTTTTTGGTGCCTTATTTTGTTTTCATGTGTTGTCATTTTTTATTTTTATTATGGCTAGGGGTCTCAAAAGCTGGAAGTGACCCAGGCCTCTCTGAACCCCTGAGAGGGCCCACGTGAACTGAAATGAGCAGAAAAGATCAAGTTCAGCAGTGGGCAGTGAAAAAGCAAACCCTGTTCTCCCCTCGCAGTATGTGTGGGGGAAAATTTTTTTGCAGTGAAAATAATTTACACAAAAATGGTAATTTTCTAACTGGGACAAAATCAAGGCACTTTCAGATTTCATATGGGGGAGGGGAAGTGCAGAATCTTGTCAGTTTGGTTGCAAATATCTGTGTTCTTCATCCCGGATTGAAATGTGCAAATATTAGCAAACAAAAACGTGGAGTCTCTGGCTGCAAACACTGAGAGCAGGAAGAACTCTGCATGCAAGTTTCACAACTATTTTTAAACAGAAACTTAGAGCTCCTATTAAACATGCTGCGATTACCCACTGAATTCCCATTACCCAACATACCTGCAGGTCTCTTCTGAAGCCCTTGTTCTGTGATCCAACACCTTGCACTGTGACGCATCTGACCGAACTCTGCCAGGCTGAGGAAAAGCACTTTGCTCCATGCTTTTATTACAATAGCAATGTCACTTCCAAACAGGAGGGGACAGAAGGGAGAGGGGATGAGTGGAAGCAGATACACAGGAGTCTGGGGAACAGCTCCAAGTATCAAGCACTTTCTTGCTTGCACAAACAAGCAGGGAAAGCAGCCCTAACTAGGGCGTCGGTGTTTTCAAGCAGCAAAGAATCCTGTGGCACCTTATAGACTAACAGACGTTTTGCAGCATGAGCTTGTCTTGCATCCGAAGAAGTGGGTATTCACCCACGAAAGCTCATGCTGCAAAACCTCTGTTAGTCTATAAGGTGCCACAGGATTCTTTGCTGCTTTTACAGATCCAGACTAACACGGCTACCCCTTTGGTGTTTTCAAGATCCGTTGTAAATCAAAACCTCAGTAGAGCTAGGCTGACCCCTCCTTGGAGAATTTATGCAGAGAGCCCTGGTTCCAACCACTCATCAGAGTCTGCTGCAGTGACCACCCAGCCAATCGAAAAGGAGGAGCAGGGTTTCATATTGCAGTGTTAACTGTATAACTGTTTCACTTTTGCAAAATAGTCTGTTCTAACAAGGGGCATAGTATAGGAGTCTTTCCAGTTCATGATCATGGCAAGCAAGTCCTTGTTCATTGTTGCCATTGATTTGGGCACGTCCTACAGTGGCTACTGCTTTTCTCTTGCGACACGCACGGATCAAATCCAGCAGGTGTTCTGGGGACAGGCGCACGGGCTCATGACTGTGAAGACCCCAACGTGCATCCGCTTCAATGAAAAGCGTGAGTTTAAGAAGTTTGGCTATGATGCCGTCATGAAGTACAACACGCTCCCCTCCAGCGAAGCTCACAAATGGTACTACTTCCACCACTTCAAGATGGCTGTACAACAAGGTAAGAGCAGCCAATTCAGAAAAGAGCAGGGAATGTGCTTAATAGGATTGCCAGCTTTCTAGTGGCTGGTAACCAGACCCCTGAGGCCTCAACCCCTGCCCTGCCAATTCCCCCCAAAGCCCTGCCCCTGCATGCCCCGTGCTACCGCAAGCCACACAAACACCCTGGCCCTGGAGGTGGAAGCAGTTGCTGTTGTGCTGCCTCCTTCCTTCCACTTAGAGTTGCCAAAGACCCAAAAACCAGCCTTCAGGGCTTGTCAAATGGCCCCCGGACACACAAGCCGGAACCTGGACTGTTCGGGTGAATACCAGACGGGTGGCAACCCTAGTGCTCAACGGGCTGGAGGGATTGACTTATGAGGGAGGATGAAGAAATGCAGGTAGGTTGGTTAAAGGCACCTTAATAAACTACCAGAAGTATCCGAGAGGTGTGAAGACCAAGGAGGGAGGAGAATTGCTTAGGGTGGCTCAGGGCTAAACTAAAGCCTGGTCTGTACTAGGAAATTGAGTCATCACTGAAACATTTGAAGCAGGTCCCCTTCTGAGCTAGTATTGAAAGTATTTTTAAATGCTAATGTAGACAGGACACAGACTTTTTCAACACCATTTCTGAAAGCATGACTGGGACTTACCAACAGCTATTGTGAAAACAGGCCTATACTGCAGTGTTCAATTATTATTATTTTTTAAAGTATGAAGAATGGGCGAGAACTGAAGCCATGGAAGAGACACATGGATGTTAGCTGAATCCCCTGTGTCTCTGCACATGTGCTGAGAACAGGGCAGGGCAATTTAGGTAGAAGGACTCAGAGACACCTAGAGGAGAGGCAGTTACTAGACATGCTCAGTAGCTGATTTGGAAGCTGTACAGAAAATTTTATTAAGGACCAGCTGTGTTGCAGGTTCCACACATTCACCATAGGAAAGCTGAACAAGAAACAGAGCTCAAAGAAAAGAGATTATAAATATGAGAGGCAACTCTGGGGATTCAGCAGCTAATGATGCAAACCCAAGAGATGTGTCTGCTGTGAAGGCTGCATCGCAATACATGCACCTCTTAGATATGGGCTATAGATTCCTGGTCTCGCTAGAAAGTCAGACAGTCCACTGGAGACTGGAACTGCTGCTGGCTGTAAGTACGTTTATAATCTGCTTAGCAACTGCGCAACAAGATAGCTGGGTATGTCACCCATCTGATGAAGCGTATTCACAGGGGTCCTGTCAGAGATATCTCCATCAAACTGCAGGAAGAGGAGTGAGAGAGCAAAGAGAGAACTATGTCCCTGAGGTCAGGAGATCATTGACGTTGACCCAGATACTAAGGAAATGCTGAAGCTGCTGGGAATGCAGCCCAGTGTGGGAATGAACTTCAAAACACCAAGAGGAGCTATCTGAATCCATTGCTGTGCTGTCACTTTTCCAATAAATGTGGGAAACAAAAACAAAAACAAAACAATGGTCCCAAGATTTTGGAGGGGAATGGAGAGGAGGCCATTCTCCTCAGGCTTTGCAAAATCCAAGGGACAAAACATGTACATTAAGAGGCCACACTGTGGAGACTGAGAAATCATCTCAGTGAGAAGATTAGAGGTGAATGTGTTTGTATGTGTGTGCCAAAGTATAAAAGGGTATAAAAAAGGTATACTGTCTGTTAAAACCTGGCACTGTAACAGCAGCAAAGTGGGGAGGTCTGTATAAAGAACACCAATAGTTTTACTGCCTAATAGTTTTGTTTAAGATCTTATTCAAAAATATGCATAATACAGGTTGCAAATGTTTGTGTATGTATTAAATGTGTGTTCACTAAGAAACAAATTGTATGCTGGTTCTCTCTCAGGCTGACTGGCAGCTGTTAAGGTGCTGTTCTCTTGCAGTGGGCTTTGGGAATTTTGTGGGGTATGTATAAAATTTGTGTAAAGCTGCCTGCAGTGATTCAAGAGCATTAGTACCAATCTTAGGGCAGACTGTCGGGAAGCAGGGCATAAACGCCAAACTGGCTGTGAGTTCTACACTTCGATTTCACCAGCCAACGTGGGCGGCAGTTGAAACTTTCACTGGAGGAGGCTAGCTCACTGTCCCGCTCTCTGCCAATCCCCAGAAACTGGGTGGTTATAGTCCCCAGTTACAGAGAAGCTGTTCTTGTGCTTTTGGCTCTGGAGGTCCCCGGTTCAACTCTCAGAGTGTTGGCCGAGCTGGCGGCAGGGAGGGGAACCTGTAACACACCCAGCAGTGGGTTACGCTATCACAATACAAATACAAATAATTCACTGTTTTTTCTCACTTCTAGAAAATCACTTCCAACATGGAACTGGAAGCAGATAATGGAAAGAAGTTTCCAGCCCTAAAAGTATTCTCAGAAAGCCTGCGGTACATGAAGGACCATGTTCTGAACACCATACAGGAGGCCTCATACCAAACTGTCTATGACACTGAAGATATCACCTGGGTTGTTACTGTTCCAGCCATATGGGATGCTTCTGCCAGGCAGTTCATGCGACTGGCAGCTAAAGAGGTAAAGTGAATAATAGCCTGATCGCCTCTGAGATTCTCTCTAGAATTTTCACTGCACAACAGTGCAGAAGAATTGTTCAACATTTAAACAAACCTTATTTTAAAACTTGCTCTGCCATGGAGTGGGCTGGAGTTGAAGATTTTTTTCTACATCCGGTGTTCTCAACCTGGAGGTCACAGCTGCTCTGCCCTTTCTATACTGCTAAACTAGCGGGGGATCCTGACTAGATCTTGCCTAGATTGCAGAAGTGGTCTAGTATAGAAAAAGATGAAATCCACTGTTCTGCTTGCTACAAATTACTACCAGCAGTGACAAAATAATCTATGGGCTGAGTGGCTTCTCTGAATGAGATTAGCATCTGCAGTGAGAGTAGCTGGACTAGAGATTACAGGGACTATGGAACTACATGTGTCACTCCCAGCACACACACATATTAATTCCCCCCGAGGTAGTATTGCTTACCTTGGGGGGAATTCTGTGCCAAACAATGAAAAATTCTGCACACTATATTAGAAAATTCTGCAAAATTCTGCATATTTTATTTGTCAAAATAACACAATATAACCATGCCAGTTTCAATCATTTTGGTAATTTATTTCAAAATATCTGTCAGTGAGTATGTCTGTAACAATACAGACCAAAAAAAAAAAAGATTCTGGCAATTTTTTTTTTGACAACTAGATTCCTTACTAGGCATATTAATGCAGAACTTTGAGAAATTCATTTAAATTTCAATACAGAACTATATTTCCTGCACCTGTCAGAAGCAGTGCAAAGGCTTGCGGGAGTCAGGGGTAACAGAGGAGCTGAGGGAGAGGGAAGGAGCGTAGGAGTGAACTTAGAGTGTGTTGGGTGTGGGTGTGAGGTTTTCCTTTGGGGTGGGTGGGATTGTTAGGGAGTTGAGAAGCCTCCCCCATGCAGACCCTGGCTGACCCCAAGCCTCTCTCACATCTGCCCCTGTCCCCACCCCAGAGGCTGCTGTGCACCAGAATAGCTGGCTGCATTCGTGTAGCTGGCTGTTCTAGTGCCACAACATCCTCTGGTGGGCAAAAGGCAGAACTGCAGCACTTCTTGGGCAAAATATATTTTATGAGGGAAAATACAAAATTATGCGGGACAGAAGAATTCTGCGCATCTCCAGATGCACAGAATTCCCCCAGGAGTATATTGCACATAAATTATCCATGAATGTGGGGTGAGGGTTTCATCTTCCTCTGACTCATCTGGCTTTAGTCTCAGCTGAGAACAGACTAGACAGAACAGACCATTATTCCTGATAGGCCATCCCAACGTTCCTGGGATTAGAAGAACCTGGCCAACATACTGTGCTCATGGTGCATCCCAGAGGTGGGAAGCCAGGATCCTGTCACCACTCCTGTTATGACCACTGTCTCTTCTGATTTTACGCAGGACTCATCAGTGACATGTTTTCTGAGAAGCTCGTCATCGCCTTAGAACCAGAGGCTGCCTCAGTCTGGTGCAAGCAGCTCCCACGAGAAGGGTTTGTGGCAGAGGGTGGTGATAGACAAAAGTTTGAAGAGTCACCCAGTATGTCGTCGTCGATTGTGGAGGTAACTTTCCCCCTTAAACAGGTATAATCTCTGCTACGTGCAAAGTGTGTCTATTCAGCAGCCGCAGACCCTTCTGGCATAGAGAGCAAAGGACTGAGCTCTATACTGAACTCTGATCCCCCAGGCTGTGCTTGCTCTGGGTTATTTAATTTCCACCTGAAAGAGCAGGCACCTGAGGGCTTGTCTACATGGGGGGAGGGGTTAGTTTGTTCTCAGTTGAGTTAGTGTGGATTGAAAAAGCCTGGTACATGACGCGAACCCCTACAACGCACTTACTCCCTACTTACAGCACATTCTGGCGTCCTCTTTCAAAGTGTACTAAGTTCAATGCAAATTGAGCTAGTGTGGACTATTATGTGTGTGCACACAATGCTGCACTACTTTGGCAATCCTCTAACTGCTATCCCACACTGCTTTGCAGACATCTGTGACAAACCTGTTTACCTGCATGACCTCCGCTGCTCTGGGGTCAAGTTGACCAGATGGCCTCTTGCCATTTAAAAACTGATTTAGAGCCAGAATCAGCATTGCTGCAATATTAGTCCATCATCCTGACAACATGCCTCAAGCAGCCATGGTGAGATCCTTGATCTCGTCACCATCTGGGGAGAAGTGATGGTGCAGGCAGCTCTTGTGGCCAGCTATCACAATAAGAAACTATCCAAGGAGATCTCAAAACACATGGCTGAAAAGGGTCACAACTGGATACCTGGCAGTGCTGTATAAAAAGCAAACAACTAAGAAAAATGTACAGAGGAACCAGAGACAACAGAAGAAAGCCTGGCACTGCCCATTGGACCTGTCCATTTTAGGAGGAGCTGGACAGGATTTTTAGCTGGCAGGCCACTGCAGAACCCAGTGTCCTTGGAGAGACTCAAACCCCCAAGGATGAGTAGGAGTCACCAGAGAATGACGATGAGGACACTCAAGAGATCTCCATAAAAAGCCAGGTTCTCTCTGGAACTCAGCTCTCTAAGTGTGGCTGTATAGGAAACCAGCCCAATTCCCAGCCCCCAACACAGGAGGAAGATCCTACAGATCCTATCAAGGAGACCTCGTCATGCAAGTACCTATCTTCTATCTGTACAATGTATTATTCCGATATACTGCTGTATTTTCTTCTTCTCTGGGTGACTCATGGTCACTGCCATTTTGGGTGGATGTGAGCTAGGAGCCCCCACCACTCACCCACTCTCTCCCAACAGTACCCCTTTGTTCTGCCACCCCACAAACACGTTTTCAGAAGGCAGCTGGACCCACCGGACAATCAGCTTCTGTCTCATGCACATGCCACTTATCTCTGAGGTCTCCTCATGTCTGGGATGAATCTCAGGAGATTGGAATTCAAAAATAGAAGAGAAAAAAATGCTATCATTGCTTCTATTGAAATAGTTGTAACATGAACATAACATAAGAACATAAGAAAAGCCGTACCGGGTCAGACCAAAGGTCCATCTAGCCCAGTATCTGTCTACCGACAGTGGCCAATGCCAGGTGCCCCAGAGGGAGTGAACCTAACAGGCAATGATCAAGTGATCTTCTCCTGCCATCCATCTCCATCCTCTGACGAACAGAGGCTAGGGACACCATTCTTACCCATCCTGGCTAATAGCCATTTATGGACTTAGCCACCATGAATTTATCCAGTCCCCCTTTAAACATTGTTATAGTCCTAGCCTTCACAACCTCCTCAGGTAAGGAGTTCCACAAGTTGACTGTGCGCTGCGTGAAGAAGAACTTCCTTTTATTTGTTTTAAACCTGCTGCCTATTAATTTCATTTGGTGACCCCTAGTTCTTGTATTATGGGAATAAGTAAATAACTTTTCCTTATCCACTTTCTCAACATCACTCATGATTTTATATACCTCTATCATGTCCCCCCTTAGTCTTCTCTTTTCCAAGCCGAAGAGTCCCAGCCTCTCTAATCTCTCCTCGTATGGGACCCTCTCTAAACCCCTAATCATTTTAGTTGCCCTTTTCTGAACCTTTTCTAGTGCTAGAATATCCTTTTTGAGGTGAGGAGACCACATCTGTACACAGTATTCGAGATGTGGGCGTACCATGGATTTATATAAGGGCAATAATATATTCTCTGTCTTATTCTCTATCCCCTTTTTAATGATTCCTAACATCCTGTTTGCTTTTTTGACCGCCTCTGCACACTGCGTGGACATCTTTAGAGAACTATCCACAATGACGCCAAGATCTTTTTCCTGACTCGTTGTAGCTAAATTAGCCCCCATCATGTTGTATGTATAGTTGGGGTTATTTTTTCCAATGTGCATTACTTTACATTTATCCACATTAAATTTCATTTGCCATTTTGTTGCCCAATCACTTAGTTTTGTGAGATCTTTTTGAAGTTCTTCACAATCTGCTTTGGTCTTAACTATCTTGAGTAGTTTAGTATCATCTGCAAACTTTGCCACCTCACTGTTTACCCCTTTCTCCAGATCATTTATGAATAAATTGAATAGGATTGGTCCTAGGACTGACCCTTGGGGAACACCACTAGTTACCTCTCTCCATTCTGAGAATTTACCATTAATTCCTACCCTTTGTTCCCTGTCCTTTAACCAGTTCTCAATCCATGAAAGGACCTTCCCTTTTATCCCATGACAGCTTAATTTACGTAGGAGCCTTTGGTGAGGGACCTTGTCAAAGGCTTTCTGGAAATCTAAGTACACTATGTCCACCGGATCCCCCTTGTCCACATGTTTGTTGACCCCTTCAAAGAACTCTAATAGATTAGTAAGACACGATTTCCCTTTACAGAAACCATGTTGACTCTTGCTCAAGAGTTTATGTTTTTCTATGTGTCTGACAATTTTATTCTTTACTATTGTTTCAACTAATTTGCCCGGTACCGACGTTAGACTTACCGGTCTGTAATTGCCGGGATCACCCCTAGAGCCCTTTTTAAATATTGGCGTTACATTAGCTAACTTCCAGTCATTGGGTACCGAAGCCGATTTAAAGGACAGGTTACAAACCTTAGTTAATAGTTCCGCAACTTCACATTTGAGTTCTTTCAGAACTCTTGGGTGAATGCCATCTGGTCCCGGTGACTTGTTAATGTTGAGTTTATCAATTAATTCCAAAACCTCCTCTAGTGACACTTCAATCTGTGACAGTTCCTCAGATTTGTCACCTACAAAAGCCAGCTCAGGTTGGGGAATCTCCCTAACATCCTCAGCCGTGAAGACTGAAGCAAAGAATCCATTTAGTTTCTCCGCAATGACTTTATCATCTTTAAGCGCTCCTTTTGTATTTTGATCATCAAGGGGCCCCACTGGTTGTTTAGCAGGCTTCCTGCTTCTGATGTACTTAAAAAACATTTTGTTATTACCTTTGGAGTTTTTGGCTAGCCGTTCTTCAAACTCCTCTTTGGCTTTTCTTATTACACTCTTGCACTTAAGTTGGCAGTGTTTGTGCTCCTTTCTATTTGCCTCACTAGGATTTGACTTCCACTTTTTAAAGGAAGTCTTTTTATCTCTCACTGCTTCTTTTACATGGTTGTTAAGCCACGGTGGCTCTTTTTTAGTTCTTTTACTGTTTTTCTTAATTTGGGGTATACATTGAAGTTGGGCCTCTATTATGGTGTCTTTAAAAAGGGCCCATGCAACTTGCAGGGATTTCACTTTAGTCACTGTACCTTTTAACTTTTGTCTAACTAACCCCCTCATTTTTGTATAGTTCCCCCTTTTGAAATTAAATGCCACAGTGTTGGGCAGTTGAGGTGTTCTTCCCACCACAGGGATGTTGAATGCTATTGTATTATGGTCACTATTTCCAAGCGGTCCTGCTATAGTTACCTCTTGGACCAGCTCCTGCGCTCCACTCAGGATTAAATCTAGAGTTGCCTCTCCCCTTGTGGGTTCCCGTACCAGCTGCTCCATGAAGCAGTCATTTAAAGTATCGAGAAATTTTATCTCTGCATTTCGTCCTGAAGTGAAATGTTCCCAGTCAATATGGGGATAATTGAAATCCCCCACTATTATTGGGTTCTTAATTTTGATAGCCTCTCTAATTTCCCTTAGCATTTCATCATCACTATTACTGTCCTGGTCAGGTGGTCGATAATAGATCCCTAATGTTATATTTTTACTAGAGCATGAAATTTCTATCCATAGAGACTCTATGGAACATGTGGATTCGCTTAAGATTTTTACTTCATTTGAATCTACACTTTCTTTCACATATAGTGCCACTCCTCCCCCTGCACGGCCTGTTCTGTCCTTCCGATATATTTTGTACCCCGGAATGATTGTGTCCCATTGATTGCTCTCAGTCCACCAGGTTTCTGTGATGCCTATTATATCTATATCCTCCTTTATCACAAGGCACTCTAGTTCACCCATCTTATTATTTAGACTTCTGGCATTTGTGTACAAGCACTTTAAAAACTTATCCCTGTTTACTAGCCTGAACACTAATCACTTGTTTTTTCCTCTATTCCCGCAACCATGGCACCTGCAGAAGTGAGAGCCTCCAGGCCATGGCCTTTGTCAACGACTGGCCCACCTGAAGGGGAAGAAAAGGAAGCCTAAAGAAACAAGATGTTTGGTGCCATCCTTACAGACGATTGGGAAAAAATTAAAATTACAGCGACCTAGAGAGTGTGTTTGATGTCACAGAGGGAAAAGACAGGTAGCTCTCCAGAGTTGGCAATGAAGTGGCCTAGGTCCCCTGACATCCAACCCCAGAAGGCAGAAGGACAAGAGGCAACATGTTCACTTACTCGTGAATAGGAGCCCCCCTTCCACCACTCTGTATTTGAATTTTTGGACTTTTTCACTTTAAACCTGTTTCACCTTTTTACAGTCACTGTGAGCAAAATGTGTAACATTGTCTAGTTTTATCTTTGACTGTTATGTAGTGGCATTACTTGTGTAAATATAAACCCTTGAAAGTCACAAGCACTCTGCAGTGCTTGCATGGTACACATAATAAGCACACATTTTCATAGGTAGTAGGTCCTTACAAAAGCACAGACACAAGACAAAATAAAGAGGCCAACAGTGTGCCACTTCTACCATCCATAAAAGCAACGCCAATGCTCACAATCCAGTCCAACCCTGCTTGTCCCCTCCCCACGGATAACAGCTGGATGTACAGCCGAAGAGAGAGGACGCATGCTGCGAGCTCCAGCCCTGGAACTGCAGAAGCCCCAGGCGGCAGAGCTGTTGGGAGTCGCATTGCCCGAGGAGCCCAGAGCCTGCGGAGATGCCAGGACCCCGGCGTCAGGGACTGGTAGGAAGCAGCTCAGGGAGACGAGTTGGGTCAGCATGTTTTGGGCCGATTCCCCTCTGACCGGCATTCTTGCCACTAGGCTACCCAGCCCCACAGAAGGGGCAGCTATACTGACTCTGGCCACTAGGCCATGCAGTCCTGAGAGAGGGGGCAGCCCTGCTGACTCTCGCCACTAGACCACACAGCCTCGCTGAGCCCGGCGGCCACCCTGACGCTTACAACTAGGCTCTGTGGCCCCGAGAGAGGATGACCCTATTGTCTCTGCCCATTGGGCCACGCAGTCCGGAGATCAGCCCTGAGTGAGAGGGTGGCCCTACTGATTCTTGCTGCTAGGCCATACCACCTTGCTGAGCCAGGCGGCCACACTGACTCTGACCACTAGGCGATACACCCCGGCCGAACTGAGAAGCCAAATTGATTTGGGCCATTGGGTCCTGCAGCCCTGTGGGAAGGGGCCGACACCCTGACTCTGGCCATTGGGCCACACAACCTTGAAAGAGAGAACAGTCATATTGACTTTTACCATTAGTCCACACTACCCGAAGACAAGGGGTAGTTGTGAGGAAGCGACCACGGGGAAGTAATTACCCCGCCCCACCTGCACTTGCCCTGCGACAACTTGGTGGAGAATGCAGGCAACGTCCGGGGCCTGCTGAGAGGTCCACTGGGGCAAAGGGCTGTGACAGCCCCCCTTTCCTTTCTTTTCTGTCATGGGTTGTTTTTTTATTATTGTTCCCATGGAACTTAGGAAGATGGAAGCTGAAAAGGTCCTAAAATGGCTGCTGGAGAGCCAGCAAGAATAGGCGGCCCAGCAGCAGCAACATCAGTCGCAGTTACTATGACAATTGGCGGTCCAGCAACAACAGCAATTGGCCCAGAAGCAGGAACAACAGCAGCAATTGCTGCGGGAGATGTCGGCCTTGCACCAGGCCCAACAAGAATGCCTGATACAATGAATGGCGGCACTATTGCAGCCCACTCCCATGCCAGACCCCCATGTTGGTGGAGTTGGGAGTGGTCTAATGGGATTCCCTATATGACTGACTAAGATGGCGCCCGGCGATGACTCAGAGGCCTTTCTAGTAACATTTGAGAGGGTTTCCACCACCGCTAGGTGGCTGGGGAAGCATTGGGCCACCTTGCTGGCTCTGTATTTGGCTGGCCCAGCACAGGCAGCTTACCGCAATCTGGACCCCCATGACGCATTGGAATATCGGAAGGTCAAGGCAGCTATCCTCAACCAGACGGACGTCAACCCTGAGACTTTCCGGCAACGATTTCGGCAGGAGCGATACCCCCCCAGGGGCTAGGCCAAGGGCCGTGGCCCAAAAGCTCCAGGATTACTCCTGGTGCTGGCTGGAGCTAGAGAAGCTAATGGGGGTCCAGGTGGCAGAGGCAGTGATGCTGGAGCAGTTTATGCAGATTCTCCCCACGTGAGGGAAAGAATGGGTGAAGCGACATTGCCCAGCCTCACTTACAGAAGCAGTCTCCTTGATGGAGGACTACCTGGTGGATGAGGGGTCGGAAGCATGAGGCCAAAGGACCAAGAATCCTGAGGACCCAGGCCGACAGCTAGAATGAGTCGTCCGCCAACACAAGCCAGGGAAATTGAACTATCAACCTGGTCCATTGAAGGCAGAGAGAATGCTGAATAGACGGCAATCAGTCAACCCACCACCGGATAGGGGGAAGAGGTGGCCTGCACGGAGGACCAGCAAATGGGGCTCCAGAGCTGCCAGAGGGAATGACCCAAGGAAAATGTTATGAATGTGGACAGGAAGGACATTTCCATCATGACAGCCCATTCATGGACTGCAGTTACGGCCAAGCACTGACTGCGGGTTCCAGGGCAAGAAGAAAAGGCCTCGCCAAGCTATTGGTAACTCTGTGGGTAGAGGGCACCCCGGCAACAGCCCTAGTTGACCCTATCCCCACTGGGGACCCTATCCCCACTGGGAACCCTATCCTCATGCAATGTGTCCATGGGGATGTACGATCGTACCCCACTGCATGGGTGCGGTTGTCAGATGGACACCAGGAGGAGGTGTGCCGTGTTGGCTTGGCTCTGATATTAGCCTACCCGGTGATCTTGGGATGAGATTGGCGAGGGTTCCGCAAGATTGTCCAAGACTGGAGTCTTCGGGCACCAGAGAACGACGAGACACATCTGAACAAGAAGGGGCTTGTGACCCAAGGGAGGTCGGGGAACTCGGAGAGAGACTCTTCTCCTACATCCAGTACTCCCTACAACCTGCCCCCGAAACAGGGCCGCAGGAATGGCTGACCCCAACTGGCTAGACACAGGAGGGGATTTCATGAGGGAGCAGCAAGAGGACCAGACTCTAAGTCATGCCTGGGAACAAGTGGTGGCACCAGGGCCCAGTGGGGAGGCTGCACAAAGAATGCCGCAGGGACCCCGGTTTGAGGTACGCGAGGACTGCCTTTACGGCGTGGTCAAAGAGCTTTAGACCCAAGAGGAGATGTGGCAGTTGCTGGTCCCACGGAAGTACCGGAGAGGCCTGTTTCGATTAGCACACTCAGTGCTGGGGCAGGGCACCTAGGCAGGGAGAAGACCCTACAGCGGTTGGCACAAAGGTTCTTTTGGCCCAGCATCCATCGTGAAGTACAGAACTTTTGTGAGGCCTGCCCAGAGTGTCAACGCTGAAAGGGGTACCGAAGGCCCCCTTGGTAGCACTCCCTGTGGTCGGGGTGCTGTTCGAACGAATCAGCCTAGATCTGGTAGGACCCTTGGAAAAAAGCAGCTCGGGGTGCCAGTATATACTGGTGGTGGTGGATTACGCGACTAAGTATCCCGAGGCTGTCCCGTTATGGAATATCATGGCCCCTATCATAGCAGTCGAACTTCTAAAAATCTTCTCCCGGGTGGGAATACCCAGGGAGATTCTGACCGATTACGGAACCAACGTCTCATCCAAACTGATGTCGGAGTTGTGCTGGTAGTTGAATATCCGAGCACTTAAGACCTCTGTATATCATCCGCAGACAGATGAGTTGGAGGAAAGGTTTAGCAGGACGTTGAAATCCATGCTAAGGAAGTTTGTGGACAATGACCCGTGACACTGGGACAAGCTACTACCGGCCTTATTGTTCGCCATGCAAGAGGTTTCCCAGGCCTCCACAGGCTTCTCACCTTTCAAGCTGCTTTATGGGAGACAGCCCCAGGGGATCCTTGACCTCCTGAAGGAGACCTGGGAAGAGCAAGGATCCTGGGTCATGGGGTTAGTTCCCTACATACTACAATGCTGCGAACGACTCCAGAAGTTGGGAGCGTTCACCCGGGCGAATCTATTGCAAGCACAACAGACCCAAGCCCACCAATACAACCGAGGGACAAGGCTGCGCACTTTCAAACCAGGGGATAGTGTCCTGCTCCTGCTACCTTCGGTCGAGTCCAAGCTACTCGCTAAATGGCAGGGCCCTTTCGAGGTGGTCTGAAGGGTAGGGCTAGTGGATTATGAGGTACGACTACTGGGAAGAAGGAAGGAAGTCCTGACTTACCCCGTGAACCTCCTGAAGAAGTGGAAAACTCAGGAAGGGCTGCTGATCACCCGGTATCCCCCGGAACTGGAGCTAGGTCCTTTGGCCAGTGACCCCGTTTACTGTACGCCTGTCATGATCAGGGCAGAGCTGGATCCAAGGCAACAGGAAGAGCTGCAACAACTAGTTCAGGCCTTCCCCACCGTGTTATCAACCTGCCCTGGGAGGACTAGACTGGTAAGTCACCACATCGCCACCCTTCCAGGCCAGAAGGTCTGTGACAACCACCAGCCCCTGCCAAAGATGATGTGGGATGTGGTCTGGAAGGAGCTCCAGGCTATGCTGGACCTGGGGTAGTAGAAGAATCACAAAGCGAGTGGAGAAGTCTGATTGTGCTGGTCCTGAAGCCAGATGGGACCATACGATTCTGCATAGACTTTCGAAAAGTGAATGTTATCTCTTGATTCGATGCTTATCCAATGCCACGGGTAGACAAATTACTCGAACGACTGGGTAATGCCAATTTTATCTCAACCCTAGACCTGACAAAGGGGTATTGGCAAATCCCCTTGACTCTGGCTTCCTGTGAAAAGATGGCCTTACCTACTCTATTCGGATTGTACCACTTCATGACCATGCCTTCTGGTCTACATGGGGCCGCTGCCACATTCCAACGACTCATGGATCGGCTGTTGCAACCCCACTGCCAGTACACGGCAGCCTACATAGACAATATAGTGGTGTACAGTCATATGTGGGAGGAACACCTCCAAACCCTAAAGCATGTACTATAAGCCCTGGGGGAAGCCGGGCTCATGGCCAACCCAGACAAATGCCACCTTAGACAACGAGAAGTAACTTACCTGAGGAGGTTGTGAAGGCTAGGACTATAACAATGTTTAAAAGGGGACTGGATAAATTCATGGTGGCTAAGTCCATAAATGGCTATTAGCCAGGATGGGTAAGAATGGTGTCCCTAGCCTCTGTTCGTCAGAGGATGGAGATGGATGGCAGGAGAGAGATCACTTGATCATTGCCTGTTAGGTTCACTCCCTCTGGGGCACCTGGCATTGGCCACTGTCGGTAGACAGATACTGGGCTAGATGGACCTTTGGTCTGACCCGGTACGGCCTTTCTTATGTTCTTATTAACATATCTGGAATACACCATGGGGCGAGGGACCCTACAGCCACTTGTGGATAAAGTACAAGCTCTGCAGGACTGCCCAACGCCCATGACAAAGAGGCAGGTACGCCAATTTTTAGGCCTGGCAGGGTACTACCGCTGCTTTGTACTGGATTTTGCAACACTCGCGGCACCCTTGTCAGACCTAACTAAGAGCTCCTAACCCCGAAAGGTCCAGTGGTCAGCAGAATGTGAGAGGGCCTTCCAGGACCTACAGGACCGACTAACTAGGGCACTAGTCCTATTTCACCCAGACTTCGCTAAGCCCTTTATACTGCAAACGGAGGCATCCGAAGTGGGGCTGGGAGCAGTATTGTCCCAGGAGATCGAAGGAGAAGAATATTCAGTCCTCTATTGGAGCCAGAAGTTGTTTCCCCAAGAGCAGAGGTATTCAACTATAGAGAAGGAGGCCCTGGCGGTAAAGTGGGCAATCGATGCACTAAGATACTACCTGCTGGGAAACCCCTTCCAGTTGGTCACAGATCACGCACCACTCTGATGGCTCAACAGTATGAAAGATACCAATGCTATAATTATGAGATGGTACCTATTGCTCCAGATCTATGGCTTCAGCATCGCCCATTGACCAGGTAGGGCACACGCAAACATGGACTTTTTCTCCTGTGTGGGTGGCAAGGAAGGAAAAGAGGGTCCACCACCGGACACCCTCTTAAAGGGGTGTGTGTGTGATGGGGCACACTTGCCCCGCACTGGTACTGCGAGGGTTAACTCCACTCTCTGAGCTGGAGGCGGCCACGCCCCCTCGGCCGTGCTGGGCATGCTCCGGCTGGAGACTAGGTATAAAAAGGGAGCAGCTCAGCTCATTCAGTGCTGACCACCGAAGAGAGACGACGCACGCTGCGAGCTCCAGCGCAGGAACTGCAGAAGCCCCAGACGGCGGATGCCAGGGACGCTGAGACTCCGGAAGACACCCAAGGAGCAGGGGCAGCCCTAGACTAGCTGCCAGCAACTGGTGCCCTAGGCAAACCATGCAATCAGCGCCCCCACACCCAAACCCCAAGGGCAGATCTAGGCTGAGGTTTTTGGTAAACAGGGAAACATTTTGCCCCTTTTTTCCTTTTAATGTTTTTTAGGCGGTTTTTTTTAAACAGAGGTTTAATTATTTGGTTTGTCCGCCTGTCCATCTGTCCAACCAATGTTTCTGAGATCAGATAAAATAGACACGAAATTTTCAGAATAGATTTGTACACGACAGCTAGATGATATTTCAGTCTGATTTCAAATAAAAATGCATTAAAAATGTTAATTATAACTTTTATTATTACAAATCCAAAATCATCCATTATGCTATCCTGCTTTAACTGCCATTACCACCACATCCAATACAGAAAGAAATAAGAAAACTCTTCAATGAACTTTAACCTGTATTTACAAAACACTCCAAATAAAAAACACTCTGTGCTCTTAAAACACAACTTTTCTTGCTTTAAGTTTTGAAAATTCAGTCACTAGTTCTTTTAGATCCAGTTTTCCAGCTATTTCATGCTCTATTGACATTGTGGCAAGTCCAACAAGTCTCTCTTGCACCATTGTTGATCGCAGATATGTTTTTATCTATTTTAACTTTGAGAAGCTACGTTCCCACTAGCTACGGAAACTGGCAAAGTTAAAAGAATGCGTCGAGCTATAAAAATGTTCGGAAAACTGACTGAGTTTATTTTCATAAACAAACGTCAGTACTTCTTCAGGAGTGGAATGTTTCTTAAGTCATCTTGAAAAAGCCTGAAGCTCACTACACAAATCTGTAGCATCAATGTCTTTTGAATTTTCATGAGTCAATGCCGGCTCCAGTTTTATACAAATCTCTTATCTGTTTTGCTGTTTTCTTTTGCAAGCTGTGGATATCATATAGAAAGTCAAATACTGACTCTAGCTGCTGCATCTGTTGAAATCTTTCGTCAACCGAGTGAATAGCAGCATCAAGGACGTTATAACCTGACACCGGTTGTTTGGAAAGTAATTCCCTTCCTCACGGTTACCCGCTTGGAGTGTGATGTCATCACTTTTGTAGTCTATTAAGCGTTAACGCTGTTACTTTTCTTTAATGGACCTTATTTATTACGTGTGAACCAGTTATAGCAAAGAAAAGTTCATAATTATACAGCCCGATAATAACGCTAAGGTTTAATAACGCTTAAAGATACTCACATTTTGGATTTATGACGCTGAAAGACGTTATTCTTTATTCTTTGGCACCATGAAACACAATTTTCCACAGTATTCACTTGATTCTTAACCATCTACCTGCGACGTGTGTTAAAATGACCATTTGACATGTATCAACTCGCAATATCTCCGCTCTACATGAATTTCCGGCTATGCAACCTTGATGTATATTCGAGTGTCACTAGCATTGCAGCTCTTGCCGCTGGTGGATGTGCTTCACTGTGGCTGAGTTACTGCTTATCAAAATTGTGGAGTGGGTCATCTTGACCCTACGTCGCAAATTGAAATTTTTTTTCGCTAAAATATTATTTATTTCTGCAGTAAATAAAAGATTTGACATATTAATACATTCTCAGAAATGTAGAGAAATGAATTATAATTCATATTCCCTCCGTACGCGCATGGGAATTGAAATAATGACATCTTCGTTAATTTATTTGTATTTTTTTTCATCTTTTTTCATTATTTTTTTTAAATTTGATTTTTTCCCCTCAAATTTGGCGCCCCATTTAACTTGGCACCCTAGGCGACCGCCTAGTTTGCCTATATGGACGGGCCGCCCCTGCCAAGGAGTGGCAGAGCTGTTGGGAGCCGCACGGACCAAGGCCCCCAGAGCCTGCAGAGATGCCGGGACCCTGGCCTCAGGAACTGGGTAGGAAGCAGCTCAAGGAGACTAGTTGGGACGCCAAGTGGGGTCAGTGTGTTTCGGGCGGATTCCCCACTGACCTGGTGGCGGGCATACTTGCCACTAGGCCACGCAGCCCCACGGAAGGGGTAGTGATACTGACTCTGGCCACTAAGCCACACAGCCTTGCTGAGCCCAGCGGCCACCCTGACGCTTACAGCTAGGCCCCACGGTCCGGAGAGAGGGCAACACTATTGACTCTGCCCATTGGGCCACGCAGCCCAGAGAGCAGCCCTGAGGGAGAGGGTGGCCCTACTGACTCGTGCCGCTAGGCCATACCGCCTTGCTGAGCCAGGCGGCCACACTGACTCTGACCACTAGGCAATACACCCCAGCCAAACCAGGAAGCCATATTGATTCAGGCCATTGGGTCCCGCAGCCTGTGAGATGGGGCCGAGACCCTGACTCTGGCCATTGGGCCACACAACCTTGAAAGAGAGCAGCCATATTGACTTTTACCATTAGTCCACACTACCCCAAGACAAGGGGTAGTCGTAAGGAAGCGACCATGGAGAAGTAATTACCCCGCCCCACTCCAACAGGGGATGGGGCACACGTGCCCCGTGACAGGCACCAATTAGTGCGCATCAACTATATGCAAACTAAACCCCTCCCCTTGTAGACAAGCCATGAGACAAGCAGAAAGGGGGATGAAAGGAGAGCCCCTTTAAGGGCCTGATCCAAACCCCATTGAAGTCAATAGGAATCTGTCTTCAGTGGACCTTGGCTCAGATCCTAGCAGTGCAAGTTGCTGCCATCAGAGCCACACCTTTCCACTGTACACTGCTCTGCTACGTCAGCAATAGGTACAAACCCAATTCCTGTTGTGTAGCTTGAATCCATAACCTCCTGCTGTAGAAGCAAGAGTGCTGCCACACAGCTTCTTTAGTTTCTTGCTACTGTTTTGGTGTAAGAAGATTGATTTTCTTTTTTGGTGGTTCGGGTTCTGTAGTTTCCACATCAGAGTGTTGCTCTTTTAAGACTTCTGAACGCATGCTCCACATCTCATCCCTCTCAGATTTTTGGAAGGCACTTCAGATTCTTAAACCTTGGGTCGAGTGCTGTAGCTATCTTTAGAAATCTCACATTGCGTTTGTCAAATCTGCAGTGAAAGTGTTCTTAAAATGAACAACATGTGCTGGGTCATCATCTGAGATTGCTATAACATGAAATATATGCAGAATGCTGGTAAAAAAGAGCAAGGGACATACAATTCTCCCCCAAGGCTTTCAGTCACAAATTTAATTAACGCATTAATTTTTAATGAGCGTCATCAGCATGGAAGCATGTCCTCTGGAATGGTGGCTGAAGCATGAAGGGGCATACAAATGTTTAGCATATATGGCACATAAATACCTTGCAATGCCGGCAACAAAAGTGCCATGCAAATGCCTGTTCTTACTTTTTGGTGACATTGTAAATAAGAAGAGGGCAGCATTATCTCCTGTAAATGTAAACAAACTTGTTTGTCTTAGCGATTGGCTGAACAAGAAGTAGGACTGAATGGACTTGTAGGCTCTGAAGCTTTACAGTGTTTTGTTTTTTGAGTGCAGTTATGTAACAAACAAATGTAGATTTTTTTAAGTTGCACTTTCATGACAAAGAGATTGCACTACAGTACTTGTATGAGGTGAATTGAAAAATACTATTGTTTTGTTTATTATTTTTACAGTGCAAATATTTGTAATAAAAATAATATACACTTTGATTTCAATTACAACACAGAATACAATATATATGAAAATGTAGAAAAACATCCAAACTATTTAATAAATTTCCATTGGTATTCTATTGTTTAACAGTGCGATTAAAACTGTGATTAATCGCGATTAATTTGTTTGAGTTAATCGTGTGAGTTAACTGCGATTAATCGAGAGCCCTAATTATGACCCAAGAATGGGCAGCTCTGTATCCCAATTTTCAGAGCACATTTGCCAATTGTGAGGTTTTTTTACTTTTGTAAAGATATGGATTCTCTTTAGAAAGCAGCCTTTTATTCAGCTAAAGTGAAGGCAATAACTTCTTTTTAAAAATTAACTAATTTTACTCATTTTGGGGGGCTTAGGTGGTACCATAGACATCACAGGACATGAAATCCAAGAGAACAAATCCCTGAAAGAGTTACATAAGGCATCAGGAGGAGGATGGGGAGGCAGCACAGTGGATGAAAACTTCTAATTGTTCCTGAAGGAGATTTTCCAAGATGGAGTATGGGAGGAATATGCACAGAATCACCCAACGGAATGCCATCAAATGATGTACAACGTTGGCCTTCAGAAATGGTCTTTCAGCAGAGATGAGGTCTACATACATTGCTACCACAACCTAACAAAAGTGGCAGAACGCAAGCAAAAAGACATCTCCCTCTTCTTTCAGGGTGTGGAGGGAGCTCTGTGGTGCAATGGGACTATCATGATTACATATGAAAAAATGAAGAGCTTTTTTGCCTCCAGTGTCAGACAAACCATTGGCGCCTTACTGGAAATCCTCAGCAAGCCTGAGATAGCCAAGGTCCAATATATTTTACTGGTTGGGGGCTTTGCTTCCAGCATTATCCTGAGGGAGGAGATCTATCAGACCTTTAGGGAGCAGTACCATATCCTGTGTCCACTGAAAGCTCAGGCAGCTATTGCAAAGGGAGCCGTTTTATTTGGGCACAATCCACAAATTGTTGCCTCGAGAATCAGCGCTCTGACATATGGAGTAAAGGTATCTCGGGCATTTGATATTGCTGTCCATGATATACAGAAAAAGAGAGTCTCCAAAGCTGATAATTATGTATATTGCACAGATCTCTTCTATAAGTTGGTGGGAATTGGGGATTCGGTAGAGATACATGAGGTTGCCAGTTATACTTTCACTCCCACAGAACCAGATCAGACAAGTGTGACTTTTAATTTCTATTGCACAGAAAAGGATGCAAAGTACGTAGATGAGGAAGGGCTGAAAATGCTCAGCTCCTGTACTGTGCCAACGCCAAACACAGAGCTGGGGAGTGTGATTAAATGAGCAAGAGAGAAAAAGTAATGTCAATGTAGGCCTCAAACTTCCGAAAGCTCTAGGAAGCCAGCTTTGCAGAATTATGAACGTTTTGCAAAAAGCAAGTGCAGCAAAATTAAATTCAAACTTGTGGTCAAAAGGCACTGCAACCAAACACATTTTTATGCTGACTCCAATGTTTCAAAACTATCACCTTAACCACATTTGAGACAATTGGCCGCATACTGATAAGATGAGCTGTGCATCTGTGCATATTTCATCATATCAAAATAACCACAATAACCACACGAGAAATGTGGCCCAACCTGATGATTGGTTGACCTGTTTTGGAACACGAAGGTCAGATAGATAAAAGTGCAAAAATACAGGTGTGTGTGTGTGTATTAATACCTGCACCCCCTAAACCGAAAAGACATGCATTTCACGACTATCTGTACCTGGGCAGTGCGAAAAACGGTCAACTAAAGGGTAACGTATTCTCAAATAAATGCAGGGTAAGGTTTTGAAGTAAAAAAGTTTGGTTGCTCAAGCTATTTTAATCTCTAGTTTGTATCAATATTGTAGTGGTAAAAATAGTACTAAGTAGGTTAATAATAAGTAACAAACTGTTTAAAAATATTAGTAAGTAGTGTTAAAAATAGTAGTAAATAGTTAACCAATATATAGTAACTATATATTAATATGTAATTGTACTTGCTACAAATAGGTACAGTACATGTAAAATAGTATCTAATAAGCAATAATAGTTTTGCATGTTCTTCTGCCTGTCTTTAGTACAACTTGCCATTCATATTAATCCTTATTCAGTGTTGGTCTTTAATTTTTCTTTTCTTATTCTGTCTATATTGCTTTTATAGTAGAAAGTCATTAAAACCCTTCTTTAAGAAATAATCAGTTGTTTTAGTTTTCTCTTATGAGGACACTGCTCAACCTCATTCCATCTGTGTTGGGTGGTGGGAAGTAGTGATCAACCGGGGCACAGTTGGGGTCCTGATGTGTGTCTCCTTCTGGAGAAACTGCCAACTGAGACTGGATATTAAATTTGGGCTAACGGAATTTAAAGCCACAGCTACTGATGTTACATCCGGTGAAAGGCGGACGGTTATGATAGATTTTTTAACAGCGTAAAGGTTCCACAGTTCAAGGACACGTAAGAAGAGCAGCAGGCATGGATGACTCAAGGGACTATAGGTCTCAAAATCAGGAGAACATATGAGCTGCCGCAGTGGAATAGCCAAGTGGACCATACAGTCCAGTAACTCACTTCCTGCCACATCAGAACAAACCAAAAATCCATCTAATCCAGTGTCCCCAAACTTTTTACCTCACCCCCTCCCCGAGCTGTGGCTGGGAGCAGGCCCGCAGCTCTGGGAAGGGGGGAAACTGATAGAGGTAAGGGGGCCAAGGCTGGGCCCACAGTTGTGGGCGGGGCTGGCAACCGAAGCCGGCAACCGGGGCACAGAGCTCTGGGTGTGGGGCCAGAAGCCAGGGCTGGAGCTGGGTGGCACTCCCTCCCTGGCCCCTGTCGAGGCTTGCCCGGGCCCCAGCCATGCCCCCCAAATATTCCTCTGTGCCCCCCTTGGGGGGACGTGCCCCACAGTTTGGGGATCTTTGGTCTAATCTAATAATCCTGCCTCTTCCCAGACTAGACCAGACTAGTCACCCATTTAGTCTGATTCTGCTACCTGCCATTCCTGACTAGACCAACAGTTTGTCTAGTTCGGTATTCTGCCCCCTCCCATACTAGATTAGACCAATGGTGCAATATCTAGTCCAGCATCCTGCATGCTACACTACTGGATCTGAACACAGTGGTCCATGTAGTCCAGTATAATTATCTATATCCCACTAGATCCGACCTATAACCATCTAGCCTGTTATACTGTTTGCTGCCAGACTAGACCAGATCAGATCAAAGGTCTCTCTCGGTCAGTATTTTTCCTGCAGCCCTATCTTCTTCTGCTGTGATCTTGTCAGACCTCATTTTCTAAAGACTAAGTTTAATTTTGCTTGCTGTGATCTTACTGTATTATGACGCATATTCAAATATACTATTGTATTTTTAAAAAAACCAGAGAAAGTGTAACGAAGTAATATTTGCCTCAGTGAAATTATGTTAAAGCAATAACTAAACACCAGGGCTGTCAAGCAATTAAAAAAATTAATCGTGATTAATCGCACAGTTAAACAATAATAGAATATAATTTATTTAAATATTTTTGGATGTTTTCTACATTTTCAAATATATTGATTTCAATTACAACACAGAATACAAAGTGTACAGTGCTCACTTTATATTTATTTTTGATTACATATATTTGCACTGTAAAAAACAAAATAAATAGTATATTTCAATTCACCTAATACAAGTACTGTAGTGCAATCTCTTTATCATGAAAGTTGAACTTACAAATGTAGAATTATGTACAAAAAATAACGACATTCAAAAATAAAACAATGTAAAACTTTAGAACCTACAAGTCCACTCAGTCCTACTTCAGCCAATCGCTCAGACAAACAAGTTTGGTTCCAGTTTGCAGGAGATAATGCTGCCCACGTCTTGTTTACAATGTCACCTGAAAGTGAGAACAGGCATTCGCATGGGACTGTGGTAGCCGGCATCACAAGATATTTATGTGCCAGATGTGCTAAAGATTCATATGTCCTTTCATGCTTCAACCACCATTCCAGAAGACATGTGTCCATGCTGATGACGGGTTCTACTCAATAACGATCCAAAGCAGAGCGGACCGACGCATGTTCATTTTCATCATCTGAGTCAGATGCCACCAGCAGAAGGTTGATTTTCTTTTTTGGTGGTTCAGGTTCTGTAGTTTCCCCATCGGAGTGTTGCTCTTTTAAGACATCTGAAAGCATGCTCCCTACCTCATCCCTCTCAGAGACAAGGCAGAGTCAAAAGGTGTCACATCATCTCCCCTTTTTTATTCTTTAAGAAAGGAATTTGTATTTACACCCTTGCAAAGCACAACAGTTCCCCCGCCTCTACTGATCTGTATATTGGTCTCTTACAATGAAGGAAGTCCAATCTGATCACAGGACTGGAAGCTGGGTACTCTCGAATTCTAACTCCAGCTCTGCCACTGATGTGCTATGTGACCTTGGACAAGTCATTTAGGCCAAAATTTTAGTGTTTCTCCATTAACTTTGGTTGCCTGATTTTTTGGGTGCCCCATTTGAGACACTTAGGGCCTGATATTCAGAAGCATTGAGTGGCTGGGGAGCTATGGGTGCTCATCGCCTCTGAAAAACAGGCACTAGGTCTAAAGCTGAGCACCCAAGAAATCAGGCAACCAAAGCTAGGGAACATTTTTGAAAAATGTAGCCTTAACCTGAGTTCTCCAGGGATGGGGATAATACAACTCACTATCAAAAATACCTGCCACCATGGTTGCTAAAAGGGGTCTGTGAAAATTAGTTATTTGTTGTAAAGAGCATTGAAGATGGAGAGAATAATATAAAAGATCATTTTTATCATTATTAAACCTCTAATTAGAACTGTTGCAGCCCCCTCAGCAGAGGAACACATCGCTATTAATGCCATAACCTGCTTCTTACGATGAAAACTGAACAAATGTAGCTGCACTCAGCAGTTGCTAATAAAACATTTCTCAGAGATAAGTAATCCACTGGGGAGGGTTAGAGAAAAAAAACAAGCAATGAAATCCTCTGGGCACATAAAGATCCATGGAATTTAATATGTTCTGTCTTTAAGAAGGAAAAATTAAAGAAAAATCTCAAGAGGTGAAAGGAATAGCCATGGATTGTATATATATATCTTCTTCCCATGATATTACATGCCATATAAGAGAAAAGTAGAACAGTTGGAGGAGGCAATTCAAGACTTATCCAAGGAACCAGGGACAAGTGAAACATTAAGTCAAACAAGGGAAGTAAATTCTGTGCTCCTTAGTCAGACAGTCTTGCAAGAGACCTGGCTTACAGTAAACAACTACAAAAACCTGAGATTATAATGTGGAGAAAGAGTAGTGGGTGAGGAGTATTCACTTGGGCAAGAGGTAAGAATAGTGGAGTTAGCTCACAGAACACAGGCATTAGAACAATCCTTTGACATTCTGGAGGATATGTCCCATCAGGTAGTAAATACTGAAGGTGAGGTTGGGAGGAATCCCAGGATATCCCAGATAATGATAAGGATATCTCTATGGAGATGCACTTGTCCCCTAGATATGTTGTGAATCTAATTCCAGATAACACAAGTCCTCATATCCTGGTAGCCATGGTGGGATCTGGGGAAGAACAGCCCACAACAGTTGGACATAGATCCTCACCCCCACTTACCAGATTGAGAGCTAAAACCGGACAGGAAGAACAGAAAGAAACTGAACAATCTGGAGAATTAGAAAAAGAGCAAGTGTCAGACGCAGAAGATTCAGGTGGAGCTTATGGGGGATTTGAAGAAACTGCCAGCAGTGAGGCACAGGAAGAGAGGCACACAGGCAATCTTGGTGAAGGATGAAATGAATGGTTAAATGTTGAATGGTTAGAAGAGGAGATGGAATGAACAGCAATTAGTAGCTGTTGTGAGACTGAGGAAAGAGAGAGTCAGGTACAGAAGGTTCACCAAGAGAAGAATAAGCAAGACATATTGCAAACCCATCCGCAATTGCGCCACTTATTACAGAAAACCCAGGGAACTATAGAACTTGCTGTAGGTGCTTGCAAGGAGGCAATTTTAGATATAAGTGCCGCCCATGAAAGACGAAAGTCTTTGCAGCCTGTAATCCCAGCAAGTGATTCTAATATCTTTAAGTCAATTGAGTCAGGAGCTGTAATGAAAAGAATAAGTGGCATAATTCATTCTGAATCCAATATGCCCACTGGCCCCCAAGCCACGTCAAAGCAAAACCAGAATCCCCATGGAAATCCTGCCAGTGCCAGACTTTCCCAAGATGCAGGCACCTATCCTGGCCAAAAGATAACATTAAGGGGTAAGCAAAACTCCCCACCAAAGTTGTCCACTGTTATCTCTCCTCATGTGGAAACTGTTCCATACCCCTAATCATTTTTGTTGCCCTTTTCTGAACCTTTTCCAATTCCAATATATCTTTTTTGAGATGGGGTGACATCTGCACACAGCATTCAAGATGTGGGCGTACCATGGATTTATATAGAGGCAATGTGAAATAGTCTGTTTTATTATTTATCCCTTTCTTAATGATTCCCAACATTCTGTTAGCTTTTGTGACTGCCGCTGCACATGGAGTAGATGTTTTCAGAGAACTATTCACAATAACTCCAAGATCTCTTTCTTGAGTGATAACAGCTAATTTAGACCCCATCAGTTTATATGTATAGTTGGGATTATGTTTTCCAATTTGCATTACTTTGCATTTATCAACACTGAATTTCAGCTGCCATTTTGTTGCCCAGTCACCCAGTTTTGTGAGATCCCTTTGGAGCTCTTCACTGTCTGCTTTGGACTTAACTATCTTGAGTAGTTTTGTATCATCTGCAAATTTTGCCACCTCATTGTTTACCCCTTTCTCCAGATCATTTATGAATATGTTGAATAGGACTGGTCCCAGTACAGACCCCTGGGGGACACCACTATTTACCTCTCTCCATTCTGAAAACTGACCATTTATTCCTACCCTTTGTTTCCTATCAGTTAATGAGCACGGCAACGTGTCAGGCAGTGGTGCCTTAAGATGACACTGATGACGACTTGATGAATAAATGTTTTCAGTCCTACATATCAAGGCTAACTTTCCTAGGATTACCAAAGATCAATGTCTTTTTATGTAAGCAATATATCCCTGTGTTAAAGTACAACTTAAAAAGTTGATTTTTAAACATTTTCTCAAATATATATCTATGTAATTGTTCTAGGCTGTTTACGTTTGGTACCATAGTGTTTGTGGGAGAAAGGGCTTTCAAATGATTCCCAACTCAACCCATTTCCGATGACACTGGATTATCAAAATTTCCACTGACCGGAGGAGCTGGAGAAGTAGCGAGTCCCTGCTGATATGCCAGGTGACACCACTGAAATTATGATTCTGTAGATTTTTATGAATCAAATTACATCTCCCTTATCTTTCTATCACTAACTTGCCCATGGAATAAGTTTTTACTACATTATGCTCCCAGATGTGTGTGACCCTGGACAAGTCATACAATCTCCCTTTACCTCATGCTCCTTAGCAGTAAAATGAAGATAATACTTATCCTACCTCACAGGGTTGTTGCAAGGATAAATCCTTTAATGTCTGTGAGGTGCTCAGATATTACAGTGATGAGCTCCATAGTAAAGCCTATAAACAATAACTAAATATAAGGAAGAGGCCCGAGTTCAATCACGCCCTCACTCATCCCATCAGAATCTTTTACATAATTTAATGTAATGTTTCCCCTTGGTCTCTACTACTGATGGATCTAAGATGATAAAGTGTTTTGTTACTTTAAGCAGAAGTACTACTACAAGCTAAAATCAGTGAGATAAGAATGAAGTCAGTCTCTGACTACAAGCCATAAAGCCAAACAAGTCCTCCTTAGCCTTGTAAGAAAACATCTCAGAAGTTAAAGGACATTCTACTAAAGTGGAGTGTTACTGTACAAGATGCAATTCAAACTGACTGTCTTATTTGGGTGAGGATAGGAGTTGTCTATGTCATTACCAATATTGCAGTTTGTTAACAAGGATTTAAGGACAGTTAGGTTTCTGTGCTAGAGGGACAGATGTTGGTGATTTGTATTTACAGGGCACTTGGCAATATAGACAATTTCACAAAACATTCCTGGAGAAGGAAATTCATGCTCCAGATTTAAGAATGGTTTCATGGCATTGTAAAATTTGTCCACCAAAACTGCTGTAACATCTTCGTAAGTTCCTGAAGTCACTGACCTAAAAAAGGACGGAATGTGCCACACAGGGTACAAAAACAAATTTCAGTTCCTTCTGAGCATCTATAAAGCTCCTACATATAGTTTAAAATGTAAATGTGCCCTGCCCAGACCGTCTATCTTAGGCTAAAATACTGCTAGAACTCCTCTCGTATGCCTGGTTAGTACAGAGCAACTGTGCTGCCCATTTCAGTAACCCAATGAAAAAAGGATTCAGAGTGGTAGCCGTGTTAGTCTGTATCAGCAAAAAGAACGAGGAGTCCTTGTGGCACCTTGGCTACACTGGCAAGTTACAGCGCACTAAAGCCGCGCACAGCGCTGTAACTCACTACCCGTCCACACTGGCAAGGCACATACAGCGCTGTATCTCCGCGGATACAGCGCTGCTTGTACTCCTCCTCCGCCAGAGGAATAAGGAGAATTGCGCAGCTGCTGCTGCGCTGTGGCGCCAGTGTAGCCGCCCAATGCGCACTGATTGGCCTCCAGAAGTATTCGGCAGTATCCCACAATGCCTGTTCTAGCCACTCTGGTCATCAGTTCGAACTCTACTGCCCTGGCCTCAGGTGACCAACCGTCAGACCCACCCTTTATATTCCCCGGGAATTTGAAAAATCCCCTTCCTGTTTGCTCAGCCAGCCAGGTGTGGAGTGCTATCAGCGAATCTTTCCAGGTGACCATGCCTCCACGCGCCAGGCGAGCCCCAGCATGGAGCAATGGCGAGTTGCTGGACCTCATCAGTGTTTGGGGGGAGGAAGCTGTCCAGTCCCAGCTGCGCTCCAGCCGTAGGAATTACGATACCTACGGGCAGATATCAAGGGCCATGATTGAAAGGGGCCATGACCGGGACGCTCTGCAGTGCAGGATTAAGGTGAAGGAGCTGCGGAATGCCTACCGCAAAGCCCGCGAGGCAAACAGCCGCTCGGGTGCTCCCCCCACGACCTGCAGATTCTATAAAGAGCTGGATGAGATACTTGGGGGTGACCCCTCCTCCATGCCGAGCACCACCATGGACACTTCAGAGCGGGTGGTGGAGGAGGAGGACGAGGAGGAAACCGGGAGTCAGGGTGCTGGGGCGGTTGGAGACACCCCGGACTACCTGGGTCCATGCAGCCAGGAGCTCTTCTCGAGCCCGGAGGAAGCTAGCCAGTCGCAGCAGCCGGTACTTGGTGGAGGACAAACTGGTGGAGGACAAACTGAAGAGCGTGTTCCCGGTAAGCGCTTTATTTTTTGGGAAGGAAGATTTTCGGGAGAGGAGGGTTAGGGCTGCATGCATGCCTAGATGTGGAATAGCGCATTGATGTGGTCTATCACTTCGCGGTAATCGGCCGCGGTAATCTCTTCGAAAGTCTCATCCAGAATGTGGGCAATGCGCTTGCGCAGGTTTCTTGGGAGAGCCACCGTGGTCCTTGTCCCAGTCAGGCTAACGTGTCCGCGCCACTGTGCCGCGAGGGGCGGGGGGACCATTGCTGCACACAGTGAAGCTGCATATGGGCCAGGGCGGAAGCCGCATTGCAATAGAAGACCCTCCCTTGCTTCCCAGGTCACCCTCAGCAGTGAGATATCTTCCAGGACGAACTCCTGTGGAAAATTTTGGGACAGTGTTCAGTGTAGGTGCCCCCTGCAGCTGTTGGCTCTCCCCAAGGCACAGAAACCCAGAAGACAGTACAGCCCAGAAACAATCAGTCCCCCTTACTCACCATTTTGGGGCTCCCGTGGGTTATGTCCGCTCTCTTTGGGACAGGAAAATTATGCTATTGTGTACACTGTGTGTGCCCTCCTCAAGTGCGGGGGAATGATTACTCTGTCTGGTTTAAACAATGCTGCCTCTGTTAAGTGTTGCATTTTGCCTTTGCAGATGCAACCTTGAGACCTCAGCCGTCCGTGTTTACACCTGCTCAAAGACTGCAAAGACTCCGGAGGAGACCGCGGAAAAGCAAGGAAGACATGCTGCACCAAGTCATGCAGCAGTCTGTTAAAGAAAATCAAAAAGCCCAGGAGTGGAGGGAGAGAGCGCAGGAGTGGAGGGAGACAGAAAGCAGGATCCGCCAGGAAAACTCATCGCACCGGCGGCAGGCCACGCAGCACCGGCAGCAAAGCACGGATAGGCTGATAACCATCATGGAGCGCCAAGCAGACTCTATCCAGGAGCTCGTAGCCATGCAGGCGGAGCACTACCGCGCCCGCACCCCCATGCAGCCCTTGCCCCAAAACTCGTTACCTTGTGCCCCCATGTCCCCTCCAACCCACTTTCCCCAACGTGCGGGTTCTTACCGCCAACTGCTGCCTCCAACACCGGTATCTTCACCACCCAGCTCTGAAAACTACGAGCCTTACCCCCTGCACTCAACCCCCATCACCATGCAGTATAGACATCATGAAGTGCAGCACTCAATGCAAAGCAGTGGAGACAGGACATACGCAGATCTCTGATTGTACCATTCCCCATCCCAACCCCACCCCACCCCATTGCCCTTTCTTGATTCCCAAACAGTTGTTTCTTTCAATAAATTTATTTTCTTTTCAATAAATGGATATTTTGGTTTTGAAAACATTCTTTATTATTGCATAAAGTAAAAGATCCATTAGGCCAGGAACCAGGCACTGCAAATCAGTGAAGCAAACACAGATTCCTACCAACATTGTAACCACAGGGCACCAGACATTACTGCTGGCTTTCAGCCTCAAATTGCTCCCTCAAGGCATCCCTAATCCTAGCAGCCCCGTGCTGGTCCCGTCTAGTAGCCCTGCTCTCTGGCTGTGCAAATTCAGCCTCCAGGTGTTGAACATCGGAGGTCCATGCCTGCCTGAATATTTCACCCCTCCCTTCACAAATATTATGGAGGGTACAGCACGCGGATATAACCGCGGGGATGCTGTTTTCTGCCAAGTCCAGCTTCCCATACAGAGATCGCCAGCGGCCCTTTAAACGGCCAAAAGCACACTCCACAGTCATTCGGCACCGGCTCAGCCTGTAGTTGAACCGTTCCTTGCTACTGTCAAGGCACCCTGTGTAGGGTTTCATGAGCCACGGCATTAGCGGGTAAGCGGGGTCTCCAAGGATCACAATGGGCATTTCGACTTCCCCTACTGTGATCTTCCTATCGGGGAAAAAAGTCCCGGCCTCCAGCTTCCTGAACACGCCAGTGTTCCGAAAGATGCGTGCATCATGCACCTTTCCGGGCCACCCTGTATTAATGTCAATGAAACGCCCACGGTGATCCACTACCGCCTGGAGTACCATAGAGAAATACCCCTTCCGATTAACGTACTCGGAGGCTAGGTGCTCCGGGGCCAGAATAGGAATATGCGTCCCATCTATTGCCCCTCCACAGTTAGGGAAACCCATTTGTGCAAAGCCATCCACAATGTCCTGCACGTTACCCGGAGTCACGGTTCTTCTGAGCAGGATTTTATTAATGGCCCTGCAAACTTGCATCAGCACGATTCCAACGGTCGACTTTCCCACTCCAAACTGGTTCGCGACCGATCGGTAGCTGTCTGGAGTTGCCAGCTTCCAGATTGCAATAGCCACCCGCTTCTCCACCGGCATGGCGGCTCTCAATCTCGTGTCCTTGCGCCGCAGGGTGGGGGCGAGCTCCTCACACAGTCCCATGAAAGTGGCTTTTCTCATCCGAAAGTTCTGCAGCCACTGCTCGTCATCCCAGACTTGCAGGACGATGTGATCCCACCACTCAGTGCTTGTTTCCCGAGCCCAGAAGCGGCGTTCCACGGTCCTGAGCATG
This sequence comes from Platysternon megacephalum, assembly GCA_003942145.1. Classification (NCBI taxonomy): domain Eukaryota; kingdom Metazoa; phylum Chordata; order Testudines; family Platysternidae; genus Platysternon; species Platysternon megacephalum. Next base: position 5,178,694 of record QXTE01000087.1, read on the forward strand.
TCCGTGAACGAGACAAGCAATTTCGTGTCGTACGCGTTACGTGACTCGCTATCATCGTTGGAATCCTCGTCGGACTCGTCACTGTCACTTCGGATCCTAAGGAACAGCTCGACTGCTAAACGTGATGCGAAGGCGAGACTCGTCAGCATACTCCTCAGCAGTTCGGGCTCCATTTCCCGCAGACTGAAACGGAACACACAGATCGCGCTGCACAATAACCGTTGAAAGATGGCGCCAAATGTGGACGGAAACACAGGGATTGCTGGGATGTGAAGCGATGCATCACGGGGCGTTGGGACAGGACCCAGAATGCCCCGCACCCCCCGCCCCCTTCCCACAAGCCACGGCGCCAAAGTGGCACGAAAATGGGAAGAGGTGCTCTGTGGGATAGCTGTCCATAGTCTGCTGCTTCCAATGCCGCTGCAAGTGCCGCCAATGTGGCCACGACAGTGCGCTGGCAGCTATCAGTGTGGACAGACTGCAGCGCTCTCCCTATTCAGCTGTGCGAAGGCAGGTTTAACTCACAGCGCTGTACATCTGCCAGTGTAGCCAAGCCCTTAGAGACTAACAAATTTATTTAATACATGCAGTAACAGTCACTAGGTAGGAGGGGGCAAAGACATGCCAGATGTACGTGTTGCAAGGGCTCACATGTGCCCTCAGCTTAGAGGACACACGGTGGTACTTGTTGAACAACGACAGTATATTACTACATCACTGTGTAGCTCAACAGTGCAAAAATTCAAACTAGGACAAATAAATATAAACGTAACTTACATTTCTAAAGCACCTTTCATTGTGCAGGATCCCAAAAGGATCCCTTTATAAGGAATCACTCACTCTCAACTGAAACGCAGCTGCCTCCGGGGTGGAACATGGATCACATTCTGTGTCAGCAACACAATGTTCATTTTTAGGAGGAGAAAGTAAAGACTAACTTTTCTAAGTTGAAGCTCCTAAAGGTATGCATTGGTAACAGCCAGGACACTATGATTTTAAGAGCTTTTGTCTCTTCATGATCTTGGAGTAGTCATGGTCTGTTTTAGGTCTCATCAGAAAGACAGAACTTCCAGTAGTAGAGTTGTGTATTTAAAACATTTCCCTCCAAATGAGAAAGTTCTGTACTGTTTCTTCTCATACAATTGACCTAACTAAAGAACATACACAAATAATTAGCCACATTCACCCTGAGACACCAAGGTGCTCAATGTTAACTTACCGGACAATGCAGTTTACTTTTTAATTTTTTAATTTAATTTATTTATTTTTACAATTAAGGATGTACAGCTTACACCCCACAAGAAAAAGCAGAAAAAGTCTTTACGGAAAAACCCCCAAATATACTGAACACATACCAAATGGTACAGAGAGATGGGACTGGCTTTGATTTCAAAATTTCAATAAAAATAAAAAATGTAATGCAACAGCTGTTCAATTCCCCAGTCTAAATAGGCACTGTAAAAAACGACATTTCAGCTTTCTCTGGCACTTATTCCAGTCTGAATGCTCTCACTGTAACCAACTCCTAGGTTCCCATACAATCATTGGGAAACAACCTTAGAATAAAAGTTTAGTACCCACCCGCCCTCTTAGTGAGCGAGACCAACGTTTGCAGCGATCTCGGGACCTAGATCTGGAAACAGAAAGAAAGGATTTACGGTGAATTAGGCAGTCGGCCAGCTGCTCTATCAATATACCAATATTTAGTGCTCTGTACATAGTAGTGGGTCTGTACAGAGAGCAATCTCCAATTATCACAGCCATTATATAATTCTAGGAGAGCTCAGATACACTAAAAGTACACTAACACAGATTTATGTAGCACCAGGAATGCCAGCTTGCTGTGCTCAGATGTCTGTTTGAGCAAATACAATAGATACAGGACTTTGAGGGTTAATGCCCCAAAGTGAAAGTCAGAAGATCTGTGTGACCTGGTGCAAAGTCACCACAACCAAAATTCTCCAATGTGCATACCCAAGGTTAGGCATCTTAATTTGTATTTAGGCATTTAACATTTTCAGAGGTGCGGAGTTCCCACAGCACACATTGGCTGCAGCAGGAGTTGTGGATGTGCACAAAATTGAAAATCAGGCCACTTAGGTGCCTAACTGTGCACTGCGTTGCCTAATTTTAGGCACCCAAGTTTGAAAGTTTTGGCCCTGGGCATTTATCACTCTGCGGTGTAGCTTCCCATCAGTAAAATGTGGAGAATATTTACCTCAGAGGGGTATTTGAGGAGCACCTTGGAATGCGTGGATGAAACCTTTGGATTGTTCAGGATGCTGCAATCAGAGTACAAACTATTATATACTTTCCTCTTGTAACCTCAGACACTGTCCAGATTCTTAGGAGGCAACTGAGTTGTGAGGCTGTATGGAATATGGGAGACCATTTATAATATTAGTGATACCAATATTATAAAATTGCAAGGAATCTGACCAGATATGCCATTTAAGCTATCTGTGACAATATTATGATTTGCCAAGTATGATAGTATTGTTGATATGTTTGTATCATCTGTGTATTGTGAGTTATAGATACGTATGGTATAGCTGTATTTCAAACTTGTGCTGTGCATCTAGGTGACGCCCCCAGACAGATTGGTATCACCAGTGCTCAGCCTATTCGATGGCCCATCAAGGGTCATCAACTGTACAATGAACCCATTGAAAGGAACCAGAGAATATACCTCATGAGTCAGCAGGGCATGTGGTATGCCTGCGGACAGAGAACTCTAAGGCTTCCATGCCATGTGCTGCGCAGCTTATGTTTGGGACAAAAGAAGTACAGCCCACATGGCAAAAGACTATAAAAAGCAGCTACATCATTTCCATTTTGTCTTCATTCCTGCTTCTTACCTCTGGAGTAACTTTTCTACAAACTGAAGCTCTGAACAAAGAACTGAATGACCCATCTAAGCTGTGGATGTGTTCCAGAGGGACTTTCAAGCCAGCAAACTCACCAATATTGCTAAGAACCTGATATATGGACTTTGAAGTCTGTGTATGCATCTGAGTGCTTTATCATTTAACAACTCTCTTCTTGTTCTTTCTTTTTTCTTTATAATAAACCTTTAGTTTTAGACACTAAAGGATTGGCTGGCAGCGTGGTATTTGGGGAAAGGTCCAAACTAATATTGGCCAGGTAATGTGACTGACCCTTTGGGGTCAGAACAACATTTTGTATAGCGAGCAGAGTTTTTAAGTAACTTCTCACTGTACTGGACCTATGTGCTGACTGTGAGTCAGAGAACTGGAATGCAATAAGAGGGCTGTGTGATTTCTCTTTTTGCTTCTTGATAATCAGTGTGGGGGATCAGGAGCACAGTTTGTCACTGGTTGGGGAGTTTATCATCAGTGTTACCCACCAGTCTTGGGAGTATCTGCTCTCCTTTTTGCAGCCTGCCCTGACCTTGGCATTTTCAGTGAGGGCTGCCCTAGGCCCCACAGGTCACATGAGTGTTGCTGATTGCACTGGAGGGAGGACCTAAAATGAATCAGAATTTTGTTCTTAATAAGGTTGAAATGATTGAATACATTTGATTTAATTATTTAAAAACCACAACACACATCGAACTTGGGCTGACTTGCCACTCTGGTATAAATGGTGCTTAACGATGATCAATTATTACTCACAAACACAGAGCTAAACTGGTAGCACAATTTGGGGATCAGAAAGACCCTAGCGTACATTGGCAGGGTCTCTGGAGCATTGGTGGGATATTGCCCTTTAGGATCAGGGAGGTGAGGCTGGGGTGGTGAGAGGGAAGATTTTCTATCTCTCCAACACACACACACACACACACACTCTTATTCCCCCATCCCCCGTTTTTCCCCTCTGTACGCACTCTGCTCCCTGCCCACCCTATCTAATCTGGGGATCAAGAAGAGGGGCAGGAATAGGGGACCAAATGTTACAGATAATGGAAGGATTAGTTAAACCTAGCACTCCATCAGAGCAGCTAGGCTGTGATGGGAGGACAGGAGCTGAGGCTGCATTTCTACTGGGCTCCAATCACCCTTTGACATTTAGAACTGGTCACTTAGGTATACTCAGCCTTTGATCTCTGTGATCCTGGTGAGTTTACTGAGTCCTGGAACTCAAGGTTTATATGTCCATGTCCTGCATTTCCCTTTCCTCATTCTTGATTAGTAAGGATATTTTAATGTAAACAGGGTACTTGCGCCTTACTAGGGTGACCAGATAGCAACTGTGAAAAAACGGGACAGAGGGTGGGGGGTAATAGGTGCCTATATAAGAAAAAGTCCCCAAAAATGGGACTGTCCCTTTGGTCACCCTACTCCTAACAGCTCATCTTTATTGGCTCCTGCTGCTTATTCTCTAGCAGAAGGCATGATCCTGGTTATTGTGGAGATATTATGACAATGTGACTGTGACGGGTTGGATCACAGAAACCCCCTTGGGAGCTGCCCCCCGATGTGCAAAGACTACTTCTATTCCTGTTTTCCCTGCCAGCTCAGTGGCTTCAGCACCCTGTCTTGCTGAAGCCAGACACACCTGTCTGCTCCAACACAGACCCAGGGTTTTAATTACCTCCCCCAAAGCTGCAGGTTTACCTGAAAACAGCTCACAGAAGTGTGCTTGTCTTTAGCACTCAGATGCCCAACTCCCAATGGGGTCTAAACCCAGATAAATTCGTTTTACCCTGTATAAAGCTTATACAGGGTAAACTCATAAATTGTTCACCCTCTATAACACTGATAGAGAGATATGCACAGTTGTTTGCTCCCCCAGGTATTAATACATACTCTGAGTTAATTAATAAGTAAAAAGTGATTTTATTTAAATACAGAAAGTAGGATTTAAGTGATTCCAAGTAGTAACAGACAGAACAAAGTAAGTTACCCAGCAAAATAAAATAAAATGCGCAAATCTATGTCTAATCAAACTGAATACAGATAATCTCACCCTCAGAGATGCTTCAGTAAGTTTTTTCTCAGACTGGACACCTTCCAGGCCTGGGCACAATTCTTTCCCCTGGTACAGCTCTTGTTCCAGCTCAGGTGATAGCTAGGGGATTCTTCATGATGGCTCCTCTCCTCCCTCTGTTCTCTTCCACCCCTTTATATATCTTTTGCATAAGGCGGGAATCCTTTGTCCCTCTGGGTTTCCACCCCCCCTCACTGGAAAAGCACCAGGTTAAAGATGGATTCCAGTTCAGGTGACACGATCACATGTCACTGCAAGACCCCAAGCCTTCATTCCTCCCAGCCTGACTCACAGGAAGGCTTGCTTGTAAACAGAGCCCCAGTCAATTGTCCTAGTTGATGGGAGCCATTAAGATTCCAAACCACCATTAATGGCCCACACTTTGCATAATTACAATAGGCCCCCAGAGTTATATTTTATATTTCTAGTTTTAGATACAAGAGTGGTACATTTATACAGATAGGATGATCACACTCAGTAGATTATAAGCTTTGTGATGATACCTTTTGCATGAAGCATATTCCAGTTACATTATATTCACTTACGTTCTTATAAAACTATTCCAGTTACATTATATTCACTTATTATCATGTTTTTATAAAACCATATAGACTGCACAATGTCACAGTGACTTCCAACTGTGGAGAACAAGCAACAGATAATTTAAAAATGGAGATTCTGTTTTCACACAAATGACACTTGGAAGTAATCAGGGATGATAATTTGAGACATGCAGGAGCAAAAGTATTTCTAAGAAAAATGTTTTTCATGAAATATCTGGAGATGTTTAATACCCTATTTGTAAATCCTACACTCTCCTGTCTTCCCCTCTCCAAAGCTAAATTACAAGAGCTAAAAGCCAGGTATTTGCTGGATAAAAAAAAGACACATACCACCAAGCTGCAGATTTACTTGCTTTTTATTGCTTTTTGACACAGGGGTATAATTTGTCTCCAATCAGCCATTACTTTTAATCATAGATTACACCCTTTCTAATCATCTTTTCCCCACAGGTCAGCACTGGCCACAGAAAGGTTATTGACATACAACTTTCTATCACTTTATTGTCCACATGCTCTGTGTAAGCTGTTGGGATTCTTCTGTTTGTGGGCCACACAGCTTTAATGGGCGGGTTCTGAAGAAGCAACAAACAGTAAATTTTGTAGCACTCTGCTGTGAACTTTACAAGTGGCTGAAACTTCTCTAGATCAGGAGAAAGAACAGGCTGAAAATAAAGCGAGGACAGTGATTATTATCTTATGTGCTCTGTGATGTAATGCTAATTATTAAGCAGACTCTACCACCGTTAAGTCTACCTCGTTGACTCACTTTGCCACTTCTAAATATGGACTAATATCAGTAACTGAATTCCTAACCCAGAATTGATGGTAGTGGGAAAGGCATGTCTGAGGATCCTTTATTTTCTCTGATCTCCCATCCAGAGAAGTTGTAGGTTCCGGGGCTCAGCGTGCCAGAGGCCTGGCAGAATTCCAGTATCCATGGGCTGCCTTTGATCCCCATATCCAAATAGAGCTTTGCAGGCGACAGGAGAAAGAAGAGCTGCAAAGTGATGAAGCAGCTCCATTGCAGCCCATATAGACTTTTACCACAAGAAACAGGACAGAGTCTGGTCTTGTAGAGTTGGAATATGGTTATTGAAACTTGGGTTCCACCCACTTACTGTTTTCCCAATTCCACATAACACAAGGTAGAATATGTCCACCTCTCATGACCCAACATGGAAACCAGATATAGACACTCTATGAGTCCCTTCTGACTGATGTAAGGAGTGGTATCAATGGGGTGTGAAGGGAGGAGCACATCCAGAGCTCCTCAGCCAGAGGGGTTTCCACAATGTCAGCTTTGAGGGGGGTGGAAAGAGGAGTAAAAGGGAGGGGCTGGACAGGAAAATTCTTGGAGTTTGGTGAATCCCACTCCCATCGTAGAAGTGGACGATACAGCACAGAACTCAATGGTGTGTCTTGTAATACCATGAGTTTCACAGAAATGTGTGGAAATGGAACCCCTTTCCCAGGCTTGGTATTTACTCACCCAAATCTTGGCTTGGTAAAAGTCTTCTCCATAGTTAAAATAGAGATTTTTAAGGTGATTCTTTATATCTGTTGCCAGCCCAGGGGGCAGCTAGAAACCAAACATAGAACAGCCCAAGTTAGCCGATATGAAACGGGAATAATCCAATTCCTGATTATCGGCCCTGTTCAGAGAGACAAATATTTCCAAACAGTGATTTGGAAACTTCCAGCTCCAAAGGTTTGGGCAAATGCCCAGACTGGGACATGGGGTTGGAAGGAGATTTCTAACTCTTGTAAGTGCATTCCAGCCAGTCAATGACAGGATTATTCTCTCTCAGTCATGTGACCTACTGTCACAGTCACAGTAAAATTGTCCCCCATGGGATCCCCTGGGTAAGCACCAGCATTGTATATTGCTAACGCCTATATATGCATATGCATGGGAAAGGATTTTGGGAGGGGTTGAAGGAGTGAGTGTGGAGCGAAAGATTCCTTTGCAGGTTGCGAGAGGCCAAAGGGGGAGGAAGGGAGAAAGGAACGGGTTAACTCGACGTTCCAGCTAGGTCCGAAGATAAGAAGCTGACTCCAGCTGCCCAAGGCCAATGCACACAAGCAAACTCTCTGATGCCAAGAAAGATGGGAGCCTGAATTCCAATCCTGACCAGCCGTGAGAAAAGAGAAGTAAGCTGAACAAGACTGCAGAGGATTGCAAAAACTAGTGAGACGGTGAAGGCCAGCGAGGGGGAAAACAACAGTTTCGCGTCCCTGAAGCTGGTGTGTTTTGGGAAGGCTAAGGAAGCCACACAAAGCCGGTTTCGACTGGTACAAAGAGCATGGGGGACAGAGGTCCCTAAACAAAATGCCCCCAGAAGAACCCAGGGCTTAAAAATCCTCTCAAAAGCCAAAGCAAGTCAGAGATCAACAGCACTCACCACTGTTATTTTATAAATAAAGCTTTAAAACTTAGTTACTTGTTGTGCTCCTTCATCTCCTCCCCTAACAATCCTGCGGCCTCAGCCTGATACCAATCTGCCTGAGGCATCAGGTTAACATAAATCTGTCACACTACCACACTACATATGACTCAGCCTGATTCTCCTGTCATACCAGTTACAAACATAAAGGAATCACAGTTCTCCCCTCCACTCTGCCTGTCCCGCTCAGGTTATTTCCATTGTAGCTGCTTGTCTACGTTAGGGCTTCCAGCATTGCTCACACTGGTGGTGCTGAACCAGTTTTAGCAACTGTGGGACACTTGAGATATTTTTCTCTTGTGCATAAGGCTGTAAGAGGTGGCAGATCTAAGCAGGTTACCCAGCTTCCCGCCTCTACCCAAGTCCTACTGCGCTATAATGTTAAATACCTGTTGGCTGTCACAGAGGCTTGTGGTTTCCTTCGAAACTGGAATCTCAAGGAGTTCAAAAATTCGATCCATTCTTTGTGACAGCTCTTCTTCACATATGGAAAACACAGTCTGCGGTGCAAAGATAACAACAGATCACTGTTAATAATGAAGAGGACCAAACTAGAAGCATGGTACGGTACATGAGAGACATTTGACTCATGCAATAGAGAGGTCAATCGACTGTGACATCCCTCAACTGACAGAAATGCACCTTGTACTCCTGGGGGACTTCTGCACCAAACGATTAAAAAATTCTAGCACATAGTATTTGAAAATTCTGCAAAATTCAAATATATTCCTTACCAAGCATATTAATGCAGAACTTTGAATACTTCATTTAAATTTCAATACAGAACTGTATTTCCTGCACCTGTCAGAAGTAGTGCAAAGGCTTGGGGGAGTCAGGGATAATAGAGGTGCTGAGGAAGGGGAAAGGAGCCTAGGAGTGAACCTGGAGGGTTGGGTGTGGGTGGGAGAAGGTTCTTTTTGGGGGGGATAGGATTGTTAGAGAGTTGGGAAGTCTCCCCCATGCAGAGCCTGACTGACCCCAAGCCTCTCTCATTCAGTCAGGCACATCTGCCTCTGCCCCTGTCCCCGCACCTGCTATCCCCATCGGTCTCTGCAGCCCCCTGTTCCCGTCCCCAGGCTCAATGTTATCACCCCACTATAGCACCTGAGGCCATAACCCAGTCTGTCCCCCCAACTAGCCATTCTGAACCCCAGTCTGTGACCCCCCCAGCAGCCCTGTGTTCCCCGCTCTGTCCAAACCTGAACCCAAACCTATCAACCCGCTCTGTCCAAACCGCGGGCAGGGTGCGGTGATGAACTTCTACTCCTGAAGGAATTCTGCAGCACTGGGCATAGAATTTTTTTCCCCCAACAGAAAATACAGTCTGCCCCAGAAGTGCTGCAGTTCCATCTTTTGCAGCTGGCTGTTCTGGCACCACAGCGGCCTCTGGTGGGCAAAAGGCAGAACTGCAGCACTTCTGGGGCAGAATGTATTTTATGTTGGGAAAAACAAAATTATGCAGGACAGAAGAATTCTGCATGTCCACAGATGCGCAGAATTCCCTCAGGAATAACCTTGAATCCACATGCAAAAATGCTTCAGTCAGCTGTCAGGGATTGAAGAATCTCAGTAATCTCTAGATAAAGCCTCAATTAAGTGAATGCTAGTGTGGGCACCTCCCACTGTACAATCGGTGCAGACATTTCTGACATCAGTCACTCCATTTGTGTGCACCTGTGCTGTCCTCTTAATTGTACAATGCTGATTTTTCCCCAATACACTCAGCCTTGAAGCAATAATTAGAAATCAAAGCTAGATCTCCTTTGTGGCATGGCAGAGCGCTAGTCACAAGGAAACCAGACAAGATGCTGCGACGCTCTCAACTGATGCCTAGTTGGAGTGAGAAATGGCAACGAGGAATTGAACCTGCTCATCTGAATGCCAGGCGTGTTCAGCACCATTAGGTTGGTCTCCGTGGCATTCCATAGGCCATGCTGGGCTGGAAAATAAGAGCTAACAACTGAGTAGCCGACCCTAGTGTGCGACTTCCAAGGGTTACCCAGGGTTGAGAGACACCTTGCTACCACTGGCCCTTAGCGTGAGGAAGTCTTGTCTGTGCCTGCTGTGCATCAGCTCCCTGACTCCCCCAGACTCTGGCAACACAAACCCTGCTTTCCAGGCCTCCGCAGGCCTCACTTCTCTGTACAGGTTAGCAAGAGGCACCCAGCAACTTCTGAGTCCTCCACGCGTCACCCTGGAGCATCCAATCTCTAATTCACTGAACACTTATACAAGAGGAAATTACTCACCTTGTGTAGTAATGATGGTTCTTCAAGATGTGTATCTGTATGGGTGTTCCGCTGTAGGTGTATCTGAGTCCCTGCACCTCTAATCTGAGATTTTAGGTAGCAGTGTCCATTCAGTGCAAACATGTGCTCTCCCTCCCTCATGCTCTGCCTTGAGGCTAATCTTCCCTGGGCAAAAACTCCGAAGTAGAGGGGAGGAGAGAGTGTCATGGAGCACCCATAGGGACACATATCTCGAAGAACTATTGTTACTGCACAAGGTGAGTAACTTCCTCTTCTTTGAATAGTGTTCCTATGGGTGCTCCACAGTAGGTGACTCCACAGCAATATGCCCGATGGAGGGCTGGGGCTTCGGAGTGGAGGCTGTTACTGATGATAGCACTGTGGCGCTGAAAATGGCATCAAAGGCAGAGTCCCGGGTGATCACATAGTGACTCGCGAAAGTATAGGCAGAGACCCAGGTTGCCACCCTACAGATTTCTGAGATGGGGCCATCTTTAGCAAACACAACTGAAGTAGAAATGGATCTTGTGGTGTGCGTGTGGATCCCTGATGGAGGCAGCAGGTTACGTAACGTTCACGGTAACAGTGGTTAATGCAACTGGAGACCCATTTGGAGTCTTTGAGGTAGTATTGTGGAGCCCTTGGATCTTTCAGTGGATGAAAGGAAGAGTTTGGAAGACTTCAAGTCCTTAGTCCTGTCCAAATACAATGCCAGGGCTCTCCTAACATCCAGCATGTGTAGTGTTACCTCCCTCTTGGCACAATATGGTTTTGGAAAAAATATGGGGAGGTTCATATGAAAGAAGGCTACGTTGGGGAAGAACTTGGGGTATGGCCTCAAGATGACTTGGTCTTTAAAAGAAGACCATGAACAGCGGGTGATCCATCAACACCACTATTTCCCCCATCCTTCATGCTGAGGTCATGGCCACTAAAAATGCCATCTTCATGGATAGGTGTAACAGCGAGCAAGTGGCCATAGGCTCGAAGGATGGTCTAGTCAAGGTTCTCAGAACTAGATTGAAGTCCCAGGTTGGAGTGGGTGGTCTGATGTGTGGGAAGAGGTTTCCCATGCCCTTAAGAAATCTGCATGTCGTTGGGTGGGCAAATACTGAGCATCCATCCACTTGATGGTGGAAAGCCATTATGGCTGCTAGATGTATTTTATATTGTAGAACTCAAAAGGTGTGAGCTCTCAGCTCATTTAGTCTAGGATCAAAAGGAAGGAGGAAGATGTTGGGTCCGCTTGTTTGGAATCTTACAAAATTTGGAATCGTTTCCATTTTTGAAGGTAAGTACGACAAGTCACTGATTTCCTACTACATAGTAACACCTCTTTCACCTCCTCAGAGCATTCGCTCTCTAATTGTTGAAACCAAGAAGGAGCCGAGCCTGGAGCTGAAGGATCAGTAAGTTTGATTCTTTCATTGTTTTGGGAGAGAAGGTGAGGAATGGGATGAAGAGAAATAGGAGGACATACTTCCAGCTGTGCAAGGTATGGGTACCAAACTTGTCTCGGCCGGGGGAGCAGGGTAATCAGTATAACCTTTGCTTTATCTTGCCATTCTTTAACAGGAACTTGGACATCAGAGGGAATGGGAGAAAGGCGTACAATAGTTCCCTGCCCCATGGGAAGGAGAAAGCATCCCCCAGGGACTGTTTCCCTAGTCTAACCTTCAAACAGTAGCAGAGACATTTCTTGTTCTGGTAAGTAGCAAACAGATCTATTGTCGGGATCCCCCATAGGTTGAATATGTCGTGAAGCACTGCTGGGATCATTTTCCATTTGTGATTGTGTGAGAAATTCCAGCTGAGACTGTCAGCTGTCACATTATGTTGTCTTGGTACATGAGTGGCTGAAAGGAGCACATTGTGGTGGATGCACCAGTTCCAAAGTTTCAGTGCTTCCGTGCAAAGGGAGGGTGATCTGGCGCCCCTTGGCAATTTATGTAAAACACGCAGGTCATACTACCCGTCATGACTTTCGTATCCCTGATGAATAGGAGGAAGTGTGCGCTGTCATTTCTGACAGCTCTTAATTCTAAAAGATTAATATGGAGAACTGCTTCCATGGGAAACCACTTGCCCTGGACTTTGCTGTCATTTAGGTGGGCTCCCCAGCCTATTAGAGAGGTGTCTGTTCTTAGAATCAGCGTTAGTGTGGGTTCTGCAAACGGAATACCTGCATAGACATTGTATGGTTCTTTCCACCAGTCCAGGGAGTATTTGACCCTGGAGGGCATCGACAGCAGCTTGTTCAGCCCGTCCTTGTTCAGAGAGTAGACAGATCTGAGCCACATCTGCAAACATCTCATGAATAACCAATTGTGTGGAGTCACAAAGGTGCATGCCATCATATGCCTGAGAAGCTGGAGGCAATTCCTGGTGTATAGATTCCCAGGGAGCATAGTCTGGTCCTAGAGTCCTTTAAGAGATGGAGTAATGCGTCTGTCTTGTCAGCAGAGAGTTTGGGCCCTTCGAACGGGAGGTCCTTGACCATCATCTGCACTTCCTTTGACAACCCTGAAAGGTGCAACCAGGATGCCCGCCTCATTACCACTGCCATCAAGACTGAGTGGGCCGCTGTGTCCAGTGTGATCTGTAGCGCTGTTCTTGCTACTACCTGGCCCTCCTTGGTGATGGCCTGAAATGGCTCCTTTTGTGCTTCTGGCAAGTGGCCAATAAAGGAGTTGAGTTTTCCATAATTCATGTAGTCATAGTTAACTATTATGTCCTGGTAGTTTGAGACCCTGAACAGTAAGGTCACAGACAAATATGCCTTCTGTCCAAATAGGTCTAGCATCTTCCAATCTCTATTATAAAGGGTCAACTTGGTATAATGTTGCTTTCCCTGTGCATTAACCACATCCACGACTATAGAGTTAGGTTGAGGGTGCATGAAAAGAAAGTCTGCTTCCTTAGGGGGCATATAATACTTTTTGTCAACCCTATTTGCATCTTGGTGCAATGGAGGCTGGTGTCTGCCAGATGACCTTGGCAGGGTACATAAGCGCCTCATTGATTGGGAGGGTGATTCTCGAAGAGGAGGAAATGTGCAGTATGTCTAACAATTTATAGTTAGAGTCTTTCACCTCCTCCAGGAGAATTTGTAGTGCATCCGCCACCCTCTTAAGTAAGGTTTTGGAAGAGCTTCCAGTCATTGGCCAGTGATGGAGGACGGGGCATTACTGCCTCATTTGGTGAGAAGATGTTTGCTGTGGCATAATTTCCATCTCTAGTCTAGCCTCCTGCTCCTTGAAAGTTTCTTCCTCAGGTTCCAGGGCTCTGGACACTAAAGCCGTAGGGGAACATCTAGTGGACTCTCTATGGGAGACACTTGATAAGGTCACTCGAGAAACGGAGCTCCTGTGGTACCATTGATGGGCTTGGTACCATCAGGGAATGCCCACTGCTGACTCACTGGTACTGATGGCCTACTATTGGAGGTGTGCTCCGAGGAGAGCTGCTTTGAGGCAATCTGTGCTGAGGGTCTTTTTGTCAGTGCCAATTTTTTAGAGGTGGTTTAGTGTCTGTCCTTATCTCTGGTAGGCAGTGCCGTTTCTTCGGTGCCTTTCCCTTCGGGTCTTTAGGTGCTAAGGAAGAGCTCATACAGTGGGGTCCCTGAGATTTCTGGGTGCCGTGCTTCGGAGCCATCAGTGCCAAGGTGGGCAAACGCAAGGGGGATCTCCTCTGGCAGGTCAAGGGGTTGGCTAGAGGGCTTGCAGACCATTTACTGGAGGCTTTGCGGGGGGAGTCAGTCAACTTTCTCCACGCTTCCACCTCCCTGGAGGTTGAAGGCTCTGGGGATGATCTTCATCCTGTAGAGGATTCAGGACAGGGGTCAGATGCCAGCCTAAGAGCACCTTCTATGAGGAGAAGTTCTAACTTCAGCTCCTGGTTCTTTCGGGATCTGGCCTTTAGCTGTTGGCAGAAGATGCACTTCTAGGGAATATGTGCCTCTCCAAGGCACCGGACACTATGAGTGTGTCCGTCTGTCACTGGGATTGCTTCCCTGCAGGAGAGACATCTCTTTAAGCCAGGGGAACCCGGCATGCCCCTACGGGGCGATCCCACAGCAAAAGTCGGGAGGAAAACGGTTGAAAGAAAAAAGGGTGGTTTTTTTCAATCAAAAAACCAGAAGCTCTAAAGGCACTACAAAAGAAAAGGAAACTCTACAAATCACTATGAACTCTAACTGTCCACTACCAATATAAAGGAAGTTAAGCAATCAACGGACTGCTATGTTGCCCTGGATTTGAGAGGTGTGTGTACCCCAGAATGTGATCAAGCTAATTGCAATCATATTATGTGCATTCAGCCAACATGAAATAATAAAATTGAGCACCACGTAGTTACAGGTTAATTTGAAAGCAGGCTTTTAGAGGCAAGGTCAAAACCAGCTGCAGTTCCTGCTAATCAGAATGGGAGGAGGGCAGAGAAAAGTAAATAACTGAGACTGAAAGAAGATAAGTGGATGGAAGACCTTGAGTCTGGCCACCTTTGATATAGAAGTTTATTGAAAGTTAGGAAATGTGATGATCCAGTAGGGGGTCATTATGATTTGTGTGTTTTGTAGAAGTTAATTATAAATAGGATTAGCTAGAGAGTGTACTTTGGAGCAGTCCTATGAACCCATCTTAAGAGATGTTTTTCCTGACACCTTTACTCCCCGGCAGGGAGGTGACTGGCCATCGCTGACTCACCGTTAATTACTCAATAAGGTCTCAAAATTTAGGTAAATATCAGGGATGTCCTAAACCTATTGCTTATGTTGGTGTGTGCTTAAATCTAATAAACTGCACTTTTAGATCGAGCATACGCACTTGTATTAATTATTTATCAGACAAAATCGCTGTGTTCCCATTGATTTATTCCTGACACCACCTGGAGTGAAAGAGTTGCCACTGCTGTGGGTTCTGAAAACCCTGGGGAACAGCCACACGTTCCGTTCAAGGACAAAGGTGATTGAGAGGGAACTGAGGGTGCTTCGCTTGTGCAGCGCTATTTAGCCTTGAGGCAGACCATGTGGGAGGGAGAGTGTATGTACAGGCCAAATGGACACTGCTACTTAAAGTCTCTGATTGGAGGTGCAGGGGTGCAGATACACCTAAAGTGGAGCACCCATAAGGACACTACTCAAAGAACTCTCAAATTCTCTGCTGCCAGAGGAATAGTAAACACCAGCTTACTAGATTTAACTTAACACATAGCGCTTAGATATACTGATAGTGAAAGGAGGATACATTTTTTTATCAAATCGCAGAGATTCACAGGACAGTCAGTAAGAATATTGGAAACAAATAGTTACATAGAAAACAAAATCATAACATGCTTGCTAGAGCCTAAACTAAACTCAAAAGATATTCCCCCGTCTCTTACAGGAGAGCTTACTTCAAGTCCTTTTCTCAGCGTTGTCAACCAGGATGGCTGAATTCCCCTTTCATAAGATCAAGCCCTCTGGGAACTTGTCTTCACTGATTGAAGGATGCCAAAGCATCTCTCTGCAACCCCCAGATACACCAGGCCAAACCTTTGAGTTTCAGCTGAAAACAGCGTGTCCTACCCCCCACCCCCACCCCACTCCTCGCTGTTTATCTCTGTCACTTAATTTCCTTCTGAAGTTTCTGCAAACACTTAATGAGCATTTGACCCAGTATGCAAATAGAATTCTATTGTAAGGCGCACAATGGCCCACCAGAGAGATAAGTATCTCCCTCCTCCTGTCGGGAGAGTTTGTCTCATGGTGCGCTACATTTGAGTGACCTGCCTTCAACTACCAGTCCTACAGAGCCTAATTTTCAGCAGATACACTTAACTCCTCACGTATTCTTTTTTACATTGATTATGATGTCACGTGTGACACAGGCTTTCATTAGAGACCATACATGACATTCTTTTGATGAACCCAGGGGATCCCTGTACCCCTATGTCCTCGGCCAGTTGGCAAGAGGTCCTTGGATCACACCTGCTTGATCATGCAAGTACTAAATGCCAGGTCATTAGACGGTTCCTACAGTGCTATTATTTTTTCAAGACTTTATACATTTGAGTTCTAGGATATGAATAGGAACAAACCTTAATTATGGTGCTACCTTTTTCATACATCATTGGGAAGGCAGAGCCACTTGCAGCACATTTGGCTTTCTCCCATTCATGTGTCCTGAGCCTGTCATACATCCCCAGCACAGCTGATAATCGACAGGGGTCATTCAGGTTCTCAGAGCACGTATGGCTTCCCATTGCATTGGACAAGACACGGTTCAATCTAGGGCCAAAAGGGGTTAAAAAGTACATTTTAAAATGAAAGTGCTAGATACAAAGGACACACACCAAGACTAATGGGCTTTTAATTCATAAAAGGATAATTAATAATAATCCAGAAATACTTTATGAATTGGCATGTAATTCACAAGCACACAACCTCCACTCTGCACTTCCCAACCCCAAACTGATATCCCGCTGACTAGTAAGCATCCGGGTGTGCCAGCTTCTGTCTGGAAAAATATCACTCTCACAGCGATATTCCACAAGTAGCAATTAACATGATTTAAACAGCACTTGGGTTTTTCCGTGGGCGCTTGCCTCTTTCATCTGCACTTGGATACTGGGACAGAGCTGCCATAGTTCCCCATCTTACAGTAGCCAATAGTACACATACCCCATGGAGGCTGAGAATCTGGGGAGGGGACACTTCGGCTGCCAAGGTGGCATAGAGGTGTTACAGTGTTGGGAGAAGGATCAGGGTCTTTGTAGAAAGATAATCCCTGGAGGAAATATTCACAAATACCCTACTTTTGCTCCAAGGCTCTTTTCTCTTCCTTCAGCTTTTTACACTCTTCCTCCTTCTGATGAAACGCTTCTGCGCTGACCATTTTGGAAAGCTCCCTGAAACAGATTCATGGACAAAATAAATATCACCAACCATCAAAAGATGCACAAGGCAAGACTAGGGTTATCCACCCATTCCAGAAGTTATGAGACAGTCACAGCTTCTCACCAGTCTATTCTGCAAGCCCAGCTCACAGGACAGTTATTGTCCCAGCTGTATTTATGGCCTTGCAATGATGCGATGCTGCTGCCACCTCACATGATGTTGTTGCATTGTGGTAAGAGGATGCAATGTTGTCGTACAATAATGTAATGTCATGACATGATTATTTGTCTCACAAGGCACAAAATGGGATTCATTTAGATACTGCAGGGATTCGCTAGCCCAGATATGTAGCAGAAAGGTAATGTGTATTACAAACTACAGTCTGATCCAGCACCCACTGATGTCAACGTCAAAACTCCTGTTGACTTCGATAAGAGCAGGTTCGGGTTCCGTGTGTCAAAACCTGGGGTAATAATCATCATCTGATGGACAAGCAACACTGCTTGTTCCTCTCTCCTGACAATCCCCCTTTTCCGGAGCACTGACGTGTGGCCTGCTGTCTTCATGCACTTTCATGGATTTTGTTTACAAGGTTGTATTTGTAGAGTCCGAACAAATTCAAAGATGACAGATGTACTAGACAGATGGGAGGAAGGTCACTGGCCCCAGGCGAAGAGGCAATTCACAGAATAGCAACAAAGATAAACAATACTCACGTCTGCGTGAAGCTCTCACTCTTGTTGGTGGCGTCCGGCGATCTGAAACTATGGGAATCAATCCTGCTTGCTGCTTCCTGACTAGAGATGAGACAAACCAAGTTGAATAAAAGAAATGCAGATGGGAATAAACCAAAACCCAGAAAGTTGAACTTTGGAGAAGTTCAGTTCTAGATCTGGCCTTTGCAACTAGCCTACTGTATGTGGTTGAACAAAATCTCTGGATCCAACTTGATCTGAATTTGGGGGAAAATTTGGATTTAACTCCAACTTCTGTATCATGGAACACTTTCTGTTAACAACCTGAACCTTTGTCCTACATCAACCAAGTCTTGGGTTTGACAAAATTCTAAGAAAAACCTTTCAGGTTTGAAAAAGATTGATTAGCTATTTCCAATCCCCTCCCCTTATCCTGGCTGCCTTTGTATTTCCTTCTTCTAGCTGGGATTGGAAGCTCCAAAATGCCATGGAGAGAAGCTGCTGTCATTGTAATGCCATCCTGACCAGGCATAGAAGTTGCAGGAAATCTCCCACTACAGCCTATTCTCACAGAATTTCCAACCCAGTTATTTGGGGTTCAGATAAGGTTCAAAAAACATCTTTACTTCTGAGTGTTTATTGGAACCAACCTGTTTGAAATTTGTTCATCGCTATTCTTGAAGTTTTAGGAGGATTCATTGCATCTTTAGGGTACCGCCTCTCTTCTCTCCCCCACAGTTCACCCCTTTCCACCCTCACCAGAATCCCAGCTGCCACCCTTCCCTTTAGGAGCTTGTCCAAGACACCCCTAAATTAACTGTTAGGAGGTCACTGTATACAAGATTCTCCCTTCCCTCTAGCCCCAAGAGCAGTGTATGGTACGATGGCAGCTGCACTCACAGTGCCTGTCAGATATAGGTTTACTACCTGCCCTTACTGTATCAGGCTGGGTAGCTTTATCCTCTGTCCTGCTGATGTGCAAGGGGGTATTACTTATTTAGAAAATTCTTTGGAATGGAAATAAAAGTCATCATATTGCCTCACACCGTGACAAGATTTCAAGATGCCAATCACATGGCATAATAAGGCTGTGGTGTTACATCACACTGTCAGATTTGCCCTTCAAGACTAATTGAAATTGGTGGCAGCCTCTGGACCTGACCCTCCAGCGTCAAACACTCCCTGGACTTGTGGAAAGAACCGTACAACACTGTGTAGGCATTCCATTCACACAACCCCCACTGACGGAGAGCGATGCCAAGCCAGAGAAATGGAGCTAGTCCAATCACTAAGCATGTTGATATTTTAGTATCAACACCCACAAGCACTGTGTAAACTTGGTGAGAAAACCACACTTGGAAATTTTCAAGACTTCTTTGGAATGGTAGATATTTCAGAAAGAATCACAATATTTTTCACTATCATTGAGGCCTGAACCTCCCCACTTACCTGAGGCTTTCTTCCAAAAACTGTAGGCGTTTCTCCATACCTTCAAATCGAGCATTCATTTCACTTCTGTCGGGCAGAGAATAATGCAAAGTGATTAGAATTAATAAAATATCCATAAAAGTAGTAATATCTGCAAAAGCTAAAGCCCCGCTCAAAATTATTAGTCAGCCCTTCAGCAAAAAAATCAAAACAGCCAAGACTTATATGGTTAAAAATATATCTGCTTGGCCTGCTGACTTAGAGATCACTGCTCTGCCCTTCCATGTGGGAGACCTGTGACGATCTTAGCCACCCTCTCTCTCTCTCTTTCTCTAGGAGTCAGCGCCAAGCAATGGTGCCCAGGCAGAGCACTAAGTCTCTGGAGACAAGGAGGGCCACACATTGTCCATCTAGCCAAAGAAGGGGCCGGCATCTCAATAAAAGGCAAGGAGGACAAATGACAAGAATGGTGCAAACCTCAGGGATCCATTAGGAACATGAACAATTGTTTGGAGGCCCCAAGGGTAGGGGTCTAAAATGGAATATAATTTCAGATCACCAAACTTACCTGAGTTTGTCTTCCACATATTTCACCTGTTCCATCTTGGTTCCATCCAAATTTGTGTTCTTGTCTTGTGGAGTCTCACTTTCACCTCTGTGGGGCACCGATGTATCGGGGATGACAGATAACTCATTAGAAGCCTTCCCAACGCAAGAGTGGCAACACCAACACCACCTTCTACCCAGTAAACCCGTACCATCACAGAAAAAAAGAGGAAATTAATATCTAAAAAATAAAAAAATAAAAAACCCTACCCCAAGCAAAGTCACCCCAGAAAGAGAGAAGTGCCAGAGTCTCCATGAAATCCAGTTGAGACTTCGCTATTGCTACTGATTTTTAGGTGGAAAGTGCTCAGATACTACGATGATGGGCGGCAGGATAAAACCTTAATAGACAGGTAATGATAGCAATAATCACTGGGGCAGGATGAACTGGGCAAGATAAAATAAGAACTCACCACACAACACTCAAACTGAATCTAAAACCCTTTCAGAGTTACAAAAAAAATCTGTCTAGTTATTTTGCTTAAAGCAGATTTCTTTTTTTTTTTAAAGACACTTTTATTTCGTAGAATCCCATTTAGAGAAGGAGAAAATAGGTTGTAACATTATAAAGATATTTTTCAGTTTCCTAGATGATTCTCTGTTTCCTGGTTCTTCCTAGGACCAGAAATGCCAATATTGTTCTGGAGAGATTTCCAGCTCAGGTTTATAGGTTCAAGATGTTCCTGCAATTCAATTAATGACTAAGCCAGGATCTGACACCCCTCTCTCCCATATAAAGCATGAGGGAGCCAAGGGCCAGTGGCAACCACAAGTCTATAATTCTCTTCTAGGGTTCAGAGATGAAACAAAACACAGGGATGAAACCAATGATACCTTTCAGTGAGACTGTAGCTTCAACACCACCACTGGCCCATGAACTGCTGTTTAACATTAGCGGAAGGAGCAATTCTCTGGCTCTTCACTGGGTGTCACTGCTGTTGAAAACCTCTCTTTGAAAACTGAAACAAGCTCCATCGTACAATGATCGGAGCCAAAACTCCAGATCCAATACCCCCACATTTTAGGGGAAGTCCAGCTTTGGCGCTGAACTGTGCAGCTCCACTCCAGCTGTAGTTAAGACTTACTGCACAAACACATACTGGCCAAGCTTTTGCAGCTGACCATGGGATGATTCAGGATGCATGTGTGTGTGCCTGCGGGTGAACTCAAATGAGCAGAAAAGGTCAAGTTCAGCAGTGGTCAGTGAAAAAGCAAACCCTGTTCTCCCCTCGCAGTATGTGTGGGAACAATCATTTTGCAGTGAAACTACTTTAAACAAAAATGGCAATTTTCCAACTGAGGCAAAATCAAGGCACTTTAAGGTTTCATACGGGGGAGGGCAGGGGAAGTGCAGAATCTTGTCATTTTGGTTTCAAATCTGTGTTTTTCATCCCGGATTGAAATGTACAAATATTAGCAAACAAAAACATGCAGTCTCTGAGAAACACTGAGAGCAGGAAGAACTCTGCATGCAAGTTTCACAAGTACTTTTAAACAGAAACTTAGAGCTCCTATTAAACATTATATGATTACCCACTGAGTTCCCATTACCCAACATACCTGCAAGTGACTTTTGAAGCCCTTGTTCCGTCACCTAGCTTCCTGCTCTGTGAAACATCTGGCCAAGCTCTGCCAGGGTTATGCAAAGTGCTTCGCTCCATGCTTCTATTAAAATAGCAAATGTCTCTTCCAAACAGGAAGGGACAGAAGGGAGAGGGGATAAGTGGAAGCAGATCCACAGGAGTGTGGGGAAGAGCTCCAATTATCAAGCACTTTCTTGCTTGCACAAACAAGCAGGGAAAGCAGCCCCAACTAGGACATTAGTGCTTTCAAGATCCGTTCTAGCTCAAAACCGCAATAGAGTTAGGCCGACCCCTGCTTGGAGAATTTATGCAGAGAGCCCTGGCTCCCCCAGCCCCACCCCCATCAGAGTCTGCAGTGATCACCCAGCCAATTGAAAAGGAGGGGCAGGGTTTCATACTGCAGTGTTAACTGTAAAACTGTTTCACTTTAAGTAGTCTGTTCTAACAAGCTGTGTAGGAGTCTCTCCCTCTCTCAAGTTCATGATCATGGCAAGCAAGTCCTTGTTCATTGTTGCCATTGATTTTGGCACGTCTTACAGTGGCTACTGCTTTTCTCTTGCGACACGCACGGATCAAATCCGGCAGGTGTTCTGGGGACAGGCGCACGGGCTCATGACTGTGAAGACCCCAACGTGCATCCGCTTCAATGAAAAGCGTGAGTTTAAGAAGTTTGGCTATGATGCCGTCATGAAGTACAACACGCTCCCCTCCAGCGAAGCTCACAAATGGTACTACTTCCACCACTTCAAGATGAAGCTGTACAACAAGGTAAATGCAATCTCTAGGTAAGAGCAGCCAATTCAGAAAAGAGCAGGGAACGTGCTTAATAAGGTTGTCACCTTTCTAAGGGCCAGTAACCGGACCACTGAGACGCCACTTCCTGCCCTGTCTCTTCCCCCAAGACTCTGCCCCTTCACCATCTCTTCCCGAAGCCCCTGGCCTACACGCCCTGTGCCACCATGAGCCGCCTGGCCCTCGAGGCAGCAGCAGCTGCTGCTGCTGTACTACCTCCTTCCTTCCACTTAGAGTTGCTAAAGATCCAAGAAAACCAGCCATCAGGGCTTGTCAAATGGCCCCCGGACACACAAGCCAGAACCTGGACTGTCCGGATGAAAACCGGACGGGTGGCAACCCTAGTGCTCAACGGGCTGGAGGGATTGATTTATGAGGGAGGATTAAGAAACGTGTGTAGGTTGGTTAAAGCAGTGGTTCTCAACCAGGGGTACACACATACCCCTGGGGGTACGCAGAGGTCTTCCAGGGGGTACATCAACTCATCTAGATATTTGCCTAGTTTTACAACAGGCTCCATAAAAAGCACTAGCAAAGTCAGTACAAATTAAAATTTCATACAGACAATGATTTGTTTATACTGCTCTATATACTGTACACTGAAATGTAAGTACAAGATTTATATTCCAATCGATTTTATAATTATATGGTAAAAATGAAAAAGTAAAGAATTTGTCAGTAACAGTGTGGCTGTGACACTTTCGTATTTTTATGTCTGATTTTATAAGCAAGTAGATTTTAAGTGAGGTGAAACTTGGGACTACACAAGACAAATCAGACTCCTGAAAGGGGTACAGTGGTCTGGAAAGGTTGAGAGCCACTAGGTTAAAGGTAACTGAATAAACTACCTAGAAGTAGCTGTGAAGACCAAGGAGGGAGGAGAATTGCTTAAAGTGGCTCAAGGGCTAAAACTAAAGCCTGGTCTGTACTGGGAAATTGAGTCATCACTGAAACATTTGCAGCTGGTCTCCTTCTGAGCTAGTATTGAAAATATTTAAATGCTAATGTAGACAGGACATGGGCATTTTCAACATCATTTCTGAAAGCATGACTGGGACTTACCAACAGCTATTGTGAAAACAGGTCTATACTGCAGCGTTTTGTTTTGTTTTTAGTATGAAGAATGGGCGAGAACTGAAGCAATGGAAGAGACACATGGATGTTAGCTGAATCCCCTGTGTCTCTGCACATGTGCTGAGAACAGGGCAGGGCAATTTAGGTAGAAGGACTCAGAGACACCTAGAGGAGAGGCAGTTACTAGACATGCTCAGTAGCTGATTCGGAAGCTGTACAGAAAGTTTCCGCTAAGGACAAGCAGTGCTACAGATTTCACACACAGATGCAGAACCAAGAGATGTGTCTGCTGTGAAGGCTGCATCGCAATACCTGCACCTCTTAGATATGGGCTATAGATTCCTCTTCTTACTAGAAATTCAGACAGTCAGCTATTGGCTCAGAGACTGGAACTGCTGCTGGCTATAAGGAGCTTTAGAATATCCTCAGGAAATCAATGGTCCCAAGAGTTTGGAGGGGAATGGAAAGGAGGCCATTTTCCTCAGGTTTTGCAGAATCCAAGTGACAAAACATGTACATTAAAAGGCCACACCGTAGAGCCTGAGAAATTATCTCCTCTGTGAGAAGATTAGAGGTGAATGTGTTTGTACGTGTGTGCCTAAGTATAAAAGGGTATAAAAAAGGCATACTGTCTGTTAAAACCTGGCACTGAATTGTATGTATGTAACAGAAAAGTGGGGAAGCCTGTATAAAGAACACCAATAGGTTTACTGCCTAACAGTTTTGTTTAAGATGTAATTCAAAAATATGCATAATACAGGTTGCAAATGTTTGTGTATGTATTAAATGTGTGTTCACTAAGAAATAACTTGTATGCTGGACCTATACATTGAATGCTTCCGCCGACGTGCACAGGCAGAAATTGTGGAAAAACAACATCGCTTGCCTCATAACCTAAGTCGTGCAGAACGCAATGCCATCCACAGCCTCAGAAACCATCCTGACATTATAATCAAAGAGGCTGATAAAGGAGGTGCTGTAGTCATCATGAACAGGTCTGACTACCAAAAGGAGGCCGCCAGACAACTCTCCAATACCAAATTCTACAGGCCACTTCCCTCAGATCCCACTGAGGAATACACTAAGAAACTGCATCATCTACTCAGGACACTCCCTACACTAACACCGGAACAAATCAACATACCCTTAGAGCCCCGACCAGGGTTATTCTATCTACTACCCAAGATCCACAAACCCGGAAATCCTGGACGCCCCATCATCTCGGGCATTGGCACTCTCACTGAAGGACTGTCTGGATATGTGGACTCTCTACTCAGACCCTATGCCACCAGCACTCCCAGCTATCTCCGTGACACCACTGATTTCCTGAGGAAACTACAAAGCATTGGTGACCTTCCAGAAAACACCATCCTAGCCACCATGGATGTAGAGGCTCTCTACACAAACATCCCACACACAGATGGAATACAAGCTGTCAGGAACAGTATCCCTGATGATGCCACAGCACAACTGGTTGCTGAGCTCTGTGCCTTTATCCTCACACACAACTATTTCAAATTTGATGACAATATGTATCTCCAGATCAGTGGCACCGCTATGGGCACCCGCATGGCCCCACAATATGCCAATATTTTTATGGCCGACCTGGAACAACGCTTCCTCAGCTCCCGTCCACTCACGCCCCTTCTCTACCTACGCTACATTGATGACATCTTCATTATCTGGACCCATGGGAAGGAGACTCTGGAAAAATTCCACCAAGATTTCAACAGCTTCCACCCCACCATTAACCTCAGCCTGGACCAATCTACACGGGAGGTCCACTTTCTGGACACCACAGTACAAATAAGTGATGGTCACATTAATACCACCCTATACCGAAAACCTACCGACCGCTATGCCTACCTTCATGCCTCCAGCTTCCATCCCGGGCACACCACAAGATCCATTGTCTACAGCCAAGCACTGAGGTACAACCGCATCTGCTCTAACCCCTCAGACAGAGACCAACACCTACAAAATCTCCACCAAGCATTCTCAAAACTACAGTACCCGCACGAGGAAATAAGGAAACAGATCAACAGAGCCAGACGTGTACCCAGAAGCCTCCTACTGCAAGACAAACCCAAGAAAGAAACCAACAGGACTCCACTGGCCATCACATACAGTCCCCAGCTAAAACCCCTCCAACGCATCACCAGAGATCTACAACCCATCCTGGACAATGATCCCACACTTTCACAAACCTTGGGTGGCAGGCCAGTCCTCGCCCACAGACAACCTGCTAACCTGAAGCACATTCTCACCAGTAACTGCACACCGCACCAAAGTAACTCTAACTCAGGAACGAATCCATGCAACAAACCTCGATGCCAACTCTGCCCACATATCTACACCAGCGACACCATCACAGGACCTAACCAGATCAGCCACACCATCACTGGTTCATTCACCTGCACATCCACCAATGTAATATACGCCATCATATGCCAGCAATGCCCCTCTGCTATGTACATAGGCCAAACTGGACAGTCTCTAAGGAAAAGGATAAATGGACACAAATCAGATATTAGGAATGGCAATATACAAAAACCTGTAGGAGAACACTTCAACCTCCCTGGACACACAATAGCAGATGTTAGGGTCACCGTCCTGCAGCAAAAAAACTTCAGGACCAGACTCCAAAGAGAAACTGCTGAGCTTCAGTTCATCTGCAAATTTGACACCATCAGCTCAGGATTAAACAAAGACTATGAATGGCTTGCCAACTACAGAACCAGTTTCTCCTCCCTTGGTTTTCACACCTCTACTGCTAGAACAGGGCCTCACCCTCCCTGATTGAACTAAACTCGTTATCTCTAGCTTGCTTCTTGCTTGCATATATATACCTGCCCCTGGAGATTTCCACTACTTGCATCCGAAGAAGTGGGTATTCACCCACGAAAGCTCATGCTGCAAAACCTCTGTTAGTCTATAAGGTGCCACAGGATTCTTTGCTGCTTTTACAGATCCAGACTAACACGGCTACCCCTCTGATACTNAGCTCAGGATTAAACAAAGACTGTGAATGGCTTGCCAACTACAGAACCAGTTTCTCCTCCCTTGGTTTTCACACCTCTACTGCTAGAACAGGGCCTCATCCTCCCTGATTGAACTAACCTCGTTATCTCTAGCTTGCTTCTTGCTTGCATATATATACCTGCCCCTGGAGATTTCCACTACTTGCATCCGAAGAAGTGGGTATTCACCCACGAAAGCTCATGCTGCAAAACGTCTGTTAGTCTATAAGGTGCCACAGGATTCTTTGCTGCTTGTATGCTGGTTCTCTCTCAGGCTGACTGGCAGCTGTTAAGGTGCTGTTCTATTGCAGTGGGCTTTGGGAATTTTGTGGGGTGTGTATAAAATTTGTGTAAAGCTGCCTTCAGTGATTCAAGAGCATGAGTACCAACCTCAGGACAGACTGTCGGGAAGCAGGGCATAAACCCCAAACTGGCTGTGAGTTCTACACTTCGATTTCACCAGCCTATTTTAACTAACTTACCGGTGAGCCAGACTGATTCAGCTGTGTGTTTGTCAGTGTTCAGCTGAGACATGGAGACCTTGGCATGAGCTGGCACCTGGTCTGCCAGCGTCACAGTTTGGTTCAGGGGAAACAGTTTGCTCTAATAGCCACATTAATATTTGACTTATGAAGTCATTCACAGATTTGAGGCAGCTGGCAGTCATGGGCTTTTTGAGCAGCTGCACCTCCTAGACTTAGGGCAGGTCTTGATCGATCTATTGGGGATCGATTTATCGCGTCTCGTCTAGACGCGGATAAATCGATCCCCGAATGCGCTCCCCGTCGACTCCGGAACTCCAGCTCACAAGAGGCGGAAGAGGAGTCGACGGGGAAGTGGCAGCGGTCAACTCACCGCCGTCCTCATGGCCAGGTAAGTCAACCTAAGATACCCCGACTTCAGCTACGCTATTCACGTAGCTAAAGTTGCGTATCTTAGATCGACCCCCCCCAGTGTAGACCAGGCCTTAGAGTGCAGTGATCTATGCTCCACGGAGTTATTCTGCCTGCTTACTTTGATCTTTGCTTACAAAGATTGTAACATCTTTGGGGCAGGGACCATCATTTTGTTCTGTTTGCACAGTACCGAGCACAAAGGGACCCTGGTCCATGACTATGGCTCCTAGGGCGCTACTGTACCCCACTGATGAGTGTCTTAGAGGTCCTCCTCTGCACCAGTCCCCAGAAGCTGATTGGTTATAGTCCCCAGTTACAGAGAAGCTTTTCTTGTGCTTTTGGCTCTGGAGGTCCCCAGTTCAATTCTCGGTGTGTTGGCCGAGCTGGCAGCAGGGAGGGGAACCTGTAACACACCCAGCAGTGGGTTACGCTATCACAATACAAATACAAATAATTCACTGTTTTTTCTCACTTCTAGAAAATCACTTCTAACATGGAACTGGAAGCAGATAATGGAAAGAAGTTTCCAGCCCTAAAAGTATTCTCAGAAAGTCTGCGGTACATGAAGGACCATGCTCTGAGCACCATACAGGAGGCCTCATACCAAACTGTCTATGACACTGAAGATATCACCTGGGTTGTTACTGTTCCAGCCATATGGGATGCTTCTGCCAGGCAGTTCATGCGACTGGCTGCTAAAGAGGTAAAGTGAATAATAGCCTGATCGCCTCTGAGATTCTCTCTAGAATTTTCACTGCACAACAGTGCGGAAGAATTGTTCAACATTTAAACAAACCTTATTTTAACACTTGCTGTACCATGGAGTGGGTTGTGGTTGAAGACTTTTTTCTACATCTGGTGTTCTCAACCTGGAGGTCACAGCTGCTCTGCCCTCTCTATACTGCTAAATTAGAGGGGGATCCTGACTAGATCTTGCCTAGACTGGAGAAGTGTTACAGTACAGAAAAGGTTGAGGACCACTGTTTTGCTTGCTACACATTACTACAAGAAGTGATGAAGTTATCTACTAGCTGAGTGGCTTCTCTGAATGAGAATAGCATCTGCAGTGAGAGTAGCTGGAACAGAAATTACAGGGACTATGGATCTTCATGTGTCATGGCATACACTAATGCTGGTTGGAATCAGGTAGAAATTCCCCTCCCAGCACACACACAGTTATAGTATTGCACATAAATTATCCATGAGTGTGGGGTGGGGGTTTCACCTTCCTCTGACTCATCTGGCTTTAGTCTCAGCTGAGAACAGACTAGACAGAACAGACCATTATTCCTGATAGGCCATCCCAACGTTCCTGGGATTAGAAGAACCTGGCCAACATACCGTGCTCATGGTGCATCCCAGAGGTGGGAAGCCAGGATCCTGTCACCACTCCTGTTATGACCACTTTCTCTTCTGATTTTAGGCAGGACTCATCAGTGACATGTTTTCTGAGAAGCTCGTCATCGCCTTAGAACCAGAGGCTGCCTCAGTCTGGTGCAAGCAGCTCCCACAAGAAGGGTTTGTGGCAGAAGGTGGTGATAAACAAAAGTTTGAAGAGTCACCTGGGACCCAGTATGTCGTCGTTGATTGTGGAGGTAACTTTCCCCCTTAAACAGGTATAATCTCTGCTACGTGCAGAGTGTGTCTATTCAGCAGCCGCAGACCCTTCTGGCATAGAGAGCAAGGGACTGAGCTCTATACTGAACTCTGATCCCCCAGGCTCTGTTTGCTCTGGGTTCTTTAATTTCCACCTGAGAGAGCAGGCACCTGAGGGCTTGTCTACAGGGGGAGTGGGGGGATGTAGTCTGTACTAAGTCAAGTTAGTGAGGGTTAAAAAAGCCTGGTACATGATGCAAACCCCTACAGTGCACTAACTCCCTACTTACAGCACATTCTGGAGTCCTCTTTCAAAGTGTACTAAGTTCAATGCAAATTGAGTTAGTTCGGTCCACAGCTCTGGGATCAAGTTGACGAGATGTCCCCTCCACTGTTTAAAAACTGATGCAGAGCCAGGATCAGCCCATTTGCTCCTGGATCCAAATATATCAGCATTGCTGCAATATTAGTCCAGCAGTCTTACAACATGCTTCAAGTAGCCATGGTGAGATCCTTGATCTCATCATCATCTGGGGAGAAGTGATGGTGCAGGCAGCTCTTGTGGCCAGCTATCGCATAAGAAACTGTCCGAGGAGATCTCAAAACAGATGGCTGAAAAGGCTGAAAACTGGATACCTGGCAGTGCTGTACAAAAAGCAAACGACTAAGAAAAATGTACAGAGGAACCGGGGATGTCAGAAGAAAGTCTGGCACTGACCATTCGACCTGTCCATTTTAGGAGGAGCTGGACAGGATTTTTAGTTGGCTCGCCACTACAGAAAGGGGGATGAAAGGCGAGCCCCTTTAAGGGCCTGATCCAAACCCCATTGAAGTCAATAGGATTCTGTTGTCTTCAACTGACTTTGATCAGATCCTAGCAGTGCAAGTTGCTGCCATCAGAGCCACATCACTCCACTGTACACTGCCCTGCTACGTCAGCAATGGGTGCAAACCCAATTCCTGTTGTGTAGCTTGAATCCATAACCTCCTGCTGTAGGAGCAAGAATGCTGCCACACAGCTTCTTTAGTTTCTTGCTATTGTTTTGGCGTAACATGTGAACTTAGTGCTGATGACAGACTGACATCCCTGAGAGACAGAAGTTTGTGTTACTCGCAGAACAAATTCAGTATGGGCAGCAGCAGTGTAAGCTTCCTACAGACAACCTATGCTCAGCATTGTGCCCCAACTGGGCCAGAGAGCGTGGGTATCACAAGATGTCAGTTTTCACACACATTCAGTTCTGACATCTCAGCAGACTATCCAGAACGGACTTAGCATCAACTGGGATGTGGACACTTGGCCACTGGGTACTAGACTGAGACCTACCAACTCATTTCCTACAGGCCACTGAACTTCCAGCAGATGGTAATATCTCGCAGCTATTACCAATTTTGGGCTGGGTTTGAGTAAACTATTTATTAGACACCAACAATGTGCTTGGTATTGTATCAACTCATCTAGATATTTGCCTAGTTTTACAACATAAAAAGCACTAGCAAAGTCAGTACAAACTAAAATTTCATACAGACAAAATGAGAAAGAAGCAATTTTTCAGTAACAGTGTGGCTGTGACACGTCTGTATTTTTATGTCTGATTTTGTAAGCAAGGAATTTTTAAGTGAGATGAAACTTGGGGTATGCAAGAAAAATCAGACTCTTGAAAGGGGTACAGGAGTCTGGAAAGGTTGAGAACCACTGCTGCATAGCATGCAGAAATTAAGGATATGCCTACACCAGGGACCTTAAAGCGGCACAGCTGTACCACTACAACTGTGCTGTTGTAAGGGCTCTCATGTAGCCACTCTTTGCCGGCAGGAGAGTGCTCTCCTGCTGGCATAATTAAACCACCCCCAATGAGCAGCGTTAGCTATGTGGGCAGGAGAGCCTCTCCTGCCGACATAGCACTGTCCCCACCAGCACTTTTGCCAGTGAAACTTATGTCAGTCAGGGGGGAGGTTTTTTTCACACCTGACTGACAAAAATTTTACCGACAAAAGTGGTACTGTAGACAAAGTCTAAGACTCCTTGGGCATGGAAAGATTATAAGCTAAAGAACGGGCAGCTCTGTATCCCAATTTGCAGAGCACATTTGCTAATTGTGAGATTTTTTTACTTTTGTAAATAAATGGACTCTCTTTAGAAAGCAGCCTTTTATTCAGCTAAAGTGAAGGCAGTAACTTCTTTTTTTAAATTAACTAATTTTACTCATTTTGGGGGGCTTAGGTGGTACCATAGACATCACAGTACATGAAATCCAAGAAAACAAATCCCTGAAAGAGTTACATAAGGCATCAGGAGGAGGATGGGGAGGCAGCACAGTGGATGAAAACTTCAAAGAGTTCCTGAAGGAGATCTTCCAAGATGGAGTATGGGAGGAATATGCACAGAATCACCCAACGGAATGCCATCAAATGATGTACAACTTTGGCCTTCAGAAATGCTCTTCCAGCAGAGATGACATCTACATACATTGCTACCACAACCTAACAAAAGTGTCAGAACGCAAGCAAAAAGACATCTCCCTCTTCTTTGCAGGTGTGGAGGGAGCCCAGTGGTGCAGTGGGACTATCATGATAAGTTATGAGAAAATGAAGAGCTTTTTTGCCTACAGTGTCAGACAAACCATTGGCGCCTTGCAGGAAATCCTCAGCAAGCCTGAGATAGCCAAGGTCCAATATATTTTACTGGTTGGGGGCTTTGCTTCCAGCATTATCCTGAGGGAGGAGATCTATCAGACCTTTAGGGAGCAGTACCATGTCCTCTGTCCACTGGACGCTCAGGCAGCTATTGCAAAGGGAGCCGTTTTATTTGGGCACAATCCACAAATTGTTGCCTCGAGAATCAGCGCTCTGACATATGGAGTAAAGGTATCTCGGGCATTTGATATTGCTGTCCATGATATACGAAAAAGGAGAGTCTCCAAAGCTGATAATTATGTATATTGCACAGATCTCTTCTATAAGTTGGTGGGAATTGGGAATTTGGTAGAGGTAGATGAGGTTGCCAGTTATACTTTCACTCCCATAGAACCAGATCAGACAAGTGTGATTTTTAGTTTCTATTGCACAGAAAAGAAGGATGCAAAGTACGTAGATGAGGAAGGGCTAAAAATGCTCGGTTCCTGTACTGTGCCAACGCCAAACACAGAGCTGGGGAGAAACCGCCAACTGAGACTGGATATTAAATTTGGGCTAACGGAATTTAAAGCCACAGGTACTGATGTTACGTCTGGTGAAAGTCGGACGGTTATGATAGATTTTTTAACAGTATAAAGATTCCACAGTTCAAGGACATGTACGAAGAGCATCAGACTTGGATGATTCAAGGGATATAATTAGGAGAATATATGAGCTGTCACAATGGAATAGCCAAGTGGACCATACAGTCCAGTAACTCACTTCCTGCCACACTAGAACAAACCAATAGTCTGTTGAGTCTGATAATCCTGCCTCTTCCCAGACTAGTCACCCATTTAGTCTGATATTCTGCTACCAGCCATTCCTGACTAGACCAACAGTTGAATGGTTTCTACTAAAGCATTTCTCAATGAGAAGAGAAGGAAATCTTAGCTTCTTCTGAAACCACTGCCCAGAAATAATGTTTTATAAAAAAAATTTATAATCTCAATGCACTGTTTCAGTTTAACTCTTTGAATGATAGAACTCCCCGCCCTACACAGGCTGCATCTTATGAAGAGGTTTCTAGATGAGGCCCTACCTAAATCCTGGTTCAAAATATCAAAAGTCACAGTTTGATAAAAGGGGAAAAACAGGCAAAAGCCACAAGCGTCACTGACGTATTTCTATTCCTTGTAAAATGCAAAAGAAAAAACAAAGCTGCATATTCTTGACTGCAACCCATTTCCCCAACAAGTTTCCCAGCCTCCTGCCAGGTGCCAGATCAGCTCACAGCCTCTCTGACAAGCATCCCATCTTCTCCCTACTGCTGAACTGCTCACAGCTGCCCATCTTACAGGCCCTCACCCTAATGGCAGCTATTGAACCCCCCTGAAATATAACCTCGCTTTCTTCTTAACCCAGCCAACCATTCTCCCAACTGCTGAACAATTCCTCAGCCTTCCCCCACAACAAGTGCCCCATGGGAGAATATAAAATTGAATATGAAAATGAAAATGTCAAATAAAAAATGTAACACAAAACGGGCAACTTCACCCCGTCTGTGATATTGTGACTTGGGTAGGGCCTCAGGTAGAGACAGTAAAGTAAAATGTAGAGACCCTCAGGACCCCGTCCTTCCCTCCCTGTCTAAAACACATATGGACAGAACAAAGGTTTCCATGACCTAACTGACTGACTTACAGTGCCTAGCACTGTAGCAAACACCACACAAATGACATGAAATTACCCATGGTGGGAGCATCAGTTAAAAACACTGCCGCTGTTGCCACCACCAATATTTGCATCTAGTTGGTAAGGGGATCAAAACAGTCAGCCAAAAGTCTTTCACCTCCACCACCTCCCCCCAAAAAAACAAAGGTTGTGTGTTGTGCCCTGGAGCCTGTCACAGCAGGCTCTGGCAGAGTCACTCCAAAGGCATTTAAAACAGTTTTTTTTCCTCTTCCCAAATTGGTTAGAGATGATTTATCACAACTAGAAAGTGAAAGCAGACAGTTCCCGTAACATAGGGTTGGTTTTGTTAACTCTAAACAGCATCAAAAATGCACTAGGTGCTTTGCTGCCAACTGGCAGAGAATCAGACAGAGGGAAAAACATGGCCATTTAAGCCCCTTCCTAGCCAATATTACATTGCTCCTTGTGGTTTATCTCCCCAAGATTTTTCCAGTCCAGTTTCAAATAACCCAAGTGATGTAGGAGACTATTCCACAATCCACTAAGTCTCACTGTTAGGAAACATTGGCTTACATTCAGCAGAAATTATGGTGGAGACTCCACAGACGCAAACCAGTTATCTAACCATGAGAGATCACCCAGGAAGCTAACTGCCTTCCCAGTGCTCCCACCCCTTTACTGGCATGGGAGTGAGGGAATTGAATTTAGATGTCCCATTACACCCACAGGGAGAATGCCTGGCTGGCCTTCCTATAGCTTAGCGTTACTCATAGGAATTGCCACACCAGAAGAAGCCAAGGCCCAGTGAAGTCCAGTATCCCTTCTCAGGCAATAATTAACATATGCTACTTCAGAGGAAGGTGCAATGAACTCTCTATAATGCACTTATTCTATACTGTGATAGATTAAGGGGTGGAGGGGAGGGGGAGATATTCTCCTTATCCAAGCACGGTTAAGTGTCATCCTAGCTAGAGTAATGGCAGAAGTTATTCTTATTCATAAACAAGTCTAACCTCCATGAGATACCATTATCTCAGAATTCTCTGCTTCTGACCTCCCAGTAGTATAGGGTTGCCAGGTGTCTGATTTTCGACCGGAACACCCAGCCAAAAAGGGACCCTGGCGTCTCCGGTCAGCACAGCTGACCAGGCTGTTAAAAGTCTGGTTGGTGGCGCAGCAGATCTAAGGCAGGCTCCTGCACATTAAAAGTGGCATTCAGACAGATAGTTTGTGACCTTTTTTCGCTGCTTTACCGGGTATAAAGATTTGAAAGATTTTTTTATAAAGAAAAAATGTTGATGGTTTTTACATTCAAAATTGTGTCTACAATAAACAGTTTGGCTGCAGGACTCTACGGACAATTGGATTGTCTCTTGTGTTGGCTAGCTGGAGCCCATGCAAGGGCCATTCTGGGAGCTAGGGATCAGCAAGGTGCAGCGCTACCCTGGTCAGGGCTCCTTTTGTTTGCCATGCCCCCTACCCTGGGGGCTAGATAGGGGTTGGCATATAAACCCCTTACGCAAAAGGATCTTCCACTGGCCAGGTAAGCCAGCTTTTATGTTTGTTTTGTGTCACTGGAGAGACACGGCAGAGTCAACGGGTGTCACATCATCTCCCCTGTATTTTATTCTTTAAGAAAAGAATTTGTATTTACACCCTTGCAAAGCACAACAGTTCCCCTGCCTCTACTGATCTGTATATTGGTCACTTACAATGAAGGAAGTCCAAACTGATCACAGGACTGGAAGCTGGGTACTCTCGAATTCTAACTCCAGTTCTGCCGCTGATGTGCTATGTGACCTTGGACAAGTCGTTTAGCCCAAAATTTTAGAGTGTCTCCACTAACTTTGGTTGCTTGACTCTTTGGGGGCCCCATTTGAGACACTTAGGGCCTGATATTCAGAAGCATTGAGTGGCCAATTTTTAGGATGGGGGAGAGACAGCATAGTTGAGTGTTCTGTTTCTATCTCTGCTGCGTGGCCGAAGGCAAGTCACTAAACCTGTCTGTGCCTTGGTTTTCCCATCTGTAAAATGGGGATAATAATATTTCCTCTCCTTTGCAAGGGGCTCTAAGGTCTGTGGATGAAAAGTTGTACCTAAAAGTATTATTATGTAATCCTCAAACCTTAGCCCCCCGCACACTATGGTTTTGACTGAAAGCCAGAAGAGGTCTGTTTTCCAGCTGCAAGTCACATGCGGCTGAACTCTTATGAACAATGCTCATGAGATGATGACACCATCAAACCCCCAATCCTAACACTTGTTCAATCTTGAAGCCAAGAGCTTGCCTAAATCTATTCCAGATCTGAATGTGACCAGCACCTCCTCAGCCCACCTCTAATTAGAACTGTTGCAGCCCCCTCAGCAGAGGAACACATCGCTATTAATGCCATAATCTGCTTCTTACGATGAAAACTGAACAAATGAAGCCGGTGGTTTCTACTAAAGCATTTCTCAATGAGAAGAAAAGGAAATCTTAGCTTCTTCTGAAACCACTGCCCAGAAATAATGTGATGGTTCTTACAGACAAAGACAGTCCATGCTATGAAAAATTTATAATCTCAATGCACTGTTTCAGTTTAACTCTTTGAATGATAGAGCTCCCCGCCCTACACAGGCTGCATCTTATGAAGAGGTTTCTAGATGAGGCCCTACCTAAATCCTGGTTCAAAATATCAAAAGTCACAGTTTGATAAAAGGGGAAAAACAGGCAAAAGCCACAAGTGTCACTGACGTATTTCTATTTCTTGTAAAATGCAAAAGAAAAAACAAAGCTGCATATTCTTGACTGCAACCCATTTCTCCAACAAGTTTCCCAGCCTCCTGCCAGGTGCCAGATCAGCTCACAGCCTCTCTGACAAGCATCCCGCCTTCTCCCTACTGCTGAACTGCTCACAGCTGCCCATCTTACAGGCCCTCACCCTAATGGCAGCTATTGAACCCCCCTGAAATATAACCTCGCTTTCTTCTTAACCCAGCCAACCATTCTCCCAACTGCTGAACAATTCCTCAGCCTTCCCCCACAACAAGTGCCCCATGGGAGAATATAAAATTGAATATGAAAATGAAAATGTCAAATAAAAAATGTAACACAAAACGGGCAACTTCACCCCGTCTGTGATATTGTGACTTGGGTAGGGCCTCAGGTAGAGACAGTAAAGTAAAATGTAGAGACCCTCAGGACCCCGTCCTTCCCTCCCTGTCTAAAACACATATGGACAGAACAAAGGTTTCCATGACCTAACTGACTGACTTACACTGCCTAGCACTATAATAAACACCGCACAAATGACGTGAAATTACCCATGGTGGGAGCATCAGTTAAAAACACTGCCGCTGTTGCCACCACCAATATTTGCATCTAGCTGGTAAGGGGATCAAAACAGTCAGCCAAAAGTCTTTCACCTCCACCACCTCCCCCCAAAAAACAAAGGTTGTGTGTTGTGCCCTGGAGCCTGCCACAGCAGGCTCTGGCAGAGTCACTCCAAAGGCATTTAAAACAGTTTTTTTTCCTCTTCCCAAATTGGTTAGAGATGATTTATCACAACTAGAAAGTGAAAGCAGACAGTTCCCGTAACATAGGGTTGGTTTTGTTAACTCTAAACAGCATCAAAAATGCACTAGGTGCTTTGCTGCCAACTGGCAGAGAATGAGATAGGGGGGAAAACATGGCCATTTAAGCCCCTTCCTAGCCAATATTACATTGCTCCTTGTGGTTTATCTCCCCAAGATTTTTCCAGTCCAGTTTCAAATAACCCAAGTGATGTAGGAGACTATTCCACAATCCACTAAGTCTCACTGTTAGGAAACATTGGCTTATATTCAGCAGAAATTATCCTTAGTTCAATTTCCTCAACACACATGCTGTTAGATAAAGAAACGGAAGTGAACGTTTCTATTTCTCAGAAACCCACAATGGGCGGGGAGGGAAGTCAGCAAAAACAGGATGTGTCTATGATTAACCAAGAAACACTTGCTGGCTATTTAGTTTTAACCAGGCTCCCAGAACTTGTCTCTTTTAACCTCTGGGGACTCCGTTAACTATCCAAGGTACTACGAGGGGCTGGCTGCCTTTCAGTAGATACAAGTTCCCTCTAAACGTTAGGGTGAGGGAACTCAGGAAAAAAGGGAAAGTTCCAAAGGTGCCAGTCTCTGTGTGTGTCATACTAATTATAGGTTTCATTTCCGTGATTGTCCAGGAGAGGGCAGCAACAGGGATCAGTATTTCCCTCTCAGTGTCGACTCCACAGATGCAAACCAGTTATCTAACCAGGAGACCCTGCCTTGTGTGGTCGCAGTGCAGCGCTGGGAGAGAGCTCTCCAAGCGCTCTAAAAAAACCACCCCCATGAGGGGCGTAGCTCCCAGCGCTGGTGCACTGTCTACACTGGTGCTATACACTGCTGAAACTTGCTGTGCTCAGAGGGGTGTTTTTTCACACCCCTGAGCAGCGCCGGCTCCAGGGTTTTTGCTGCCCCAGGCAGCAAAAAAAAAAAAAGCCGCGATCGCGATCTGCGGCGGCAATTCGGCGGGAGGGCCTTCGCTCTGAGCGGGAGTGAGGGACCCTCCGCCGAATTGCCGCCGAATAGCTGGACGTGCCGCCCCTCTCCCGAGT
Organism: Platysternon megacephalum; assembly: GCA_003942145.1. Lineage (NCBI taxonomy): Eukaryota > Metazoa > Chordata > Testudines > Platysternidae > Platysternon > Platysternon megacephalum. The sequence continues at coordinate 5,216,388 of QXTE01000087.1, forward strand.
GGCCGCCCCAAGCACCTGCTTGTTCAGCTGGTGCCTGGAGCCGGCCCTGCCCCTGAGCCAGAAAGTTGCAGCGCTGCCAGTGTAGACAAGCCCTTATTCTAGGGGTCGGCAACCTTTCAGAAGTGGTGTGCCGAGTCTTCATTTATTCACTCTGATTTAAGGTTTCACGTGCCAGTAATACATTTTAATGTTTTTAGAAGGTCTCTTTCTATAAGTCTATAATATATAACTAAACTATTGTTGTCTGTAAAGTAAATAAGGTTTTTAAAATGTTTAAGAAGCTTCATTTAAAATTAAATTAAAACGCAGAGGCCCCCGGGCCGGTGGCCAGGGACCCGGGCAGTGTGAGTGCCACTGAAAATCAGCTCACGTGCCGCCTTCGGCACGCGTGCCATAGGTTGCCTACCCCGCCTTATTCTATACTGTGATAGATTAAGGGGGGGGGGGGGGAGAGATATTCTCCTGATCCCAGTTGATCAATTCTACCATAAAACATGATGAGCACCAGCACGGTTAAGTGTCATCCTAGCTAGAGTAATGGCAGAAGTTATTCTTATTCATAAACATGTCTAACCTCCATGAGATACCATTATCTCAGAATTCTCTGCTTCTGACCTCCCAGTAGTATAGGGTTGACAGGTGTCTGGTTTTCGACCGGAACGCCCAGTCAAAAGGGGACCCTGGCGGCTCCGGTCAGGACAGCTGACCGGGCCATTAAAAGTCTGGTTGGTGGCGCAGCAGGTCTAAGGCAAGCTCCCTGCCTCCCGTGGCTCTGCACAGCTCCTAGAAGCAGCAGCATGTCCCCCCTCCGGCTCCTAGGCATGGGGCAGCCAGTGGGCTCTGCGCGCTCCCCCTGCCCCAAACACCAGGCCCGCAGCTCCCATTGGCCGGGAACCACAGCCAATGGGAGCTGCAGGGGCAGTGCCTGCGGACAGGGCAGCATGCAGAACCACCTGGCCATGCCTCCGCTTAGGAGCCGTAGGGGGAACATGCTGCTGCTTCTGGGAGCTGCCAGAGATAAGTGCCACCCGGAGCCTGCACCCCTGACTCCCTCCCATGCCCCAACCCTGATCCCCCCCCCCCCCCCCCAACCCCCCCGTCCCCCCCCCCAGCCCCCCCCCCCCCCCCCCAACCCCCCCACCCCCCCCCCCCCCCCAGAGTCCCTCCCCCCAGCGGGAGCCCCCCCCCCCCCCCGCATCCCAACCCCCTGCCCTGATCCCCCTCCCACCCTCCAGGGGCGGCTCTATGTATTTTGCCACCCCAAGCACGGCAGTGAGGCAGCCTTCAGCGGCGTGCCTGCGGGAGGTCCACTGGTAACGCGGATTCGGCGGCATGCCTGACTGCCGCCCTCATGGCGACCGGCAGGCCGTCCCCCGCGGCTTGCCGCCCCAGGCACACACTTGGTGCGCTGGTGCCTGGAGCTGCCCCTGCCACCCTCCAAACCCCTTGGTCCCAGCCCAGACCCCTCTCCTGCACCCCAAATCCCTCGTCCCCGGCCCCATACCAGAGCCCGCACCCCCAGCCAGAGCCCTCACCCCAACCCACTACCCCAGCCTGCAGTCCCCTCCCCCACTCCGGACCCCTCAGCCCCAGCCCAGAGCCCCCTCCTGCACCCCAAATCCCTCAGCCCTGGCCCCACACCATAGCTGGAACCTCCAGGCGGAGCCCTAACCCCCCTGCCCCCACATCCCAACCCACTGCCCCAGCCCAGAGACCCCTCCCACGCCCTGAACTCTTCATTTCTGACCCCACCCTGGAGCCCTCACCCCCTCCCACAACCCAACCCCCTGCCTCAGCCCAGATTCCCCTCCCATACTCCAAACCCCTCAGCTCCACCCCCCAGCCCGGAGCCCTTACCCCCTCCCGCATCCCAACCCACTGCCTCAGCCCACAGCCCCCTCCCGCATCCTGGACTCATTTCTGGCCCCACCCCAGAGCCCACACCCCCAGCTGGAGCCCCTCACCCTCTCCCACACCCCTGAGCCAGCCCCAGTGAAAATGAGTGAGTGAGTGAGGGTGGGGAGAGAGAATGACAGAGGGGAGGGGAATGGAGTGAGCGGGGGGGGGCAGGGAAGGGGGGGGCTTGGAGGAAGGGCAGGGCAGGGGGCAGGTCAAGGGTGTTTGGTTTTGTGTGAGTAGAAAGTTGGCAACCCTACAGTAGTACCTCTCACTCCCCACCATGGGGAGCTATAACACTAACAGGGATGGCTCCCTTGGATTTTAGTATCATTAAGAGGGCAGCTGAAGAGCACCTGAGACAAGCAGCACAGGTTGCCTGTGATCTGCCCATGACTCTCATTCAATATAAAGTGATATAAATTGAAGAAGGAATTACAAAAGTTAGCCCGGTCACTTTAAAGGTTTGCCAAGCCAGCTTCAGGCAAACACTTCCAACCAGAACTAATATAAGGAAAAAGCCTATTTGTTAGGACAAGACAAAGGGCAGGTGGCATTCTGAAGTCTGGCCATGGGAGGCAGGTGCGGGGTGAGATCTTTATTTGGAAATAAGGTGCAGTGCTGGGCTGAGAAATAACTATTCTCCTTAGAAAGACTTTTTAAATTGTGCAGGAAAATCAAAAATAGTTTGTCCAAAGCAATAAATACAATTGTGAATGGATTGAAGAGACATACAAAGGATGTTTCCGCAGAGGTGGTGATAATCTCTTCAGAACATCAGTGTCTAATATCTTTGTGGGAGGTGTCATGTTTGACAGTATAATTAGGGCTCTGTCTGTCATGGAGGTTGCGGAAGTCACAGATTCCATGACTTTCTGTGACCTCCGTGACTTCTGCAGTGGCCAATGTGGCTGACCCCAGGGCAGCTGGTGCCACTGCCCCTCCCTCCCCCCCAGATGCCCCCCACCCTGCAGCAGCGGTCTCCCAGTCCAGTGGCTCCCGGCAGCGGTCCCTGGGGCGCACTCCACAGCAGCGCCCGCCCCAAGATTTAGTCAGGGGTATTTATAGTAAAAGTCATGAACAGGTCACGGGCCGTGAATTTTTGTTTATTGCCTGTGACCTGTCCATGAATTTTACTAAAAATACCCGTGACTAAATCGTAGCCTTAATTATAATATATAGACTAATACTTTAGAAATTAAAAGGACCACAGGCTGTAACTAGGAGGCCTGAGGGAGAAGGGGAAAAGACCGCTATCTAAGGAACCAAGATTTGTCTTGGACATGCTGCCTACAAAAAAGGAATAGAGAAGAACAGGACAAGCTGGAGAAAAGAGAATGTACTCTCAAAGCAATGGGTATTGTTACTGCAAGTGCCCCAAGGGTACCTATCTAGATGAGCTGTTGCAGAGTTTCAGGCTAAATGTATTATGCACTCACCACTGTTGTGGCCTGCCCCACTGGAAGAAGTTATTTGGGACTGAGTGCTGCTCCCTGGGTCTCCCCTCCCCTAGAGGTGATCACAGCTAGATAGGGTGGTCCAAGTTCTAACCAAGAGAAAAACTTAATACTTCTAGCATGAAGAAAATACAGAAAGCTGAGAACAGGGCATCTCATGACATGAAAGAATATTCCAATGGAAAGTAAATTCTACCTCCATGCCATGAGCATGTCTAATTCTTTAACATAAGGAAAATGAAGGTTCCCATTCTCTTCTTTAGGAGTCCTTCCTCTCAGGGCACCTTGAAAAAGAAAACCTCTCTGTAATCAGGGAGGATTGTGGCCCTCAAGACCCTCACTGCACCTTCACTTGGTAGTTCTCCCATTCCCAGCTCCTAACAGGACGTTATAGCTCTAAGGCATGGGAGGCCCCAACACCTCATGTCATCTTAACTTTACTCCTCCCTTGGAGCTTCTGTGACTACTTGTTGGTCTGTTTCGGTCAGAATTTCCTTGACCCAGTTTTGCAGTTACCTTCAAAGACCTATTTGTGCAGAAATTCCAACAACACTGCTGCTCCCCCCCCAACCTTCAAGAGCTTTCCTGAAATCCTGGACATTTTGCTGAGGATTTAGTACAAGAAAACAGAAATCCCCATTCTTAAGGCTTTACCTCAATCTGCTCTTTGTTGGGGTTGGGAACAGGAGGGGGCTTTCACTTTCAATGGAGTAATTTGAGAATCTACAGTGTTCTGGAGCCCTCCCTCATTACTTACCCAACACAACTGTATCCCCTCCCATCCTTTAGACGTAGCGTACTCCCACACCTTTCCACCCCCTCCCTACATCCATCATACACACAGCCTCTAGATCAGGGATAGGCAACCTATGGCACGTGTGCCAAAGGCAGCACGCGAGCTGATTTTCAGTGGCACTCACACTGCCTGGGTCCTGGCCACCGGTTGGGGGGCTCTGCATTTTAATTTAATTTTAAATGAAGCTTCTTAAACATTTTTAAAACCTTATTTACTTTACCTACAACAATAGTTTAGTTATATATTATAGACTTATAGAAAGAGACCTTCTAAAAACGTTAAAATGTATTACTGGCACACGAAACCTTAAATTAGAGTGAATAAATGAAGAGTCGGCACACCACTTCTGAAAGGTTGCCAACCCCTGCTCTAGATCCACCTATCTGTACCCCCATACAGACACAAAGCACACTCCACTCCTCTCTGTACAGAAACACAACTCCTGTCTACACACACTTCCCCACTCCTATACACACCAACTCCCTTTGCCTTGTGCACAAATTTCCACACATGCTCCCTTCCACACCATATACACATACCACCAGTGAGACTTGCAGGACAGAGGAGGTCTTCACCTCACAGTGTAGCTGACATCCGCTGATATGTCTGGAGTAGTGCTGAAGTGACCTTTGCCCCATCCCCCGCCAATGAAATTGAACTGGCATGAATTTACCAGGCAGGTGCTGAAGATGCCTTGCAGCCGGGCTGAGATGGAGAAAGACTCTTGGAAAGTGCAATATGTGAAACTAATGAGCCCCAGATCTGGGCTGTAACAGCCTCAGTGCTGGTGCCCTGGTTCATTGCTTGGTTAAGCACCTTTACTTTGTCTCTGTTCGTATTACTAATGCACCCATCACTGTAGTATCTAGACCCATCTACACCAAGGCTGCTGGCTGTGTGTCTGGAACTACTGTTTCTTTTTGTTTATGATGCCAGATCCATGTCACTGTATTACACCAGACACATTGAAACACCTTGCTTGCTATCATGGTAGGTCAGGTCAGGGATACATGGGATTTTGTCCCTCATTTGAATTGCTCCAGAAACACTGCTTCCTCCACCTCCCGCTGCAACATTTTTGTGTCCTGAACTTTTCTTCATTAAAAAATTCTCCCAGTGTTTAACCTGAATTACCCATGCAGCAGCTTAAGCCCCTTTACTTCCTATTCTGCCCTAAGTGACTAATAAGAATAATTAGCCTCTGTTCTCTTTCTAGAACCTCTTTCTACCACCTCACGTTAGGTTTCTATCAGACACTTGTCTGTCTCTCCCTCGGTTGTCTCCCCCTTACCCTGAGCTGGTTGCACTGTACTGTGCTCATCAGGTTTTTTTCTTTTCTTTCAAACCTCTTAGGGAGCCATGTGAGGAGGATCATAACTGTAAACCAACAGGATTAGGGTAATGAAAGGGAAAGAAACACATATACACTGGATCTTCAGTGCTGTTGATTTCCTATTGTGCTAGAATTACATGGCCCATTGGGGGTGCAGTGAGCTCAGGCAGTGGTGGCCTGAACTTCTAAGGATGTGCCTTCAAAGATAGATCTAAAGTCATAAATGAAAAAGATCAGGTAATCCCAGCCTAGGCTCCAGCAGAGTTTTGCCCATACTGCCGACCTACAACATAGTAGAACATAATTCTATATTTGCTCAGCTCAGGAGCCACCAAGGACTGGAATAGCAGGAGAGTTAGAAGATAAGGTGGAAGTGTATTGAGGGGCAGGCCTGGAAAAGCAGCGTTCCTGCAAGGCAGGACTAAGGTGAATTATTAGAGCTGAGTGAGGGATCTGAGCACTGGAACAGCAGAAGTGCTGGAAAGTCAGGACTGTGGTGAACTGTGGTGCCTAGGATAGCAGTAGCCCTCTCTGATTAAACAAACAGCAGCAGCAAAGGGCTCCAGAGCTCTGTGTACAACCCTCCCACTGATATGGATGGTCATCACCATAAAAAGCCTTCAAAGGAGGTGAAGCAGTATAGGCAAAAAAAATGTTCAGACCAGGACTACAGAGACTCTGTATCCCTCAAATTGGAGGGCTTGGGCTGGGAAAGGCCAAGATGGGGAGCTGGCTCTGATGGCCAGATTAGTAGAGTTTGATTCAGATGCCAGTTCTCAGCAATGGATGAGTTGAGAAAAATCCCCTCCTTGTAAAAGTAGCCAGCATGGAATGATCAAACCACAAAGAACTATAAAAGCATCTTGTCTACATCCCCGATGACATAGGGAGGTCACTGCTCTGACAGTGACAGACACTGTGGAGTGGAGCTGGCAGGTCAGGGATACACTAGAAAGGGATCAGTGAAGGCTCACTGACACTCTGTGAAGAATGTGGGAGATATCTATTATTCATCGATAGTATGCGTACCTCTGTCTATTTGATTGCTACCATGCTGTCTGCTGTACGAGTGCATAGAGTTAACTCAGTCCTGGGTGGTTTTTGCAGGTCTGCAGATACCTGTAATACCTATCGGTGATTGGGCTATCAATGCCTTTTCAGGTTTCCCCCCACCAGGCTCTGCTCAGCAGGCTCGCTAGTAACCCCAAGTGGTGGTGGTGATCGTGAGAATCCGAGTGGGAAAAGGGAAACAAAGCTAGGAAGGAGTTAAAAGCTTGAGCCCTGAAGCTGAGTGTCTCCAAAGGAGGAGTTACTGCTGGGGAGACACTGACCCTCCTCTCACGGCTCCCTAAGTTTGGGGGGAAATACTAAGCATTATGTGGGTGTAGGCCTTCTTGCAGGCCTTTTTCTCCCTGATTGCTACATTCCTATGGATAAATAAATACTTTGTTTTGAAGAAGCTGTTAGGTGTCACTGTGTTTACCTATTGTTCATGGCTCCTGAAGGGAAGTCTATAGCAGGGTCCAAACCCAACTGGACCGTCTGAGGAAACATGGTTGGTAACAGGTGTACTGTAGCCTGGAGACCCTGTCTAAAGATGGGGTGAATCTCAGAATTCCACTCAGAGACATGCAGGCGCTGGGCCTGCCACTTGGAAAAGTGGCCACAGAGATACTGAGTGAGGGGTCAAAGGTATAACTTACCCTGCAAATGTGATACCCACAGCAGTGTGGGGGTGTCTTTATGGAAGAAAATGGACACACTGCCATGGCTGAAAAGCCATTGGATAGGCCAGCCCAAACCCCATCCTTGCCCACTGAAACCCCAACCCCTCTTCTCACTCCCCTCCCTTCACAGCAAGACCTCTTCTCTGTGTACTGTGGTCCCCTGCCTTCACAGTGAGAATGCTATCCCTCCCTCTCCACATGGTAACCTCCTTTCCTGATTAGAGGTGATTAGACAGCACTAAAACCTGAAGAAATGTGACTCACTGAAGTGGAAACAAAGCACCCATTCAAAAGCCCTTAAATCCCTAGGGCAGTATATAGAGAGCTCTGAAACAGAGAGCAGGAGCACAAATCACACTATCTGCAACTCCCTACCCTTCCTCTCATCTCACTGCACTCTGATCTCAACATGGCATTCTCTGAAGCAGAAGTGCAGAGGGCTCGTGGGGCCTGGGAGAAGATGTATGCCAATGCTGAAGACAACGGGACAACCGTGCTGGTCAGGTAAAGAAAGATCCCATTCCATTGCTAGCCAAGTGGGGGAGGAAAGGAGACAGAGAACTACATGCTAGGAACTTGTTCTGGTGCACTTCGCACAATTCCTTGCCTTGAAACGTTATTAGCTATATTATAGATACTGCACCTCAGTGGGAAATAGATGAGACAAAAGAGGTTCAGAGAAGTAAAAGAGGAGTGTGGAGAAATGGGTTGGAAAAGATGAAAGAAACTAGAGCTATTTCACTTGAAAAGAAGAGATATAACTGAGGTAAATACAATAATGAACAGTATAAAAGAGAAGGCCAGCTAGCCAGACACTCCTCTTCACTCTGTCCCATAAGCAGCTAACAATGGGACAGACAAAACAGAAAGTTAACTGACTTTCCTTAGTCCACATACTAGTCTATGATAGAACCAGGAACAGAATCCAGATCCTATGTCCCTCTAAACTCCTTTAATGAGTTGTTTACTTCTATGTCCTCAAAACTTCTCTTTCAATTCTCCTTGACCCTTTCCAATCTAGCTTTCACCTATTTCATTCCACAGAAATTGCTCTCACTACTGACCTCCTCTTAAATAACTAATAGCTTTGTTTCTAGTCTCATTCTCCTTGGATCTTTTTCTCTAGAATCTTAACACTGGCTTCCCTTCTTCTTCCCAAAAATTCAAACGTCTTCTCTTCATCTTCAAAGCACCCAATAACTCAGCTGGCATTTACATCTCTGCCTTTACCCACTTGTATAACCCTGCCACGGATCTGCCCAAGTGCAACTCCTTACCGTTTCTGGTGTCTCTTTCAATCACTCCTTCCTCCTCTGACACCACTCCGAATGCCAGCATCAGCCTCAGTAAATGTACATAAAGCTCTTTCCCTCTCCACCCTAGAATACCGTAAAGTACAACTAAGGTCAGAAAAGAGATAATTTTAAAAATGGTGCTGTCTCATTCAACAGATCTGTTCCCTGTGGTATTTATTGTAAAAGATTTAGCAGTTTTTATTACTGTTAGCTCTACTGAGCCAACACAGCTCGTGGAGAATGAGCTGGATTCTATTCCTTTCCATGTACTATCTGCACAATTGGTGACTAACATCTGATTGCAGATTTTTTTTTGTTTTTACTCGCGATGATGCCCAAGCCAGAAGTCCTGGCTTTAGTATCAGATCCTGGGCTACACTTGCAGGGCTAGAAGTTTTCGGAAAATAAAAAAACATCTTTACCTATAAAATGATATGATAGTCACTGAGTCGCAAACCTAGAACCACACAATGCCATTTTTAGAGTCACTTCTCATGTATATAGCCACACTCTGAACCTCAGCTAGTCTGTGAGGCATTTCAATTACAATGGCCACCTTCCACTCCATTTCTGTATTTCATTGCTCTGTAGTGGATTAACTTGTACCCCTTTAAACCATAAGCCCTTCTGCCCAGGGAATCTTAGTTGGCACTTTCTATGGCCAGACTAAATAAATTAGTAGTTTGGTCCAGTGAGGGAAATATTGCGTTCTTACATGATTTGCCAAGGTGCCGCTAAACTTTGGATGGGACTATAGAAAGAAGCCTCATTTCCTTCACAGGTAACTTCAGCCTAAACCATCTTTTGAGTGAATGATGCCAGTGGTACCTAACACTTAACCATCTGAAGGCAGGCAGCAAACTGCAGTCTGGGCCTTCCCCGAATAAAGAGTTGGGTAACAAAGCCTATGCTAGGAGTTCCCTCCATCTATTCATGTATTTAAATAAGGGGAAGAGCCTACCACTTGGATTCTCTGTTTACATCTTCTGGGGCTCTCGCAACATCCTTGGTGGGACTGAATTCTCAATTTCCAATGGATTTCAGCTTTTATTTGTTTTATAAATCATCCATTTAAGTGGGCAAACTGGACAAGGTAGGATTTTAATCCAGGTACAGAAGATGAATGTGCCTCCTGGCCTCACACTCTGGAGGCATTTTCTGTTACATACTTTTGTTAAATGATGAGTGAAACTAGCTAGGAAGAGAAGACGACAGGTAGGCTGTGAGCATTTGGTGTTAGCAAGCATCATTGTGGTCACTGGATTTCTGGCTGGCAGCAGCCTGAGCAAGTTTTAAAGTTTAATTAACAAGAAAAAATCCTGGAGGTGCATGAGTGGAGGGAATGACAGACTACTACAGGATAGTGGTCTGGAGTTAGCAGGGATCTGCTTTTGACTTGCTAGGAAAGAAGGGAATGAAGGCCAGAGAAAGCCAGAGCTGACACAGAAAAGGGAGCAAGTGATGACTATAGTTAGGGAGAGAAGTCAGGGAAGTACATGAGACAAGGTCTTGAACATGAAGCTACACCAGTGTCAATGCCTCAGTGCTCAGCTCATTAGGAAAAAAAAAAGTCTCTCAACTGTCTTGTATTCCTCTCCCATTTCTTCTCCGACCCACTGCAGAATGTTTACAGAACACCCAGACACCAAGTCCTACTTCACCCACTTTAAAGGGATGGGTACAGCCGAAGAGATGGAACAGTCAGATCAGGTCAGGAGTCATGGCAAGAGGGTCCTCACCACCATCAATGACTTGGTCCAACATCTCGACAGCACTGATGCTTTCCTTGGGATAGTGAACCCATTGGGCAAGAAACATGCCATGCAGCTCAAGGTTGACCCCAAGAACTTTAGGGTGAGTCAGCAGACTTCTCCCCTCAAATGTACCAACATGTAATGGGATGCACATCTTTCCTGTGAGACAGAACAGGTGTCAATCGGCTTCGATGATGATTATGCATTTGGGGTTGCAGAAAGGCCATCATTAGAACTGACAAATGTGCTGCCACTAGTGTCCATTCCCCTATCCCTACATCCCCTTGCATTACATTACCCAGGCTTGTAATATAGTGCTATATAGAATGTACATAGAACTTTTAACCTTCAAAGCATTCTGGTAGCATTCATTAAATCTCAAGACTTGCCTAGGAAGTAGGTTAGTATTGTAATGACATTACATATATATTTAAGAAGAGATAAAGACCCTCATTGTTTCAGAGCATAAGACACCTAGTAAATGAGGAGGATTAGGAGAAAGCCTACCTTACGGGCAGGCTAATCCATAATGGTTCAGTACATGGTTTCTTGCACCATATGCTGAAACATCTAGGACCGTGTCTATACTAGAGAGCTTACAAGTGCACAGCTGTACCAACGCAGTTGCGCCGCTGCAAGATTGCTCATCTAGCCACTCTATGCCGATGGGAGCGAGCTCTCCTGTCAGCATAATAAAACCACCTCCACGAGCAGCGATAGCTATATCAGTGGGAGAAGCTGTCTCAATATAGCGCTGTCCACACTGGTGCGTCTCTTGGTCTAATGTATGTCGCTCAGAGGTGTGTTTTTCACACTCCTGAGCAACATAAATTATATCGACCAAAGTGGTAGTGTAGACATGGCCTAATACTGGTCACAGACAGGATAATGGACTAGATGGACTGCTGATTTATCTTATGTGGCAATTCATATGTATACAAGTGTGGCCAAAATTAATCCATCAGATATGGGATAGATTTACACAAACAGTGGTAATGGTGTAAAGTGGGTTTTCCACCACAGCTCATTTTCATTACCCATTTCCAGTTCTGAATGCCACACATTGCAAAGCTGTTTCTGTGTCCCTTTCCCTTCTCCAAAAAGAGTCAGGCAACTTTTTTCTTATTAGGAGGAACCCAATTGACAAACAGCAATTCTTATTCACAGATAGAATGGAGGGAGTTCACACAGTCTGCTTCTTTCCCTCCCATCCCCCCTTCTCCTTTAGATAATCTGTGACATTATCTTGCAACTGATGGAGGAGAAATATGGTGGAGACTGCAAGGCTTCCTTTCAGAAGGTGACCAACGAAATCTGCACTCGCCTGAACAATGCCTACAAAGAAGCTGGCTGGTGAGGAAGTGCCATCTCCGGGCTCCTAAAACCTCTCACCAGCACCAAGACCCAGCACTGAATCACTGACTTTGAATTTCCAGCCACAGTTGAAAGTGAAGAAAAGACAAGAAAAGCTAACATTAATATAGGAACGTATAATATAGGAAAATAAAAACATATATATCAAAGGCAACCAACAAATCTTAATGCACTTTGCACCTAGAGATGCCCCAGTTTAATTCTTCTGTCAATATGTATGTAAGTTAGCAATAATCTTGAAAGCCCATGTAATACGTTTTAAGGTAGATACTTCTGGGTGGAAGACTTATCACTTCACCTGCTACTAGAATAGAAAGGAACCAACCTCCCTATCACCTCCCATCTTTCCATCCCTTGAGTGATGGAGCAGTATTCCCTTTCAGAGCATCTCATCCTCTGGTCAGCAACCTGAAGGGGTCATTTTTGGAGTGACATGAGAGGTGCTTCTTTCTCCAACTGCCCTGCTTGTGAAATACTGAGTGGAAGGCTCCAGGTGTGAGAGCAATTAACTACCGAGAAACCATGAGGGAAGTCACCAGATTGGCTTGTGCAAGGATGGTGAGATTTCCAGAAGTATGGGGTGATAGTCATCATCAGGCCAAACAAGGCCGGCCACCCACCCCTTCACGGTGGTAAACGAAGGCAGACTTCAAATGAAGTACAGGCCTTAGCAGCAGAGTTTAACACTTAATCTGTCCACTAGAGGGCAGTGGTATCACACATACTAGCCTGTATACTATGTAAACAATGCCTTAAAATTAATCCAGCTGAGTCTTTCTTTTGTCAGCTGAGTGAGGCCTGGCAGGTTTGACTTTGGTGTAAATTCCCCCATAGTCCTTCCCCTCTTCCTTGTCAGCGTTCCTGTTCCATCACGATGCCTCAGCCTCTCTTCAGCAGTAAATGACCCAGTGTCTGCTTGATTGTTTTTCCTTGTACTTAAAGGAAGTGGTGAAATCATTAGTTACTATATTTAACAGCATGTGTCCTTCTGCTTAAGTGTAACTGCAGATATCACCTGATTGTAATAAACAGAATTAAAGAAAGTGAATGTCTCCCCTCACTTGTAAAACCAGAGCGGAATATTTCATAACACAGAGGCCCTGTCAAGGGAGTGGGTAGTCAGCTGTGGATCCTGGTTATAAATGCACTATTACTGGTAGTTGTGTGGCATTTATATTAACCCATCTAGGATGTAATTCCCAGGCACCTAACAAATCTACAGTGCTTGGACTCCTAAAGTGGTGGAAGGGGAGCTTCTATCTTGTCCAGGGGCACAACCATGGGATAAAAACAAACGTTTAAAACAAAACCAAACCAGAACTTGACATTTCTCCCACATTCCTCCATTTCATTCATAGATCGCATCCACTCAGCAGTAGATGCTGAATTCCCAACATCCAGAAGCTAAACTGCTCCTGGAGAATGAGGACTGACTAGATTGTCTTTGCTTCAGTGCCCTGCCCACTGAATCCATGTATATTCTCGGAACTCTGACACCTAAAGTGAGTTACTCAGGAGGCAGGAGAGAAGAGTGATGAAGTGTTTTTTTCAGAGATCAGGATCATTCCAGTTCTCGCACCTAGCATGAACACACTTGATTATTTACGCTTCAGTTCAAAATGGAAGTGAGTAGGATTTTAAGATAACTCTGGGAAGGGGAAACAAAGGAAGTAACCAAGCTTTAGGGCACCTGGAGACTGGAAGAACTTGGTGACAGGATGCTTGCAGCTGGGCAGGCTGCAGGGAGTGAAGCTAGGGGCTGGGAAGGGTAAGAGATGGGTTAGGATGCTTGTCTGTGGGTAGAAAACAAGAAAGAGCATCAGGCATTTTTGTGGGGGTCAGATTACAAGCAAGTGTGCTCCACTGCAGTCTTAAGTGTTAGAGGGAAGGAGCAAAACTTGTGAAAACTATTTATGGTCCCAAATGCATCACAGAAGTTACACACAGAGCCAAGTTAAACATGTTGAAACATTATAAATAAATTCCTCCTTTATTTACCTGCTACAGCCCAAGTGAAGGGTTCTATTTTCTCCAGGACGAAATAAGATATACAGTCCCTGATACACCTGACATAGACAGAAAGACAGATACAGATGCACAAAAGGGACTGGTACTTGAAAACGGTGGTTTGGGTTTTGAGGTTCTTGTCATCTCACCTGCTGCTGCTGCTGCATTGGGAGGGGAGCAGAAGAAGAGTGTACAAAGAATCCCGAACTCGAGCCCTGGCAGAGACGTAAAGCAGGAACTCATTTTCAACTCCTTTGTTTAAAAATGTTAATAGGTTTGTAATTTAAGATTTATGTATGTGATGTGAATGATTTGAGACCATAAAAACAGTTTAAGGCCTGCAGTTCATTTTTAAAAGGGTGCCAGGTGGCAGATGATTACCACAAAACAGGGCCAAAGGATGGTGTTGTCGTCAAGATGCTGGACTGGGACATTGGCGATCTGGTTTCAATTCTCAGCTCTGTCTTTCTTAACCTCAGTTCTCCATCTGTAAAATGAGGATACCACTACTTCCCCACATATCCCAGTGTTTGGGAGGCAAGCCATATAAAGTTATCGTTATCTAGGTGAACGAATATCAATATACACACTTACAAATACCGTAATTACTGTGAAGAAAAGATTACGGGAAAAACCTCACACCTAAAGATGGCAGGGAGAGAACTTTATTTTCCGTGGAACTATTCCACAGCATGAGCAAAGCCTTCATGTCTAGCCAGGGGCGGCTTTATGTATTTTGCCGCCCCAAGCACGGCAGTCAGGCAGCCTTCGGCAGCATGCCTGCGGGAGGTCCGCCGGTCCCATGCCTTCGGCGTACCCACTGCCGAATTGCCGCCGAAACCGCGGGACTAGCGGACCTCCCACAGGCATGCCGCCGAAGGCAGCCTGACTGCCGCCCTCACGGCGACCGGCAGGCCGCCCTCCGCGGCTTGCTGCCCCAGGCACGCGCTTGGTGTGCTGGTGCCTGGAGTCGCCCCTGTGTCTAGCTGCATGGCTTTCATATGACCCATGGCAGGAACACCTTTGGTGAAAGATTGCTAGCACTACTTGTTTAGCACTATTATGGCTAGCACTACTTGTTTTTGTGTCTGTAGTTAAACATTATACCAGCTTTGTGTCACATAATTGAGTTTGCATTTGATAAGCTTCTCTCCCGCAACCCATGGCCACAATGGGGAAAATAGAGCAGACCATGAAAACTATAGGGGAAACCAGAAGAAGACTCAGAGGACTCTCAATAAAGGAAAATCCTCACTTTACCCTAAAACAAAATGTTTTGCCAATAATATTTCTCTTCTTTTCAGGTAATATGTAGAGGGACCCAGGAAGTAGAATTCATATTTAGACTTTTAGAGGTAAGTAGGTTATTTGCACTTTCCAAGATCTCAAAAATGATCACCTAAGCATTGTACAAACAGCCTATACTCTCAAATGATCAGTCTCTCCAGTGAACTCTAACCTTTCAGTGCTTTTCCTTTGGGCTTAGAGGATGGGTTGGGGTGAGGAGCAAAGAAAGATAAAGAAACAGTTACAAGCAGGATGAAGCAAATGTAATCGGAAACTACCTGGCCTCTACCATGGCCAAGCAGTAACTTACCAGATGAGAATTGCATTGGTAAAGCATTGCCACAGGAAGGTGCAAATTCCAAAGCACCCCATCATCAGCAGGTGTGTTTCCACAAGCAGTGAGTGAGGCATAACAAGAGGTTGCAGTGGGGTCTCTGTCCATGGTGTTCCCAATTCTCATCTGTTTCTTCCTGCAACACCAAATTTTTTTTGAAAAATTACATATGCAGCAAGGAGCCAATATATAGGAAAGGTTAATTTCTACTACATCTCTAAGCGAGGATTACTTTGATCTTTACAGTACCTGTCATCTGGAAGGATCCCAAGTATTTCACACTACATAGGAATAATTTCTTCTCGCTACTGACATGCAACCAACCTTGGGATGAAACATCAAAAGTCTAAAGGTGCACAGCAATGCTACAGAACAGTTTTGGACAAGAGGCGAAATATACCAGAACCATTTGAAACTGCAGAGTGAATTTCACACAGGTGAAGTAATTACCCAACACATTTATACACCTGGGTTTAATATTTTCCTCATAAAGACCCTGAGTATCCCCTCGGCCACCTGGAAATGTTATCTGGGTAGAGCCAAGATAATTCTGAATGTGTAAAATGGTGTAGGTATCGGAATATAAACAAGCCCCTTTTTCTCAAAAGAGCAGATTCGCCCTCTGCCATATCTGTCACCGGTGGACTGGTGAAGATCTCCTCCCCTCTCCCCTTGTGTGGTGCACAATAAATATAACTGACAAGAGATAAGGTTCAAAACAAACAGGTAAATGTATTAGGGGATAAAATTACACAGATAGGGAAGGGGTAAATGTAAATGACTAATAGCTATATAACAAACAAACCCAGTGACACAGCAGCTCTTCCCTGCGAGTGTGAAGCTCAGGCCCAAGAATGAAACTAAACCCACCATGGCATTCAGGAAATATGACCCCCCAACTTAGAAACCCTAATTGCTTTCTCACTCAATTCCCAGCACTTCAGTGGCGGCGGCGAAGTCCAGGACCTCTACTCTGTAGGTAATTGAAACCCTTGGAGGAGGAACACTGGAGAGTCCCTCGATGGATGTCCGGACAGAAGAAGTGGACCAGGAACCCTCTGGATGGTGACATTCTCCAGGTGTAGGACAGGTAAGATAGTAATGTGTCTTCTTTTCTCTTCACTCCAGGAACGAATGGTGTTCTTCGCTGATGCACGAGTGCCACGAAGACCCAAAACCCCGCACACAGTCGCTATGATGGACTGCCCCATCAGACTGTGATCACAGTTCTTTTATGGAAAACATGGTATGATCTGTAGAAAGGCGGGAAACAGTCTGAGGTGATGGAACCTTGGGGGATCGTCCAGTGGTGTGAAAAACCCGTTCAGTCCAGTTTCATCCAGACCAGGCTGAGAGTGTACAGAAGATCACAAGATGGAGTCACAAGATGACAGTTTTCAGACTCCATCTTGGATTGCCACAGTGTCCTTAAAATCACTGATCATTGGGTCTGATACCCACACAATAAACCGTGTGTAATGAACCAGAGAACGATACAACAGCCCATACCCAACAGAAAGAACACCCTGTAATTATAAATTTAATGAAAACATACTGAGAAGAGCCTAGGAGCTAGTGAGGAGAATTAATAAGGATGTCCTATGAGCTGTAGAAAGTTCTAGAAGAGCATGGAGCTGGTCAGAGTGGCAGTTAGTGAAATCACAAAGCATTTGGGGAAGCATCTATAACAGGGGTCTCAAAGTCCCAGCCCGTAGGCCATCTGTGGCGTGAGAACCTCCCCACTGTGGCCCACGGAGGAGAGACCCATGCAGCCACGCTGCCGGCTCTGTCTGCTGCAGGCGCCGTCCCCCGCAGCTCCCATTGGCTGGGGGAGAGGGACAGAGATACCATCACTAGTCACCAGGCAGAGTCAGCCATGGAGGTAGCATCACTTTTTTCCACAACGAACATAAACAAGTCAAAATACTGAACACAACTATCTGATGCACACACACCTTGCTGCAATCCTGAGGGTTTCAACTGCTCAGTCACTGAGGCCAAACATCAAAAAACTGACAGAACTGAAGCGTTGCCAAGTGTCTGGCAAACACTAAAAACACTCTGGCAGGTGAAGAATTGTATAAGGTTGTATGACATTTTTATTATTTCTAAGAAATTCGAAATAAAAAATACAATATAAACATTTTCTTTTCTGAACACCATCTTCAGTGACATTATTGGCCTGCTGGGAGGATTTGAGGACTGGCACTGGCCCTAAGGTAAATTGAGTTTGAGTCCCTTGATCTATAAGAATGAGAGCTGGTCAGAGAGAAACTTGCTGTCAGGTGTGAAGGCAGAAGTAATGAATCTGTACTAGCCCATGGTAAACAAGTGAGAACTGATACAGCAACCAAGCGCTAGTGAAATGCCACACCAGAAAATGATGTTCAGAAACTCCAAGGAAGTATATGCCAGAACCATGCTGCCAGCAGAGAAAAGAAAATGAACAACCCCCAGTTATTCAGTTCCAATCCCTGCCTTTTTGTCTCAATTTACCTACCAAGTTTGATAAATCTTTAATTACCACACCTTTAAAAAAAAAAAAAAAAAAAGCTTGCAATGAAAATAGATAGTGACTGCCAGTTTGTTCAAGTGGAGAATGCAGGTTTGTAGTCCGCAAGTCAACTTCATTTGAACAGCCGCGCTGAAGCCCAAACAGTCCCAGTTTAATGGCTTTATTTTGTTGTGTTGACTTCAATATTCTGAGCATTGGGTATCACTCTGTATCCTCTTGTGAGGCAGCAGAAGCCAGTCAGGATCCCTTTAATGGTTGCCAGGGGTGAGCAAGCCACCAGCCTCAGACATCAAGCCCAATGTCACACTAAGCTAGCCAGCAGGAGCTATTCAGATAAGCAGCTCGTACTGTTTCTTGCCCCTAAGAATCACCTGTCTAAGGCAGCTTGGTTCCATTACAGCTTGTAGAGAAGGGAGGGAGGATAGTTATTTGTAGGGTGCATGCGTGCAGTCTCCCTACCGGCTAGAGTTTAGGTGATCCCAGCTCTGAAGTAGAGGAAGAATGGCCTTGTAGTTAAGGCACTGATAATCAGATTTAGGTTGTACTCCTGTCCCTACCACAATCTTCCTGTTAGTCTGGGAGCATGAGTAATTCTGTGGGCAAGTGAATGATAGAAAGGGAAGGGAGGTGTAATTTGATTCATAAAAATCTACAGAATCAAGCAATGGTGTCAACCCTCTGTGGCGTGGTGGTAACTGAATCTTTGGGGACTACCACCACAGAGGACCTGATAAAATACAACACTCAGTGGTGTCACCAGTTCCCTTCTGTGCACTTGGTTCAGATGAAGCCCTAGAGCATGAAAACAGAGCAATGAAAGTCATCGGGGAGTATCACAGCATCCAAATACTCTTTCCCAATTTTTCCTGACAACCCCAGAACACCATCAAATTTCCAAAAGAACATTGAGCATGTCTGGGATGACATCTCCAGAAGTAACCAAGCACCATCTAAACTCATTAGGTACTGTTAAATGCCAAGAAGGGGCAATTTGAAAGCTACAGGATGAGTTTGCTCGCACTGGCAACCCATTCACATATAAGGGACCAAAGCTCATTAATATGACAAAAGCAGTCTTTAGTGAAGATGTCAATCAAATGGATA
The DNA here is from genome assembly GCA_003942145.1 of Platysternon megacephalum. Classification (NCBI taxonomy): domain Eukaryota; kingdom Metazoa; phylum Chordata; order Testudines; family Platysternidae; genus Platysternon; species Platysternon megacephalum. The sequence goes on from QXTE01000087.1 coordinate 5,235,267, forward strand.
CTTTGGGTCATGACTTGTATGAAGCCTTCACAACCCAAATAATTATCCTAGGCTCTGTCAATCTATGGGCTCAAATCAAGAACAGACTAAAACTGTGTGTGACGTGTCATTCCATATTCTTTATGAAAATATGCTTCTGATATATGACATAACTGAGATACACTTTATGAAAGATGGCTCATGTGAGATATCATTGGAAAGGCTATGATTTACTGAATGCGATTATCCAATTTGTATGCCTGTATCATTTCTGTATCTGAAGTTAGGAATATTGACTATGTATCTGTATTTCAACTATGCTACTTTGGTTGACGCCCACTGCTAACACTTCAGGTACAACAATGGAAAAGCCAGACAGGGCAGATGGCCCATCAGCGAGGACAATAGTCTGTGAAAAGCTTGGCCTTCCTGTGTATGCTCCATACTGCCCCTGACTCATGGACACTGTAATCCTAGAGAGTCAGGTGTTCTTGTCACCTGACACTAAAACATTACCTGTAACTTTCCACTGTAAGGGAAGGGGGGGTCAAACTAGGAAATAAAGGACTCCCGCCTTAGGCAAATCCTATTTAAGGGTGGGGAGTGAAGTAATCCTGGTCATCAATTCTCCCCTGCTACCCCACCCAAGATGACTGCTGAAAACAACTAAGACTGAACAGGGGGAAAGAACTGGGCCCCGGCCGAAGGGCGTCTGGCCTGTGAAGAAGATTATTAGAACCACATTTAGGGTGAGAACTCACATGTAACCAGTTCCTTTAGTGTTTTAAGCTTAGTTTGCATGCTCTGTTTTATTTTCTTAGTAATCTGCCTTGTTCTGTCTGCTACCTCCTTAACTACTTAAAATACACCTATTATAGTTAATAAATTTATTTCTGTTTTATAATACAACCCAGTTTATGTGAATTCAAATTGCGGGGAGGGGAGTGAGAAATTGTGCATACTCTCTTCCACATTGAGGGAAGAGGCGAATATATCTGAGTCTGTACTCCAAGGGAGGTGGACATCTGAGTGCTGGAGCAAGTCCCTTAAGCAGAGTCTTCCCAGAGCTGATCTGCAGCTGGGTGTGGCCCTGCCTGTGGGTGTGTTAGAGGAGGTTTTAAGAGCCTGGCTCAGCAAGACAGATTAAAGGGGGCCCATGCTGGTAGAACAGGTAGACTCAGTGGTATCTCAGCAAATCAGGTGACTTCCCAAGGGGTCCAACCCGTCACACTGTGCTCAAATGGAAAGAAAGTCAGAGTGAAGGTGGCAGGGACTATCACAGAGAAAACCACAAACAGGTCACTGCTCGTTTCCTGGTCATGTCCAGATCTTGGCGTGATGTTGATCTATGTGAGATTTTGAGAAAGTATGAGTCCTCTGTGGTACCATGATTGATGTTCATATGTGATGGAACAATGCATATGTGCCAAGCGAAAAGCAAGCTAATGCACATCTTGTATGGTCTTCCTAAGACAGGACCGATTGACAATGTGATTGATACCTTTTGCCAGAAGGGGCCTTTCAACATAGCAATCATAGATGGTATGGCTGAGGCACCAGCTCTTGACAAAGAAGAAACTGTTAAACACCTGCCAAGATTTGGCTGAACACTTCATTATGAGGCTACAGAGAAAATAATGGATCTGTGACGAAGTCCACCTTGTGTTTGCAATGTATGCAGAGGAAACCATTAAAATATTATCAGAAAGAAGAGACTCCATGGTACTGCACCTGTCCAATACTAAATCATTGACTCCACAAATATCTCCAAAGTCTCAATGAAGAAGCAACTATCTCATAGGCACACAAAGGATAAGTTAAATGCATACTTTGCAGGAAAAATGCCCCAGCATGTAAAGAATTGCTCAAAGAATTTCATAGTCACATGGCATAATGAAGCTGCTGCCTCGCACTGTTCAGTGGAATTTCTTTGTAGTCACAAGGAGGCTGACAAATTATCTTGCATGCCATAAATGTCACAGGGAGACTATTAAACTCAAAATTTTTGCGCTAGACACAAATGTTCTAGTGCTTTCTGTGAGATGCTACCCAAGACGTCCACCGGATTCTGGTTTTGTGCCTGCTGGGGAACAGAATTACTGTATATCCATCAGAGATGTGTTCCTATCACTCAGGCCATTAAAAGCCACTCCACTGCCAGGTTTCCATACCCTTTCAAAATGTGACACTACTGGAAGGTTGGCGAGAAAGACCAAGTTTTCTTACTGGAAGGCATTTGATTCAGCCTCCAAAGATTCTCTCCTCACTGGTAAGGAGCTTGGAATGGCTGAGACAATCACTGATGAGGTCATAAATGCACTGGATACATTCATATGCCAAGTTTACCATTTGAAGACCAACATTATGACACTTGCAGAACTACATTGGTGGATGTTTTCCTAGAAGTAGACAAATGGAGAAAGAATGGCCACTGACAAGGGATGCATTTATACCTACTATCAAGAAGGTAAATTATCAAGCAATGGAGTGGCTCTAGGATGATCAAGCACATCCAAAACTACCCTCTCCTATTGGGCATGGATGATCTAGCACATCCAAAACTACCCTCTCCTATTGGGCATGGATGGGCCTTGGAAGATGAACACTAGTTGTGTGTGAAATACCATGTGATCCTGAATCAATCCTTCGGTTAATCAAATGCTCATTTGCAAAGACCAGATGTTCACCACCCTGCAAATGTTTGGCCAGCAGCCTGCCTTGTTTGGAACTGTGAGTGCTGCTTGGACGAGGATTAGTGTGACAACATGTCTAGCAGCGGTGCCCGAGATGGACATGACACTGATGATGACTTGATGAATAAATGTTTTCAGTCCTACATATCAAGACTAACTTTCCTAGGATTACCAAAGATCAATGACCTTTTTTATGTAAGCAATGTATCCCTGTGTTAAAGTTGATTTTTAAACATTTTCTCAAATATATATCTCTACGTAATTGTTCTGGGCTGTTCATGTTTGATACCATTGTATTTGTGGGAGAAAGGGCTTTCAAACGATTCCCAACTCTACCCATTTCTGATGACACTATATCATCAATTTTTCCACCAACTGGAGGAGCTGGCACTGGGGAGGTAGTGAGTTCCTGCTGCTATGCCAGGGGACACCACTGAAATTATGATTCTGTAGATTTTTATGAATCAAATCACATCACTAGCTTCAGGGCCGGCTCTAGGTTTTTTGCTGCCCCAAGCAAAAACATTTTTGGCTGCCCCCCACCCCAGCCCTGGGCTCCCACCCACACCCCCTGCCGCCCCAGCGCTGGGCTCCCCCCTCACCTACCCACCCACACCCCCTGCCGCCCCAGCGCTGGGCTCCCCCCTCACCTACCCACCCACCCCNAGATTATCCACAAATATTTTTTTTTTGTAAAAGTCATAAAATACATATAGTGCATAATCAGCAATAACCCAAATTTAGGTGAATAAATTTAACAATACAGTTTAGATATTAGCATCCAAGTATTTGGGTACATCACTCACAAAAAGTTATACAGAGAGTTGGTTGTGGAAAGCAAATATATCAATGAGTGAAGATTGTCCCTCGGTAATAGAGAATTTAGGGTAGGTTGTCCATTTAGAAAATCCATCAAGAAAGTATTTCAGTTACTTTCCTGACTATGCTTCTCATCGGCACTCCAGCTCATCCCTCTTGGTATTGCCGATGTCCGGTGATGTGTTCTATGTAGGTGTCCCTCGACCACCTGATGGCGTCTGACACCATGAGTTGCTGCATCAGCCGAGCGTAGCTCTGACTGATTCCGCATTCTCTCAACACTCACTCGTTACTGGGGTCCCATGTGCCCAGGGCTCCGACAATCAGCGCGTGTCTGAACCTGGTAACACTTAGTTCTCAAGGTTTCAGCCAGAGGGGCATATTTCTCCACCTTTCAAGCTCGGGCATCGCGGAAGGCCGGGGTCCTGTTCTCGAAGGGCACCATGACGTCCACCATCAGGAGCTTCTGGTCCTCTTTGGTGATGACGATGTCTGGTCGCAGTTGGCTGTCGGTTCCGGGGATGGTGGAGTTCATGGTCACCTTCCCTACGGGTGGCGGGACGGCTCTGACTAGGCGATCTTGGATGGCGTTGTGTCGCAGCTGCCAAGCTATGGAATGGGGCTTGCAGCTACACAAGACGTGGGGTAGGGTCTTGTTGGCATAGCAGCACTTCCTGCATTGCTTGTCCCGATTCCTCTGGCGGACGGCTCCATTCAGCGGAACACAGTTGAGCCAGGCCCTGTGGATGAACCCCCAGTCGGCAAATCGTGTGAAGCTGCCCCAGGTGAGGAAGTGGTTGCTGGCGTTCCACTTGCACGTCCCCTCGAATGCCTTGCCCTGGTCTGGCTTCTGTTTCAGGTTTTCCACGTATTGGCAGCAGATAGCATCCTTCAGGGTCCTCTCCAGCATGGTTCTAACTTTCGGAGTGAGGATCATGTGCTCTGCATTCTTCACCTGTGGCACCAGGACTCCCTACTACTGCAAGCTAAAATCAGTGAGATAAGAATGAAGTCAGTCTCTATAAGCCATAAAGTCAAACAAGTCCTCCTTACCCTCATAAGAAAACATCTCAGAAGCTAAAGGACATTCTACTAAAGTGGAGTGTTACTGTACAAGATGCAATTAAAACTAACGATCTTATTTGGGTGATGATATGCCATTACCAATTTAAGGATTTAAGGAAAGGTAGGTGTAACGGGTTCCCCCCAGAGTGCCACCTGGAACTGGGGTACCACTGAGCCCTCTGACCCACCAGCCTAGGCTTCCTTTCACACTGTACTGCTGTGACAAGCTGCAAAGCCCTCCAGCCTTCATTTTCACCAGCATTCACACAGGTAGGGATACACCCAACTGCAGTTACATGCAGGCCCTCTAACCACCAGCTTCCCAGCCTAGGACCCCAGAGCAGTACCGTCCAGCCCTGGTCAAATCTGGCCAGTATATGGGTTTAATACCCAGTCTGCCTCTCCCTCAATGTGAAGAGGACAATGCACACTTGTGGTAACCAAGCAGAGATTTTCCCCAAGCACTCCAGTCAAAGCTCACTGGTTTCGATTAAAACAAACACAAGTGTATTAACTACAAAAGATAGATTTTAAGTGATTATAAGTGATAGCAAACAGATCAAAGCAGACTACCTAGCAATTGCAAATAATCAAAAAATGCAAACTAAGCTTAATATACTAAATAGATTGGATATGAATTAGCAGATTCTCACCCTGAGAAATGATACAAGCAGGTTGCAGATTCTTAAGGGGCAAGCTGCACTTGCTTTACAACTTGGAATCCCCAGGTCTTTCATAAACAGGTTAGAAATCCCTTTAGCCTGGGTCCAGCACTTCCCCCAGTTCAGTCTTTATTCCTCAGGTGTTTCCAGGAGTCTTCTTGTGTGGGGAGTGAAGAACACCAGATCATGTCACTCCCTGCCTTATATAGCTTTAGTATATGGCGGAAACCCTTTGTTTCAAAGCTTGGTTCCCCAACCAGTTTGTGGAAAAATACAGACCCCAAGATGGAGTCCAGAATCATGTGGCCTGGTCACGTGTCCTTGTAGAGTCATATCAGCCATTACTTACAGCATTCTCAGGAAGGCTCACTAGGTGGGAGATAAGCTTCTCCTAAGGCCTATTGTTTTCCCTAATGGCTCATTGCCCTGAATAGGTCTTTCCCAACCAGCTATCTAGACTGAAAGCATCTTGTCTAGTCAGTGTTACCCAGGTGTAACTACATTTGAAGTACAGATACATAGTATTTATAACTTCAGATACAAAAATGATGCATGCATACAAATAGGATAATCATATTCAGCAAATCATAACCTTTTCAATGACACCTTACATGACCCATCTTGCACACAGTGCATCATAATTATGCCAAAGTCATATCACTGTGAAGAATATGGGGTGCAGTGTCACAGCTCCCCCCTTAGATTACTGCCAGAGGATTAATCACTGACTAATGCGGAGGCAGTGGGCCCAATTTCTTCTTTCCTAGACAGGGCATCTGCTACCATGTCCTCTTTCCCCTTTATGTGCACAATCTCCATGTCAAACCCTTGCAGGATTAGGCTCCAGCATAGCAGTTTGGAATTTGTGCCCTTGGTTCTGTTTAGCCATATTAAGGTTGAGTGACCTGTTAAAATCTTGAACTTTCTCTTAAAGAGGTAAGGCTTCAGTTGCTTAACAGCCCACACTATGGCATAGGACTCCTTTTTTATGACAGAGTAATTCTGTTCAGTGGGGGACAGCTTTTTACTTAAGAAGACAATGGGGTGCTTCTTGTTGTCCTCCCCTGCTTGCAGCAATACAGCACCCAAGCCAGTGTCAGATGCATCAGTACATAGGCGACTAGTAACTGCTGCTAGTAAGGTTATGCTACCATAACCCCAATTTAAAGGTTATGGTAGTGCAAATTAGACAATAGAATGGGGACTTAGAAGCAAATTAGCCAGGTCTTGCTCAGACGGTGCACAAAAATGTGTCATTGATTTGCTATATAGCTGGCTTTGAACCCTGCTAAAGTGAATGAGAATGTTATGCCCTTGAGCTGCTATATCCCCATCAAACCAATGAGACAGCTGATCCATCTTTACTTCTGTATTACTTATTTTAAAAGACCAGTCATGGGCTAAAATGTAAGAGACTGTTTTCCTGTAACAATAGCTATATAAATGGGGATACCAGGCCAAGATACTTATTTCAGTGATCGATTACTCTCGTCTATTTCAGAGATTTGGGCTTAATTCTCCACTGTGCCCAAATTGAAAGATCCCCTAAGGACCTTAAGCCAGCTGAGAACTGGGTATATCAGAGCCTAGCTCTGTCTCCTCCCCTTCCCTCACATGCTCTGTCTCCTTCTTGCCTCCAAGAAGCCTTTGCTTTCCCTTATGCCATGCAGTGGGTTCCAGCACGGTAGATGGCAGATGCAGAAGGCAGCAGAACCATCACTGCCACTGGGGAGATTCCTTTGGCTGTTTCAAGTTCACTCTGTGCTGCATAAGCAGAGAGCTGTCCCTTTAGGTCTGTAATATGAGGGATGGATAATGGTGTGATCATCTTAGGCCAGGTTTACCTCCTCTGTCACCACTGACCGGCTACTTTCTGTTTGGTTTTGGGAGCAGAGCAGATCTACTGCATCTCTCCACCAAATGCCAGGTTCTCCTTAGCAGCCCAGCTATTGCGTTGCTCAGTCACTTCAATTATACATTTGACCTTCTTGCTTTATGGTTTAAGCCTTACATTTCTCTTTTCATTTTAATTTTTGTTACACTAAAGTGCAGGGAACAAACAATAACTAACTGTATGTTTGCTGAAGATTTCTGGAACAATGTAAACCATAAGATATTTTTGCAGCAGTACAGAGAAAGAATTAAATCTACTAGGCCAATTTTACCCCTGGTGTAATTTCACTGGAGTCAGTGGAATTACAACAGATTAATTATACCCCTGGCTTTCAAAGTGCAACAATATGCCATACCTTTCAATACCTCACTGTATACAATACAGTATAGCATACCTTCCAATACCCCACTGTACACAATATGCCATACCTTCCAACCCACCACTGTATACAATACAGCATACCTTCTAATACCCCCCTCTGTATTCAGTATTTTCAGACCTTGTAATTTATAAGCCCCTATTAGGTATCCACGTATTGTAATAGAAATAATATTGAAGTATGTATCCATGTAACACTCAGCCACTGCAGGGATGGGTGCAGTAAGGTGACACTCAGGATCGCTGCACACCTTTTGTGTACTTTGCACCTGGTGGGAGAGAGCAGCTAACAACACTTTGTCCTTATCCTTTCTTGGAAAACTCTTTGCAGTGAAAACATTGCCATCAATGCTACTTTCTGTATTTCCAATGTGAGATGGAAGTGGCTCTCTTGTTACATAGCAAGACCACCAAAATGCTACTATGGGAATAGGGCACATACGCTGTAGACCTACATAGTGTTAAAGGAGACCATCAGCTAAACATACTGTACAGCTCTTCTAGCATTAGATACAAATCACACTCCCAGCAAAAACAGGAGAGGGGTTTGTGGCTCTCAGAGGAGCCAAGAGTCAGCAACTGCTTCTGTCTCAAGGCTATGAGAGAGGGTGAATAATGAAAACCAAAAGACACATTGCTGGAAAACACACCCACAGCCCTGCTTACTATACAATACAGCAATTTCCATCTTTAAAGCCTGTACCTGATGGAAGAATGGAATGTGGGGATATGACATTGACCCACCCTGTCTAGACCAGGAAATAGGTTGTATTGAAAAATGTGATAGTTCAAGATGTTAGCAAACATGTTTTTAAACACTGCCTATTTTCCCAGTTTAGACCTGCCCGTTCAGAAGAGGGGCAAGGAAACAAGGAAGGGGCACTGGGCATGTTAGAAAGTCCCACTTCAAATCACTTAAGCATCCAACCAGAGAGCTCAAGCAGTTACACCCCAGCTCAGAGAACTCAGCTGGCCCATGGCCTTGAGCTGCTCTGGTCAACCCCAATAGTAGGGGCCTTAGCAAGGTGAAGTTCACTTGTCTGCAGACACGATGGCATGAACAGAAAATCCCTGGGAACTGTGGTTCTAACCATAATTAATCCTAAGGGATTCATCATGTGAGGGAGGAAATCCAGGGTATTTTAATTCTGACCTGGGATTCTGGGAGGGCAATGAAGTGAGTGAGCAAGCATTCACTCCTGGGCTACCACAACATACACAGACTCTACCCAGGGCCAGATCCAGGCACCACCGAAGGAAGCAAGTGATTGGGGCGGCCGATGGAAAGGAGCGGCATGTCCGGGTCTTTGGCGGCGGGTCCCTCAGTCCCTCTCTTCCTCTTTGAGCTGCCGCTGAAGTGCCGTTGAAGAGGAAGAGAGGGAATGAAGGACTCGCCGCCAAATTGCCGCCAAAGAATGAAGCGGCGCGATTGAGCTGCTGCCGAAGTGCTGCCGATCGGCTTTTTTTTTAAAAAAATTTCCCTTCGCCGCTTGGGGCGGCAAAAAAGCTGGAGCCGGCCCTGACTCTACCCCACCCTTTTCCTACCAGCCAGAAAGAGGCTCAGCGCTTCTCTTTGTTTCAACCTTTAAAAAAAAACCAGACACCCATCCATCCAGGTCACATGGCTGTTTCCCTGCTGCGGCCACCTCCCCCCAAGACTCTCCTCAGCCCTGGCCTATGCTGCCTTCCCATCCCATGATCCCCACGATCATCCCTAGTGTCCCCAGTGATCCTGCTTCCTCCCTCTCTGAGCCCTCCCATCCCCCATGGGTTTATTTCTCCCCCAAACACCCCCCTATCACTAGCCCCTGGCCTGCTGCCCCCCGCATCCCAGATGCCCTTCCATCCAGGCCACATGTCTGTTTCCTTGCTGCGGCCACCCCCAGACTCCTAGCCCTGGCCCTGCTGCCCCCCGCATCCCAGACACCCTTCCATCCAGGCCACATGTCTGTTTCCTTGCTGTGGCCACCCCCAGACTCCCAGCCCTGGCCTATGCTGCCCTCCTGTTCCCCCCCATGATCCCCCACGATCATCCCCAGTGTCCCTGGCAGCCCCCCCCCTTCCGCCCTGCCTCCCCTGGGCCCTCCCATTTTGCCCCGTCACTGCAAGAAAGCAGCTCACCAGGGCAGGGCAAGCAGCTGCAGAGCACAGGCAAGATACTCTCCTCCTGACCTGAGGCATGTACCTGAGCAGCCATAACTCCTCACCCCCTCCGGGATGTGCGCCCCCTCCCCGGCATCTGGGGAGGGGCATGTGACCATTCCTGCCCCTCCCTAGCATTGCCCCTGCACCGGTACATAATTCAAAGTTTTTATTAAAGTCAGGACTGGCTATCACAGGCTTTGCAGACAAGAGTGCCTTTACCTTATCAAAACCTTTCTGGCACACCTCTGACCAAATCACCTTATTAGGTTGGTGCTTTTTACACAGGTCTGTGATTGGGGATAGGTCACTGAACCCCACCACAAACCTTCTGTAGCTGTTTGCCAGGCCTATGAAGGATCGGATCTATCTTTTAGTTTGGGGCACAGGCCAATTTACAATGGCTTCCACTTTAAGAGGGTCGGGGGATATTTGCCCCCCTCTAACCCAATGCCCTAGATAAGGGACTTTGGCTGCTCCTATTTTGCACTTAGAGGGTTTTATAGTAAGACCAGACTCTCTGAGCTTTGACAGCACAACCCCCAGGTGTTTTTTATGGTTGTCCCATGTGTTGCTGAACACCACTATGTCACCTATCTATGCCCTTGCAAAATTCTGTAAACCATTTAACACTTTGTTGCCAGTCTCTGTCAGGTTGCATCAGGATTGACCAACCCAAAATTTGTAGAGCCCTGTGTCAGTTATAAAAGTAGATTTTTGCTGTGCCTCCTCCTCCAGAGGGATCTGCCAGTAACCTCTAGTTAAATCAAAAGTACTGAGGTGCTTGGCTTGGCTCAGTACATCCAGCATATCAATTCTTTTCATGGGGTACACATCTGTTACAGTAACAGCACTAAGTTTTCTATAGTCCACACAAAAACTTACACCAAGACCACAGGGAATGCCCACGAGCTGTCAGATTCCTTAATTAGTCCCAGGTCTAACATGCTTTGTACCTCTATACGAATTTGCCCTTGCACCTTGCCAATGGCCCTGTAAGGGGGAGGTTGAATCCCTTTGATGGGGATTTTATGGGTTAGTGAGTATGTTCTTCCTGGCTTCTTGTAAAATATCTCACTGTATCCTTGCAGCACAGCTAACACCTCCCCCCTGTCACTGGTGTTAGCTCTCTGCAGATGTCAATGCTTTCCAGAGTTGAACCACCTTGGCATTCAGCCATCAAATCAATGAGTGGGTGTGCCTCAGTTTTCCCTTCCACACAACAGATCATGTTTACTGCGATCTCCCTGCTGTGATAGGCTTTGAGAAGGTTCACATGTACAAGCTGTGGGATAGCATCGTCATGGGGCTTCCTAACTTGATTTGTCTTCATTTGCCACTTCTACCACTTTGAAGGGCCCCTTCCAGCAGTATTACATTTTGAATTTTTTCACAGGGCTAAGTACTATCACAAAATCTCCTATGTCAAAAGTGTGTTTACAAGTATTTTTGTCATACCACGCCTTTTGTTTGGCCTGTCTTGGAGCTTGGTTTGGACAACTTCCATCATGTCCTTTAACTCCTTCCTGAACCACCCAACATATTCAGATACTGGTTATTCCCTCACCTCATTGCTCCCTTCCCATACATCTTTAATGAGATCAAGAGGTCTCCTTATTTTTCTCCCATATAAAAGATCAAATGGAGAAAATGCTGTGGACTCCTGGGGTTACCTCCCTGTAAGCATACAACAGCAATGACAATAACTTGTCCCAGTTCTGGCCCCTTTGCTTGGCATACATTACCAGCATGGATTTTAGGGCCCCATTCAACCTTTCCACCAACCCACTGGCCTAGGGATGATAGGGGGCAGTCTTAAGTTGTTGCACGCCACACACCTTCCATAGCTCGTTGAATAACTGCACCATGAAATTTGCCCCTCGATCAGACAAAATCTCCTTCGGGAAGCCCACTCTGCTGAATATAGTGAGAAGGGCTCTTGCCACCGTCTCAGCTTCTATATTAGACAGAGCAGCCACCTCAGGATATCTAGTGAAAAAATCCATCAGCACTGAGTCGGGCACAGCATAGGCCCCACAATGTGCATTGCCACCCTCAGGAATGCCTCCTGTATGACAGGGGAGATTTCTGGGGTCCTCTGCGTCTTTTCCTCTCTTGACACTACAAAAAACCTGCAATAATCTCTCACATCAGGAGAAATTCCTCTTTATCCTGTCATAAGTCCTCTGTACCCCCAAGTGACCAGCAAAAGGACCAACATGCGCTACCAGCCTCAATTCTCCACAGTGCTGGCTGGGTAAAACCAACTGCTTATAGGGCTGCTCGGGGCCTCTGTTTCTTCCCACAGAAGCCTGCTATACAGCTTCCCATCCTCTTCAAAAAACTTCTCCCCCACTCCTTTCCTCTAGGATACATTTCCTCATGCTCTCTAGAGTGGGGTCTTGCCTTTTGCTTAGCCACAAATTCCTGACACCTAACACTTGGGACAATGTCCTCAGTTACTGACAACATCTCTCTTACCCCCGGCCCTTAGGATGTGTTTCTTTCAGTTGGGCAGAGGCCTGACTCTGCCTTTTCCCCACTTGGGAGCATGCTGCCCCCCTGCATGGTAGTGTCAATGGAACCCTCATCCACCTCTTCAGTGGTTTTTAAGGTTCCATCATCCTTCTCTGGGCTCCCCTCTGAGAGAGACACCTCCATGTTCTCTATAGCAGGATCTATCACTGGTTTAGCTGCAACAGGCTTGCAGCTACCAGCTGGAACAGCTCTCTCCTCCCGCTTTGAGGACCCTACACACTACTCCTTCTTGATGCGGGTTACCACACCAACAGACTTGGCCTTGTGGTTGGACCACAGAGATCTGGGTCCCAGTATCCCTCCACCCCAGGCACTCTATGCCATTGACAGCCTTAATGTGTTACCTGTCTGGTTCATCAGGCCGTTTCCCTCAAGCATGTGAGGTAAATTATGGGTGTTCCCACCTGGGTCCCCTCTGGGGCCTTGGACAACCAGGCTTACTTTCCTTCAATTTGGGGCATTTATTCCTCAGGTGCTCTGTGGAATTACTTCTGGGTTTTCCTGTTTTTATGGAGGTAGGGTTCTGGGGAGGCAGGGGCGGGGGGAGAGAAGTGAGTGCCTTGCCTCCTGCTCACCCTCCTTCTTCCAAGGGGTAAAGCAGTGACCTTGCTTTCCACCAGGTTTAAACCCCTCCTTCTGTGGTTTATTTGCAATAGATGCTTGAGCTTTTTCAAATTCATCACATAGGGTAGCCAGTTCAACAGTTTCCATCTTTTTATCCCATCAACACTGTTTCACATAATCTCTGCATATGCTCAGGAAATGTTCCTGAGCAACAAGATCACACGTTCCTTCAAAGCTTGTAACACCTTTTCCCCTTACCCACTTTTCCATCAAATCTTTCATCTGGTTCACATACACCACATTACTCATCCCAGCACTCCTTCTTAAGGCTTTGAAATTTTACTCTGTTTCGGGTGTAATCTGAAACTGTATTAAAACTATTTCCTTTAATTTACCATAATCTGAAGTATCTCTAATTGGCATTCATATTGACCATATCCAGAGCTCTCCAGGACACCTTTGTAACCAAAGTGGGCATCTTTTGGTCCTCAGGAATCTCATGAAGTACACACAAACTCTCAAAGGTGATAAAATATTCAGCAATATCCCCTGTCTCACTGTATGCAGGACACAATTGTTCCTATTTGTCAATTTTTGGAGAGGTGGGACTCCCTGGTGTGTGCGGACTCTGGTTTGTTTCTCTATCAAGTGCAGCTGGTGATTTCTCTTTTTCCTTCTCCTCCAATGGCTAGTTTCTGGCCTTGATTTCTTTGGCTTGCAGTTCCATGGCCTTTCGGTGTGCAGCTAAAATCTTGCCTGGCATTCTCTGCTTCCATTTCTTTTATCTGTAATGATTTTAATTCTAAAAGTCTTGTGTTCTTTTTCTCTCTCCTGCCTGCAATATGCACAGCTCCAATTTCTTACTAGTTTCACTTTCACTCATTTTCCTGTTTTTCTGTCCCGACGTCTCTTGCCCGAAATAAGCAAACAGAAAATAAACTGGTAAACTCTTTGACTGATCTCTAGCCACCACACTTAAATATGACTTAAAATCATCACTAGTGTATGAAGTGCAAATCTCACTCAGAACAACAAGCTGTGCATTTAATCCTGTACAACCATGCCACGGTGACAGGTTCCCCCCGGAGTGCCTCCTGCAACTGGGATAGCACTGAGCCGTCTGACCCACCAGCCTGGGCTTTCTTTCACACTGTACTGCTGTGACAAGCTGCAAAGCCCTCCAGCCTGCACTTTCACCAGCATTCACACATGCAGCTGCAGTTACACGCAGGCTCTCTAACCACCAGGTTCCCAGCCTAGGACCCCAGAGCAGTACCGTCCAGCCCTGGTCAAATCTGGCCAGTATATGGGTTTAATACCCAGTCCACCTCTCCCTCAATGTGAAGAGGACAATGCACACTTGTGGTAACCAAGCAGAGATTTCCCCCAAGCACTCCAGTCAAAGCTCACTGGTTTCGATTAAAACAAAAACAAGTTTATTAACTACAAAAGATGATTTAAAGTGATTATAAGTGATAGCAAACAGATCAAAGCAGACTACCTAGCAATTGCAAATAATCAAAAACCGCAAACTAAGCTTAATATACTAAATAGATTGGATATGAATTAGCAGATTCTCACCCTGAGAAATGATACAAGCAGGCTGCAGATTCTTAAGGGGCAAGCTGCACTTGCTTTACAACTTGGAATCCCCAGGTCTTTCATAAACAAGCTAGAAATCCCTTTAGCCTGGTTCCAGCACTTCCCTAAATTCAGTCTTATTCCTCAGTTGTTTCCAGGAATCTTCTTGGGTAGGGAGTGAAGAACCCCAGATGTCACTCCCTGCCTTATATAGCTTTAGCATATGGTGGAAACCCTTTGCTTCAAAGCTTGGTTCCCCGACCACTTTGTGGAAAAATACAGACATCCCAAGATGGAGTCCAGAATCATGTGGCCTGAGGTCACGTGTCCTTGTAGAGTCATATCAGCCATTACTTACAGCATTCTCAGGAAGGCTCACCAGGTGGGAGATACGCTTCTCCTAAGGCCTATTGTTTTCCCTAATGGCTCATTGCCCTGAATAGGTCCTTCCCAACCAGTTATCTAGACTGAAAGCATCTTATCTAGTGGGTGTTACCCAGGTGTAACTACATTTGAAGTACAGATACATACTCAGTATTTATAACTTCAGATACAAAAATGATGCATGCATACAAATAAGAATCATATTCAGCAAATCATAACTTTTTCAATGACAGCTTACACGACCCATCGTGCACGCAATGCATCATAATTATGCCATAATAATATCATCATCATATCACTGTGAAGAATATGGGGTGCAGTATCACAGTAGGTTTTCTGAGCTAGAGGGACAGATGTTGGTGATTTGTATTTACAGTGCACTTGGCAATATAGACAATTTCACAAAATATTCCTGGAGAAGGAAAATCATGCTCCAGATTTAAGAATGGTTTCACGGCATTGTAAAATTTGTCCACCAAAACTGCTGTAACATCTTCGTAAGTGCCTGAAGTCACTGACCTAAAAAAAAGGACGGAATGTGCCACACAGGGTACAAAAACAAATTTCAGTTCCTTCTGAGCATCTATAAAGCTCCTACATATAGTTTAAAATGTAAATGTGCCCTGCTCATACCATCTATCTTAGGCTAAAATACTGGTAGAACTACACTGGTATACCTGGTTAGTACAGAGCAACTGTGCTGCCCGTTTCAGGATTGGAGTATAAACTGAATGGTACAGTAACCCAATGAAAAAGAAATACATGCCATAATAGTCACTAGGTAGGAGGGGGCAGAGACATGCCATATGTACGTGTTGCAAGGGCTCACATGTGCCCTTACCTGAGGGTACGAAGGACACATTGTGGAACTTTTTGAACTACACTATATCACCACATCACTGTAGTTCAAGGGTGCAGAAATTCAAACTAGGACAAATATATATATAAAAACATATATTTCTAAAGCACCTTTCATTGTGCAGGATCCCAAAAGGATCAGTCCCTGGAAAAATCATGGAGCAGATCCTCAATCAGTTCTGAAGCACTTAGAGGAAAGGAGAGGAAAGTCATCAGGAACAGTCAGCATGGATTCACCAAGGGCAAGTCATGCCTGACTAACCTAATTGCCTTCTATGACGAGATAACTGGCTCTGTGGATGAGGGGAAAGCAGTGGACGTGTTATTCCTTGACTTTAGCAAAGCTTTTGATATGGTCTCCCACAGTATTCTTGGCAGCATGTTAAAGAAGTATGGGCTGGACGAATGGACTATAAAGTAGCTAGAAAGCTGGCTAGATCGTCAGGCTCAACGGGTAGTGATCAATGGCTCCATGTCTAGTTGGCAGCCGGTATCAAGTGGAGTGCCCCAAGGGTCGGTCCTGGGGCCGGTTTTGTTCAATATCTTCATTTATGATATGGAGGATGGCGTGGATTGCACCCTCAGCAAGTTTGCAGATGACACTAAACTGGAAGGAGTGGTAGATACACTGGAGGGCAGGGATAGGATACAGAGGGACCTAGACAAATGAGAGCATTGGGCCAAAAGAAATCGGATGAGGTTCAACAAGGACAAGTGCAGAGTCCTGCACTTAGGACGGAAGAATCCCAGGCACTGCTACCGACTAGGAACCGAGCGACTAGGCAGCAGTTCTGCAGAAAAGGACCTAGGGGTTACAGTGGACGAGAAGCTGGATATGAGTCAGTGTGCCCTTGTTGCCAAGAAGGCGAATGGCATTTTGGGCTGTATAAGTAGAAGCATTGCCAGCAGACCGAGAGATGTGATCATTCCCCTCTATTTGGCATTGGTGAGGCCTCATCTGGAGTACTGTGTCCAGTTTTGGGCCCCACACTACAAGAAGGATGTGGAAAAATTGGAAAGAGTCCAGTGGAGGGCAACAAAAATTATTAGGGGGATGGAGCACATGAGTTATGAGGAGAGGCTGAGGGAACTGGGATTATTTAGTCCGCAGAAGAGAAAAATGAGGGGGGATTTGATAGCTGCTTTCAACTACCTGAAAGGGGGTTCCAAAGAGGATGGATCTAGACGGTTCTCAGTGGTATCAGACGACAGAACAAGAAGTAATGGTCTCAAGTTGCAGTGGGGGAGGTTTAGGTTGGATATTAGGAAAAACTTTTTCACTAGGAGGGTGGTGAAGCACTGGAATGAGTTACCTAGGGAGGTGGTGGAATCTCCTTCCTTAGAGAGAGATTTTTAAGGTCAGGCTTGACAAAGCCCTGGCTGGGATGATTTAGTTGGGGATTGGTCCTGCTTTGAGCAGGGGGTTGGACTAGATGACCTCCTGAGGTCCCTTCCAATCCTGATATTCTATGATTTTATGATCCCTTTATAAGGAATCACTCACTCTCAACTGAAATGCAACTGCCTCTGGGGTGGAACATGGATCACATTCTGTGTCAGCAACACAATGTTCATTTTTAGGAGGAGAAAGTAAAGACTAACTTTTCTAAGTTGAAGCTCCTAAAGGTATGCATTGGTAACAGCCAGGACACTATGATTTTAAGAGCTTTTGTCTCTTCATGATCTTGGAGTAGTCATGGTCTGTTTTACGTCTCATCAGAAAGACAGAACTTCCAGTAGTAGAGTTGTGTATTTAAAACATTTCCCTCCAAATGAGAAAGTTCTGTACTGTTTCTTCTCATACAATTGACCTAACTAAAGAACATACACAAATAATTAGCCACATTCACCCTGAGACACCAAGGTGCTCAATGTTAACTTACCGGACAATGCAGTTTACTTTTTAATTTTTTTATTTTATTTATTTATTTTTACAAGTAAGGATGTACAGCCTACATCCTACAAGAAAAAGCAGAAAAAGTCCTTATGGAAAAAAAACCCAAATATACTGAACACATACCAAATGGTACAGAGAGATGGGACTGGCTTTGATTTCAAAATTTCAATAAAAATAAAAAAAGATGTAATGCAACAGCTGTTCACAATTCCCCAGTCTAAATAGGCACTGTAAAAAACGACATTTCAGCTTTCTCTGGCACATATTCCAGTCTAAATGCTCTGACTGTAACCAACTCCTAGGTTCCCATACAATCATTGGGAAACAACCTTAGAATAAAAGTTTAGTACCCACCCGCCCTCTTAAAAAAGCCTTCAATGCTGCCGTTTGGACTGGACCAGAATTAGAGAATTTTATAAAGGTTTGAGAGCACCCAAGGCAAGTAGTGCAATATAATTTGTCACTATTTAACTTGCTTTGGAAAGGAGAGTAAAACAGTGAGATCTGCACCTTGGTACATAAAACTCATCCTGGATAAAGAGAAATCGTTCAGAGAAGTTTTACAGCTTGGTCAAAGTCAAGGACACAGCTTTAGGCATCATCAATTGAAGGGGTTCAATTCAGACTTAGTTATAACCACTTTTATATACTGTACATCTACCCTAGTTGGATCAGTGTCTGGAACTGCTCACTGGTGTCCCTTTGAACAACTGTAAACTAAACCATAGTATGCAACTCCATAGGAAGCTAGAGGATCCGGTGACTGTACAGCAGTTATATCTCCCCTGCTTCGCGCTCCTCTGAGCTCCTCCGGTCTTCTGATCGGCCATTAGCACTTTCATATGAACGTTTCCTGTCTTTGTTATCTCGGGGTGACCTCTCTCTTGAGCTCCTGTCTTTGTCACGCGATGTTCTGTCATGATCTCTTGACCGTTCTTTGTCTCTGGAAGATCTTTCTTTTGAGGATCTGAAAAGTGCAATACATTTGAGAATCCAAATTAGTCATGAATCTGTTGCTGTCACAAAGAACATGTTTTGTTAAAATTTGTATTTATCTTTCGCAGACATACCCAGTTTGGTTCCATATAGACAAATACATGAGAAGCCATCAGGAGAGACAGACCCCCATATCCAATTTCAAAACAGACTAGCAGAGGCAGCATTTTTGAAGTACATTTATTATGAAGCTAAGCTTAAGGTTGGAACTCGCTTTTCATTAATCCTGATTTTGACCCCTTCCCCTGAAACTTTCATCAATAAAAGTTTCTGCCTGAATTTTCTCATGTGTGGTCTTTAGTCCAAGGAGAATTTTCTGGCACACTTTGAGGTTGATAACACAGAGCAATTTTAAAGTGAGTTTGAGATATGAAAGATTTTTCTTTTCTTCTTTTTATAAACAGAAAGCAAACTACTGAAGTCTTCTAGTTTTTGGAATGCCATCCCTCAAGAACAGCTTCGTTTACAGACTCCAGAGTTGTTTTATTCATTGGTCCTCTCATGAAAATTTGCATTTTTGAGTCATTTTAGGAAAGTTGCATGCTTTATTTTATTTTTTAGATGCTTAACTATGATTATTTGAACTTCCAAGAACTCTGCCAGACAGCCACATGAATTTTCTACTGCAGATTTGTGGTATAGCTTTAATCAAGTAAAAATCTGTCTCTCATATTCCCAGGCCTGTATAAGGGGTTAATACTTACGCCCCTTTGTAAAGCACTTCGACTCTATAGATGAAAAGGCTCTTCTTAAGTGATAGTACCACTGAAGCTTTCCAATGTTATAAAAAACTAAATGATGGAAAGGGATATTATTATAGTGGTCAAGAAATTCTGTGTACTTAAAACTAGTATAGGAGATTTCCCAGTCTCCACTAATGGAATGGTGTTGAGAGTTTGTATTAGTGTCTCATTATCTTAACTCTTCAAAGGACAAGACTGTAAGAAAGAAGATCTACAATCTGTTCTCAAGTTTTGATGCAGACTTCCTTTTTGAGCTTGGACAAGTCACAACCTCAGTTCCCCCGCCTGTAAAATGGAGATTACTCTACAGGAGTTTTTCGAAGCTTAAATATTTAAAACACATCTCGAGGCCCTCAGATGGAGGGTCATATAGAAGTACATAGTATCAATCACACAGAGTAACTCAAACTACAGACCAAAGAATTAAGAAAAGATAAGACTTGTTACAACCTGGCCCAGTTACCCCCCTGTATGGTCAGTCTGTTGTGAGTGGATCCAGTCACCACATCCCACTGCAGTTCCAAATCAACTGGGTCTGGGTAGAATCTAGTCACTGTCTCTAGCGCTGGGACTATGGATACACATTCAGGTTCAGACCTGTTTGACACGCTACCTTGTGACTTAGGGTGCCACCACCAAGAGGCCCTACACCCCAAAATCAGTGTGAGCCCTACTGTGCACCCCACCCCCCCAGTTGCTCCCCAGAGCTCCACCAAGCCAGTGGGCACTCAGCTTCTAGTTCTACCCCTCTGGGGACAACCTTGCCAGAAAGCATGGAAATGAAGGTTACTTACCTGTAGCTGGACCAGATGAGCCTCTGCATATTCACACTATGGGAATCATGGCACCAGTGCTGTGAGCTTTCAGTACCTTCTGGAAAGCAGTGCCTGTTGAGGCCATTCACTCCTCTCTCCTCCACCCACCCTGGAGAGTTTTGAGGGTAGAAAGGGAAAAGGCCCTAACTGCTCTCCAGTTCTTTCCACTACTCTGGGAACTCTTAACCTGAGCCATTCCAGAAGTAGGGAGTGTGTGAGAGAGAGTGAGTGTGTGTGTGTGAGTGAGAGAGAGCGAATATGCAGAGACTCATCTAGAAGAATTCTGGTTACAGGTAAATAACCTTCATTTCTTCTGAGTGGCATCTATACATTCCCGCTTGTGGGAGTTTAGTAAGCAGTTCAACCTGCAAGAAGGTAGGCTGAGGAGTTCTAGGTAAACAAGGTCAACAGAACACTTAAAACAAGCATTAGTTCTGCATAGAGTGAACAGAAGTGACCAAACTTTTCACTTTCTCCAAAAAACTAAAACCAAAACAAAAAACCCCTCTGGTTACTAACCTTTCTGTAACTGTTGTTCTTAGAGATGTGTTGCACATGTCCATTGCAATTTAGGTATGTGCACACCCTGAGCACAGTTGCCGGAATTTTTTCCCCTAGTGGTATCTGTCAAGTTGGTTCCAAGCACCCTCTGGTGTTGTGCACTCATAGCATTGGTATAAAGGGCCCTGATGAGCCTGCTCCCCTTAAGTTTCTTCTTACCGACTGACTCTGATGAAAGGGGACTGACGGTGGGTTTTGGAATGGACATGTGGAACACCTCTTGGAAAACAAATTACAGAAAGGTTAATAACTTTTTTTTTTTCTTCTTCAAGTGCTTGCACATGTCCATTCCAATATAGGTGACTCACAAGCAGTTGTACAGGAGATGGGCTTGTAGTTCAAG
This sequence comes from Platysternon megacephalum, assembly GCA_003942145.1. Taxonomy (NCBI): domain Eukaryota; kingdom Metazoa; phylum Chordata; order Testudines; family Platysternidae; genus Platysternon; species Platysternon megacephalum. Next base: position 5,256,179 of record QXTE01000087.1, read on the forward strand.
GACAGGCTGACTGCAAGACTGCACGCCCGAAGTTGGCGTCGTCTCTAGCTAGTCGGGTGATGACATTTGGTGAAGACCGGTGTGGCGGCTGACAGGGAGAAGCGCAAACTGGTAATGAACTTGGTCCATGACAAATCTTAGGAACTTTCTGTGGCCTTGGAAGATTGATATGTGGAGGTATGCATCCATTAGATGGAGGACAGCATACCACTCCCAGCGAGTAAACGATGGAAACCAATGAGAGCATGTGAAATTTAAGTTCTTGAGATGGTGGTTGAGATGATGCAGATCTAGTATTGGCCTGAGACCATCCTTGGCTCCCAGGATTAGGAAGTAACAGGAATACAACCCCTTTCCTCTTAAGTGGAATGGAATCTCTTTCACAGCTCTCACCCGAAGGAGGGACTGAACTTCTTGTTCTAAGAGTTGCTCGTGAGAAGGGTCCCTGAAGATGGATGGGAGGGTGGGGGTGAAAAGGTGGGGTAGACAAAAATTGGATGGTGTATACCATTTCTACTGTGCTTAGAACCCAACAATCTGAGGTAAGGTGGGTCCAAGCACTGAGGAAGCAGGAGAGTCAGTTGGAAAACAAGGAGAAAATTGCCTAAGCAATGAGAAATTCCAGCAACCATCACAGGCAGTAAGAAGGAACGGAGGGGGAGTGGGGTCGGTAGGACCCTTCACACCGACTGTATGAGTAGAGCCCTGTAAATCCGCTGATATCCACTTTATATCTACATCTGCGGATGTGGATATCCGCAGATCATTTTTGCAGATTGCAGATGGATGCGGATACTAATTTTGTATCCACGCAGGGCTCTAGGTATGAGCGTGCAACACCACAGGGTGCTAGAGCTGACCCGACAGATGCCACTAGGGGGAAAAATTCTGGCAACTGTGGTCAGGGCATGCACACCCCTAAACTGGAATGGACATGTGTAAGCACTCGAATAAGTCGTCTTAATGAGGGAAAATTTTTGCTAAAAACCCCAAAATAACACAAAACCACATATATAGGTACAGTAACAGTCATGCAACATGATGTGATGATGACAGTGTGAAGGTATGCCATGGATGTTGCCTTTGTCCTGGATGAGGGCTGACAGTTCCAGGAGACTGAAGCCCTGTCAGGTGATAATTGTGAAACAGTGCATTTGACATGGACAATCTTTGGACTATGAGGGCCTGACTCCTCTTGTATCAGCTCCATCTCTCCAAGGGCTTGAAGATCTTATATATAAGCTTTGGCCCCATATAAATAATGGCAAAGTTTTCTGAATATACAAAGTATGATACCAAAAGGTAATTGACTTTGTTTGCAGCAAGAGACATTTAGATTGGATATTAGGAAAAGCTTTCTAACTATAATGTTAGCAAAGCACTGGGACAGGTTATCCAGGAGCTTGTGAAATCCATATAATTGAGGGTTTTAAGAACTGGTTAGACAAACATATGTCAGGGATGTTGCAGGTATATGTAATCCTTCCTCAGTATGGGGGGGTGGGGGGTGGATGTCCTACATTTCTATAATTCCTCATTGAATGTAAATGAGGCTTAGGGACATATAGACATGCAAGTAGTCAGAATAAGATGGAAAGCCCAGGCATCTCAATTAGGATAGACATGAGGGCAGGACCACCTGTTCTGTAAGAATGAAACTTAAAGGCAATAGTACAGATAGTCATTAGGCTTGTATTTCAGAAACTATCAAGAATAGTATCTTCATAAGAGATAGTCCAGAGAACATCTGAACAATGTTTAAATGGAAACCTCTGAGCTTTATGAGAATAAAAGTTACAATCCCACAGGTCATGCTAGACGGGAACACCCTAGGGTGAGACAAATGAACCTATTCTTCTGCAGCATTAGCAGTACATCTTAAGCATTACAATGGAGAATTTAGTCTACTTTAATGCAGCTCTTAACAGCAAAATAACTACCCCAAGCAGCTCTAGAGGTACACAGAGCAACCCTGTCACAGAGAAAGTTATTACTAAGCGAAGAAAGGCTGTCAATGTGTATCAGATGTTGGAAGAGAGATGACAACCAAATGTCCTTTGGCAGGAGTTTCTTCTTAAAACAAACAAACAAAAAAAAACCCCCAAAACTATCCCAAATGCAATAGTCTAAAACAACAGTCAAGGAAGCCTTATCATGTTCACCAATTTAGGAATTGTTCAGATGGGGAATTGAAAGAGATTCATAGAGTAAAGGCTCCTGTTTTTCAACAGAGACTTTCAGACATCAGCATAAACACTCAATCAAGAGACCCAACAATATCGAGTCAAGATATCAACCAGAGAAACTTCAAATTTGTATGGAGACAGGAGACCCAGTTGTTTGGAAAGCAGGACTTGAGGGATATACCACCATAACCAAGATACTGAGTGACAGACTTACCAATCTGCAACCACAAATACTGCTGGCAACTTTATACCAACCTAACAGCAAAATCCCTTCTGGTTCAATAAATCAGGGGCAACGTGCAAAGAATTTCCTGTTCTAAGTGCAGGAAAGTAGTGCTACATTAGGACATGCTTCTCTCTGGTTCAGAACCATAGGCAGGCATGTTATCCCTGTTTGGAAAGGACTTTAGTAGTATTTAACCCATTTGTAGAACAAGAAAATATAAGATGGAGACCTTAGACAGAGTACTTGTACAACTGAATGGTTCTCAAAGAATCAGTCAATACATCTTCTTACCCTGGTAGATGAGACATAGGACCAATCCAATGAAGGTATTGGACTTTGGAACAGGAAATTTCACTGTCAGAACTGGTTAGAGCAAATTCCTCTTCAGTGGTGTGTGAGATACATTAATGTAATGCTGTCCATCGTAATTTGCATTTGATGGCGGGGAGAAGAGCCTGGCTGGTCAGGTCAATCTTTCACTCAGCTGCTGTATCTTTACATGGAGCTACATCTTCCACCAAGATCACAAACCTGGGAGTGGATGGAGATGAAGGTGAAGATTCCGTTCCACCCTCTAGGATTATTACTGCACACAGCCGGAAGATAAAGAATTCCCTGGAGAGCATGATCTTCCCCCCATCTTATGAAATCTTGCATCTGGAAGATACTGAGGCATTGTAGCTGAGGAGAGTTCCTAGAAAAGGCTGTAGAATCCTGAAGAGTTCTGCTGAAGTCTCAGACATAACCTGGTATTAAAGCTATCAAGTAACTGCATAGATAAGGAACCTGTCAACTGCAGACAAGCTTACAGGTCTGGAATATATCAAGGCTTTAGTGACCACAAATCTTCTAAATGAGTATGAAAGTTGTACAAACTACTAGGGAAGAACCATATAGACACATGGAGGGTCAAGTCTATACAGAGACAAACACCCAAACATTCAAGGAGAAGAGTCGTGACAGCCAGGCAACACTTGTTGCTGTAGAAATGGCAATCGGAAAGGTATAGCTTTACTGATAGAGGTCTTCTTTAGCTCCAATAAGAAATATGTATAAAGAAATAAATATGCAACAATTGCACAGAAAGGGGGGTAAGTCTGGAACATTTCTGGAAATTAAAAAGAGCTCTTTCTCTGGAACTCAGAAGTATGATGTCCCTCAGGATATTAGTACAACCAGCCAGCAGTCTGCTCCATGCCATGTAGTCCTGTTGTCCACACTGTATGATAGGTGGCAAATCTCATTCACACGGTGGCCAGGAAATAAACCTTATGCAGCATTTAAGTGTAGGCAATGGATGTTTCAACCCTTAAGTTCAATTGTCCTTCCAAATTGGAAAGAACAGAAGCTAGGTTTACTGAGATCTGAAATGCGGGGCAACTGCTCCATTGGACCAGAGTACTCTATTAGACCCAAGGAAGGCTTAGTAAAGCTAAGTATTGGTGCCTATCCGTGTTTCTAGTACCCATTGGCGGGGTGGGGGGTGGAGGAGTAATGTCACTGGTAGCCAATCCCAGACACTGTACTCCTTCCTCATTTAGAACCAGAAGCTAGGTATACAGAGCCCAATATTATTCTAATAAAATTTCCTCTTGCAAGAGGTCATGTTGATTGACCCATGTGTCTATTTATGTCTGATCTAGAACAGTGGTTCTCAACCAGGGGTACACGTACCCCATGGGATACACAGAGGTCTTCCAAAGAGTACATCACCTCATCTAGATATTTGCCTAGTTTTACAACAGGCTACATAAAAAACATTAGCAAAATCAGTACAAACTAAAATTTCATATAATGACTTTATACCGCTCTATACCCTGAAATGTAAGTACAATATTTATATTCCATGGTAAAAATGAGAAAGTAAGCAATTTTTCAGTAATAGCATGTTGTGACACATTTGTATTTTTATGTCTGATTTTGTAAGCAAGTACTTTTCAAATGAGGTGAAAATTGGGGGTAAACAAAACAAATCAGACTCCTGAAAGGGTACAGTAGTCTGGAAAGGTTGAGAGCCACTGATCTAGGAGATATCAGAGTGGGCCTCGAAGCCTATCATATACATCTCTAAATCTAAATAGGTCCTACAGCACTGTATCTTCTCTGCAGAACCTTGGCAACATGCTTTTTAATTCCCTGTGTGGGAAGGACTTCAGTATCTTTTTTGCCTTTGCATTTGAGGGCTACAAAGAGGGTCAGAAGCCAAAAGGCAATCCTTTCTGGATCAGACTCCTCTGACACTGTAACCTGTCTCTCCTACAAAGGCTGCACAGCAGAGAAATCTTTGGCTCCTTGAAATATCTCAGAATCAATAGAACTTTAGTGGGTATAGACCCTCACATCTGAAGGGAGTCTCTCATCCAGATCTCAGTTCTCAGCCTTTCAGATCTCAGCATCTGTATCTTGCAAACCTGGCTCTGGGCTGCTGAATTTGATGGAGCATCGGAAAGAGAAACACCCTCTCCTTGGGAAACAGCCATGCAGGGCACTGGGTGTGTGCATCTGAAAATGGCCAAACAGGAAGCACAATGTTTAAAACACTATCCCTGTAACAGAGATCCACCATCCTGGATCTGATCAGAATCTTGTTCTTCCCCCCTTCCAGTGTTGTGAGGGCTTCCACACTGAATTTGTTTCCTCAGGCCACTATATTGGGTACAGAATCAATAAGGCAAGTAGCTCTGCAAAGATCATGGTGTTGGAATTTCAGTACCACGGTCTTAGTGGTGCAGAACCACTAGACAAATGACACTCAATAGTCAAAGATGTCTGATTCTCATGCTGGCTACATCCCAGGCAATTTGATCTCTTCTTGGCAACCACGCTTGGCAGTTATTCATATCTGGCTGTTGAATCTGGATACATGTTATCACTCAGGATCCACACTGGTTCTGGCTCTGGATACGTACTTGCCAGGCACTCATCTATGCTTAGCTGTAAAATTTGAATTTTTTTTTCCTTTTGTAGCCTGGACCCATGCTTTGCTGCAGCCCCAGATCTCAGATTTTGCAGCTCCAGATCCTGGCTCTGCTGATCGTGATCCTTCGGAAACCGGATCCAGTGGCCAGAGAGCCCCTTTAGGCACATTAAGTCTCTTAGGTCAACCTGGACAGACCCTGGAACCAGATGCCCAAGCTGATGCTAGGACTTACAAATGGCCAGATTTAGTTGACTGAGCCTGAGGAGCCTCCCCGTCAGCTGGGTGGTGTGAAATGGCCCAACCCACTCCTGTCAGTCCAGACAAAGCCAGTGTCAGACAAGCATCTGCTCTCCTCTTTTAAAAGAAAAATCTCACAAACTAACTATAAGCAAAATTTGCCCCAAAGTTTACCAAAGAGACCGGGGGGGGGGGGGGGAATAGAGAGAATAGATGAGGAAAGCATCAAGGACACTGTGTTCAATATGGGTTCTCTGCCCCTGTGGCAGTTAAAATGAATTGGAGGGCGGTTAGGACCACTCCCTGTTTCCTACCCTCACAACCCTCCAGGACAAGAAGGGGAGGAAGGAACAAGTGGCCCCAAAGGATGCATCTTTCCAGAAAGCTCTGGAACTCATGGTGTACGTGCCTTGATCCCCACGAATAGGAATAAACAGAGACCTAATGAAGAACACCACAGGCTAAGAGGAATTTCTTAACCATAGTGACTTTACTCTTAAAGCTCTTGAGAGTGAGAGATCTTTGAAAATGACAAAGTCTTAAGATTCAACTTCCCCATGTCTGATCTCTCCCCTTTTGTGAGTCTAAGGTTTGCCAGCATTTCAGGCTGGGCAGAGTCCATCCTGCCCAACCCCCCCTGAAAGTTCTCCTTTGCGTGGTGATGGTTGGGCCCTAGCACAGAACAGTACCCCACTCTTCAGTCGCTGTCTCTCTGCCACATGTTCCACTGGGAAACTCCAGCCCCTTCCACAAGTCATGCCTGTCCCCCTTGTTTAGAAAAACCATTCATCCATGAGGATGTGCCAGTAGTTGAGTCATTCAAAAATCAACAGTTCGCTGCTCTGTCACTCAGCCATTCCATGACCTCCAATCCTTCAGTGTTGATGAGTTGTATCTTTCTTAGCCTTCTCCTTCCTGTCTTTCTTCTACTGAGGTGTTTGATTAGCTCCTTGCTTCACACTTCCCCACCCTCTCCTCTTTTGCCCCTCCCATCACAAGGCCCGCCCTGCCAATCCACAGCCCTGGCTCACCCGACATCCAGTTCCTCAGCTCCTGCTCTCACACTTCAGAACATCTCTGGAGGAAATTCTGTGACCAGGCTGACTTCCTCTGCTACAAATTCATTCTCCCCTCCTTCAGTTCTGCCAGTTTCCTTACTGAGCAACTCCACTTCTCCACATTAATTGAATCCTACACCCAAAACCCCACCCATCTTTTTGCCAACTTTGACTGACTCCTCAAAACTTCCCCTCCTCCTGCCTCCACCTCTCTCCCCACACAGGACCTCAGACTTCTCTCAAGAGAAAATTGACAAGATACAACATATGAACTTCCCCCTCCCTTTACCTTGGCTTCCCTTTCCTGTCCTACACTTCTCACCTCCTTCCCCCTTGTCACAGAAGTTTCTAGTCTGCTCTCCGCCTGTAACCTCTCCACTGGTCACTGTGATCCCATCCCACACCCGTATCTCACTCTTATGCCTTTCCTTAGTTTTCCCCCTCAACCTCTGGCTCGCCTCTTACTCTGTCTCCTCACAATACAAGCATGCTTTAGTCTCTGCCATCTCCAAAACACCACCCTTAATTCCACTTGCCTCTTCAACTATCATCCCATCTCCCTTTCATCTCTAAGCTATTTGGACACACAGTCTACAATTTCTGTCTGGAGTTCCTCTTGTCCAATTCAGTCCAATACCTTCTCCGATCTGGTTTCTATCCCCTTGCACTCCACTGAAACCACTCTAACCATTCCTTCTAAAGCTCAGAACTAGTACTCCATCCTCCTGCTTGACCTGTCAGCCTTCTGTGACAACACTGACCACATTTCACTTCTTGAAATCATGCCCTCCCTTGGCTTCCATAACTCTCTCTCCTCATACCCCTCTTCTATACCTCTAACTACTACTTCAACATGTACATCAGATATTCCTCACCTCCCCCCACCCCCAACTTTCTGTGATGATTCCACAGGGCTCTGACCTTTGTGCCCTCCCTTCTCCCTCTACACCTTATCTTTGTGTAATCTCATTTGCAAAGTAAATTCAACTACTATCATGATGCTGATGATTCACAGATCTCTCTCTCTATTCCAGACCTGTCTCCTTCTATACAAATTAAAATCTAATCTTGTCTCTCTGACATCTCCTTGAGCGTGTCTAGCTGTCAGCTCAAAAACAACATAGCTAAAACAAAACTCCTATTTTTCTTCTCACGAAGACTTCCCCACTGCCTCCTTTCTTGATCTCTGTGGACACCACCACAATCCTGCCTGTCACTCAGGCCTATAACCTGGGTATCATTTTTGATTCAGACCTCTCCTTAGGTCCTCACATCTAGGCCAAGTCTAAGTCTTGCAGATTCTTTGTGTGTAACATCTAAAATATTGCCTCTTATCCATCCACACAGCCCAAACTCCCATCTAAGCTCTCATCTTGTGTCCCAATTACTGCAACATCATTTTCTCTACTCTTGACAATGCAGTTTTGCCTTGATTATCTATTCAGAATACTGCTGCAAAGTTCATTTTCCTAGCCTGTTGCTTTGACCACATTCTTTGCAACCCTCCACTGGCTCCCCTTTCTCTACCACAACAAAGTGTTCTTGGTAAACAATTACATTTCTACCCTAAGTTTCTGGAAACAGTTACAACTGTTTTCTGATCAGTGTATCAGGGACGGGAAACTACTTCTCTCAGAAGGCCAACATTTACCTTTTTTTGCGTTCTCTGCTCCTGTCCCTGGAACTATGCCTGCTTCTCTGATGGCTGCGGCTCCTGCTGCGGCTGCTGGAGCGAGACCTGTGATGGTGGCGTTTCTCACGGGATTTGGAGCGAGTTCTTCTCTTTCGTTCCCGGGAGGCAGAGCGAGACCGATGTTTGCGACGATCTCGAGACCTAGATCTGGAAACAGGAAGGATTTACGGTAAATGAGGCAGTCAGCTGCTCTACTAATATACCAATATTTAGTGCTTTTGTACATGGTAGTGGGTCTGTACGGAGATCAGTTTCCAATTATCACAGCTATTATATATTTCTCAGAGACCAGCCTGAAGGAGGAAAGTGATGGGGGAATCCTCCAAATTCCCCTGTGACTAGTCCAACCAAATTTAGAGCAGATGAAGGGAAGACTCTGCATGTTTGGTGCTTTGCCACTACCCTTCAAAGAAATCAAAGTGCTTATTTGACAGAGTCTATTTAACAAACAGATAAAGTTACAGAATGTTGACGTTATGAAAGATGCAGTGACAATGAGCCTCTGGCAGGTGCTTTATGTTGCAGTTCTGTCTATGAAGCCTTCTGTTTAAGACCTGATATGCACCACATACCACTGAAGTTTTAAAACAAGAGCTATATTCTTGTTTAGGGCCATTAACATAAGACTATATTTGCAGGCTCTCAAACCTCTGAAGGTTTATTATTACAAATTATTTCCTATTGAAAGGCTAGCAATGCAAACGAGTGGCTTCCAACTGAAGCTTAAGAGACAAAGTGCATTGACTAAGTACTGACACCTCTGGATGGGTCACCTGTGGAGCCTGAACCTGGGACCTCAGGGTCTAAAAGCACAAGTGTCTATTGCTTAAGCTAAAGGACCTGGGCCATTAGCTTGCAAGCAGTCACAGACTCAAGCCTTTTGACATATTCTAACTACTACCAGAGGACAAAAAAAATTGTGTTGGCCATGGGCGAACACGTGCATACGCAGTCCAATACCATAATGATCAGTGCAGTATAAATCTGTTGAGAACGGCCATCCTCTATGATGCTTTGGTGCTAAACAAGGACGCTGCAGTCTAGTAATGCTTGACAATGAAATTTATAAAGGTTCTAGCTTTTAAAAGCTTGACTTCACTAATAATGCCCCTTTCCTGCAGATTACATACCTTCTGGGATTCTTGCTATGGGATCTGGACCTGAAACAAATGGAAAATGGCTATCAGCTTTTGTTATACAAACAAATATTCACAATTAGAAAATGCAGAATATTACAATGAGAACAAGCTAAAGTAACTGATTACTTACCATAGGGGTCGGCAACCTTCGGCACGCGGCCCATCAGGATAATCCGCTGGCGGGCCACAAGACATTTTGTTTACGTTGACCGTCCACAGGCATGACCCCCCCCCCGCAGCTCCCAGTGACCGTGGTTCACCATTCCTGGCCAATGGGAGCTGCAGGAAGTGGCGGCCAGCACGTCCCTGCGGCCTGCCGCTTCCCGCATCTCCCATTGGCCAGGAATGGCGAACCGTGGCCACTGGGAGCTGCGGGGGCCCGTGCCTGCGGACGGTCAACATAAACAAAATGTCTCGAGGCCCGCAAGCAGATTACCCTGATGGGCCGCGTGCCGAAGGTTGCCGACCCGACTTACCATTACATTTGTTATTCTATGAAACAGTTAAGATAAAGGCCCTTTTAAAAAGTGAGTTACAGTCTCTTTAGAGAAAGATTTCCCAATTGATCTGACTGTTCAAATACTACTTCTCTCTTTTCTTTCTGGGTATAGCATGCTACAAAAATTCCCTATTTTATTTAAACTCTTTCTTGTTTTTTATGAAGACCTTAGAGAGTTAAGGAAAATACTGACCCTCTGTTCTTCTGATGCACAGAAGACCTGATTTTATGGGGGATTTCACAGCTGAGATGTGAGCTCATCAACGTTGCTGTAGAAAGTCACTGTAGACTTCTTAAGTCCACAACAAAATGCATGCAAACAGCAGTTTAAACTAGTCTGAGTGTGAATTCCTAGAAACAGTGATTGTGTATTTCACTAAGATTCAGTACCACTCCTAAAGGGCCAATCATATACTCAACCTCTTTGTTGAGTATTTCAGATACTTTCCAATCTATCTATCTATGCAGGGTATTTTCCCTAAAAGACACCTAACGTATAATTTACTTGTTAAGTCTCAGAGAAAATTACATGTCTGAAATCACACTGAAAAGTCAATATTTGCGCTAGTTTATATTCACCCAGTTGTATCCATTACTTGTATAGAAAAAGTACGGTAACTCCCCACTTAACGTCCTCTCGCTTAACGTTGTTTCAATCTTGCGTCCCTGCTCCATTACAGAACATACTCGTTTAAAGTTGTGCAATGCTGCGCTACAACATCGTTTTGGCTGCCTGCTTTGTCCACAGCTGGCAGCCCCCTTATCAGCCCCCCCCCCCCCCCCGTTCCCTCGGCCTCCTGCCCGCAGCAATCAGCTGGTTTGAGTCATTCAGGAGGCAAGGGGGAGAAGTGAGGACTTGGTGCGCAGGCTCCCCCTCCCTCCCCTGCCTCCTGAACACCGCAAACCAGCTGATTGCCGCCAGCAGGAGGCAGGGGAAGGAGGGAGGAGAAGCGAGGATGTGACGTGCGGAGTAAAGGGGGAGTAGGTGGGGGGGGGAGGGGGGGAGAGAAGAGGCAGGTTAAGGGTGGGGGCTTGGGAGAAGGGGTGGAGTGGGCAGGCCAAGGGTTGAGCCCCCCCGCCCCTGGTGCTTGCACAGTACGGGAAGCTGCAGCGGCTGCTACGCAACGTGCTTCTCCTAGCCAAGGCACCTTCACAGCCTCCTTGCCTGCAGTGACAGTGGGCTGTGCCAGTGTGGGGTAAGGCGGGGGCACCTCTCATTGCTTCATACTCAGCAATGATGATTGCAGTATTAAATTGCTTGTTTAAAATTGTTTAAAACGTATATAATGCCTTTTGTCTGGCAAAAAAAAATTTCCCTGGAACCTAATCCCCCCTATTTACATTAATTCTTATGGGGAAATTGGATTTGCTTAACATCGTTTCGCTTAAAGTCGCATTTTTCAGGAACATAACTACAACGTTAAGTGAGGAGTTACTGTATTCCACCAGAAACAAGGAGTTATAGGCTTAAGAAAAGCAGTCAAATAGCAAATAATTTTCAATTCATGTAGAATTTTCAGCAAATGCAGCCTGTTTTGCCACCAAGCATACATACACAAACACAAATATGCAAGAAAATTCAGTCTTACATAGATTCTACAATGGTTATTAAATGTATGCTGCCAAAAATAGAGCAGATCTCTACCTCCTTAGCTTCTCCCTTTCTTCTTTCTCCCTCTCCTCTCTGCGTTTCAGGCGTTCCTGATTTCGTTTTTCCTGTTTATCAGCCACAACCCTCTAAAAAACAAAGGGACATTTTCAATACATCACTTCAGCTGAAAGGTGATATAAAGTCATCTAAACAGTTAATAGTTGGTTCTTTCCCACTTTCTGTGCACGTATATTATCCCCTCTCTTCTCATTCTCTTAGCATCATATTTGACTTATTTACTTTGTTTCGGAAGTGGCCATTATTACAAGAGAGCTACACAGAAATGACGGTATTAACATCAAGACCTGAAGGAAGTAGAACTATACAAATCAAAGTTTCGCATGGAAGGGAGTTCAAAAGCAGTGGGTCAGGATTTCAATGCGAGAGTTTCCATACTAATTCTGTCATACTCTGGCCAGTGAGTGGTAAATCAGAATGAGGAGAGCTAGAAATTTTATGAGCTTCCTTCGTTTACACTGGAAGATAAGTAAGGTCTTAGTCTGCATCAGAAAGACCCTGAATGGGCTGGTGCCTGGTTCTGAGGCCACTTGTCTCCACACTGTGAACATGACAGTTACAATCACAGAAAGGATGCTTCAGCTGATAGTATGTAGAGGTTGAATTCACTACAGTTAGGGGCAGGGCACTCTCAGCAGAGGGCCCTTAGGTGTGGAACTCACTGCAACTGGACATTAGGAAAAGCCCCAAGTCTTTCCACCTTCTGGGCATAATGTAAGAGATTCATCTCTTTATAAAGGTCATCTTCTGAGTTTTGTAAGTGACGTACTTCAAAGATTACATACAGGGTACTTTAGGAATTTGGAATAATTATCCCTGGACAATTTTTTCAGTTAGTATTCAATTTCTTATAGTTTTGATGTCAAGTAATTCCTTGTAAAACAATGACAATTTACTTGTAATTATTTTTAATAACTATTCTTGTTCCAGGGAACTATTTGCATTAATGCCTTCCTCATAAATATCACACATAACCACACAAAACAACAGTCTGAGTCCACTAGCACTTTTGCTCACGATCCTAACAGAAGCATTTTCTGCATTTGGGCTCCAATTGAGGAAAACTTGTGCTTAACTCCTATTGAAGTCAAGGGGCCTTAAGCACATGCTCACATAGCTCACTGAATTGCAAAACCATAATTCATAGATTTTTAAGGCCAGAAAGGACCATTATGATAATATAGTCCTTCCACCCACAACACAGGACACAGAATTTCACTTAGTATTTCTTGCATCAAGCCCACAATTTCTAGTTAGGCTAGAGACTCTCATTTAGAAAAGACATAATAGCAGAGCAGGGAGAGCAGAGAAAGTTGGGAGTTTAGAGGTGGTGTCGGGGCTTGTAAACTCTGAATTCTCCCAGTCTGTGCGTGTGCTGGGATCTCAGGGAGCCCCGCCCCTCTCCCTTCCTGTTGTGTGTTCTGGAGGACTGTGCTCCTCTTGCGGTGTCTGGGCCCCTCTTCCTGACCTTCCATCTGAAATGGGATCTGGGGTAGGGAGACTGAAAGCAACACAAATTTAAACATCTGGAATCTAGAAAATGAATAGTTAAGATACACATTACCCCTCTGTGGGTGAGGGGACTGGCCTGCTTTGGAAGAAAGGCAGACTGGATGGCCCTGGGGCCTGGGTAGGGAAGCCTGGCTGAACCACAGGCAGAAGTCCCAGATGGGAGGGGGAAGCCAGCTCAGTGTCCACCTTGGGCTACTTAGCCAAGGTAGTGTGCGACCCTCCGGTAAGCTGCTGTCTGGAATAAGTGTACATAGCAGCAAAGGACAGGAGACAGCAAGAAGCAATTTGTTACATGTTAAAAGCTTCTACAGTGCCAACTAATGGCTTGATGGAATGGGAAGAGGAAGGGGAGCTGGAAATGGTCGTGGTGGAGGTGCTACATGTTGTGGGGAATGGTGGGGCAGGAGGGAGAAGGAGACAGACACACCAGTCTTCTCTTGCATACTCAAAGTTACTTTAACAACCATGTAATAAGACTGTCAAGGTTTTGGGATATAGACTATAGAAAAGATTTCTCTCACTGGCCCAGTTAGCAACTACACATTGCAAACATTTCAAAGCATGACCATTTTCTCGATTCTACCATAACAAAATATGCAGAGGATAGGAGCAGTTAGGAACCACAGAGCAATTGTGTGGCCTAGTGGAAAGACCACTGGACTAGGACTATTCCTAGCTCTGCCACTGGCCTGTTGGGTGACCTTGGGCAAGTCACTTCACCTCAGTTTCCCCATCTGTAAAATGGGCATAACAATATAAAAGTTCTTTGAGAACTACTGATGAAAAGCACTATATAAAAGCTAGGTCTTTTGATTACTACTTAGCCACAACAACATATCAACTGCAAACCTAGGTGAGAATTACAACTGCCTAAATGATCACAAACTCTTACCAACAAACATTTCTTTGTTTAAAAAAGCTAGGAAATTAAATGGCAAAAGACTTCATTAACGCACAGTTAAGATTACACGATAGCTCAAGCCCTTCCAGAAAGTTGAGTTCTGCAAAATCAAACTTTTGAAAACCAGGAATTACAGTCAAGGTACATGCCCGTGCAACCTTACTTCTGCACTTCCTTTGAGCTGACAAATGTCACTGGGAATTATCTGCATGCACTCCAGCTGCATTCACTGTGTTAGGTATAGCTGTTTTGAATGGTGGAGGAATAAGCTGAAGCAGCTTGAAAGAGATCGGTGTCTGAGTCCCCCCCATGTGCGTTATCAAAGAAAAGAGGTGCACATGAGTACCTTGGCGTTCCAGTCCACACCATTTCAATGCAGAATAATGTAGGTCAGTAACAGGACACTGAGGCCTTCTTCCAATGGGTACTGTCAGTAGTGAGGTGGGATATGAGAGCAGTCTATGGATTGAATGATGTGTTGAGAAAAGCATAGTTTTAGGTGCATACTGTGTGTGACCGTGAAGGGGCTGTAAAAGGGTATGAAGTGGTTGTTATATTTCAGAAGTGCAGTTTTCTGTTGGGGGAGCAGACCCAGTGTTTGAATATAGTGCAAGTGCAGGCAGAACCTGACATTATAATAAAAAGGCAGAGTGCGAACGTGTGTGTTATGGGGCATCACTAAAAGAGGGAGAAGGTTGTGTGGGCTTTTACCTTAACTCTATTTCCTAGTTTTCAGAAGTTTAAGTTTTCTGAAGTTGACATTCTGGAAGGTCATGGGCTATCACCAGGAAACCTTAACTGTGTTAAAGTTTTTGCCATTTAATTCAATCTTAAAGATTTCAAGTGATGGAGAAAAAGACTGTTACCTTTTCCGTAACTGGTGTTCTTCGAGATGTGTTGCTCATGTCTATTCCACAGTAGGTGTGTGTGCTCACCACGTGCACCAGTGCCAGAAGTTTTTCCCCTAGCAGTACCCATAGGGGAGCGCCCCAGCGACCCCCTGGAGTGGCACCTCCATGGCACGGTATAAGGGGCACGGCGCGCTCCCCCCACCCTCAGTTCCTTCTTGCCAGACAACTCCAACAGAGGGGAAGGAGGGCGGGATGTGGAATAGACATGAGCAACACATCTCGAAGAACACCAGTTACGGAAAAGGTAAATGTCTTTTCTTCTTCGAGTGATTGCTCATGTGTATTCCACAGTAGGTGATTCCAAACTATATCTGTTGGAGGTGGGTAGGAGTTCACAAATTCTTGGGACGGAGCACAGCCCTGCTGAACCCGGCGTCCTCCCTGGTTTGGGTGACCACCTCATAATGCGAGGTGAAAGCGTGAACTGAAGACCACATAGCAGCCCTACAAATGTCCTGGATGGGGACATGGGCCAAAAAGGCAGCCAACGAGGCCTGTGCTCGAGTCAAGTGCGCCTTCACAATTGGTGGTGGAGGGATTCCCGCCTGGCCTAACAACAACAGGTACGGATGCACGAGGTGATCCAGTTGGAGAGCTGCTGAGTGGAGATCGGCCGACCTTTCACGCACTTGGCCGAGGCGATGAACAGCTGCGAGGACTTTCTGAATGGCTTAGTCCGCTCCAGGTAGAAAGCCAGAGCCCATCTCACATCCAGCGTGTGGAGGCGGCGCTCCTCACTGGACGCATGGGGCTTGGGGCAAAGGACCGGCAGAAAAATGTCCTGACCCATGTGATAGGCGGAGACCACCTTCGGGAGGAACAAAGGGTGTAGGCGGAGCTGGACCGTATCTTTATGAAATGCCATGTACAGGGGATCGGAGGTCAGGGCCCTGAGTTCCAAGACCCGCCTAGCCGACGTGATCGCAACCAGGAAGGCCACCTTCCACAAGAGATGTGACCAGGAGCACGTGGCTAGTGGCTCAAACAGGCCCCGTGAGACGGGCCAACACCAGGTTTAGGTCCCACTGCGGGACAGGGGGCCTAACATATGGGAAAAGACGATCCAAGCCCTTAAGGAATCGGCCAGTCATAGCATGGGAAAATACCGTGTGGCCCTGCACCGGCGGATGGAAAGCCGATATGGCCACCAGGTGCACCTTGACTGACGAGGGCGCCAGGCCCTGGGCTCTAAGGTGAAGGAGGTAGTCCAGAATAAGATGGATTGGGGTGGCCACCGGGAAATGCCCCGCTCGTCCGCCCATCTGGAAAACCG